>JAVIAB010000106.1:73559379-74159379 GCA_032433765.1 Megaustenia siamemsis | reverse complement strand
CACTACAATATCAATTAATAGTGAGTGAAACTGCCAAAAGGGTGAGAACCAGAACTTTGTATCTCCCTCACCACCCAAACAGGTACAAGAGGAAGTGAAGGGAGAGAGAATCTGAAAGTCATTATTCAAGATCAAACTCAGCCTCTTGTCCTTAGTAGCCTAGTCCACTAATTGCTGAGCTGCATTGCACCCTTGGTGAACTATCTATCTATCTATTGACCTTTCGAGCCGTAGCTGGCCCATAGGGCGTAGACCAAGATACACCATCTCATATCTGAATTTTTTGTTCTAGCAGTTTTCTTTTAAAGATATTTTATCAAATCTCGCCATTTGTCTCTGTTCTGTGCAAGCAGCTCTATCTCATTGAGGGAGCCGAATCCTGTTGCTCTTGCCTCTCTCATCAATGTTCTTCTCAGTGTCTCCCTGGGTCTTCCTCTTTTTCTCTTACCTGTTGTTTCCCATATGAGGCCTGCTTTGCTATTTGGTTATTATCTCTTCTCATCACATGTCCAACATGTGACCATCGTCTTTTCTTTATTACTGAAGATATTAGTGGTTGATTGACGATTTCTCTAATTTCCTCGTTTGTTTTGAATTCGTTCCACGCTTACCAAGTATTTTCCTTAGACATTTATTTTCGAATGCGTTCAACTTTGTTTCTATATCTCTTGTTGTTTTCCAGCTTTCACACACATACGTAAGGGTTGATAGTACATTTGATTTGAATAGCCTAAGTGAACTAGACAAGATTTAAAATAAATACTTTTCAGTGGGTGCCAGCAGTTTGTGGAATTGTTCATACATGGGTAGACAAAACAAAACTTTACAATAAAAATATAAACTATCACCAAAGTAAATTGCCATGATTTGTTTTGACCAAGAAGCCATGTGCACCTAAAACACTACAGTTTGGTGGCAGTTACTATGTAGACCAAGATGCCATGTGCACCTAAAACACTACAGTTTGGTGGCAGTTATTATGAAGACCAAGATGCCATGTGCACCTAAAACACTACAGTTTGGTGGCAGTTATTATGAAGACCAGGAAGTTCAAGGAAACTTTTACACTAATGTCAACAATTCCAGGAAGATGGAGCAGTGATCTGTCTAGATTGAAAAAAACTAAGGGTTTGATGGAGACCCTGAAACATTTCACCAACACTATTGGAATTATCTGATATAGTCCGTTCAGATTCGTTTGCCTAGACATTAATTTATTTTTTTCAAAAACTTATTGTTCATTTGCATTGATCTTTTGAAGTTAGGTTTAGAATACTAATGTCGCTATAAAAATATTTTTTTATCAAA
The DNA here is from genome assembly GCA_032433765.1 of Megaustenia siamemsis. Classification (NCBI taxonomy): domain Eukaryota; kingdom Metazoa; phylum Mollusca; class Gastropoda; order Stylommatophora; family Ariophantidae; genus Megaustenia; species Megaustenia siamemsis. The sequence continues at coordinate 74,158,071 of JAVIAB010000106.1, read as the reverse complement.
GAAATGTGATCCAGTTTCAAAGATGCCTTATTTAACCTATATTAAAAAAAAGTTAATCGATATTATAAACACCGGCGGGATTATGTAGATGCTTACATCTCACAGCTGATTCTTTAACATATAGGCATGACCTTCACGGCTGAATGTGCACCGTCCTAAAATAGTTATGTTTCCACTATAAATTTTTATAAAGAAATGTTACATATGAAATTTCCAGTTTAGCACAAAATGACATTTTAGCCGAAACCGGAAATTATGTGACGTCAAAATCACGGCCGTAGACTCGAGTTCGAGTCATAATTCAGAGGCAAATCTCAATATTTACAGAAAGGAGGCGGCACTATCCATATTATTTTCTGCAAGTCTATGTGAGAATGAATATAAAGGCAAAATATTTTACTGAGCATAACATTGCTATAAAGATTTATCAATACTTCTGCAGAGAGCGTAAAAAGGGACATCTTTATTGTTCTTTATGAAACCCTGAGAAGAGAACAATGCATATTTTAGGTTTGTGTAAACGTTCATTTGATCGAATAGTTAAAGGAAGCGGATATTTATTGCCAACAAATGCAAGAAAGCAAGGAAGGAAAGAAACGTTAGACAGTTTTGATAAGGACCTAGTAAAAAGAGAAATCTGTCGAATGTTTGATATAAACGAAGAAGTGACACTTAGAAAGTTGAAGCTTTGGCTGAAAACTAACAACGACATTGAAATATCAAAAACTTCATTATTGAAAATATTAAGAAGTGCAGGCTTCACCTTTAGAAAGTATGCTGGTGGAAAAAACATTATTTGTGAGAAGCCACATCTAGTAGCTCTTAGAAGCAAGTATTTACGTGAAGTGAAGGAAATGCGCGAAAATGATTATGATATTGTTTATTTAGATGAAACTTGGATCAACGCTCATCATACAAATGAAAAGGAATGGCAGTTAGCAGATGGAAGTATTAAAAGATCAGTACCAAGCAGTAAAGGGCAACGTTTGATAGTTGCACATGCAGGTAGCAGACATAATGGGTTGTTGCAGAATGCTCATCTCGTTTTCAAAATCCATAGACAATAGAGACTACCACTCCGAAATGAATGGGCACATATTTAAAGAGTGGATCGAGAAAAGTATCCTTCCAATATTAGATCGACCTTCTTGTCTGATAATGGACAATGCTTCATACCATAACGTAGTTAACGTAGAAGATAGAATCCCAACATCATCAAGTACAAAAGATGCAATCAAAACGTGGCTCATAAAAGAACACATACAAGTTAACGACAGCTACTTAAAACCCGAATTGCTTAGCCTTGTAAAACAGACACAACGTACAAAGATATTTAAAATAGACAAGTTAATTCAAGAACATGGCCATAGATGTTTGAGACTACCTCCATATCATGCACACTTAAATCCTATAGAACTAGTTTGAGCAAAAGTTAAAGGACACGTAGCATATACAAATAAAACTTTCAAATTATGCGATGTTGAGACACATACAAATCAGGCTCTATCAAATATAAATAAAGACTACTGGGTAAAATGTGAGGATCATGTGTTACGACAAGAAGAGGAATATTGGAAAAAGGATGGTTTGTTGTTTGTTCAGCCGAAAGCAGTAATCGACCTATTTGACTCGTCTGATTCTGAATGATCATTACTCTGATTAAGTCTACAGATAAATAGTTTGATTTGCAAAATTTCCTAGTTGATTTGTTAAACAGTTTATTGTTCAAGACCACCCAAGCAATCAAAAATATGTTATAAGCAAACCAACAACCATTACTTTGAATGGAAGCCTGCTTGAGTCAGTACAGAAGTTCAGCTATCTTGGATCCACTATTACAGCCACACTTTCCTTAGATGAGGAACTAAATGTACATATTTGAAAGGCAGCGACAACATTTGGGAAACTCACACCAAGAGCATGGAACTATATCAAATTGACTCTACGAACAAAAGTTCTATATATAATTTAAAATTTGTATACTTGCCACCAAGTAAAATTTTATGGACACGCCTATGGGTCATCGTTGCACTAGATTACTGTAAAACATTTTGATTAGGGTCAAAATAATAGTTACATGGGCAAAGATCAAAGGAATTCGCCGCTTTAAGAAAACCGTTATAGCTAGACATCGAGTAACACATATGTTCTCGTGACATGGACATTTTAACACCGTATGCCAAAAATCATGTGAAATCATCAAGAACTTTTTGAATTATAAATCATAACATCTCGGCAAACGAATCTGAACGGACTATAGCTATATGAAGACTTGTTAGACCTTTCCAGTTACATTTGTAATGCCATATCTTGATTGTTGTTTCAGCTCCTGGAAGTTCTGTGTTTGTGTTCACACCCTCAGACAAGTGAGTATGTGTCTGCTGCTACTGTTAAGTTCTAGAACCCACCAAATTATATAACCTAGTAAATATTTGTATCCATAACTTCTTGGGAACCCACCAACTCATGATTTGTAGCAAACATCTACAACTTCCCATGTTCTTTTATAACTTTCACACGTTCAGTAGTAAACATTGTATACACATTTCTGAGACCTTGGTGGCTGAGTGGTTAGTGTGCACGCTTCCTCTTCAGAAGGGTCTGGTTTAAATTCCCAGAGGTGGCCTGTTTTTTTTCCTGACTGACAAGGCTCCTGCGTTATCCAATCTCTAAAGATGGGTACCAGAGATTTTTCTGGGAAATAAAGGTGGCTTGGCATGATACCAACCACATCACTCACAAATGTGTTGTGGTTATTAATGCAATATTCTCCATACACATGACAAGATGTGGAGGGAACCTTTACTCTAAGAGACACAAACTCATGTTTATTTTTGTGAACATTTAAAAAACTCACTCGTGTTTTGTAGTCAACATTTTTATCTATAACTATGTTCTGATATAACTTTCAGAGAACCCACTCCAAACTGTCAAGTTGTTTTCTGTGGATGGAGGGGAAAGAATTCTGTGAGATGCTTCGGCTCCAGATGTGAACGTTCACATGCTCTCATGCTTCTTGGAGAAGATCTCAAGGAAATCAGTAAGGATGTTTGTTGTGTTAAACTCAAGAACCACAAGTCTAAATGTGGCAGCAATGTACAACTAAATGTTTGATTTCTTATGTTTACTTTGATCCCCAATGTAGAAGGGGGAAGGCGGAAAAGCCAGTTAGTAAACAAAGAAACCAGTAAGACGAAGTTCACGGGGAAAAACAAGGAGACTATACAAAGTTCATGTGGGAAGCGTGAAAGTTATGATCAGAAAGGAGTGGGCAGACAGACGCGTAGTTGAAGAAGATTGGATAGAAAGAAGAGGAAGTAATTGTGATTGGAGGAAAAGATCCAGATATAAGGAGAAAACACAAAGGATCGAGAGCACTTGAGACAAATTAGTCCGGCAGGAAGACACATGCCTAGGTAGGAGACTCAGATTAAGATAGAAGCTGTGAGCTTACGGAACAGTTAGTCCGGTAGGATCGTGAGTAAGACGGTAACCAAGCCAATTAGTAGCAGTTAGCGAAACAACAGAATAGGGATGACAGAAGCTAACTAGAAGAGGGGAACTGTTTGATGGGAACAGTTCCCAACAGATTTAGATAGGAGCGTGTATGAACCTAGAGTCCCAGCAGCGAGTGATATTGCTGTGGGCTAGTTTAATGTGTGTGTATGCTCATTATTTCAGTGTGATCGGCATACTATGTCACTTGTGCCTTGTGCATTTTGGTGCCCCGACAGTGGGCTGAAATAAAGCCAGCGAAATTATTACACCTAAAGTTTTGTTATGTGTTCAAAATCTAGCCTAGCGTAATTGACCTACAGGGAGAACCTCAACACAGCAGAAAGTTGTCGCGGCACAATAGCAACATTCCTAAGAAGTACTAACGATCACCTAATACGGCTACTAGCAAAGTCAGGCCCTGAGGCGAGATTTCGGTCAGCAAGAGGAAGCTCAGCACAGTAAACAGCTGATAGGGAAGCCGGGCGACACCCGCCTCGGCAAAAACATTTATACGTGTGAGACGTGTCATATTGAGTAAGAAGCACTGATACATCTGATAGATCCATCGAACATTACAATCTAACGTTATCGCCATTAGAGATTTTAAAAAAACTTTCCAATTACACCAACATTAATATGCATAGTTTAATCTACTATAAAAATGTAGTTGTGTATGCTTTGTTTCAGCTAAGTGGCAGGAGTGGTTAGTGCACTCACTTTGTAATTACAAGGGTTGGGTTCAATTCCCAGAAGTGGCAGATTTTTTTTTTCCAGACTGACAAGCTGAAAAAAAAGTATCTGAGAAGTAAAGTCGACTTGGCCACGTCACCCAAAATTGTGCCATGCTTGTGGAAATATTTGGCCACTAACACTATTCTCAATACGCCTAGCCAGATTTTTACTTGTACTTTGTTTCAAAAGTTATGCCGTACATGTTTATATCATCATTAGATGTTTCATGCTTGCTTTGACTTTGCAGATCTGCGGGTGGAGGCTGAGAAGAAACTTAAACAAGAAGTCAGAGCTCAGACAAGTCAGGATAAGGAAACTATCGATGATGAGGAGGATTTAGCAACCGAGATGGAAGGTTGTCCCATGGAAAATGAGGAATGTGTTAAAGAGAGTGATGAGTGCAATGACTTGAAAGAGGGCCACAATGATGAGTGTCTTAAAGAGAGCGACGATGAGTGCAGTGACTTGAAAGAGGGCCACAATGATGAGTGTCTTAAAGAGAGTGATGAGTGCAGTGACTTGAAAGAAGGCCACGATGAGTGTCTTAAAGAGAGCGATGAGTGCAGTGACTTGAAAGAAGGCCACGATGAGTGTGTTAAAGAGAGCGATGAGTGCAGTGACTTGAAAGAAGGCCACGATGAGTGTGTTAAAGAGAGCGATGAGTGCAGTGACTTGAAAGAAGGCCACGATGAGTGTCTTAAAGAGAGCGATGAGTGCAGTGACTTGAAAGAAGGCCACGATGAGTGTGTTAAAGAGAGCGATGAGTGCAGTGACTTGAAAGAGGGCCACAATGATGAGTGTCTTAAAGAGAGCGATGAGTGCAGTGACTTGAAAGAAGGCCACGATGAGTGTGTTAAAGAGAGCGATGAGTGCAGTGACTTGAAAGAGGGCCACAATGATGAGTGTCTTAAAGAGAGCGATGAGTGCAGTGACTTGAAAGAAGGCCACGATGCGTGTGTTAAAGAGAGCGACGAGTGCAGTGACTTGAAAGAGGGGCACAATGATGAGTGTGTTAAAGAGAGCGACGAGTGCAGTGACTTGAAAGAGGGGCACAATGATGAGTGTGTTAAAGAGAGCGACGAGTGCAGTGGCTTGAAAGAGGGGCACAATGATGAGTGTGTTAAAGAGAGCGACGAGTGCAGTGACTTGAAAGAGGGGCACAATGATGAGTGTGTTAAAGAGAGCGACGAGTGCAGTGGCTTGAAAGAGGGGCACAATGATGAGTGTGTTAAAGAGAGCGACGAGTGCAGTGGCTTGAAAGAGGGGCACAATGATGAGTGTGTTAAAGAGAGCGACGAGTGCAGTGACTTGAAAGAGGGGCACAATGATGAGTGTGTTAAAGAGAGCGACGAGTGCAGTGACTTGAAAGAGGGGCACAATGATGAGTGTGTTAAAGAGAGCGATGAGTGCAGTGACTTGAAAGAGGGGCACAATGATGAGTGTAATGGGAGTACAGATGTGATCACAAAAACTGAAGAACAATCAACTTAATCAGACAGATGTTGATTGAAGCATCTGACCTCATTGTATGCTAATGGTGCTGTGGGAATGAGTGAGCATAAATATATGCATTTGTTTTATGTTATTTTAACTGACAACTTGAAGTCCAATAAACGTTTAAAAACAAAAATTGAGTTTAATGTACAAATATTTGTCTGCAAACATAATGAAATGAGGCAATGAATAAAAGACAGAAACACAGCCAAGAGGATCTGTGTAGATATTTGCTCAGCATGTGTTGTTTGGGTCACAGTATAGCTGTAGTTGAAGTCTGGCGGTGACCATTGTACAGAAAGGTGTTGTTGATCGGCACAAACTGACCAGTCACCACCTTGATGACCTCCTGGGCAACAACACCACCCATGAAAGCTGACATTGTGTGGAGTTCAGATGCTCCGTAACGACACCTGCAAGTAGCAAAACATGGCATCACTGTTTCTTCTAACTAACAAGCTGTTACTAATCATACAACACAGCTCACTTCCCAAAGAGCAGCCAATAATCAGGCATGTCTTTTGAAAAGTGTTAGGTGGTTTGTTTTTTAGGTCTCAGCCATTCTAAAGTTATTACAAGGCAGTAACTATGTGCACATACATGTCCGTTGGTGTAAAACAGTACCAACAATTGTCTCTCTGTGTGTAGGTCTGTCTGACACAAGTTGATTGATTAGTTAGAATCAAACCTTATAGCATTTGGCTGTGGTATCATTTAACCCTCCTTAATCGTGCCATGATTTATTTTTTAAATCCTGACATCTCTAGGTTGTATTCTCATCAACTGATGTGACCGTATGAAATGGTGATCACTGGGAGACCTCTGTCTCCGTTGTCAAAGATACCACTGCAGGTGGTTATGAAGACATCATTTGAAACACAGACAGGGATTTCAAGGACATCTTGCTATGGAGGAACAGTCCCATGCTCTTTTGTGCTGGAAACCAACCAGGCCACCTTCCCTAATGATATGTTTGATGAAATCAATGAGAATTCATGTCTTCTTCCTTTCAACTAACTCCCTCTAGAGCAAAGGTCTTCAATGAATACTTTCCAAGCCATCCTGTTTTTTTTGCCATTTTCTTAAGATCATTTCATGTCATCCCCATCCTCTTCATCTACTTTCACCTGTCTTCTCCCCTGGGGATTCACGTGTGTCCCAGAATATATGTTGTCATCTGCCAACATTGATAGAAAGACGGAGAAGATTAGGTGAGCAGGTATATGGCATTTCTGAAGATGCTGACACTGCTCACTTAAACCTCCTCGACGATTATGGCACTTGATGTCATGTTCCTCTGATACCCACAGCTGATTTGCTCTAGAGAACATCTCATAGCCTAGATGGGTTCTTTAACCCTAGATTACGATGGTGTAGTAAAAATGACCTCAAAATACAATGTTTGTGGAATTCAGCAACAGTTTAAGCCAGGCACACACCCCCCTCCCCCCTAATTATTACTTCTGGTAACTCGAGTGTCCTTTGATATTGGATCCAACACCAACTTGCATTTCGTAAAAAAAAGTATGACGCTATCATAAAAATGCAACGGTTTTTTTTAAATAAATATGGCCAATTTTCAAGAAATTTGTTTTCTTTAAGACGGGACACTTCAGCTGTCAACAAGACATGAAACAAACCATTGTAAAATGGGATAGGAAGTGAACAACGTTAAGAGGAAACTGTCTGACAGTCATTGTGTGAATAGGCTGGTTCCTAGTAACACTCCTGGGGTGTCAGGTCATAAAATAAATTGAACCTAAACCATGGAAGTTATTATCACATCTGATTCCCATGTCTCTCCTTGTGTAACCACACAGTTTTGTAGCAAAAGTTCAAAGAAAATACAATTTTCTGAACTCCAAATGTAACATTTAGTGATTATAATTTTTATGAGCACTTTGTACAAACATGACTCACTTATAGATATCACAATCTAGGGTTAAATATAAATTCTTTTCATTTTTTAAAATTAAGTATACCTGTATTCCCTGTCAACTAGACTGATCTGTTGCTGCCCCTTGTCTTTTCTACTCTAGGAAGTGTGACCACTAGTTCATCCATGGCCTATTTAATTGAACGTGTGAGTTCCTTCTAGTCTCTATTCAGTGGAAGTGCCAAGTTCAGCGTGAGAGGACATTTTATGTCATTGTAACAAACACCCTCACTACATCTATATTATTTGTTTTGTTCACTTAAGGAAGACAGGTTGAAAAGCTCTGTCTTGTTCAGTTTTCTCTCTTAGCCCTGGTGTTATTTGTTTTGATGTTAGCATATTATAAGTGAGATAAAACAGGTAGTCACAAGAGATGATTTCATGGAAGAAAGACCAATGATGTCTATAAAAATTATAATCTCTAACATCATATTCTTCATACGCTATGTAGTGTGACTGGGCTCTTTTATTTACTCTTTGTTAAATATGGCCATTAACACCATATTCTCTATATGCCTTAAGCCTAGGCAAGGGAGGGAACCATTTATCTTGTATCGACATTCTGTCTGCTTATCAATAAAGTGAGAAAGACAATAATGAAAGAAAGATAAGGGCATAAAAGATATTGCAAGAATACAAACACTTTTCAACAGAAATGAATGTTTTTGTTTGGTGTTTGCGCATTCTGTTTACTTGTAAACAATTATTTAACCCTACATGATGATGCCTATCCGTGGGTTATGTTTTCACGATACCGTTGCAAAAATTACTACCACTTGAATGTTACATTTGGAGTTCCAAAAATAGTATTTTCTTTGAACTTTTGCTACATGGCTGTGGAGTTACCCATGAATTGGATGCTGTAATCTTTCCCAGGTTACGTTATACTTGTGGCCTGCAATTGAACACATGGCACCATGGCTACCAGAGGTGTTATGTTGTCTATTCACACGGTCGCCATCAGTCTGTCAATACAGTCGTATCTCCCTCAAAGCATTGTTCATTGGCATTTCCCTGTCACAAAAAGGAAGAAAAAAATCTTGAAAACTGGCGAAATTTAAACCCAACAACCCCCCCCCCCCCCTATACAGTCATACTTTTTAACGGTCCACTTGAAAAAAAAAATCCAACATCAAAGGTAACAAATCCAATACTCGGCCACTGGAAGCAGTACGGGGAGTGGGAGATTGTATTTTGAGGCAGTAATTTTTACAACAGTATCATAATCCAGGGTTAATTTACAAAGTGTAAATGTGCAAGTATGTTAGTATCTGAAAGCATGCAGGTCATATGGTGGCCGTTACTTACATTTCTTGTACATAGTCATCCTTGATGTTGACACTCAAACCCCAGTCATGGAGAAGCCTGTTCAAGCAAGACTGTGGACAACAGGACCCATTATTGCATAAACTAACCAAGGCATTTCACTAAGACAAAACATTAAGTCAAAATTAAATATGATGACATTCCAGCTGCGAAAACACTACTTTAAATACATGAAATAGATGGCCAGAACTAAGTTTCCAACTTTACATATCTTTTATGCAATTAATCAAGTCCATAAGTGTTCAAAAGAAGCACTCTCAGACATCAGCAGAAAGTTATTGTTAATTAGAACTGTCGTGTTTATTTCTCCTCTATGTAGCTATTAATACAGAGAGCCAGTCTAAAATGGTGTACTGGTGACAATTGTGAACAATGAAGACATGCTAGTTTAGGATTTTGTATAGTCAACAGTAATTGTGAACAAGGAAGACAAGCCAGTCTAAGATGGTGTACTGTTGACAGTGATTGTGAACAAGGAAGACAAGTCAGTCTAAGATGGTGTACTGTTGACAGTGATTGTGAACAAGGAAGACAAGCCAGTCTAAGATGGTGTATTGTTGACAGTGATTGTGAACAACGAAGATATGCCAGTCTAAGAGGGTGTATTGTTGACAGTGATTATGAACAAGGAAGACAAGCCAGTCTAAGAGGGTGTATTGTTGACAGTGATTGTGAACAACGAAGATATGCCAGTCTAAGATGGTGTACTGTTGACAGTGATTATGAACAAGGAAGATATGCCAGTCTAAGAGGGTGTATTGTTGACAGTGATTGTGAACAACGAAGATATGCCAGTCTAAGATGGCATATTGTTGACAGTGATTATGAACAAGGAAGATATGCCAGTCTAAGATCGCGTATTGTTGACAGTGATTATGAACAAGGAAGATATGCCAGTCTAAGATGGTGTATTGTTGAGTGATTGTGAACAAGGAAGATATGCCAGTCTAAGAGGGTGTATTGTTGACAGTGATTGTGAACAAGGAAGACAAGCCAGTCTAAGATGGTGTACTGTTGACAGTGATTATGAACAAGGAAGATATGCCAGTCTAAGATGGCGTATTGTTGAGTGATTGTGAACAAGGAAGACAAGCCAGTCTAAGATGGCGTATTGTTGACAGTGATTGTGAACAACGAAGATATGCCAGTCTAAGAGGGTGTATTGTTGACAGTGATTATGAACAAGGGAGACAAGCCAGTCTAAGAGGGTGTATTGTTGACAGTGATTGTGAACAACGAAGATATGCCAGTCTAAGATGGTGTATTGTTGACAGTGATTATGAACAAGGAAGATATGCCAGTCTAAGAGGGTGTATTGTTGACAGTGATTGTGAACAACGAAGATATGCCAGTCTAAGATGGCATATTGTTGACAGTGATTATGAACAAGGAAGATATGCCAGTCTAAGATGGTGTACTGTTGACAGTGATTATGAACAAGGAAGATATGCCAGTCTAAGATGGCGTATTGTTGAGTGATTGTGAACAAGGAAGACAAGCCAGTCTAAGATGGCGTATTGTTGACAGTGATTATGAACAAGGAAGATATGCCAGTCTAAGATGGTGTATTGTTGACAGTGATTATGAACAAGGAAGATATGCCAGTCTAAGAGGGTGTACTGTTGACAGTGATTATGAACAAGAAAGATATGCCAGTCTAAGATGGTGTATTGTTGACAGTGATTATGAACAAGGAAGATATGCCAGTCTAAGAGGGTGTACTGTTGACAGTGATTATGAACAAGGAAGATATGCCAGTCTAAGATGGCGTATTGTTGAGTGATTGTGAACAAGGAAGACAAGCCAGTCTAAGATGGCGTATTGTTGACAGTGATTATGAACAAGGAAGATATGCCAGTCTAAGATGGTGTATTGTTAACAGTGATTATGAACAAGGAAGATATGCCAGTCTAAGAGGGTGTACTGTTGACAGTGATTATGAACAAGAAAGATATGCCAGTCTAAGAGGGTGTACTGTTGACAGTGATTATGAACAAGGAAGACAAGCCAGTCTAAGATGGTATAATCACTTAGACAGTGATTATGAACAAGGAAGACAGTGAGGTCTACTGCATGTAGATAAGATGAAACCATAACCTGACACTACAGAATCAGGTATGGCACAACCTAGAGTAGTTGATAAAAGGAAGTGAACATAAGTTGTGTTTAACAAGCAAGCTATTGGAAATATAGTTTTAAACATAAGCTAAAAGGGATTCAGTATTTTATGGACTATTCTATTGACCTTTCGAGCCGTAACCGGCCCATAGGGCGTAGACCAAGATACACCTTCTCCTATATGAATTTTTGTTCTAGCAGTTTTCTTTTAAAGATATTTTATCAAATCTCGCCATCTGTCTCTGTTCTGTGCAAGCAGTTCTATCTCATTGAGGGAGCCGATTCCTGCTGCTCTTGCCTCTCTCATCAATGTTCTTCTCAGTGTCTCCCTGGGTCTTCCTCTTTTTCTTTTACCTGTTGTTTCCCATATGAGGGCTTGCTTTGCTATTCGATTATTATCTCTTCTCATCACATGTCCAACGTATGACCATCGTCTTTTCTTTATTACTGAAGATATTAGTGGTTGATTGGCGATTTCTCTAATTTCCTCGTTTGTTTTGAATTCGTTCCATTCTATACCAAGTATTTTCCTTAGACATTTATTTTCGAATGCGTTCAACTTTGTTTCTATATCTCTTGTTGTTTTCCAGCTTTCACACGCATACGTAAGGGTTGATAGTACATTTGATTTGAATAGCCTAAGTTTTGTGTTTGTGCTAATGAGTTTTGATTTCCACAACTTTTCAAGGCTTCTGAAAGACATTGCTGCTTTAGCCAGTCTGATTCTAATTTCTTTGCTCGTATCCCCTTCTCGATCAATGTGACTTCCAAGATAGATGAAGTGATCGATCTCTTCTACTGGTTTGTTTTCCATGTATATTTTGTCACTTGTTGGAATTAAACTTTTCATGACTTTAGTATTTTATGGACTACTCAAAACATATTACTGTTAAATTTACTAACTAATCAAACCCTGTCCTAAGGCATGGATGCATGCTGACCACAAAGAACATTTACAAACCCTCAGTTTTGGAATATCTGCTTCCACAGTGTTGTCAAAGTATCCAGGGTAGCGGTTGTACTCAACAAAAAACTTGTCGGCTGCCCTCAACAAAATGTAGAGCACCATGTCATCACCTTCATCACTGGCATCTTCCTCCTCCTCCATAATGTGTCGACCTGACACACAAGAAAACAGGGGTCTTAGGGTGATTCAAACAGAACATTAATCTCAAACTAGAACAAAGTGTTGTTAATTAACCAGACATGTCATGTTTTAAAATTAAAGCAGAATTATTGATAGATGTCGAAAGATGAGGCAGTGATTTATGAGTGAAGAGGAAAGACAAACCAAATATATGATATGAAGTTTGAATGTGTTGGGTCAAAGGGCATGCACAATGCAACACATAGTTTCTTTCAGGCTCAACAAATCAACAATTTAATAGAATTACCTGGAAAATCCTGCATTACCCAAAACAAGTTTAATTGGACAAACTTACAATGTCTAACATCACATTACTTGAAGACAAATCATGATCTTGATCCTTCAAGCACCATTAGATGTAGCATAGGGCTTGTGTTTCTTCACCATCCATCTCTTTTCTTGATGAGATGTTCAATTTTATCTAATGAGTCTATGCTTGCCAACTCTCTTATAAATGTTCTTTTTAGTGTCTCTCTAGGTCTTCCTCTTTTTCTGTATCCTGATATTTCCCTTAGAAGAGTCTGTTTTGAAATTCACTTATTTCCTCTTCCTAATTGTAGATGACATCGCAGGTTGCATGGCCATTTCTCTTACAACCTCTATATTGGTCTAAACAAATAGTAGAAACAAAATTATTTACACAAACCAACAATATATGACATCAAATGAGAGAAGAAAACAACAAGTACTGATGAGGTCAAATGAATTCAGACTTACAAGATGAGTGTTAGATATATTGTGTATATTTATATAGTTTGAAAATATATTCAAATACACAAGTCCCTGAACACAGTACCGGTGCTCACAGATCTATAATGTGAAAGATACAGTAGAGTCAATGAGGTTGAGATAACTCTCTTTAAAGAACGTCAAGTGGGTATAAATGCATTGGGTTGTGGTTTGCACCAAACTGAAATTCATGCCTTTCACCCCAGCACTGACTTTAGCATGCTATTTTTTAATCCTTGATTATAATTCCTACCTGTGACTGACGTTGCATTGCGCAGTGAAAACCACTACCACTTAATTGCAACATAAGAGGCTCTAAAAACTGTATGTTCTTCAAACTTTTGATACACAGATGTGTGTTTACCTAAGGGGAGACACAGGAACTTATAATTTCCTCACTCAGGTTGATTTATGACCTGAAATTTGACCACTTGGACCAGATGTGTTACATTGTCTATTGATATGGAACACCGTTAAGTCCATCAGTATGTTCAGCTACCTCACAGCGTTCTTCGCTGTTTCCTGAGTTACAAAGGTGTCTTTCATGTCAACCAATGGCTGAGAAACTTTCCCTGGTCAAAGCAATTTTAAAAAATAAAGAAAAACTGATCAATTTCTTTAAAATTAGCAAAATTTGTCGCATTATACGAGATAGTATCTCAAATAGTAATTGTAGCAAAATATTTTTAAAATCCCACATCAAAGGGAAAAAAATCTAACATTCAAAGGTTGAAGAAGTAATTAGGAAGGTACACAGAGGAGCTTTATAGTGACACTGTTACCTTCCAGGCATGTCGTAAGAGGCGACTATGGAGGTTGATCGATGTGTAAAAAGTATTGTTATGGAAACAGCGCCATAGATTTTTAGAGCAGTGATCTCTGCAATATGTGCCATTTTGGCACGCAGGGTTTCTGTTTTTGAATTTGTGGTTCTGCCCTATATATCTGGATAGATAGACACAGAGGAGGGAATGTTTGACCACAGGAAACTGTCAAATTTTCAAGAATATGTTTTTTATGCTGTAATTTTTACGACAGTATCATTATCTAGGGTTAAATACCTAGTTGCTTTCCATCTTCGATATCTACTCACTTGGCCAGATTGGATAGTCTATTTCCAGGGACACAAAAATAAGAGTTGGGGTAGGGACTAGATCAGGTCTGTTGTTCTCCATTCTTGATGCAAGCATTTACCTCTTAGTTACTGATCACTCTCAGCCCTGATGCATACTACAGGGTATCCCTAAAATACTGACACATAGGCAAAAATAGAGATTGGTTGAATGACAATTTCCCTAACTGGATTGGAAAATGTGGAGTGGTCTTCTTGTTCACCTGAGCTAAGCCCCCTTGACTTCTTTTTCTGCGGTATGCTAAAGGAGAAGGTGAACTCAATGAAAATCACAGATGTAACACACTTGATTGAAAGCATAAAGAATGAATATGCTAAAATTGACGGCAATGTGGATTTATTACATCGAGTTCATATAAATTTAGCAAAGTGCATCAACCCATGCATCGCAAATGATGGAAATCATATTGAAGACATTTAATATTCCAACAGAATAAAATGTTAACATATATCATTTCTTGAAAATAAGTATTTTTTCCAATGTGTCCAGACTTTAAGGACATCTTGTATACAAGTTTGTAGTTTGTTTGAAAAAAAGGACAAAAAGAGAATAAGCCATAAATAAGCTCATGGGCAATGAAGCTGTATAGAATATAACTTTTTTTTTTTTGTAACCAAAAAAATAACAATAAATACCTAACTCTTCTACATTGGCAGTTGCTGGTTCATATTCTTCAGTTAAACTCCTACAGCGTAGAACTGTGAGGAAAGCTGCATTTCTGCCTGGGAAAGTAAAGTCATGGTATGCAGGAACTGGTTATGGTTATATGACTAATGTAGGCAAAGTGACTAATGTGAGTAAACTTACTGGCAGGAGTAAAATGACTGATGCATGTAAACTTACTGATATTAGTAGTCTGTCAGTGTAAGGTGACTAATGTGAGTAAACTTAATGGCAGGAGTAATATGACTAATGATTGTAAACTTACCGGCAGGAGTAATATGACTAATGATTGTAAACTTACCGGCAGGAGTAATATGACTAATGATTGTAAACTTACCGGCAGGAGTAATATGACTAATGATTGTAAACTTACCGGCAGGAGTAATATGACTAATGATTGTAAACTTACTGATAGTAGAAATCTGTCAGCGTAAAGGGATCAATGTTAGTAAACTTATGATAGGAGTTATCTGTCAGTGTAAGGTGACAAATATTAGTAAACTTACTTATATAAGTAGTCAGACTGATAAAACAAAGGTGAATAATTTGAGTAATTGTACTGTCAGGAGTAACCTAAGTAAGGTGATTCATGTGAATAAATTTAACTGAAAGTAGTAATTGACTGATATCAGTGAGGTAAGAAATATGAGTAAACTTACTGGTAGGAGTAATCTGACCAGTGTAAGTAAAGTAACTAATATAAGTAAACTTACTGGTAGTGTAACGGTTATACTTCACCACCCTTTCTGTAAACGTAATTGTAACGGGCTAGTTTGTACCCGCACACATTGCAATGAACACAGCTTTCAAGCTGTCACTATCCTTCAGCGCCCTCAACTGTTGTCTGGTAGCGCCTGACGCTGTTGAGCTGTGCAGCTGAATGTATGACGAGCTAGTTCTCCCTTGCTCTCGTTGTATTGAATTGGCCACTGTTCGACAGCTGCTGCGGCTCTTTAAAGAATTGAGCCTTGCACCCCTGACATTTAAGGCACCCTCCTCCGGTTGCTGAATTCGGCGACTCCTCCAGTCACCGTGTAGGTCAACCCCTTGACTGACACCGACGTCAAGAACTGCCTAGGGATACAGATCAGTCCCGTGTTGCTGTCTGGAGGCCACTGCTACCCATGCTGCCTCCCGATTGACCATAAGCCCGTGGTGTTCAACCTTGCCAGTGATCGTTATGCCGTACTCCGCACTGTCTGCCCACAATTTATGACAACCCCAGTCTCCGTTCTTCACTGAGGTCAGACAAAACACAGCTAGCTTAAACAAAGCAGTCAGTAACACCGTTGAACTCACACATGTCACGTTTATTACTCACAAAGTGTACTCCCATATGGATCACACCCACAGTAGTGATATCATTCACAATACTAAAAAGTCTTTTCTCATGTATAAGCTAACAGCTTCTTAACAACTGGCTCAGCATGGCTTCTGCTAAGCGAGCACTAGTGATATCATTCACAATACTAAAAGTCTCTTCACATGAATAAATAACAGCTTCTTAACAACTGACACTTCTCACTCGAATTTAAGTCCTACTAGTTTGACTACCTTAGCTAAATTGACCTGTCCTGTTCATGGTCCCCGGTATCGTCTAGCAAACTAGCCCAGACGCCCGTACTGATCGCTCGCCCTCAATCAATCGAATGTTCCCAACTTAAACTCCTTTGTCTCACTTAACTCTCCCCTGCCTCGTTTTTGATCGCCATACACGCTTTCTCCCTGATTCACGATGTGTTCATATTCTCCGCTTTCCCCATGGACCTGAAGCCTCTTACTAATACTCTCCTACCTATTTATCTCCCCTTGACCAGCACCAATTCTACCCTTCCCTCTCCCTCTTGTTATCTCCCTGTTTTACTAGGGGTAAACTAACATCAGTTACCGATGTGAATGAGCTGCATGTATGAAGAAGGAGAATACATTATAATATTAAATTTAGTAACTAAAACTATAATTGAGTGCTCTCTCTCTCTCTCTTGTGGCAAGAACAGTTGGTGGCTGAAATTCTTCTTTACCATTCAACTCCCTGTGGAGCATAGGTCTTCAACAAACACTTTCCAAGCCAATTCAGTTTCTTGCCATTCTTTTAAGATCATTCCATGTTTTCTCCATCATCTTCATCTCTGCTTCCATCTGTCTTCTTCAATAATATTTTGGTCTTCTTCTTTGTCTTTTTCCTTGGATCCACTTGTATTTGACTGGTACTTTTCTATAATTCTGTGTTAGTGATTTTGCCCTGCCATTTCCATCCTTTTATTCTGCGCAAGCATCCATTTATGAAAGCCTGTATTTTCATGATCTCCATTTTTGTTGTTCTCCATGTTTCCCAATCTTATAATAAGATTGACTTAACATTGGAGTTGAACATTTTTATTTTTGTATTTAACCTAATTTCTTTCGATTTCCATATTTTTCCTAGAGCAACAAGTTCTCTTGCTTTTGATACCCATATTTTGGCATCATTCTCTACTCCTCCTTCTTGTCTATATCCTCCTTCTTGCCCAGATATGTAAAGATTGTACATCTAGTAGAGGTATTTATCCTATTGTTATTTGGTTATTGCCAACTGCATTAATTCTCATAATTTTGGTCTAATCTCTATTTATTTTCAGCTCCAGCTGTTGTGATCTCTCATCAAGTATGCTCATTTTATCTTGCATCTGTTGGTCATTATGTGATAGGAGAGCTATGTCATCAGCAAAGTCTAAGTCATTAAGTTGCTTCAGTGACCACTGGATTCTGTTTCTGTTGTTTTGAGTTCATAATCCAATCTATGGCCAGTAAAAAGAGAAATGGAGATAAAAGGCATCTCTGCCTTACTACTTTTCTTATTTCTTATGCTTCTGTAAGCTGCCCTGATTGAAATTACATCAGGAGAATTCCTACTTGGCTCTAGGACATTTGGTTACTGAAATCACATCACGGGAATTCCAACTTGTCCCAAGATGTCTCTAAGACATTTGATGACCGAAATCATATCATGAGAATTCCTACTTGCAATTAAAATCACATGATTTTTCTTCTTTACTGTCCCAGGAACACTTGGTAACTGAAATCACTTCTCCACAATTCTTCCTGTCCCAAGGACATGATGTGACTGAGATCACATGATGAGAGATCACCAATCAATGACATTTGATTATGAACATACATGAAAACTTTCACTTGTCACAGAAATATTTTATGAAATAATAATATAAGAATAGCCCAAGGTTACGAAAATCTAAGTCTGAATGAAGCCAGCCCCTAAACATAAAACAGAGAGCAGAATAGCAAAAGGAACAAATTCACACTTACAGAATGTCCTAATCTCTGAATCTGTGATAGTACCAGGCTGAAAGTAAAGAAAGCTCTGTTAAAATGGAGCAAATCAGTTTTATTTTTTGCCACTAGACCTGGTACCACAGTGACATCAATTATCTCAATGATATCATATTTTATGCTGGAAATTAACTTTTTCAATACGGAAGGTTTTTATCAATGCAATGGAAGAGATTTTAGAGACAAAATTTTTCATGGTTTTAAATATCAACCTACATGTTTATATTTACCTAACACATAACATATTATATATGGATTGTTAGATAATTAAACAGGGAATTAGATTTCACCAACACCAAGATGATACAAGACATGTAAAAAGAATACGGTTTGATGACGGTGTACAAAAATTCAGTGATGCACTCTGTGGCTAAATGCACACAACTGAAATCAGCATGCCATACAGGCATCAACATATGGAAACCGTTAACAATACTAAATATATATGATGTGTATGAAATAAATGATGTCACAGTATACATAAAGCGTCTAAGATATAAAATTATATAGAGATGGTAACACAATCTGCCAGTACTAAAAATAATGCAGTTAAGTTGTACTAGAAGCATTAACAATATTATTCTTCTCCATATGCCAGGTTGGTTGCTGTAGACCCATGGTGTAAACCTGCAACTCATGGTAGTAAGGGCTGCTGTATAACATTTAATTTTCTTATGTTTATTTCTGGCACTATGGCAGCCTTCAGTTCAATTAATTTTTCAGATATAAACGGTTTTGTTTCATGTTTGTACCCAATGCATTGAAATGTTAGGCTATTTTGTCATTTTTTCAGGAA
Source organism: Megaustenia siamemsis (assembly GCA_032433765.1). Lineage (NCBI taxonomy): Eukaryota > Metazoa > Mollusca > Gastropoda > Stylommatophora > Ariophantidae > Megaustenia > Megaustenia siamemsis. Next base: position 74,139,172 of record JAVIAB010000106.1, on the reverse strand, counting down.
AGCTGTAAATACCATTATTTGTTCTGTTCTTACAAAATTGATGAACTCTCTCACTTACAATGACTTCACTCATTGCACAAATTGCAAAACATTCTCTAGAATAATAATTATACTTGTGCTTTTCAACTTTTTCTATCTGTAATCTACCTTCCTCCAACCATTACTATTGTACAAGCAGTGGTCAGAAAGAATGCACAAAACTTTTTCTCAGAGTGTTTTATTTCAAAATGCATGAAATGTGTAAGGTTACTTGGATATGTTCTCTACACATGGTTATTTTTACACATAATCTCCATCAACTTTAATGGCTTTCTGCCAGCGCAGAACAAGTGGATGCATACGTTGGCCATACTAAATGTGGTCATGCTTACATAACCCTTTCCTCACTGCATGAATCAAGCTCTTATCATTGTCAAACCTTGTTCCATGTCTCTTCAAGTGGACATAAAAGATGGAAATTAGAGGGAGCCAGATTGGGACTATAAGGTGGAGAAAAGTCCACCCCCAATTTGTCAATGGCTTTCTGTGGTTTCAGACGTGTGAGGTTTTTTGTTGTTGTGTTGAAGCAACAGCTCTGCTGGATTCTTACAAGACTGTATTTTGCAGAAGATATTGTTTTTTTTTTTTTTAGTGTTTTGATGCAAGTTTCAGAATTGATTGTCTCACCTCTTGGCATTACATCCACAAGAATAACATATTACAAATAATGGCATCAGCACGATTTAACATATTCGGGCTGGTGGCTGTTGCAAGTCATCCAGCGAGTATTATCACTCAAATCTGAACGAGCAATTTCAGAAGCTTTAACACTCTCAGCCCAGTGACTGACTGTGCGTAAACAGACTGCATAATTTCCATACACAGCACATAAACATTTATAAATATTCATTATCGTTTCCTTCTTTCAGCTACAAATTCTATCAGATAATGTTGTCTGTATCGCAAGTTCTACACTACATAATAGCCATTTTAACAGTATTTTGTATCTCTTCTACCAATTCAAATTTGATGCAATTTTATGCGCATATTTACAACATTCTAAATTGTAAGTGTGCAAAATTTAATGTGTCTATCATTATTTTCTGCAGAGAAAAAATAAAATGCTGTGCATTACTTTCTGGCTACCCCTTGTACCTAAGTATTTCACTTTCAAGGTTTTTCTGATTTTGCATGTTGGAGAGATCAAGAATGCCCTTACTTCTTTTCTTTCAACAGCTCATTACTATTGCATTCATTATTATATACAGGACCTTTTTTCAGCCAGAATGCACTTCAGTGAACATTTAGGACTTCATGTCTGCTTTTAATTTTCATTTCATACATATAATAATAATAATAACAACAACATAACACAAATATAATTTAATAAATATAATATATACGTTCAGTAAATATGTACACCAGAGTTTTGTAGGTCTGGTATATCACAATTTCTTGTTTTATGGGATCGGATGAGCGAATTCTGGTAAACTCTTTTCTAAGAAAAAAAAACAACTGATTATACACAACTGTTTGTCTGCATCTAAAAGTGGCATTTTAATTATAATCTTGAAATTCATTTTGCATAATTTATGGATGAAGATTTCCTGATCCAAACACATTCCTCTCATTGTTAAAATTGATATTTTATGTAAGTGATTTCAATTTGTGACACCCTACACATAAAACGTACCATTTTTTAGCTAAAGGAAATATTTATGACAGTTATAGTTAGTTGAATGTCCTGGCATCACTACAAACGAATTAAAATTCATAATTGCTCAACTGCCCATGCCAGTGGAATCATTCAAATTAACATTTCATCTCATTGAATAATCCAAACAAAGAAAGGCAGCTGCAGTCCAAATCATAGCAACCACAGCACACCCCAAAAGACATAAGGCATAGCCGCACCAAAAGTGAATGCAACTGAACTGTCCTTCATCATACAATATCATCATTCATCGTTAGCAATTGGAATATTGAAACATGATCCAGATGAAAAACACAGCTCAAATGTGCACAGAGCACTAAACTCAGTAGCTCTGGCAGTGAGGCGGATTTATATTTATAAACAGTCTGTTCATAAATTCATGAACACACATTTGCTTTCGATTTGCATAAAAATACCTGTTTGATCACAGTGATTTTGTGCATGCAGCCTTAGAATATCCATGAAGTTATATATTTTTTTGCTCTTAGACATTTGATCTAGTTTGCAAGATTTCTTCTTCAGGCTATATTAAAATCAATCTCGCGGAAATGGGACATAATTTTAGCATATTTACGGTACTCAGTTGTGTTGTTCTAATATAATTTTGTTTTCACATTGAAAAAGGCTGGAGAAATAAAAATCATTGATTTTCCCGTGCACCAAATCGACTTTCAGTTGAAACTGGTAAACAAGTAATGTTATAATGTGGTGCAGCCATTCATGTTAAAGGCATATCCAGTTATTATTGTGAAATTATTGTTGTATAATGTTGGCTTCTAAAAACTGATATCATATCAACATCATAATGAGTTTTAATTGCAAATTTATAACTATGCAGACGGTTACCATTACACAATATCGGCACTTCTATGAAACCTGGGTCAATGCTCACCACACCTAGTCTAAAATATGGCAATCAGTAGACGTTGAACAGAAAAGAACAATTCCCAGCAGCAAAGGCCAGTGCATCATACTAATGCATGTTGGGAGCAGTGAAAACGGCCTTGTCCTTGACCTTGGACATATTTTCCAATAAAAAATTAACAGTAAGGACTATCACACTGAAATGGACATATTTCCAGGCACTGGTTGGAGAACAATCTTCTTCAAATCATGAATAGATCTTCATGCCTAGTGATGGATAATGCATCTTATCACAATGCTATGTCAGCTGAAGACAAAGTACCAATTGCATCAAATACAAACGATCAAATAAGGACATGCAGGCTAAGGAAAATATCAAATTCAACAGCACATGGAAAACCCAAGTTGTTGCAGCTTGTGAGGAATACAAATAAGAAAAAGGTGTATTGACAAAATCATTAAGGAATATGGCCACACTTCTCTGTGACTCCCTGCATATCAGGCGCATCTCAATCTAATCAAATTTGTGTGGGTTAAAGTTAAAATTATAAGTTGCAGAACAGAACAGGATGTTTAAAATGTGTGATGTCAAAGTTCTGACACGTGAGTCCCTCTCAAGAACATTCTGTTCTGGAAAAGTGTATTGCACATGTGTTCCAGGTGGAAGATGAGTACTGGCAATGGGATGGATTACAACTTGTTCAGTTAACCACTATCAATCTCTTGGAATCGTCAGATTTAGAATGATGAAGCCCATATTTTGTTGACAGACTGAATAACAGCCTGGGGTGATTAAGCGTATGTACAGCAAATGGTTAAGTGCATGTACAATGGCAACAAATATATTTCTATACCAAAATGTGCCTACCATCACTCAATTTGGGGTGCAATTAGACACCTTGGGTCTAATGGTAACTGAATCATGTTTGCAATTATACATAACTGGCAACACACACAATCATTTGATCTACAAAAGTATTATGTAGATACACCTCTGAGAAAAACTGAACTGGAAATTAACATATTTACTGCAAAATCTAAAATTTGAATAAACTTATTTGCAATAGTCCTAAAAGATCAAAGCAATTAGCCAATGTATAAAATCCATTGTATCTGTGGAATAAAGAATAGTAATATTTTTGCATCATGGGTATTCTAAGGCAGCATGCAAAAAATCACTGTGATGTAACAGGTAGTTTTCACGCAAATTGAAAGCAAATGTGTTCATTAATTTATGAACCGACTATAGTTAATGTCAGTTACAGGTCAGGTTAGGTAATTTTACCTGCTACTGTATGCAGTAAACAGTACAACCTGTGGCTGCCCTGCTGCCTTGCAGGTAAGCTCGGGAGAGTAAAAGGCTAAGGGAGGGTACCCCGAAGTAAAACAACCCCACTGCCTTGTGGGTGAGACTTTTTAGTCAAAGGCTAGCAGAGCCAACCATAAACAAACCGACGGAAGGCAACAGAAAACCACCATTATAATTTCTTTGTACAATCATGAATCGCCACAACAATAGAAATAACAACGACAACGTTAAGGGGGATTCCAGTGGAAAACCCTCGTTCAGTAGGGGACATCATGTGCTATAGGTGATACCCGATCGTCATCAAGCTACTGTAAGCAAAATAAAGATAAAACAAACTCTAAAGATAGGTACTTGGAATGTGAGAACACTCATGCAGAAGGGTAAACTAGAAAACATCATACAAGAAATAAAAAGAATGGGTTTACAATTACTGGGACTTTGCGAAATGAGATACACCGGATCAGGGGAGATGTATTCTGATAAACATAAAATAATCTATTCTGTAGGTACTGAACACCAAAGAGGAATAGGTATCATCTTGGATGCAGAAAGAGCAAGAACAGTGAAAGGCTTTTACCCAATATCTGACAGAGTCCTTTAAGTGAAATTGAATGGAAAGCCAATAGATATAAATCTTATACAAGATTATGCAACAACAGCAGACAGTCTAGAGGAAACAATTGATAAATTTTATGAGTTAAATGAGGCACTTCATAAATGCAAACCATATGAAAACACCATAGTTCTAGGGGATTTTAACGCAAAAGTAGGAAAGGAAAGAGTTGAGGAAGTAGTTGGTCATTATGGCTTAGGCGAGAGGAATGAAAGAGGTGAGAAACTTATTGACTGGGCAAGAACACACAACATGATTATAGGAAACACCTGGTTTAAGCAACATCCAAGATGTCTGTGGACATGGAAAAGCCCAGAGGACAACGCACGTAATCAATTGATTATATAATGATAAGCGTAATCAAATTGATTATATAATGATAAGCAATAGATTTAGAAAGAAACAGTCTGGTGTGTGTAAAAACTAGCCCAAGGGCAGATTGCAATAGTGATCATGTACCAGTTGTGGGAAAGCTTAGAGTAAAATTAAAAACAACAAAACGAGCCTCAGTTAACATCAAGTTAAATTTAGATTTACTAAAATCAGACAAGAAGCTGCAAGACAAATATAAAATCACAATTCAGAACCGGTACAATGCAATAGAGAAGATACAAAGCATTGACGAACAGTGGGAAATGCTAAAAGAATCAATGCAACAAACATCAAAAGAGTTCATACCACCTGTGAGGACAAATTCAAGAAAGAAATGGATGACAGATGACATTTTGCAGCTAATGGATACAAGAAGAAGAAATAAAGAAATTAAAGATGAGTATAAGAGATTAAATAAAGAAATTGTAGTAAAATGCAATGAAGCAAAAGAAGCATGGCTAAAAGAGAGATGCAAAGAGATTGAAATGCAACAAAAAGGAGATGCTAAAGCTATATACAAACAAATTGAGGAATTAACAGGAAGAAAAACGCAATTAAAAAAAATGGATGTCTAAGATCAAAGGAAGGAGAACTGTTGATTGATCAAGAACACATAAGGGAACGATGGACAGAATACATTAAAGATCTTTATAATGATGAACGAACGGAAGTAAATATTAAGGATAATGGAGAAGGACCAGAAATACTCAGAGAAGAAGTGGAAGATGCCTTGCGCAATATGAAAACAGACAAAGCTCCTGGACCAAATAATATAACTAAAGAAGAGATTGAAGCCATGGGTGATTTTGGAATAGAAATAATAACAAAAATATTGAATGATATCTATAACAGCGGATATATACCAGATGACATGCTCAAATCAATATTCATAGCCCTACCAAAGAAATCGGGTGCGATTGAATGCGATGATCATCGCACAATAAGCCTTATGAGTCATATGACTAAGATATTACTAAGAATCATCATGCAAAGAGTGCGAAACAAAATCAGTCCAGAAATTAGTGATGAACAGTGTGGTTTTGTTAGAGATAAAGGATCAAGCAATGCTATTTATATCATAAGATCTTTAGTAGAAAGAGCCATAGAGGTGAAAACAGATCTATACCTATGTTTCATAGATTACACCAAGGCATTTGACAAAGTAAAGCACCAAGAAATAGTCAAAATTTTAGAAAGCATAAACATAGACAGCAAAGATCTAAGAATAATAAAGAATATGTACTGGCAACAAACAGCGGCCATAAGAACTGGAAACCAATTGGGAATGTTTCAACAAATAAAACAGGGTGTTAGACAAGGTTGTGTGCTGTCACCAGATTTGTTTAATATTTATAGTGAGATTATTTTAAGGTCCATAAGGGAGATGCCTGGAATAACAATTGGAGGTTATAATATAAATAATCTAAGGTATGCTGATGATACAGTCTTAATCGCTAAGAGTGAAAATGAGTTACAAGAAATGTTGGACATTATAGTGAAAGAAAGCAAAAATAAAGGACTCAGCCTTAATAGCAAAAAGACAGAGGTAATGGTAACAACAAAGAAAAAGACATCACCTCAGTGCAAAATAAAGACAAGTGGAACAATATTAAAACAGGTAAATGAATTTAAATATTTGGGAACTTTGTTTGTGCCTCAGACGGAAGATGTACAAAAGAGGTGAGATGCAGAATGGCTCAGGCAAAAGCAGCTTTCCAAAAAATGAGGAAGATACTATGCAATCCATTTTTGACAATAGAAACAAGAAAAAGAGCTCTTAAATGTTAAATAGAGCCAGTCTTAACATATGGATGCAAATCATGGACAATAGGACAACAGACAAGAAAATCACTGGAGTCTGTAGAAATGTGGTTTTACAGAAGAATGTTGAGAGTACCATGGACAGCTAAGAAGAGTAATGAAGATGTTCTGAGAGAGGTCAAAGCAAAAAGAGAGCTAATTTCCAATATTAGGAAGAAACAATCATCATTTTTTGGCCATGTAATGAGAAGAGAACAACTGGAATATATTGTAACAACTGGAAAAATTGAGGGACGAAGAGATAGAGGGAAGCAAAGAGAAAAAATAACAAACAGCTTAAGAGAATGGCTTGGCAGAAGGTCAACAACAGAAATGATAAATAGCTGCCGAGATCGAAAGTTGTGGAGAGACATGATCACCTAAAACAGGGAGATAACAAGGTAGAAAATAGGGAGATGTGAAAAGGGGGACAATTAGGCTGGGGGGATGTAGTAGGGGAAAACAGGCAATGAGAAAGAAAGAAGGAAGGGAGTTCAAGGAGAAAGCGTGCGGGGCGAGTAAGGTGAGTTGGGTGAAAAATTTAGAGAAAGATAGTCAGTGGAGATAATGCTGGGGTCCGATCGAGACGTCTGTCGGGTGACAGAGCCGAAACTGGGGGCCAAGACAGATTGCTACGGAGGTTCTATAACAGGTTAGTGTGTAGGTAGCTGCCGAATGAGTAAGATGTGAAACTTAGAGTAGGCTGCACAGAGACATTGTTGAATATATTTCTAGTTTATGAAGAGACATTTAATTGTGTAGAATGTGCTACAGTGTGAAGCTTAGAGTAAGCTGTCCAGCAACATTGAGCTGGCAATATTGATTATCTTATGAAGAGCCAATTATTACTCTTTTGAAGAGAAAATTGTTCATGTAGAGTATGCTACAACGTGAAGCTTAGAGTAGGCTGCACAGAGACATTGTTGAATATAATTCTAGTTTATGAAGAGACATTTAATTGTGTAGAATGTGCTACGCCAGTAGGCCCGGTACTTGATGATGATGATAATAGTTAATGTTTGTTGTAACTAAAAGATCAAATATTGGTAAATCAGTGAGTTTCTGGTGTGCAATAATCAATATCTAACCACAAAAGTTTTTACATTTTAAGATACAGCATCTTTAGATCTATTTGAATGTATAATAGAAAAATCAAGTGTATTTTACTCTTCTTGAAAGACACAAATGATCAAACCAACTAAAATATCAGTGACAAACAGCTGTATTATTTTTTTACAGCTTTTTCTCAGTCTGTGCTATATATTAAGGCTGTCAGTATTCCATTTGTTGTTCATCATCATCATAGAGTACCGTCTCCACATCGAAGGTCAGCTATAAAGGATCGCCATTCTGCTCTGTCTCTTGCTTTGATGCTCCAGGTTGTCATAGGCTGATGTGCCCACCCTTTGATGTTACTTGTCCATGTTAGTCTTGGTCTGAAACTCGACTCCCCCTCTCCTCCCTTTCACACGACCACCATCAGTCATAATTTTAGCCTGTATGTTTGCCGCCCACTTCATGTCATTTGCTGACATTTCCTTGTTACAAAGGTTTCTTTGATGTCATGCTAGCGGCCAAGGAGATCTCCCCCATCATAAAAAAAAAGGAAAATAAAAACTTCTTAAAAACTTCACAGAGCATATATTGCAAACACTGAAATAGCTACATTATCATTATTTTCAACATAATCCTCTCAAGTTCAGTGCACTTATGCCAACACTTGACAAGTATGTAGATAGAGATGGAAAAAACTGGTGTGCATCCACCCATGCATCATCACTTGGGTAACCATCTTGCACATTTTTCAGAACTTCAGCTCACATTAATGATGTGATTTGTTGATCCAACACTAATGTTCAATAGTAATATGACTGTGACACATAAGTATTTTCATATCACATTCTCCACGGGTGCAATGTTGTCTTTTGTGATTGCTGGACCATAGCCATCTATAGATTTACAAAGGCCAGTGGGCAGAAAATAAAAAAAACGGAAAACCCTTCAACTAGTATGATGCTATTAGCTATAGACGGAAGTCACTCTAGTTACAACTTTCCCTGCTTGCAAACTGAAAAAATCATTCTAGTTTGAGGTTTTCCGAGAATTTTCTATTTGTCTGTAGACCTAGGCACATCCATAGATGGCTATGGCTGGACCCAGGCAAGGGAATCCACCACACAAGTGTTGCTGTTCTTAAAATTCTCAATCTATTTGTACTTTTTTTGTCTCATACATCCATCACCATACTGATTTATGTCCAACATACAATGAATTGAATGAAAGAACATGTAGCACAATACCAGCTAGCAGTAAAATTAATGTTACTGAGGATATTTATCTTCCCGATAGCAACATATGGTTGTGAATCATGGACATTCTAACAAACAGCAAGGAAGAAAATCAGTTCATTCAAAACAAAATGCTGCAGAAAAATCCTTAAGATACCTTGGTTAATGAAAAAGAGCAATGAAGACATATTAAAAGATTTAAACATTAAAAAGAAACCGGCTTATAAACATCATTCTACAGAGGAAATTAAAATTCTATGGCCACATCAAAAGACACTGCGGGCTTGAAGAACAATGACGGAAGGCATGGTTTTTGGGTGACACATCAGGGGCAGACCAAGAAGATGGTGGTTTCATGGCATCAAGGATACCTTGAACATACCAACAGAAGAAGTGGGAGATCTGATTAGAAGCAGAGATTCTTTCAGATGGGCTGTGGTGAATGTAATTTCTGCAGAGGAGATGAAACCTCATGATGATGATACAATGAATCTCTACAGGTTTCACACCATTCTAAACAAAAATCTCACAACACTTTGCAGTTCCTGCCTGGTGCAATGTTGCAAAGGTGCACTATTTTTTTTAACTTTTTCCCTGACTCAATGTGTGCTGCAGGTGAGCTCAAGGTGACCACCTCCGCATATTAGACATGATAATATTGGTCATGCATGCAACTTTTAATACAACTTATCCCATTGCTCACTGAACAACCCTTCTACAAGAGCAAGTCATTTGTTGTGTTTTTTTGCTATTAGAGTTGACAACATAATACTCTAGGAAAACTCATAAAAACTCTGTCACTTTCAGTACATTACAATGCTTGTGCACACTGGCAGTCCCAGTAGCTGGCTGGATGTGCACACACCTAGAAGCAATAACAGGTTGTCACTCCTAATTGTTTGACACTGACTTTAATTCTCCCCAACAGCTATGCCAATTTTTAAAATACGATTGTTGGAGACCTTCTAAAATTTCAAAAATACAATTGTTGGAGGCCTTCTACAATTATCAAAATACAATTGTTGGAGACCTTCTAAAATTTCCAAAATACAATTGTTGGAGACCTTCTAAAATTTCCAAAATACAATTGTTGGAGGCCTTCTACAATTATCAAAATACAATTGTTGGAGACCATCTAAAATTTCCAAAATACAATTGTTGGAGACCTTCTACAATTTCCAAAATACAATTGTTGGAGACCTTCTAAAGTTTCCAAAATACAATTGTTGGAGACCTAAAGTTTCCAAAATACAATTGTTGGAAACCTTCTACAATTTCCAAAATACAATTGCTGAAGACCTACAGTTTCATAAATACAATTGTTGAAGTCCTTCTAGACATCTTCCTTATGCAAGTCTACCATCTCCAACACAATCCCACCTCTACTGTCTGGGGTCTGTGCATGATCTGATCAGCATGTCCACATAGATTTGTTTTTAAGTTCTAAGACTTTCATGTCATCCACTCAGGCTAGAAACATTGGTTCTGGACCTTTAGAAGCATTGGTTGAGATTCTATTCCATTTAATCATGTGCAGGTACAAATAATGGGTGTCCGGTTAGCGCAATCGATAGGCGGTTGGCTTACCACGGCAACAGCCGGGGTTCGTACCCTGGCGAGGACACCTGGGTTTTACTAATTCCCTAAAAATTAGTAGGAGCCGCGATAGCTCAGTGGTTAGTGAACTGGACTACTACGGACAAGGGGTAGGGTTCGATCCCAACCGACGGCTCCGGGTTCACCCAGCCTTAAATGGGTACCGGATTTTTTCTGGGAAAGTAAAAGCAGCACGGGCGTAATACCGACCACATTACCCCAAAAATCATGTGCTGAAGGTCTGTAAAATATAGGGTCACTAACACCATATTTCCCTATACGCCACTCGGCGTGACGGGGGGTACTTTACTTTTTTTAGGTACAAATAATAATCTGCCAAAAGTTAATGACAAATATGGATACATAATTTATATAGACATTGGCGGGTCCATTATTTTCACTAGAAGTTGTTTATTACTGGTACTTTAGTTGATTTGTTCATTTGTGTATTTCCAGAAAGATAAAATACAAATGCTTCTAATATTTATACATTTAAAGTGATTAAAAGAGTATGTATTTCAAAATTTAAAAAAATTTCTGGTTAAAAAATGACTACATCACCTCCCAAAAACTCTCAGATTTGTTAATCCTTGATCTTTTTGTTATGAGCATTGTTACTTATATATTATTTATAGATAAATATTTGCATCAACCAAAACTTCACATTTTGTTGTGATATTACATACATAATAACCACTTCCATAAAATATCACAATTTAAAGAATGAGAGGAATGTTCTAGACTCAGGAAATCTTCATCTATAAATGCTACTAAATTTCCAAGATTAGAATTAAAATATCATCCTAAGATGAAAATAAACAACTGTGCAAACTGCTCAAAACTTGTAACTTTATATTCATCACTGAAACAAGGACAGTTGGATGATGAAGGTGTTCACACACACTTACATACAAGTCACATGATCCCATTAGCTTCAAGAGCACATTTGTTTCCTGTACAAGCCAAATCTCTTGTACACACTTATACTAGATTAATGCTAAATTAAATGTTCTCAAATTATATGTTGGTCAGTTCTTTTAGATATCATTACAGACAGACTGTTAGAGGGAAATAAGCAGGTAGGATCTCTGACTCAAAGATAAGCAGCAAATACATACAAAGGTATCTAGCCATAATGAGAAAAAAGGGACATAGTGATCAGAGACATGTAAATGGATGTTTAAATATGTAAAGGATGAAAGAAGTAAGTGATGACAGTTTGAAGAGAGGATTAATAAAAGAAGTATTGCCTACTAGTAAAAATGTTTAAAAAAAAAAAAAAAAAGCAACAAGAAAAATAAGAAAAGAGTAAAATTATTACCATGTCTGTGTTATTAGTTATAACAAAACGTTCTCTAATAACAAAATGCTAATTGCACAACCAAACAAGAAGGGGTTATGTGTGTTGAGGATTCAATGGGCATGCCAATGCAACAATTCTAAATAAAGGCAGAAACATGAAACACAACAGCAGCACCAGAGTATGAACTATCAGTATGATGCAATTCAATGAAAATAACATATGGAAGATCATGAAGGTAAAATATTAAAACAATAATAATAATAATAATTGGTGGCATAAGATCTTGCCAAATTTCCTAGATGGAAGCAACCATGTGTGTATGTTGTAGAGAGCTTTTCTGGAAAATCCAAACCAAAGGAAAAAAGTTTAAATGTCTAGAAAACCAACATTCATTAATTGGGTATTAAATAAATAGCCTGTGTGTTACCGGGGCCTCATTATGAGGGAGTAAAGAATAGTGACACTGTGACCTTCCAGGCATGTCGTAAGAGGCGACTAAGGAGATTGATCGATGGCTTGACAAGCTGTCATTGTAAAAAGTATTGTTATGGAAACAGCCATAGATTTTGGAAGCAGTAATCTCTGCAGTATGTGACATTTTTGGCACGCAAGGTTTCTGTTTTTAAGATTGTGGTTCTGCCCTATGTGCCGTCTTCGGCTCGAAAGGACTGGCAAAAGTGAAGGAGCATGTCAGCACCATGGCAGAAATGGTTAACAACTCAATACTGACTGTTTCATCTGGACTAGTGAATCTGAACTATCCAAATCCTTTTCCATCTCTTTGTGGTGTCCCTATTAATAGACTAAGCAGTCTGTCCATGTAAATAGAGACTGAGAGGGAAGGCAACACAGTACTCTAAAATGTTATGCTGAAGACAGATTTGGCTGAAAGGCACAAATATTGCAGCTGGCTGTAAGTCACAAAACAACACACTCATGCCTCTGAAAGGCACAAATATGTCAGCTAGCTGTAAGTCACAAAACAACACACTCATACCTCTGAAAGGCACAAATATTGCAGCTGGCTGTAAGTCACAAAACAACACACTCATGCCTCTGAAAGGCACAAATATTGCAGCTAGCTGTAAGTCACAAAACAACACACTCATGCCTCTGAAAGGCACAAATATTGCAGCTGGCTGTAAGACACAAAACAACACACTCATGCCTCTGAAAGGCACAAATATTGCAGCTAGCTGTAAGTCACAAAACAACACACTCATGCCTCTGAAAGGCACAAATATTGCAGCTGGCTGTAAGACACAAAACAACACACTCATGCCTCTGAAAGGCACAAATATTGCAGCTAGCTGTAAGTCACAAAACAACACACTCATGCCTCTGAAAGGCACAAATATTGCAGCTAGCTGTAAGTCACAAAACAACACACTCATGCCTCTGAAAGGCACAAATATGTCAGCTAGCTGTAAGTCACAAAACAACACACTCATGCCTCTGAAAGGCACAAATATTGCAGCTGGCTGTAAGTCACAAAACAACACACTCATGCCTCTGAAAGGCACAAATATTGCAGCTAGCTGTAAGTCACAAAACAACACACTCATGCCTCTGAAAGGCACAAATATGTCAGCTAGCTGTAAGTCACAAAACAACACACTCATGCCTCTGAAAGGCACAAATATTGCAGCTGGCTGTAAGACACAAAACAACACATCCCTGTCTATTTAATATTCTTTTATGGGTGAATAATTAGAAGGAATAGTTGTTGAATTAATGCACAAGAAGAAGAAACAGATAAGTATCAATAGATGAAAAAAGAACAATTAAATTATTCTCCTGCATTGTACAAACCAGCTATGATTTATGTCATCCTGATAGAGCTCACAGTGCCATTCAAATCCAAGATAGTGGAACAGCATGTGTTTAAACTATCCAAATAGAAATATCTGGTCTCCAAGCAGGGATCATGGTGTGACTGGCCTAGTAGGTACATCTCTCTACTTCCTATTTAAGAAGCTGGGGCTGAGCATGGGCGAGAGCTACTATGGTTACTGTTATGCTAACTGAAAAAGCATTGTGATAGCTCTGGAGTAGTCGGGATGTGTAAAAAAAAATCCCTGAAAAAACCAAGGCTCTCATGACAAGGCAATTACAGTACTGCCAATTACAGTATTGAATACTCCTACACCACTGTATTTATTGCAGAATGCTGACAACTCAAAGGAAATAGTGTATCCAGCCTGACATATTCTTATCAACCGATAATAGCAGCCAACATATATCACTGCGCTGAGTTAAGTAAGCCCTGATAAGTAGATTAATGTTCATCAGAGTATTTGCAAGAATATTTAAAGCCAACGCAGAAACTTCAAGATGTCTAGATCACTGTCACTATGGTGAGGACAGTACTCAATGTTCTAGGTTTGGGCTGTGGCAGGAAATTGCAAGTGGGTTTGATCAAGTTTTTCATCCAATATTATATTCCTAATATATTGTAAGCTTTCAGGTTGAACGCAACAGGAGACCAACACCTGGGAGTCAAGTGACCTAGTTGGGACCACCCTACCCAACTCTTTCCCCATATAGTGTCAAGAAGCTAAAGGACCAAAATATTTGCTTGACGGGTCCTTTCTGATGATCAAGTTGCCTCCTGTTGCATCTTCAAATAATGCCTATCCAGCCCTGTGAATCTTTAACTTCAGACACTCAAATGAACTCACATTCTGTTAATGCAGCTCATCAACCATCACTAAAGAAACAGACAACATTGCTACAGGTTCTAGGAAATTAAAAGGACAAATGAAGATGATTCCTTAAACATAAAGAAGATGATTTCACATATGAATAATGAAAGACAACATAAATGTGGAACGGGAGCAGACATAAAAACAACAACAAATTGTTAACATTCCAACCACTCCTTGACATACAAAGAACAGACATCTACAGACCCTGAACAGGCCACAGCACATTAAGAAATCACATGCACTGAAGGTTTGGTGAGACTGACACCTTCACTAATTGGGTGTGTTCATATACTAGGAGATATTCTACACAAGTTTTGGCTCCACAGTAAAGACAGAGAGAACACAGATACGGTTGAGAATGTTCTAGACATGAGTTGCTTCTTGGAAGATCTAACAGCTGACATGAAGAATAGAGAAGAAACACAAGCTAAGGACACAAATTGAGCTCTTGTTAAAAATATTACTGGTAGATTTCTATTACTCAGCATCATAATCTTCTACAGACTCAGAAAGAATTCTCCTGGGACAGAAGAGATATTTATCTTGATGTTAAATTTATCACAATTTTATGTAACTCTTACCATGATGAATGCATAATAATTATTTTGATTTTAATCACAACTAATCAGGAAATAATATAAATTTAAAGAAAATAGATGTTTGCAATATAATTATTTGTCATAAATATGAATAGGCAAAAACATTGGTCTAAAGAAGCTGCATTTTATTGTTTCTCTTACACAGAAAATTAATGATTCATTAGAATGTGCTTCATCCATAAAATTGTCATTTGGATTTATAGCACAAATAACTGTAACAAATGGGAAAATTGAGGGATGATGAGATAGAGGGAAGCAAAGAGAAAAGATACCAGACAGCTTAAGAGAATGGCTTGGCAGAAGGTCAACAACAGAAATTATAAATAACTGTCGTGATCAAAAGTTGAGGAGAGACATGATCACTTACGCCAGCAGGATTGGTACTTGATGATGATGATTTATAAACATTGAGGAATCAAGCTTCATAATGTTCTCAATACAAACATCTGAAACTGGTCTACAGAATACACTACATGCAAAACACTTGGAGTACTCTACACAAACATATGATTAAAATTGGTCCTTTGAATGTATTCCATATAAATGTTTGATATTGGTCCTTATAATGTGCTTTATTATTGATTAGAGAGCTTTAGAATGTACTCAATACAAACATCAAGAATTAAACTTTAAATGTGCCCAATTAAAACATTACAAATAGAACTTCATAATATAACAATTTCATTTATTTTCTTCAGTTGTTTCCTAGCTCAACCATGTTACCAAACATGTTCTTTATTGCAAGAGTTATGATTTTGGTTAATAAATAACAGCCCAAACAAAACATGAAATGCCTGAAGTCTGCTTCAGAAATCATGGTTTATTTTGTTTAGCTTCAGTGACTGAATTTTGCTAGAAGATTACAGGGGATGTGCTAGGAAATAACGGCTATCATATTAGCTGCACACAAGTTGTGGTCCTTAGAACAATGACACTGAAGCAAATGAACCTCCATACTGTGGAAGCCTCTGCTGGAACTGCTACAGGTAAGTGGGGGAATGTGTGAGGAGAGAAAGCAAGTCTAACCTTGTGTGTCCTATGTTGACTGAAGGGTTCATCCTATGGGAGAGAGGATAATGAAGAGTGTCACTGTTTGTGCTACCTTCCACACGATGTCTTTGTTTGTCACAACTAAAGTCTCTTTGTACAATGTCATCAGTAGAGAGTCAGCATGGCCAATATTGCATCAATTACCACATTCCCTAAACAAAGTTTCAAGCAAAAACCCACAAGCTTTTGGCACCAAATAACTCTTCCAAATACTTTTTTTTTAATCAGCAAAATCTATTTAACTTCCTCCAACCATCCATATCCTAAGATCAATGAAGAGAAATAAAGAAAAGAAAATATGTAATTATTCTATTTATTATTCATGGCTCAATGAAGCCTAGTCAATTTACAAAATTTTGGATGAAATGGTTGAGGTACTTGAGATGCGAGTATATAAAAGAGAATGGTGAATTTTACAAGAGCTGACATGTTTGAGATCTGCGTATAGACAAGTCTCCACTTGTCTTTACAGGAGGTAACAGAGTAGGTTAAGAACTGATGCACTTGATATATGAGCATACACAATTGGAGGGGATGGAAAATAGTGGATAAGAGCTTAACCACTTGAGATGTGAGTATAGACATGAGGAGGGGAGGGAACATAGTAGGTTAAGAAATGATGCACTTGAGATGTAAGCATACACAATTGGAGGGGAGGGAACATAGTAGGTTAAGAAATGATGCACTTGAGATGTAAGCATACACAATTGGAGGGGAGGGAACATAGTGGAGAAGAACTTAAGCACTTGAGATGTGAGTATACACAATTGGAGGGGAGGGGAGGGAACATAGTGGAGAAGAACTTAAGCACTTGAGATGTGAGTATACACAATTGGAGGGGAGGGAACATAGTAGGTTAAGAAATGATGCACTTGAGATGTAAGCATACACAATTGGAGGGGAGGGAACATAGTGGAGAAGAACTTAAGCACTTGAGATGTGAGTATACACAATTGGAGGGGAGGGGAGGGAACATAGTGGAGAAGAACTTAAGCACTTGAGATGTGAGTATACACAATTGGAGGGGAGGAGAGGGGAGGGAACATAGTGGAGAAGAACTTAAGCACTTGAGATGTGGGTATACACAATTGGAGGGGAGGGGAGGGGAGGGAACATAGTGGAGAAGAACTTAAGCACTTGAGATGTGAGTATACACAATTGGAGGGGAGGGAACATAGTGGAGAAGAACTTAAGCACTTGAGATGTAAGTATACACAATTGGAGGGGAGGGGAGGGGAGGGAACATAGTGGAGAAGAACTTAAGCACTTGAGATGTGAGTATACACAATTGGAGGGGAGGGAACATAGTGGAGAAGAACTTAAGCACTTGAGATGTGAGTATACACAATTGGAGGGTTGGGAACATAGTGGAGAAGAGCTTAACCACTTGAGATGTGAGTATAGACATGAGGAGGGGAGGGAACATAGTAGGTTAAGAAATGATGCACTTGAGATGTAAGCATACACAATTGGTGGGGAGGGAACATAGTGGAGAACTTAAGCACTTGAGTTGTGAGTATACACAATTGGAGGGGAGGGAACATAGTGGAGAAGAACTTAAGCACTTGAGATGTGAGTATACACAATTGGAGGGGAGGGAACATAGTGGAGAAGAACTTAAGCACTTGAGATGTGAGTATACACAATTGGAGGGGAGGGAACATAGTGGAGAAGAACTTAAGCACTTGAGATGTAAGCATACACAATTGGAGGGGAGGTAACATAATGGAGAACTTAAGTACTTGAGATGTAAGCATACACAATTGGAGGGGAGGGGAGGGGAGGGAACATAGTGTAGAAGAACTTAAGCACTTGAGATGTGGGTTAGTGTAGAAGAACTGAAGCACTTGAGATGTGGGTTAGTGGAGAAGAACTGAAGCACTTGAGATGTGGGTATACACAAGTGGACTTAACACAGTACAAAAGATATAACCAACAGATTATCCTCATCAGACATCTCTATAAATACTCGGATACCTTCCTCAGTAAACACTTCAATGTGCAGACATGGAGTGACTGACAACCCCAGTTCTATGTTGAATTACCAGTATTCTTTAGTTCCCTGCATAGTATTCTTGTCTAGCTTCAAACATTCTCTTTTGATGTGGTTCAGTCTATTCAAGGTTGTAGATTCACATTTCTTCTCCGAATCACTTATTCATCCTGCCTCCTTGAGAGCATTTAGAATGTCAGCCTGGCCCATTGCTCATTAAGAAAGAAATGCCTGTGTAAAAAAATCTGTGTCTCAAGCCAAGCTATTTCTCTGTTACTGCCATGATCTCCATTGTCAAACTACTCGTAGTCAAGACAAATATACAGCTGTCTTCCTTGATAATTTTCCTCGTGATCTGAGCTGTGAAGGCCCATGAGCTCTGACTATGCTGAACAAAAGACTCATCTGTGTATATGACTACTTCACCTTTGGAAAAATGCTAAAAAATCAAAGCCTGTACTTCTGCTTCCATGGTTTTTGTGTTCTGTTTTCTTCATTCTCTGTTCAGTTTGATGCATACTAACAGAGACATGCAACACTCTCCTGGTACTTGTATCTGTTCTTCACATTTCTATGCCCTCAACTGAACAAATCTGTTGAACAATGTCTATGCATGCCCAATCCAAGATTTCCCAAGATGAGATCTTTTCAAGATCTTTTAAGATTTGCCTCTCTTTAACCAGCTACCTTTCTGACTTCTGATCTCACCATACAATGGACATTGTGTGTCAATACTGACTTGAAGGCAAGCACATGCGCAACAATGTTTTGTTTTGTCTTTCATGGTGGAAAAATCAAGGAGGTAACACATAGCTTTGCATGTGTCTTTTGTGCATCAAAGAATGATGCACATAGCTTTGTGTTGTATCCTTTCCAATCTTTATATTTGCATATGCTAAGAGTCAGATCAGTTAGGGCATACTCAATTATAGAAAGTACCAGTCCCTGGTATATGAGAACAAGGTGACACTGTTTACAGTCAGCCACTGCCATTAGCCTCACTGGACTCAGGCCTTTCCTAGGTTTCATAACTTCTTGGTCTATTAGTTTCTCAACAATCTCAGAACACAGACTCACAAATGATGTTGGAAGTGTTGACAATATGGTTGTTCAGAGAGAACCATGTTACAGCTTCCTTCATTGTGCTGACTATTGCTTCTGTCTCTCAAAACCAGATAATGAAGCGGTTGAACTCTGTGGTTTTCCAACAACACGCTCTCTCACGACAATAAAAACATTGTGAGCTTCCAGTTTCAAGAAGATGGAAACAGCTGTTTGTGTCTCTCTGACAGCCCCTAATTTTGCATTTGGGAAGGATAATTCCATCTCTTGAAACCAGATACATAGTATAGAAGAACTGAGGTGCTTCAGATGTGAGCATAAAAATGTAAAAGGAACATTGTACAAGAAGAACTGATGTGTTTGAGATAAATGAAGAACAAATAAACCATTGTGGGCATGTCAAATTAGATTCGACAGACTGTTAAAAGAATACATGTCTAATTAACCATAGATTATGATGTGTATATGTAGACTCTCCATTATATGACATGTAGTCAAAATTACTACCACTTAAATGTAACATTAGGTGCTCTAAAAATTGTATTTTATTTTAACTTTTGACACACATCTGTGTATTTACACTAGGAGAGACACAGGGACTCAGATTTCCTAGCTCATTTAAAGGTATAGTATGCCTAATAATGTCATAGCGATGTGAAGTTTCAGACTTTACTGTACAAGGCCACAGCACTTGAAGGTGAGAGGGGGAGGGCAATGCCCTTCCTGGCTGTTAATATCTTCTTAACCCTAGATTATGATACCTCTCTGTGAGTTATGCTACAAAACTGTCACAGTATTTACTACTTAAAAAACACCCTCTGTAATTTGGAGAAATAATATTTGTATTGACCTTTTGGTACATATTTTTGGAACAATACATTTTTTTACAAAAGAATTGAAATAATTAAGGGGTGCAGCCGGGGTAAACATTAACATGATGTGCACAACATATAACTTTTTTTTTACAAAAAAAAAAAAAAGAAAAAAAAAAGCTTTAAAGTTTGCAATTTTTCTTGATTTTGAGAGACACGGAGCACAATCTTTCCATGAGAGACCAAAAACAACTCAATACTCTCTTCTTCAACATACAAAAATAATAAAACAAAATCCTTCAACTTACTATTATGATACTATTGTATTTTTTACAACTATTTTGTTGTTGTTCAAAAAAAATATATATCTGGTTACAAGGACACACCATAGGTCACTGACATGAATAATTAGGATGATACATGGTAGGATAGAGCAACTGTGCGCATCAAACTGTTGAATTCTACAAATTGTTAATTTGAGATTGTAATTTTTATAACACTATTGTAATCTAGAGTTAAACTCAGTAAGCCAGGTACCCATTCTGTCCCAGCTAAGTCAGCTTGAGAGTGTCAAGTTGAGATTAAATTACAATAACCATATCTATCTATCTATCTTTCGTTCGCCTGAAGCATTGTCTATATCTGCAATGTCGTTTCCTGTATAAATGTTACTGTCTTTTGTAATTCTTGCAGTGGCCCATATAGTTTTGTCTGTAGTGTTGTATCTATGGGCCAATGGATTTTCCTCAGTCTACTATATTCAGTGCAGTCTTGAAGTATGTGTTCAGCAGTCTGGGGCGCCTGTCCACATGTACAAGTAGTTGAGGTGCCGATCTTGAATATTGTATACATGTGACTATGGAGTCGATTGTGTCCTGTTCTGAGACGTATAATGATAACTTGTTCATATCTATTCATATTATAAAAGGCATCCTGATTTGGGGCTTGTGGTCCTCTGATTGATTTGATTATCTGTTTCTTATGATGGTATGTAACAGGTGTATCTAGTTGTGTGCCTGTTGAACCTTCCTTTGCCAACTGATCTGCTTTCTCATTTCCTGGTATTCCACAGTGAGATGGGATCCACTGCAGGGCAACCCTGTGGTGCTTGCAGAGTTCAGTCAATAAGGTCTGCAGATGTGGTAATTTTCTGGATTGTAGTGCCTGGAGTACTGATCTTGCATCTGTCAAAAACACTACAGGCTGCGGGCTAAGATTAATGTTCAGCAGTTTTTCTATTGCTAACTTTATTGCTTGTATTTCTGCATCATAATTGTGACAATATTTCCCTGTTGCTATTTTATTCATATCCCTAGTGTTATTTGGGTATTCTATATATGCACCTGCTCCCCCATTTTTTACTGCATTCTGTGCTGATCCATCTGTATACACACGAATCCATAGGTCTTGTGGGTATTCTTCATCCAGGAAACTGAGAGTTATTGTTTTTCGCTGTAGACTATTCTGTTCCTCTTTATCAACTATTCCTTTCACTTCTGTCCGTATTTGAACTGATAATCCAGATTCCTCTGTCCAGGGAGTCTGTTCTGGTATGGGCAGTAGGGGGTTAACAGCTCTTGGCATGTCTGGTGTTTGTCTACTAATACGCTTGGCTTGGTGGATAAAACTGCTTCTCTTAAGTCGTCCCAATGCAAGATTTTGGAATCGGTCCTTCATTGGATGTCTCGGCATGCAAGCAAATTTTTCTGCCTGTATCAGCACCTTTGTGTCCCTCCGTTCTCTCAGTGCTGGTATCCTCCACAATTTCTCCATCTCTAATATTGGTGTTGATTTCATTGCTCCTGTGATGACCCTAAGTGCCTGGTTTTGTACTTTATCCAGTTCTTGAAGTGTGGTGTTTGATGCTGAACACCATGCAGATGATCCATATTCTAAATGTGGGCGTATACTCTGTTGGTAAACTTTACTGAGTATTTTCCCACTCGCACCCCACGTAGTTCCACACAGCTTTCTTAGAATAGCCAATTTTCTCCTTGCTTTTTGGGTTGCCTTATTTATCTGCTGTTTCCAAGATAGTTTGTTATCAAATGTAACTCCGAGATACGTAGCCTGTATGTCTTCTTTCACAGGCTCATTGTTTATATAGATGGCTCCTGCTTTTTGTTTTGGGGAAAGAGTGAAAAGTGTAGTACTGCATTTGTCTGTATTGATGCTGATACACCATCTATTTGTCCATGAATTCAGTGCATTCATAGCTCTTTGTAACAATTTGGAGGCCACTGTTGCATACTCCTCTGTGCACCACATTACCAAGTCATCTGCATACATTGCCACTTTGATACCATGTGGTAGTTCAGTAACTAGGTCATTGATGTAGATCAGAAAAAGTGTTGGAGATAGTACCCCTCCCTGTGGAACGCCCTGGCGCAGTAAGACCTTCTTACTCTTAAGACCATCCAGTTGCACTCTGGCTCTCCTGTTATGCAGGTATGCTTTGACCCATTTGTACATCCTGCCATTTACTCCATAATTTCTCAGTTTCTTAAAAAGCCCTTCCTTCCATACCTTATCAAATGCTTTCTTTAGGTCTATCCATGCTGCTAGTACCAGTTTCTTTTCTTGAAACGCATCCTCAATTTCCTGGGAAAGATAGGTTGCCTGATCTTCGGTAGAGTAACACTGTCTAAAGCCTGCTTGTTGTGGGACAAGGAGATTTTCACTTTCCAGGTACCACTGCAGTCTGAGATTGATTATACGTTCCATTGTTTTACACAAACAGCTTGTAAGGCTGATTGGTCTATAGCTGGATGTCATTGAACCATCTTTTCCTGGCTTTAGTAATGGTATCATAATTGCTTCTCTCCATGCCTGTGGCACTTTACCTGTGATCCAGCAAATGTTGTAGATCTGCAGTAGTTTTGCTTTAGCTGCAGTTCCCAAGTTCTTAATCATTTCATTAGACACTCCATCACTACCTGGTGACTTTTTCATTTTTAATTTGGATATTGCCAGCTCTAGCTCTCTTTGTGTAATGGGTATTTCCATGACTTCATGTGCAGTCTCTTCTTGTCTTGCATTTTGTTGTTTTAGACGGGTCTCTTGACGTTTCTCTAGGCTAATTTCAATATTGTTGTCATTTGCAAAGGAGTCTGCAAAGTGATTTGCTGCATGTTTACCTGTTAGAATGTTTCCATCCTTCTTCAGTGTAATTTTTGTGTTCCCTTCTGTACCCTCATCATTCAGCTGTTTTACAAGCTTCCACACTTTTCTTGTGTCTCGTTCTAGATTCATGTACTCTGTTTTCTCTTTCCAACTTCTCCGTCTGGCTTGTAGTTTAGCCCATTGAAATTTGGCTTTAGCATGCTGATAGTTATTGTGGTGTTCCTGGCAGGGGTTATTTTCTGCTTGTTTTCGAGATGTTTCCATGTCATTGTGCAGTTGCTCTAGTTCACTATTCCAGTATGGTTTGTAGTGTTTCCGTGCCCCTCTGGGTATTGTTTCACTGGCAGCTTGTATTATTAGTCTACTGAATTCATCAACTATTTTGTTGATGTCTCTGTCTGTATTTAGATCTTTAGTCAGTACACTGGTGTAATGTTGATACATTTTCCAGTCTGCCTTTTTGTAATTCCATCTGGAGAGAGTGCTGCTCTCCCTGACGGCCTCATTTTGCACCACTAAAAAGACAGGTCGGTGGTCGCTGCCTCCAAGTTGTTTCCCAACAATACGTGTGATATTCCAATCCAGGTCTGGTGAATGGAAAGCAAGGTCTGGTGTAGATGTGGTATGCCATGATCTGGAATAGAATGTTGGTGGATCTGTTGCCTGGTTTAATAGTATAAGCCCATTGTCATCCTGCCAATTTTCAAGTTCTTCACCTCTCTTGTCCATATCTTCATAGCCCCAGCTCTGTGAATGGCTGTTAAAGTCTCCACATACAATTATTCTTTCTTTTAATGTAATTGTGTCTAGTGCTAGTGGGCGGTCACTCGGACAGTAATAGTTAAGTAGATGGAAGTCTGTATTTCCTGTCCTGAGGTGCAGTATTTGATATTCCGCCCCATCCATATACACTTCAATCTGACATGCATTAATGTTGTTCCTTACAAGAGTCAGTATTCCGCCCTTTTGTCTGTTTTTCCTGTCAGATCGGTAGCACTGGTATCCCCTAATCTTCAAGGCTATGTCGTTGTTTAGATGGGTTTCCTGCAAACAGCATATGCTTACTTGTTCTTCATGCAGGATATTTTCTAATTCTATCTTTTTACTGTACCCATCTCTTTTGCTGTTGATGCCTTCAGCATTCCAGTGCATTATTTTGAGTGGTCTTATTTTGGGTTGGCCAGTAACTCTATTCTCTCGCCCCCTGACTCCACAGAGCGATTGAGAAGGATATCCAGTAATATAGGTTGGGCCCTTTCGAGGCTGAGGGCCCGGCGCTGCACCTGCCTGAGTGTCCATCACAGGGCGAGTGCCATATCGATTTGCAGTTATAGGCATGCTTCCCATTGGCGTGAGTGCGTGGCATCCTGATTTTTGTAGTGCGCCTTTTGGCTGGTTGCCTCCGACTTCAGCACTTAAAATTGCTAGAGCAGACTGTGGTCTTGCACGGGTGTAGGAAGGCCTGGCCAGTCTTGGTTTTCAGTCCCTGGTGACTGTTAAGCCCCATCCCCACGACAAGGAGCTGGCCTTGATGGGGACAATAACCATATCACAATGCTAAACCAATCTACATTACTGACAATCTCAATGGTCCTATTAGGAAATTCATAAAACTGGCTGCTATCATTAGAAAAATACAATCTTACCTGTGTGGCAATATTATTCAACACAAACCATGGGCATTTCTCATCAATACTAGGCTATTTGAATTAGTATATGGTTTCAGCTTATATGTTTCTTTATGTACTACTAGACAGTAATGTTGGTTATGTCTAACTATTGTGACCTCAGTAAATGTTACAATACTCCATGTTTCTTTCTACCGTTACAATTGTAATCAACTGCCAAACTACAGTAATACCATTCATGCTAAACTATGATATATGAGTCGACCATGTTTACTGCTATGATATCAGCCACACTTAATGTTGTGATCTAAACAATGATATCAGTCACACTTAATGTTGTGATCTAAACAATGATATCAGCCACACTTAATGTTGTGATCTAAACAATGATGGCAGTCTTGTTTATTGTTATGATCTAAGCAATGATATCAGCCACACTTAATGTTATGATCTAAGCAATGATATCAGCCACACTTAATGTTATGATCTAAGCAATGATATCAGCCACACTTAATGTTATGATCTAAGCAATGATATCAGCCACACTTAATGTTATGATCTAAGCAATGATATCAGTCACACTTATTGTTATGATCTAAGCAATGATATCAGTCACACTTAATGTTATGATCTAAGCAATGATATCAGTCACACTTAATGTTATGATCTAAGCAATGATATCAGCCACACTTAATGTTATGATCTAAGCAATGATATCAGTCACACTTAATGCTATGATCTAAACAATGATATCAGCCACACTTAATGTTATGGACTAAGCAATGATAGTATCTATGCGTACTGTTATGATCTAAGCAATGATATCAGCCACACTTAATGTTATGATCTAAGCAATGATAGAAGCTATTCTTGCTGTTATGATCGAAGCAATATCAGCCATACTTAGTGTTGTGAACTAAGCAATGATATCAGCCACACTTAATGTTATGATCTAAACAATGATAGAAGCTATTCTTGCTGTTATGATCGAAGCAATATCAGCCATACTTAGTGTTGTGAACTAAGCAATGATATCAGCCACACTTAATGTTATGACCTAAGCAATGATAGAAGCTATTCTTGCTGTTATGATCTAAGCAATATCAGTCATACTTAGTGTTGTGAACTAAGCTATGATATCAGCCATACTTAGTGTTGTGAACTAAGCTATGATATCAGCCATACTTAGTGTTGTGAACTAAGCAATGATATCAGTCACACTTAATGTTATGTTCTAAGCAATGATAGAAGCTATTCGTGCTGTTATGATCTAAGCAATATCAGCCATACTTAGTGTTGTGAACTAAGCAATGATATCATAAAATCTTACTTGAGCACATGCTTCAGTTGTGGAATTAGTTGTCCTGTTCATTCTAGAGTATTGTGTTTATTTTTCATAAATAATAGCCATGCCCACTACTTCTACTTCAGTCACCAGACCAAAAATAATAAATAAATAAAAAGATACAGCACAGAACAAGCTAGTTAAGATTGTTTTTGGAGTGATTCAGACAGTGATAATATTTATGATTATAGAGTTTTTTTGTTTGTTTTAAAGTGCAGAAGTCAGAAATCAAGATGGTCTTGCTTTACTTTAGCTAGTTAAGTTACTATAAGTGCCCCTGAAACATTCAAGTAGCTGTGATGAGACAAAAAAACTCCGAGACAAAAAACTCCAAGAAAATAACAGTCTGCGGACTAAAATTGATAATGATAAGCTTAGGTGTACAAAGAAAATAATTTGTAAATAATAATGTGGTTATGATTTGAAGCAAATTTATGTTTGTATTGATTCTGAAGTCATTGACAAAAATGTACATAAATTAACATTCTATGGACAAAAATGCATTATTAAAAAAAAACTATTTTGAAGGACTAAGAATAATTTTGTGCAAAGTTGTCAGAAAAATAGACAGCAAACCTTCTAACCATGGAAACAATTTAGATGAGTCCAAATATTCTGAAATGAAAATGATCTGCCCCTGAACTTTGTTTTTTTTTTTGGCAGCATATTTATTTTTTCAAGTAATGAAATAGCAATTTATTTATATTTTCATTTCCTGCAACTATTTTGTCTTCTAAAGACATATAACATTTAACACATTTATCTATATGATAGTGAGACATGGTAAAATGAGAATTGCATGTAGTGAAAGTTACCAAAAGCTGAAAATTAATTTTCTCCATGCCTAAAGAGACACACAAAAATGATGCTCTGAAAAAGCTAAGCAATGATATCAGCCATGCTTACTGCTGTTACCTAGGCAATGATATCAACCATGCTTACTACTATGATCCTACAAAATGCTAAATAGCAGCAACATCGGCCAAGCTTACTGTTGTGTCTACATAAAATGCTAAAATTACTTTTGACCTACCTAGAGTTTTTAATATTTTGTCAAAACTACTTCAGTCGTTAATTAATTTTCTTTAATATAGAAGCACACAGAGTGGACATAAGTTTGTCAAAGAGAACAACTTGAGATGGCACATTTGTGTTTGAACAATGAAGTGTTTTCACAACACATTTCCACTGGTCTTGATCATAAAAAAATGATTCATTCTAAATCTAAGAACAAACAACATACCATTTTTTTATTTGTCATTACAAAAACTACAAGCATTGCATTGGAAATAAAAACCTCACATAGTTAATGTGCTAAACAAATAAAAACACTCAACACTGTCTCCTACCCTTCCGATGTTATGCAGCAATGCATGAACATGACCAGCAACAGCAGTAAAATCAACATTGGCCTGCTCTTTGTAGACAGACTGAAGCTGAATGTAGCGTTCTGAATCTGAAGTCATATCTGGAATGGAGCCACGTAAAGGCAGTAGTCCTGCAAAAATTAGAGACAGCATTTGTATATAAGAAGCTAAACAAATAATATATTTTCTCATTTAGGAAAATTGATATATTAGAGACACCTGGTGTAAACTGTAGTAGGACAGATGGGAAACTGAAATATTAGAGACAGCTGGCAGTTGAACAGACAGAATTCTTTCATCTGGGAATGACACATTAAAGACAGCCGGTGTAAGCTTGTGGCATCCTCTTTTTGTGTAATGGCATCAATAGGCATTCTCTCCAGGTGGGCAAACTATTTTATATCTTGATTCTATATATAATCCACAACTGGTTTAAAGCCAACCCTTTCTCTTATCTCTCTCTCTCTCTCTCTCTGCGATCAAGACTCAATCAGAGTAGGATTCCAGACTCTCTCATGAAGTCAGCTGTCTGTTTAAGTGAATCGATTGCCCCATATAGTTTCTCTTCCAGGGAGGTGGGTGTGGACCACATTGCTCTTCTCAAGACTGTGTCTTTCTCTTATAACCTCATTACTGATCTTTTTTCTCAAGGTCATTCCTACAGACTTTCCCAAAGATTTCATTTCCATGGTGACTAACTTTCTTTTCTAACTAATAATCATGTTTGGCACTGGAAATATAGAACTGGGATAAATATACTTTATATAAGACATTTGTTTGTGCTCATTGACACTGTCTTGTGTTGTAGGAGATGGGTCAGCTGTCCCAATACTTTACCTTACTGTACAAAGTATTAATTTCTTTATCCATTTTGACATCTTTGGAGAATGTTTTACCTAGATACTTGAACTCTAATAACTGTTTTGAACATGTGTCCTTTATTGATGTATCTATATTTTGCTTCTCTGTATCTATTGCCTTGTTTTTTTGTGTGTTGATTCTTATATTGTTTGTTTTACTAGATTTATGGACATGATATGCTGCAATTTCTTATGTATTTCTGATAGTAAGGCCTTGCCATCTGCAAAAAAAAAAAAAAGGAGTAGTTCATTAATATTATTTCCATATTTTGGGCTTGGCATCTGTTTATGCTGTTAATGTAGGTAATGGAGAAGAGTGGTGCCAGGACACATCATGTCGTACTCCAAATACAACAGTGAATGGTTATGATGCTCCTTTGTTCCAACCACTATAGACTTTTTGCCAAATGTCAGCTGTTCACTTACTCTATACTGAGGGATTATTTGCCATAATATGTTTCTATCAACTCTGCCAAAAGCTTTCTCTTGGTCTACATAAAGCTAAAAATATGTATTTATCATATTCTTTTCTATGAGCTGTCTAAGTATAAAGATTGAATTTAAGCAACTTTTATTTCTGATAAAGCCCATATGATTTTCTGCCAACTGTGGTTCTATAAGTGGTCTTAATCATGTTTATATTATCCAGGCATACATTTTTTCCCGCATGGCTCTTCTTTTTCTACCTTTTCAGCTCCCAGTGGAGCATAGGTCTTCCACAAACACTTTCCAAGTCGTTCTGTTTTTTGCCATTCTTTTAAGATCATTCCATGTCTTCCCCATCATCTTCATCTCTGCTTCTATCTGTCTTCTCCAAGAATTCCTTGGTCTTCCTCTTTGTCTTTTCCCCTGGGGATTCCAAAAAAGGGCCTGTTGTGTAATACTCTCAGTTGGCTTCCGTAGTGTGTGTCCTATCCAGCGCCATCATCTTCGCTGTATCTCTTTATGCACTGGTATTTGACTGGTACATTTCCATAATTCTATGTTAGTGATTTTGTCCTGCCATTTCCATCCTTTTATTCTGCGTAAGCATCCATTAATGAAGGTCTGTATCTTCGTGATTGTCAATTTTGTTGTTCTCCATGTTTCACAGCCATATAATAGGACCGACTTAGTATTTGACCTACATGGCTCAGGTGCCTACAAATTGTAAGAATTCTCATTTGCTTCCTTTCTATTTCCATAGTGGTTTTAAAATTATTAGCTGTCAATCAATGGGTGCAGCTAGTTAAATCCATGGAGTATTAAAAATTGTTTAATGTCTGATACAGCTTTCCACTGCTGCTTGCATTATATATGTTGGTAGCCCATCAGCTTCTGGGGATTTATACTTAGATGACTGTCTAACAGTCTTCTCTACTTCATCAATTAGTATTTGTGAATCTACTTAGCACTGTTACATAGTGAACTTGTGTCATTCCATTCTGGTGATCTCCCATGGGGTTGCGGAATTCCTTCCAGTATTATCTCCATCTTTCTGCTACTTCATGTGTATTTCTTCAATGTCTTTACATATCTCCATGTATAGACTGAACAAGCATGGAGAAGAAAGACAACCCTGCTTGATTTCTCTTTTTTTTTCTTCAATAGTTGCAGAGTTCTCTCTGTTACATCTTACCACTACTATTTAATCATAGTCATCATCATCAAATACTGTGGGCGTAGGTGATCATGTCCCTCCACAACTTTAGATCTCAACAGTTATTTATCATTTCTGTTGTTGACCTTCTGCCAAAGCCATTCTCTTAAACTGTCTGGTATATTTTCTCTTTGCTTCCCTCTGTCTTTTTGTCCCTCAATTTTCCCAGTTGTTACAATTTATTCCAGCTGTTCCCTTCTCAATACATGGCCAAAAATGACAATTGTTTGTTCCTAATATTGGATATTAGCTCTCTTTTTTTGCTTTGGCCTCTTTCAGAATGTTTTCTTAATTATAGTATTAACTATATATTAGTCCCAATTCACGTGAATCTCTATCAACTAATGTTTGCCTCAAAAACAGACTTATAATTTTCATGACTTGTACTTTATCTATCAGGTAATACTGTTTCACTGCTTTTACTTCTCAGATGTATTTATTCAGTTTGTGTTCTCTCTCCCTTCTCTTCCTCTCATTTTTTTCCTCTAATTATTAAAAATTTTTCCTTATTGAAAAGAAAGACAGCTCCAAATCACACCACGTGTGGCATAGAGGGAATATGGTTTATGCCCATAATTTTTATAGACCTTATTTTTTTTTATAATGCTGTCAATTTTACACCAGTGCTGTCTTTCTTTTTTTTATAATGCTGTCAATTTTACACCAGTGCTGTCTTTCTTTCCCAGAAAAATCTGGTACCTACATAAGGCTGGTAAATCTGGAAGCCATCAATTGGTGATTGATCGGATCAGTCCTTAGTAAACCAATTTACTGACCACTAAGCTGCCACAGGTCCATGATTCCTTATTTGGTACTCACTATTCTTTAGTTTTTGTATCAACCATTGCCTACAAGTCAGACTGACACACCCTCTATTAACATGAGAGCGACTATCAGTTTAGTAAAGTAGGATCTATCTGTCTGCCTTACTTCATTATACATTAATAAGTGCAACTGTGTGAGCCTGGGCAGGTAAAAAAAAATATGTCTACCTGTCTTCACTAAAATAACAATAAATTTGTAATAAAATTAAACCTGTCTGGCTACTCCTGCCCGCTAAATTCAGAGACAGTTCTCAGTATGCCACATCTCATTCCCGTGTGACTATAAGAATAACTATCAAGATATTTCCTTATGCAAAAAGAAAAAGGTGACTTACCCTCCCCTTCATTTTCTGTGAATTCTTTCAATGCTCGAACCATGACCCAGAAGTTTTTACTCTGAAATAAAAACACATTAATCCCCTTGAGCAGAGCTGATGACCAACTTAACATTACTACAAATAAATAACATTTGATAACTCTCTTGTGCACTGAGGGTGTTCATGAAAAGACAGCTCAAAGCTAGAGATGAAACTGATAAATCATTTGCAAGAAAAAAATGTTAAAAAATAAATAGTATATAAGGGGTACATGTCACAATTTGATGTGTATGGGGCAATGTGGAGTTGTGCCCAATAAAATGATTCACAGAATATGAAGAAAAAAACAATTCAAAACCTCTAGAAACTGTACGGAGAAAGCAGAATTGCGTAGAACAATGTAGCAGGGGTAGATGATTGAGTTCAAAACATGAGGAGACGAGGAAGTGAGACTGAACTTTTAGGCTGCCCTTTAATCTGATAATTTGCAACATAAAGATTACTGCATTCTATGCTATGTAAAGTAGTTCTTTCAATTATTGCACTAAACTATAAAAATTACATTATAATATCTTAGTTATTGGTATTGTAAGTTATGAAGAACACATGGTTTAACATTTCTTAGAGTTTTGTTCAAGATTTTATATAAAGACGCAGTGATTTAAGGAGCTATTAGTAAAACTTGTCTTCTGCCTTGATATATGTCTACGTTATGATAAAAAGAGGAAAAAGCCATCTTATTATTGAACAGCTGCAGTCATGGCAACCAGGGAAGACATTTCTGAACTGGCCTACCTAGTTCACATTCAAAGTCAATAGATTTTGTTGTGTTGTAGCTTTGATCTCTATAGACATTTGAAGCCATTTTTTTTAGTAACAGCTCAAATTACTTGAGCTATTTCACAGCTATACGAGTGAATACGGTAGTTGTTTGTACACTGACATTTACCTCATTAAGCTGGAATGTGGTTGTGTTTTGGATTGTGATAAAATATTACAGGAGTCATGGCCTCCTGTGACTATCAGCTGATGCAGTGTAGTTTGATGGTCATAGCACATGGTAGAGAGTCATCATCATTATCATGCGCCACACCATTTGGCGTAGGAGATCATGTCCTTCACAATCATGTATCCACAGTGCATCTATCTATCTTTCGTTCGCCAACCACAGTGCATCATATCAATTCTGTTGCTGACTGTTTTCCATGCCATGACAACAAGCTATCTAGTATTTTCTCCTTTTGTCATCTGCAGACTCTTTTTCCCTGTATTTTGCCAGCTGCACCCAAGTATTCCAACTTTCCTCTTCTCATGATGCACCCTAAAAATGTTGATTGTTTCTTTCTGATGATTTTTTAGGAGCTCCTTTTTGAGTTGGCCTCTGAGAATTTCCTTGTTGGTCTTTTTATTTTTAGCTGTCCAGCGAATTTTCAACATTCTTCTGAGAAATCCCATCTCTGTGGCCTCTAATCGTCTTTTCATTCATTTGTCTACTGTCCATGATTCACTTCCATGGTATGATCAGAATTGGCTCTATGTAGCACTGATGAACTCTCTCTCACTTCTATTGACATAGACTTGTTGGATAAGACGTTTTTCATTTTTTGAAATGCTATTTTGACCTGCGCTATTTTGCTTGTTATTTCTGTGGTGCATCTTCCATTTGAAGTTATTATTGTGACTATGTATTTGATGTGTTACACTTATTTCAGATTTGTTCTGTTTATTTTTATGCTGCATGTTGTTGCTGATTACTTCTTTAATATGACCATTACTTCTGTTTTCTTACTATTCAGACTGAGAGTTTCTTGTTGCTTTCTTTCATTATTATGTCTATCATTTCTTGTAGTTTATTCTCTGTCTCTGCTATTAAGACTGTGTCAACCGCTTACTGCAAATTGTTTATGTTGTGACCATTGACTTCAATTCCTTTTTTTGTCTACTATTGATCTCATTATATTTTTGCTGTAAAGTGAAAACAAATCCGGGGACAGAACACAACCTTGTCTGACTCCTTATTTTATATATTGGAAAGAGAGCAGAAAACTGAATTGTGTGATATCAGTGAAGATAAAATGTGATAAAATTATAAGGTCACATAACTATGTGAAATCAGAGATAAATCTGGATCACACAAGAAACAAAGACACTGCTCATCCATCAGACAGTTTTATATTCATTGATTCAAGTATTCCTCTGTGTGACCCCTGTCACTTTAGTACACTCCTGGTATTCTTGTCCACCCATTATACACAGTTCTATGATTTTTGTGACAAAATCACATGGTCAGCACATACGATAACAGAGATGGTAGCAATCATTAGAATTACCAGACAGACCACACTTACATCTGAGTTTAGGTCTTGACATGCAGGGTCATCAAATAAAGCTTTTACTTCTGATGGTACCTGCAAAACAGACCAACTGTAATGTTAACAAGAGGCCTGACTGGACTGGTTAAGGCAGTGGTTTTAAAAGTGTGCACTTCGGCTCCCAGGGGCACCACCAAACTTTGGCAAAGGTGCTGCACCAAGGATATTGTTGTGTACCTACTCAGTGGTTATAAATCATAAAATGACAACACCACATAGGCTTCATATTTTTTAGTACATATATGAGTCAACTTGGGAAACGCAACAGTGAGAACAGAAATATCCTGGGACCCTTTGGTGATAAGACAGCTGAAATTATGTCATCAAAATGATTTGTTTATCACCAACACATTCTTTAAACTCAGAGAGTCGCAATTATACACCTGGTACAAGTGGAATGACACAACATGCAGAACTCAGATAGATTTTATACTAACAAGAAAACAGAACAAGAAAAGAGTAACCAACAGCAGAGCCATCCCTAATATCACAGACGACACAGACCATAAATAGTTATGATTACACACAGACAAAAACAAACAAAAAGAAGCAAAAAGAAAAGACAATAAGAGTTGTCAGCGACCCACAGCTGATGGCTTGCATCAGGATCGGTAAACCAGAAGCATCCAGACCCTGCTCCACCTCTCCGTGGTGCTTCCAGAAACAGACTAATGTGTCTAGCTTGGTTAAGTGAGTAGGGATCGAGGTGGAAAGACAACCCTGTACTAAAAGATGGCAATTTTAAAAAAAAAGAAGAAGAAATGGTATGGTGACAGCTTTACGTGGTAATGGACAAAACAAAAGTCGTCGTTTTGGCCAAGTAGGCCTTCAGCTGGAACAACAAACAACACAACAAATATATATAAGGATACGTAAACAAATCTAACTACATAGCGATAATATGCTAGATACTCAAGAAAGGAAATAAAAAAAAGGTTATTTCTCTGTGTTCCAGAGTGTGGTCAGCTTCTGAATGAACTAAAATGAGAAGGCAGGATGACCAGCTATAAATCTCACAGACCAGGCAGTCTGGCGCGAAGACGGAACGGAAAGGTTCTAAAAATATGGGGAGGAGGGTACAAGATATGTATAAACTGTGCATATCTAACTCTGTGTGATGCTGTTTACTCAAAAATGTTGTGCTGAAGTCAGATGTTTTGGGCAGAAAGGTGCAAATATCACAGTTTTACTGCAAACCACAAGACAACGCAAACACATCACTTAACATCCTTTCATGGGTAGATGACGCAAATGTATGAATGAACCATTAATAAAAATAAAACAATTAAAAGATCAAGAATCAAGGAAAGCCCTAGAAGAAAAACTAACAGAGGAATTAAAGTAACTCCCTAGCAAAGTAAGCACTGTAGAAGAGTGGAAGCAATTTAAGAAAACAATAACTAACATTGCAACAACAGTATATGGAACAAAACTAAGGATAAAAGAAGGGAAAAAGAGCTCCCATGGTGAAACGAAGCAATCAGAGAAGCAATTAAAGAAAAGAAAAAACTATTAAAAAATTTGAGGGAGAAGAACTAATTTAAATATGCCTTAGTTCGGAAAAAAAGTTAAAATTTTGACCAAAGCTAAGCAAAACACCTGGACAGAATTTGGACTAAAAATGAGCAGGGACTTCAAGACAGCCACAAGAGACTTCTCATCATTATCAAGTACCAGGCCTACTGGCGTAGGTTATTATGTCTCTCCACAATTTTCTATCTCGGCAGCTATTTATCATTTCTGTTGATGACCTTCTGCCAAACCATTCTCTTAAGCTGTCTGTTATTTTTTCTCTTTGCTTCCCTCTATCTCTTCGTCCCTCAATTTTTCCAGTTGTTACAATAGATTCCAGTTGTTGTCTTCTCATTACATGGCCAAAAAAATGATGATTGTCTCTTCCTAACTGGAAATTAGCTCTCTTTTTGCTTTGACCTCTCTCAAAACATCTTCATTACTCTTCTTAGCTGTCCATGGTACTCTCAACATTCTTCTGTAAAACTACATTTCTACAGACTCAAGTGATTTTCTTGTCTGTTGTCCTATTGTCCATGATTCGCATCCATATGTTAAGACTGGCTCTACATAACATTTAAGAACTCTTTTTCTTGTTTCTATTGTCAAAAATGGATTGCATAGTATCTTCCTCATTTTTTAGAAAGCTGCTTTTTGCCTGAGCCATTCTACAAGAGTCTAGAAGAGACTTCTACAAAGCAGTAAAAGCATGAAGAGCAAGAAAAGAAAACTACTGAACTCATAGATGACAAAGATGGACAGTCTAATCTTATGTCCAGATGATCGGTTGACTATTTACACCTTGACCACTTTTATTCCCACGTAAGTCAACAGAGTAGGGAGAATATTCTCGGGAAGACCCGAGGCACAGCAATAAGAAGTGGCATCATCGACCATAGGTAATCAACACCAGGTGTT
The DNA here is from genome assembly GCA_032433765.1 of Megaustenia siamemsis. NCBI lineage: Eukaryota > Metazoa > Mollusca > Gastropoda > Stylommatophora > Ariophantidae > Megaustenia > Megaustenia siamemsis. The sequence goes on along the minus strand of JAVIAB010000106.1, from coordinate 74,103,205 downwards.
TATGGAGCCAATAGTTCAAACAATAAAGTCCCCAATAACCTGAAGGCCAGACAACTAGGCCCTAATCTACACTGTGACTTCCAGATTCCCACGTAAGTCAATGGTGTAATGATAGGTTAACTCTGGATGAGACAAGGCAATAAACGAGACAAATTATATCATCAACCATAGGGGAGCAACACCGGGCAGTTTGTGTCAATAGTTCAAACAATAAAGTCCCCAATAACCTGAAGGCAGACAACTAGGCGCTAATCTACACTGTGACTTCCAAGTTCCCACGTAAGTCAGACACTGGGTGGGTGCAAGGAGTCCCCGGGCCGACGGGTCTATAAAAAGACGTTGCTAGCAGTATCCACTTCATTTCGACTGGAAAGCACAGCAATGTGCTAGGGTAAGCCAAGACAGGTAAGTTAAACTATTTTCGAGTGTTGCATATTAAGTATAGTTATCTTGTGCCTGGCGGCATATGGTGTAAGCCTTAGAGACAATGCAGCAGGAGGTCGACACCTGGGAGTCATGACCCAGGCGGGCCCACCTCCCCTAGAGTGTCAAGAAGCTAAAGGGCCGAAACACTTGCTCAATAGGAGGTCAATATATTATATATAATGAAGACCTATGTTGTAGGCCTATAGCACAAAACAATAATATAAGTTATACATCTTGAACAAATAAACTCAACATACTAACACTGGTATAAACTAAACTAGTGATCAGTAAACTAGGATTAACATTATCCACTTCTTTCCTACAGAGATGACACTTACTGTAGTCAAGTGTAAGCTAGAATTAACACTCTTGATTGCCTCATCAAAGTTCTCTTCCTCTTCTGGAATTCCTTCATCATTCTTGCGAACACCTGCACAAAGCCAATAGGTAACAATGCATTAACTAACACACATAAAGTAGTTTGAAAACATTCAGCAAGGAACATAACCTAAACAAATTTAACTTAACAACCTAGTGTCTATAATTACACTTTCTCTTTGTTGTTTAGTGTATATGTACTCCATCAAAAGGTTCACAATATTATTGATGTATATAGATGACAGTTTTGAATCTTTGGATCTATTTAGTAAATAATTAACTGTAAATAAAAAAAAAAAAAAAGTAAAGTACCCCTGTCACGTCAAGTGGCGTATAGGGAGTATGGTGTTAGTGACCATTTTACAGACCTTCAGCACATGATTTTTGGGGTAATGTGGTCGGTATTACGCCGTGCCGCTTTACTTTCCCAGACAAAATCCGGTACCCATTAAAGGCTGGGTGAACCTGGAAGCCGTCGGTTGGGATCGAACCCTACCTCTTGTCCTTTGTAGTCCAGTTCACTGACCACTGAGCTATTGCGGCTCCCAATTAACATGGCTGTTGTTATTTCCTAAAGATGAACTTTTTAACTAAACTACATTTTATAAGAAACCACTACAAGATGTGTTAATTTGTATGTTCTCATGACACACATAACTATCTCCACTATGTATTTACAGCGTGTGGTACTCTAGCAAGTAAATATATAAATTATGAAATAACTGAATGCTGAAAATATATACAACTGCTCAGTCTCAAACATATGAAGTTTACTAAGTAGAAAAACTACAAACTTTGTTTCAACAAATAGGACGTGCAAGTCATACCTTGTTTAATCATTTCTTTTAATTCAGTTTTGTCCTTGTAACTGTTTGGTAGTCTTCCAACATGCTAGATAAACACAAGAGAGAAAGATGAGAATGATAAACACAAGAGAGAAAAATGAGAACAATAAACTCAACAGAGAGAAATTAGGATGATAAATTCAAAAGAGAGAAATTAGGACATGCACAAAAGAGATCAGTATTTCCAAAACAAGGCAAATAAATGCTAGGTTGTAATCACAGACATTCTTCTGTTGTTGAGAAATGACTAACAGAAACATCCATAACTCAATAAAAAAAAGAATGATAAATCACCTCATATACAACTTTGCGACCAAACCTCCATGCTGCTGTGAAAATAATAGATCATCATGTACACATTTGTACAATTCATATACTTCTTTCTGCTATCTGTAGATATTATTGTATGGCTCTATCTGAGACAAACAGGGATGCAGTGAAATTCAAGAACTACATATTAGTTTCTATAACTGTGTATTCATAATGGACATGGGAGATGACACATTTTATTTGTGAGACAAAAATTAATAGAACCGCTATCCATAGACAGTTTTTTAACATAAGAAAGATGAAAATCTTTGGTGATTAACTTTTACTGTGTGTCTATGCCTGTGAGTGTCATGATCAGGAAGGTATGCTTAAGGTCATCTTTGATCTCCTATAGTTTACTGTGTCGACTGACTTCTGTGGGTTAGTTTTCATTTCTTGACTATTGAGGATGGTACAGTCATGTAGATTAAACTCAGGAATCTGTATTGGTGCTCGGTAGTTGTTCTAAAACCTAATTTTTGTTAAAACTGTGCTCTGTGGCCACAATGTCCTGTTCTAAATTTGAAGAATATGAAGGCTCGGGTGTTTTAAGCCTGTCGCTAATCAGTGAACTGCAGAAATAATCTGTATATTGATCAACATCTGCTGAGATTATTTTGTTTGTATATTTTTTAAATACATCATCATCATAATCAAGTACCAAGCCTGCTGGTGCAGATGATCATGTCTCTCCACAACTTTCGATCATGACAGCTATTTAAATACTGAGAACTTTTAAGCTTACTCATTGTGTAAATGATTAATTATTTTTCAGAAACTTCTAGAACCATACTTTAATTTACTATGAATGACTAAACAACTCACTTCTAATCATCTCCTACATTCACACATAAATGATTCTATTCACATAACATTTCAATGTGGTTATGTGGCCTTTTTCATCTTTACAGAGGCTCTTATGCAGGCTGCATTGATATTTTGCTGGTGTCTACAAGGCACTGTTGTACTAGTGGCATATTCAGCCAATATTTGAATGGTAGGTCTGGTCCAGCTGATGAATAAACAAGGCAAATTTATGAAATAAAGCCTCACCTCTTCTTTGCTACTTTCATTAAGTTCATTATTCTTCAGGTGCTATGATTTTCTGCCAGATTTTCACTGAAGTCCAACAGGGGTAATTTTTATTTCAGTTCTGGTTTGTTCACAGACCTTCTCCTTCCTATAAGTTCCCTATTCTGCGTTTGGAGTTGTGAATGCTGTCTACTCTTCTTACATGTCTCAGTCACCATAATCTGCAGCTCCTGAATATTATCATTGTTGATGCGAGCTTAGAACACTTCAGAACATTTGAGTCAATTCATCTAAACAAATAACAGATTCACAGAACACCCCTGGCAACCACATTTCAAAATACCTGTTGTTGCCATTGCTGTAGAAACTTGTAGAGGATAATCAGCCATGGTGTGTGAGAGTGATCCTTCAAGAAAAAAAAAGACATAAATAACAAACAGTGAACATCTCCCCTTAGACATAGTCAGCTAGTAAGGTGCTGAGACTTATCTATTTTAACTTATTCACAATGCTACTATTAACTTGTCCACAGTGAAATCAAACTCATCTTTGTATGCCATGAATCTTTCCTTTCAGAAGAATTCCATCAGTTAAAACTAACTTGTCACATCTAGCATCTGTAGTTACATTTCTGTGATGCAAGGCTTAGGAAGAAAAAAAGCACTAACTAAAATATATAATTTTGAAATTCTTGTTCCCACTTAACTTGTCTCAAAATTTCTACCAATGTATTGATGACTACTAATCAAACAAGTAGACAGGTTTGCTTGATATATCTATTTAACCTTCAATAATTTATCAACACACATTGTCAATAACAAGAGACAATTCCCCAAAGTACTTCAGCTACACAAATAAGAATTTGATGTTTTGGCTTTATATAAGTACACTGATAATCTTGAATTCTTACAGCACTTAGTTCACTTTTCAAAGAATGTTTTTAATTAATGTTTAGTCAGGGACAGGACACCAATCTGAGCAAGAAGTTTGTTTAACATAATGATGTCATTGTCATTAATGCTAGTCCTGTCACAACTCATTTTATTTAGCCATTTTTATAACAAGCTTTGGGATAAAGTGGGTCAGTTCTTACTCAAAGTGCATATGAGTCTCTCATTGTTTTGGATGTCAAGATGACATAAGTAAATACATTTGCACAATGCCAAACATCAGATATAAACAATGAACACAAAATTTCCTCACCTTTTTGCTCATGCTGCTGAGGTCCAAAGACTGACAGTAATTGATCAGTCCCTGGAATGGTCTGTCTAGCCGCAAATCCTCATGACTGTTATCTGGATGTGACTCTACAACTGGAAGAGAACATCCATTCAATAAACTAGGCATCACAGGATATCATCACACTCACAAAATGTTCTTAGTATTATTGATCACATGCACAAATATTACTGAACTTATGTATTGGGTGAGACAAAATAAGACTAATGTGATGGAAATCGAATTAAAGAGTTCCCAAGCACACCTCATCAGCAACATTAATGGTTTTAACAGAGGCAATTAAAAACTGTGACCTAAAAGACTCTTCAAGCATCCTTCACTTGAAGTGTTTGGTGTTGCATTTTCACACATCTTTCAAATGATTACTTTTCAATCATTTAAGCCTCAAACCCATCAAATGACTAATTAATAACATATTTACAAATCATTGTAAAATAAACATGAAATTGTATCTTGCAGCTAAACTATTAGAGAGACGAGACAAACAACAGTACAAATCAGAATTAGAAATCAAATCTGTAACATTGGATATGAAACTACCTTACCTTGTATTTTTAAGTCTAGCTGAAAATATTTTACTTAGAAACAGAAAGCACAAATGTACAGAATAAAGTTAGCAATGTTTAAAATTATTTAACTGATATTCAATGAAGAGTTCCTGAATTGATCTTAGCAAGAAAGAGTCTGTGATCTAAAGACAGCCACAACTTACCTGTGTGCTCTCTGATCACTACACGGAGATAGCCAATCAAACCATAACACCTGCACACAATCAGCGGAATATTTCTTTCCCATAATACTTTTCCCAGGTTCAGCAGGGTCCTGATAACATGAAACCAAAATGGCATCTTAATGAATGTCTGGCAGAGGGAACAGTGACATCATCAATATTCATGTAAGAAAGTATGGCAAGCACTAACAGTGTGTGTCCATGTTTGGCCACCAATTGGAAATGTTAGAGTTGTATATCTACATAAAGGTGAAAGTGTAACAGTAGTTTAAGCCATTGTGAACATGGTGCAACTGTGTACATGTCATATAATAACCATATCTGTGAATGTTCTAACAAACAAGGCTATGATAATAAACAAAAGACGTGACCACACTTAACTTTCTGATAGCTGGGTGGCTATCACTATAGAGAAGCATGAAAAAAAGGCTGGATTTTTATGCAGAAGATCATCAATATTCTGAAAGTTGAAAGAAATACATTAGTTCATATATTATTATATCCACACAGAAGGTAACATTCATAAAGATAAAAGTGTATGTTAGATCAATTAATAAGAAAATCATCTATTTATTAAATAGCATTTAGAATGCATGTATCAGAAACACAGGGATCTATCTGGAACACCGGGTAGAAACACACAAAAGTCAAAATATAATATTAAATGATCCATGTGCTATTATCTTTGTTATTAGACATACTTAAATATCATCATCATCATCAAGTACCGGGCCAAGTGGCGTAGGTGATCATGTCTCTCCACAACTTTCGATCTCGGCAGCTATTTATCATTTCTGTTGTTGACCTTCTGCCAAGCCATTCTCTTAAGCTGTCTGTTATTTTTTCTCTTTGCTTCCCTCTATCTCTTCGTCCCTCAATTTTTCCAGTTGTTACAATATATTCAAGTTGTTCTCTTCTCATTACATGGCCAAAAAATGATGACTGTCTCTTCCTAACATTGGAAATTAGCTCTCTTTTTGCTTTGACCTCTCTCAGAACCTCTTCATTACTCTTCTTAGCTGTCCATGGTATTCTCAACATTCTTCTGTAAAACCACATTTCTACAGACTCCAGTGATTTTCTTGTCTGTTGTCCTTGACTCGCATCCATATGATTCATGATTATACAAAGAAATTACGACGGTGGTTTTCTGTTGCCATCCGTCAGTCTGTTAGCAGTTGGCTCCGCTAGCCTTTGACTAAAAAGTCTCACCCACAAGGCAGTGGGGTTGTTTTACTTTGGGGTACCCTCCCTTAGCCTTTTACTCTCCCAAGTTTACCTGCAAGGCAGCAGGGCAGCCACAGGTTGTACTGTTTACTGCATATACTTAAATATAGATGTATAAAATACTTAGATGGTTGTATCTGCAAAATGTGATCACATGACTCAACATTTTCGTCTATCTCAAACATCAAGCAATCAACACTCTCTATGTCTCAAACAACAAACAGCAAGTAGAGTATACATCTCAAACAACAAACTATCAGTAGTATGTACATCTCAAACAACAAACTATCAGTAGTATGTACATCTCAAACAACAACAAAATCAGTAGTATGTACATCTCAAACAACAACAAAATCAGTAGTATGTACATCTAAAACAACAACAAAATCAGTAATATGTACATCTCAAACAACAACAAAATCAGTAATATGTACATCTCAAACAACAAACTATCAGTAGTATGTATATCTCAAACAACAAAATCAGTAGTATGTACATCTCAAACAACAAACAATAGTAGTGTGTACATATCAAACAATAAATGATAGTAGTGTATACATCTCAAACAACAAAAAATCAGTAGTATGTACATCTTAAACAACAAAAAATCAGTAGTGTATACATCTCAAAAAGTAAAAAAATCAGTAGTATGTACATCTCAAACAACAAACGATAGTAGTATGTACATCTCAAACAATAGACAATCAGTAATGTCCAGTTGGGAAGCACGATAGCTCTGTGGTTCGTGAACTGGACTACAAAGGATAAAAGGTTAATGTTCGATACTGATCGACGGCTTGCAGGTTCACTCAGCATTAAATGGGTACCGGATTTTTTTCTGGGAAAGTAAAGCGGTACAGGCGTAATACCGACCATATTACTCTAAAAATCATGAGCCAAAGGTCTATAAAAATTATGGTCACTAACACCATATTTCCTATACACCACCTGGCATGATGGGGCTCTTTCCTTTTTTTTTTTCTTTTTACCTTTTTTCAATGTCCAAGTCTCAAGCAACTAATAATCATAAGTGACTATGTATCAAACAACAAAAATTACATTCATCCTTGTATCAAATAAGAAATAATTTGTAATGTACATGTATCAAACAACAAACAATCAGTCATTTCAAAAAAAGAACAAACAAACTTTAGTGTATGACAGACCTCCTCTAAGAAATCCCCAGACACATCTTCATTCAGCTCACTCAGCAACTCAGTGGCTATCTGTGCCCTGGACTGAATCAAATAATTCACTTTGTTAACAGACAGCAATAGAAACACACAATGTTTTAAAATCAATTGGGAGCAAATTGTTATAAATACATTATAAACAAATTGTTATATACATATGACATAAATTTGTGTCTGGGTTGACTAAATCACAAACTAGATTTATGTATCTAAATCTGTCATGACAACATCAGCATAAATGTTCTAACTAGATCTATAATATGGGTATATGTGTCCAAAGTTTTCTGGAATAAAAAGCTAGCAGGATGACAATTTGACATTATATTGCCCATTTTTTTCCAAAAATGGTCGCATGCATGGTTTAACTTGTGTGTATTTGCTCATTGGATTTGGATTATTGAACTTCTGTTAAAAAATATGTATAAATGTTGCTGTAGTCAACTGATGCCAGTGTGTTGCAATTTTTTATTTCTAGCCTCTCGACATTATATATGTACTTAGCTTCCTTGTCTTGTTCATTATATCTCTGAATATGTGTTCCAAATCTAATCATGACAGTACTCTGAAAACTGCTGGTGATTACATTAGTGTGTTTAAATTTGCTACAAATTCTGAACTGTGAAGCAATTTGATAAAATGTACATCATGTAAAGGCTGGTCTCCTACATCAGTAGTGCTATAAAAGTTGAGGGTCTGAAGCTGAATCTGGTCTTGAATATGACGTGTTTATTGGATAAACACTACTAATGTTACCATTTTCTGTCAACAATTCCTGGCGGGTAAAGGTAAGTGTTCTTTTTACTTTATTGTATTTTTTTTGTTTACATTTTTGTTTGACAAACATTTTACAAAACTCATCCCATGCACTATAACCACAAACAGGTGATTGATTGAAAGGCCACCAGGATGACGTCACCACCAGTCATTGCTGCACTGAGCGGGCAGGCTTTCCATCCTAGTTGGCGCGGTTTGTCAGAAAGGTACAGCCAGCACATGTTTGGCGTAAGATATTTCCTAGTTTTTGGGGGCCATAAGCAAAAGTCAGTTGCCTGCGCTATTACAGAATCACATACGTCAAAACCACCCTTATGAAGTGCAGATCAGAAGCTAGGGAGTTATGGTCACAGACTAACAGTCTGTCATGCTCTTTGTGATGAACTTCACTGAGTTAGCAGGGAATCCAACTAAACACCTCAGACAGGGGAAGAAGATGATGAAGGTGGGTTGACCCTAGACAGCTCAGTGGTGGGAACAACACTTTATGAACAAAGAGGCAGAAAAGTGTTTATGAGAGTGCATGTGTGTGTGGTGTCTGAAAGATAAAAAAGTAAAAATAGTGGAATAAATGGATAGAATGAAAATCAGAATAATGAAAATAGCAGATACAAGACAATTGAGAAAAGTTTGCAAATATTTAACTTTTTCCGGACCACATCATCTCCATTTATGAAGGTACTATGGGACCAAAACTGACACATCGATTCAGACCGAGTAAGGTAGAATATTTTAAAGTAAAGAAACGATTCTGTATAAATATTCACCAATACTTGTATTTGATATCTAAAAGAAGCTTCATAATGACTTCCTTCGAATACCACATGATATTTTCTTTGTTATGGAGATAGCTTGCTTGAATTATCAATGTAAATGTGTGTTTATTTCTGACAAATAGCAGCCACAGCCACTACTACTTAGTAGTCTACTGTTCCTTGTGTATAATTTCATTATTTGTGGACATAAATGCAACTAATGAAGTCTATTTTGAAGCAACTTAGGATTAGTTTGTCTAAAGTTTAAAGAAGAATGGATAGCAACACATGTCTAGTCTAGGAAAATAGAGGTACATGAAATATGTTATTTTGAATTGAAAATTATCTGCCTTTGATAATTGTTGTACTATTTATAATAAATAGTATATTTTTGCCTTCCGATATCATCAATATATTGCTAATTTAATTTTCAGCAACCATTTTCCTTTTCGGTGATGTATAACATGTACCACATTTAATTATATAATTGTGTGAAATTGTAAAATGAACAAGACATGATCAAATTTTTCTAAATAGAAAATTGATCTGGTCCAAACCTGAAGAAAACCTAAAGCCCACCAAGTTCAGAAAGAGTTAAGAAGAAGAATATTTAATGAAAAATTGAGAAAGAAAAAAAAGCAATAGATCAAACAAAACAACTGAACTATAATCATAGCATTTACCCTATTTCTGGATTTGGCAGGGGTCTGTAGGATTTGAGAATACAGGTAGCATGCCCAGTGCATTCAGCATATTGTGTTTTGTATAAGAGTTTTTATTTCACAGAAAAATAACTTTTTGACCTCTCATAATTAAAACCTATTTAACCTTCAAGAACTAGACAAAATCACAATCTATAAAACTATAAATGTAATGAAGAAGAGAAAAATAGTCTTTTCATCACCATTAGGCAATGTATTAACAACAAAACAAAAGAAAGACTACAACTACATGGAGTGTCTCAAAAGAATACAGAATGTAACTAAATGAGACAAGAATCAGAAATGAAGATATTGATACTAGGTGAAGAGCAATTCAAGAGTTATATAAAAATATTAATTTGTTTGGCACATAACATGGCCACTAGGATACAGCATTCTACAACAAGCTTAACAATTAGATGCAATGAAAAAGAAAAAATAAGTGGAAACAAATGCATTCCAAAGCTATTGAAGAGTAAAATTTCAAAAGGTACACATTATGACATGAAGAAAACAACAGACATAATATATCTGATACATTACATACAACAAAAATGACAATCATTAAGATACAGACTTTCATAAAAAATTGCATGCACATAATTAAAGGATTGAAATGGCAAGACAAAATCACTAACATAGAATTATAGTAAAGTACCAGTCAAATATCAGTGGACAAAGAGAAAAAATGAAAATGATGGGACCGGATAAGACACACACTGCAGAAGCCAGCTGATTGTATTAAATACAGCAGGCCTTTTTTTGAAATCCCCAGGGGAAGAGACAGAGAGGAAGGCCAAAATATTCTTGGAGAAGACAGGTGGAATCAGAGATGAAGATTATGGGGAAGACAAGGAATGATCTTAAAAGAATGGCAAGAAACAGAACGGTCTAAAAAATTGTTTGTTGAAGACCTATGCTCCACAGGGAGTTGAAGAAAAAGAAGATTGAATACACTGCTTTAAAAAAAAGTTATAATTTGAAAGAATGTCATGAACACTCTAATATATCTCATGAATAAGGTAAAGGTGGACTAATAACAGAACAAAAATATACTAACAACTAAACAGTTAAACACAAGATATAATGCAATGCTTAACATTCATTGTTTTAAATAGCTCTGACTAAAAAAACAAGAAGCTCTTCTCTGAGAGATTTTAAGAGCATTGTAGGTTTTTGTCTTACTGTATCAACAGGAAGGATTACTTACCTTTCCGATAGAATCAATTGTCAGGAAGAAACTGAAACAAAGCAAGAAGTTAACTTTAGTTGCAGATATTTCTTTTATGAAGCATCCTAAATAAACAACGGTTGTGGGGCATCTTAAATAAACAATGGTTGTGGGGCATCTCAAATAAACAATGACTGTGGGGCATCTCAAATAAACAATGGTTGTGGGGCATCTTAAATAAACAATGGTTGTGGGGCATCTTAAATAAACAATGGTTGTGGGGCATCTTAAATAAATAATGCTTGTGGGTCATCTTAAATAAACAATGCTTGTGGGGCATCTTCAATAAATAATGCTTGTGGGTCATCTTAAATAAACAATGGTTGTGGGGCATCTTAAATAATGCTTGTGGGCCATCTTAAATGACTAACGGTTGTGGGCAATCTTAAACAAATAATGCTTGTGGGGCATCGTAAATAAATAACGGTTGTGGGGCATTTTAAATAAACAATGCCTGTCTATCTATCTATCGTCCTTTCGAGCCGAAGACGGCACATAGGACAGAACCACAATCTCAAAAAGCAGAAACCTTGGCGTGCCAGAATGGCACATATTGCAGAGATCACTGCTTCCATAGCAATACTTTTTACAATGACAGCTTGTCAAGCCATCGATCAACCTCCTTAGTCACCTCTTACGACATGCCTGGAAGGTCACAGTGTCACTATTCTTTACTTCCCTCATAATGAGGCCCCAGTAACACAGAGGAGACGAGGCATTTGTGACACTTTAAATCTCGAGGAGATGACTTTCTGCAAAGCAGCAACAATGCTTGTGGGGCATCTTAAATAAATAATGCTTGTGGGGCATCTTAAATAAACAATGCTTGTGGGGCATCCTGGATAAAGAACACCCTACCCTACTAGTTGCTAGTCTTAACACTAGTTTGATTGAAACACTGAACTTTAAGAACACAAATATTTACCTGAAAGGGAAAAACATGTAACAGCATTACCAAATCTTCAGATGCCTTAAAAAGCCAGTGTGTGCATTCATATACAAACACAAATGAGAAAAGAAAAGTTTCACAATCTTGTCACTGAAACATGTTTACAGAGTGTATCAGCTAGAAATAGCTTACTTATTGCCAACATCTTCTCCCTGCACTTTATGGCCATCCACAATTGTGAAGGATCCCACACCTATAAGAGAATAAAATGTTCTCAACAAGACAGCTTTTATTTGTCTTACAATATCTGTACACAAAACATTGTGACATAATAAAGTGTTACTAAATTACTTCTCTAATCTGGAACTGGCTATCACCACCTTATTTCTGTTGGCATAAGGGATACCTGATTTACTATATGTTAACAGAGTGAATATGGAGACATTAATAGAGTGAAGTTTTTTCATAAAACCTTTGAGTAAAAAATTCTTTAACTTATGACGCTGCACACATCAAGATATAAAAACAATGACTGGCTACTGAAGAAATATATGAGAGCAAATGTTGGACACTGTACTGTCTTATTTCTGTTGGCATAAGGGATACCTGATTTACTATATGTTAACATAGTGAATATGGAGACATTAATAGAGTGAAGTTTTTTCATAAAACCTTTGATTAAAAAATTCTTTAACTTATGACGCTGCACACATCAAGATATAAAAACAATGACTGGCTACTTAAATATATGAGGGCAAATTTTGGACACTGTACTGTCTTATAAGTTATCAGCAAAGTGATAAGGGACCAATATGAAATCAACTATTGGTGGATTTTGTCTGCATGCTCTGGATAGTCATGGTTCATTATACAATTCAACTTGTAGGAGTAGACTATAAGTGAATGGGAAAGAAAGTACTGAAGAACATTCTGGAATATCCGTTCAAAGCATAGAGGACATCTGGAGACTAATTATTAAAAAAATTATCCAGGTTACAGGTGAAAAGTTGGTTCCAGACTGTGCTGAGTTGTAAACAGTGCCACTGGTTTAGTGGGAAAAAAAATGTATGATCCTAAAAATTAAAATAACAATGAGAAATAGTCTCATCAGCTGTTCAAAGCTGGAGTGATGAGTAGGTTAACTGTTTCCAACAGGTTAGTATTTGATACTGGGACATGGGTTGGTCGAGAAGAACATGTATATTCTATACCGTCAACTTAATATAGGGCACTGTTGACAACAAGAACAAATAACATTTACATTAAAAGCATGTATCTGCAGATATAATTACACTAACAAAACTCATTACTACATACTCTCCTCCTGCTCTTTCAGCACTTTTGATAGTCCTGTCAAGTTATTATCCTGCCTTCTTTCTTGTCTATTACTTTCAATGCATTGCATTTCCTATTCCTCATCATCATTTCTTTCAGCTGAATTCAGAGTAATCCTCTTCAAGTCAGTACATTTCAGTGACATACACCAGTTAATGGCTAATGAAAGTGTGCCCTCTACTATATCACAACTTTCTTGTCCTAATAATTACTTTCTAACCAAAATTGTTGATTTTAATGACAAGGACATGTGTATTCAGGTTACACACAAATGCCTTTACTATTATTGTTTAAACTCTATTGTTATATTCATCACTGCAACACACAGTAGTTAGAGATTAAGGTGGGGGTCCTGCAAGAAGAATGGACAACATCCATATTCCCCCAACAATTATTGTATGGAGTTCTTAGGGATGGAAGAGACTAAAGGGCAGACTGGTGCTGAGATATAAAGACATTTCCTGAGAGAATTCTTTATCAGCAAAAGAAACTGGGAAAATCTGGCATTAGATCAGAGCATATGGAGAACAAAATTTAAAAAATAACACAGCAAAGCAACATTTGTGGATGAGATAGTGTTAATTAAAACTAGAACACAAAAGAAGCAGGAGAAAGGAGATGAGGCCGGGCACCATACATGCATCTTATTCAGTTTGCGGTCAGATTTGTCTATTCAATATTGGGAGATTCAGTCTCAAGAGAAACTTTTTCTGGAAAACAGTATCCAACATAAGACACTAATATATGATCAAACTACTGACGAATCATATATATTTATATATAAATGTTAGTTTATAAGAAAAGAGCCTCATCACGCCATATAACTTATAGGGAATAGGGTGTTAGTGCACATATTTGTTCTAGACCCTCTGCACATTATTTTTAGGGCAATGTTGTTTAGAAAAAAGTATTGTAATAAATTTGTTGCAAGACTACAGTTATCTTATATATATTTTTTTTTTAAATCCTGTTATTATAAATGTTTCAAAGTGTTTGCAATAGTTTTGTCAGCCCTTTTATTATTCCCTCTACAAAGTATTTCAGCAACACCAATATAAATTTGACATTTTAGCTTTACATAAGGTACAAAGATAATCTTGAATTCTTACTGCACTTTGTTCACTTTTCAAAGTATATTATGAACAATGTTTTTAGTCAGGGACAGTATATCATCTGAGCAAGACGTTTGTTTAACATAATGCTAGTCCTGTCACAGCTCATTTTAGCCATTTTAATAACAAGCTTTGGTATAAAGTTGGTCAGACATAAGTAAATACATTGACACACAATAGAATATATCAGATATAAACAAGGAAAACATTTTCCTGATAATTAAAGGTATTATAGTTCTAAAAGTTCCCTTCTCCCCCCCCCCCCCTTTTTTTTCCCCCACAAGCAGATCTCAGATATGAGATGATGTGTAGTTTTTTTTTTTTTTTAGCTTATAAAGTCTGCGGTCAGATTTGTCTATTCAATATTGGGAGATTCAGTCACAAGAGAAGCTTTTCTGGAAAACAGCATCCAACATAAGACACTAATATACAATCAAACTACTGACGAATAAAATAAAGAAAACTGTGAATCCAAACAACATAAACAGGAGAGTAGGACATGCTTTCAATTTAACATACAATTTTAGAGACATATGACTAAACAAATATACTTGTAACAATACCAATAAAAGCTGGATACTTATACCTGGAAGAATGAGATTTTTAAGAATTTCTGTGCCAGTAGCTGATGCATTAATGAGACAGACACGAGCTGTTTCCAATGCAGACTGTCCATGGTCACCCCACAATCTACACATATGAACAAACATATATTATTACTATTTTATACTGAATATGGTGGCCAACTCAGAAGAATGCACAAATTTAAAATTCTGTATTTATTTATTACAGTCTAGCAAGAAATTATCGCAGAGCAACATCAGTTTTGAATACTCCATGATTATGATCACCACTGTTATAAGTCTGCAAACCTGAACTACTCTTAAATATTATTTGCTAAAAGGTTGAAAAGGGACAAAATTAGAAGAGTTCAGCAATAAACTGTTTAGAACATCTCATAACATATTATGTCATAGAGAGTGAAGAACTTCAGGTTCACAGCATTTGTTGATAAAAGGGTTTATACTCTTCGATACTCATTGACTCAATGTTTACTCTTCCCAACTGAGTCTGCGGCAGATATCCAAGCTTTTTCAGTTAGGTAGAATGTAGAAATTTTATTTCACTTTAATAAGAGTAACACTTCAACCAAAAGTTTGATACAGCTTTCCCCAGCTGCTTGTATTATATCTGTTGGTAGCCCATCAGCTTTTGGGGATTTATATTTAGATGACTGTCTAACAGTCTTCTCTACTTCATCAATTAGTACTTGTGAATCTACTAGCACTGTTACATAGTAAACATGTGCCATTCCATTCTAATGATCTCCCATGGAGTTAAGGAACTCCTTGAAGTATTCTCTCCATCTTTCTGCTACATCATGCATATTTCTTCAATGTTTTCTTTCTGTTACGTCTTACCACTGCTCATTAATCATAGTCATCATCATCAAATACTGTGCCTGTTGGCATAGGTGATCATCTTTCTCCACAACTTTCGGTCTCGACAGTTACTTACCATTTCAGTCTGTTGTTAACATTCTGCCAAGCCATTCCCTTAAGCTGTCTGATATCTTTTCTCTTTGCTTTCCACTATCTCTTTGTCCCTAAATTTTCCCAGTTGATGTTTGGACAGATAATTGTCCATAATCATATTAGTGTATATGTTTTTCTCAATAGTTAGTTTGGTTTAATTTTAATTTGGAGCTGGTTATATACTTTATTAACTATTAGTCTTAGGTGAGAATTGTCACAAATTGTGAATATGTGTATTTTAAACTTCACAGTTTGAATTTGAAATTAGATAATTACATTCAAATCAGCAAAATTAAATAATTTCAGTCAAAAGTGTTAAAACTTTGGTTAAGATAAAAACACTAGAAAACAAACATTTAGTAGTGAATTATTGTGGGTAAAATGCAAATTAAAATAAACTTAAACTATACTATATATTACTACTGGCCACTCACTCCTCATCATTATCATATCAGATCAAACTGACAGGACTTAAACTAAACATTAAACATTTACTATTTAAGTTTAGTCATTTAAGAACAATTTGACACTTGTTAAGACTAGTAAAAAAAAAGGTAAATAAAGGTTTCCTCCACATTAATTTAATAATACAATACTCACTGAAACAGTCTTTCAGTTTCAGCAAAGCAGTCATTGAGTCATTCAGTCAACTGTGGACTGTGACTCAGACTGTGGTGTTTTTTTTTAAGATTCACAATAAAAATTCACTGTTTTGTTTTGATAAACATAAATTGTTCGTATCCTAGTCTAATTTTACAAAGCTACATAGTTAAGGTCCATTCCTATGTCAATTAAGTACAGTGAGCAACACACACGAACACCAAACCTCAACTGACGGTCGTATTTATTATTTTTATCAATAGCGGTTGTCTTGGATTGAAGTGCCATCTTTTCCCTTTCTGATAGTCCCAAATTAGTCCCAATTAAGGGGAAACCACCCTCAGCATCTCCAAGCAGACGATTCATCATGGCTGCCAAAATATGATTGGCTGAAATCATGGCAGCAACAAACGCGCTAAATACCGATGGAGACGATTACTGATTAGGATTACAGATGTCGTGACAGAATGTCTTTAGTTGAACACGGTTTATAAGTTTATGACTTAGTTATTGCAGAAAACTAACCTCAAGAATGGTTCAGATTACTGTTAGAATGTAAGTACTTTTAGTTTGACAATTTAAAATTTATTTAAATAAATGTTTATTATTATTTTTGTAATCTTAACATATAATAAAATAATATTATAAATATAATAATTTTAATAACAAACAGCACCAAATTTACAAATTATTTGTGACTCATTTGTCTATTTGTAACTTGTAGTTTGAGTCTTGAGTTAGTTATATCCTGTTCCTGGTTAGTGGTTATACTATGAACGATACTACCATCGTAACCATGCCTGCTGGCATAGGTGATCATCATGTCTCTCCATAACTTTCGATCTCGACAATTATATTTATATTTTCTATTGTTGACCAGTTGACCCTCTGCCAAGCCATTCTATGATCATGATTCTCCGATTCTCTTAACTTAAGCTGCCTGGTATCTTTTCTCTTTGCTTCCCTACAGCCGTACTAAGACTACAGTAGCCTACTCCTACGTGTATATTCAAATAATAATTGTATATCTTCGTCCCTTCAATTTTCCCAGTTGTCACAATATTCCACCAGCTGTTCCCTTCTCATTGCATGGCCACAAAATGATGATTGTTTCTTCCTAATATTGGAAATCATCACTCTTTTTTGCTTTGGCCAGAACGTTTTTTTATTACTCTACTTAGCTGCCCATGGCATTCTCTCAACATTCTTCTGTAAAATACTTCAAATACTTGGGCACAATAGTAACATCAGTATATCATATCAGATAAAAGATGCACCACAGAAATTTAAAAAAAAAACAGAATAGCTCAGGCCAAAATAGCATTTCAGAAAATGAAAAATATCTTATGCAACAAGTCTATGTCAATAGAAGTGAGAGAGTTCATCTGTGCTATTATAGAACCAATTCTGACCTATGGAAGCGAATCACGGACAGTAGACGAACAAATGAAAAGAGGATTAGAGACCACAGAGATGGGATTTCACAGAAGAATATTGAAAGTTCCCTGGATAGCTAAAAAGACCAATGATGAAATTCTCAAAGAGGCCAACACTAAAAGGGAGCTACTAAAAAACATCAGAAAGAAACAATCAACATTTTTTGGGCACATTATCATTGTCAAAAATGGATTGCATAATATCATCCTCATTTTTTGGAAAGCTACTTTTTTTCTTGTCTGTTAGGTAATTTTACCTGCTACTGTATGCTGTAGACAATACAACCTGCGGCTGTCCAGCTGCCTTACGGGTATGCTCGGGAGAGTAAAAGACTAAGGGAGGGTACCCTGAAGTAAAAAAAAACCCCACTGCCTTGTGGGTGAGACTTTTTAGTCAAAGGCTAGCAGAGCCAAACATAAACAAACCGACTGAAAGGCAACAGTAAACCACCATCATAACTTCTTTGTATAATCATGGAGTTAGTTATACAGTGTGTGTAAACTAACTTTGTTGACTCGTTGACTTTGAGAGTCCAGTAAGAGAGTAGTATTGTATTACTATTATCACTTTCATATTTTAGTTCAGTAGTCATCATTGAGTGCCATCTCCGTATCGAAGGTTGGCTACCATGGAGCGCCAATCCGTTCTGTTGCTTGCTTTGAAGGAACTTTATTATAATGTAGTTACTTTTGTCTTTGATCAAAATTTCAAATTCAAGCTTTTTTTTTTTTAATGTAAAATAATAAACATCCATTCTGAATGATTACTGCAGAAATTCAAAAATGCCTCACTCTGTATGTCAGTTAGTTATAACATGATTAGTTAAATAATAAAGGTATAACATTAATGTATGTGAATGACTACTAATAATTCCAACAGCATGTGAAAACAAGTTGTTTTTTTTTTCTTTAGAGAACTGCTATCACATTTGAAATAAGCTTTCAGGTGAATATCAAAATATTATGAAGAAAGAGAACCGTAGTTAAATGTGTAAAAAAAAAAAAAAACACCTCCCCCCGAAAACCCCAAACAAAAAAAAGAAAAAACAATTTGGTCAAAAAGCACAGATAGTGCAGCTTGCTGCAAATTATGATAAAAATGCAGATTACACAAATTACACCTACTTAATTTAAAAGAGCAAACAAGATTATTGGATAAATGAAGAAAAAATGATCAGACTATTTTGTCCAACCAAGT
The DNA here is from genome assembly GCA_032433765.1 of Megaustenia siamemsis. Classification (NCBI taxonomy): domain Eukaryota; kingdom Metazoa; phylum Mollusca; class Gastropoda; order Stylommatophora; family Ariophantidae; genus Megaustenia; species Megaustenia siamemsis. Next base: position 74,084,260 of record JAVIAB010000106.1, on the reverse strand, counting down.
ACTGTTCAACAAGTGTAAGTAAAAGTAAAGAGCCCCTTCATGCCAGGTGACATATAGGGAATATGGTGTTAGTGACCATAATTTTTATAGACCTTCGGCACATGATTTTTGGAGTAATCTGGTCGGTATTACGCCCGTGCTGCTTTACTTTCCCAGAAAAAAACCCAGTGCCCATTTAAGGCTGTTGAACCCAGAAGTCGTCGTCAGGATTGAACCTGAACTCTTATCCTTTGCAATCCAGTTCATTAACCATTGACCTATCACTGTTCCCATTCAACAAGTGCAGTCAAGCGAAAATACACACATTGGTGGCAGGAAGACTGTGAAGTTGCCTGCAATCCGGAGGAGATTCAGGTACCACAAGAACTACCAAAACAAAAGAATTATTGAGAAAGATGGGAGGCAGATTAAGGACAATCTGGCAGAGATATACTAAGTGGTCTGGACTTGGAGCAATAAGTGAAAGATTGTAGTCAGGTTGTTGTCCTACAAGACAAGCTGGCCATTGACTTCTTTCTTGGTTTCTTACTCTGAACAAACTGAAGACATTTGTGGTATGATTATTATGTGGTCTTTCTATTGACCTTTCGAGCCGTAACCGGCCCATAGGGCGTAGACCAAGATACACCTTCTCCTATATGAATTTTTGTTCTAGCAGTTTTCTTTTAAAGATATTTTATCAAATCTCGCCATCTGTCTTTGTTCTGTGCAAGCAGTTCTATCTCATTGAGGGAGCCGATTCCTGCTGCTCTTGCCTCTCTCATCAATGTTCTTCTCAGTGTCTCCCTGGGTCTTCCTCTTTTTCTTTTACCTGTTGTTTCCCATATGAGGGCTTGCTTTGCTATTCGATTATTATCTCTTCTCATCACATGTCCAACGTATGACCATCGTCTTTTCTTTATTACTGAAGATATTAGTGGTTGATTGGCGATTTCTCTAATTTCCTCGTTTGTTTTGAATTCGTTCCATTCTATACCAAGTATTTTCCTTAGACATTTATTTTCGAATGCGTTCAACTTTGTTTCTATATCTCTTGTTGTTTTCCAGCTTTCACACGCATACGTAAGGGTTGATAGTACATTTGATTTGAATAGCCTAAGTTTTGTGTTTGTGCTAATGAGTTTTGATTTCCACAACTTTTCAAGGCTTCTGAAAGACATTGCTGCTTTAGCCAGTCTGATTCTAATTTCTTTGCTCGTATCCCCTTCTCGATCAATGTGACTTCCAAGATAGATGAAGTGATCGATCTCTTCTACTGGTTTGTTTTCCATGTATATTTTGTCACTTGTTGGAATTAAACTTTTCATGACTTTAGTCTTTTCATGATTGACCTCAAGCCCAATTTTGCTGGCTATTGATGATAGTTCATTTGTGTTTTCCTGCATCGTTTTTATCTGATTGCTGATGAGAACTATGTCATCAGCAAAGTCCAGGTCCTCCAAATGGTCTCCTTGTATCCATTCGATGCCTTTATTACCAGTGCAGCATTTCTTCATTATGAAGTCCATAACAATTCCAAATAACAAGGGCGATAAAATACATCCTTGTTTAACCCCAGTTTCTATTGGGAAACATTCGCTCAGTCCTTCCTCTGTTCGAACTGCACATGTGTAACCATCATACATGTCTTTGATAATATTTATGATTTTTGATGGTAAGCCATATTGCTTCAGAATTTTCCACAAAGAATCTCTATGAATACTATCAAATGCTTTTTTGAAGTCGATGAAGTTAAGTACAAAAGGTTTTTGCTTTTCAATGTGTTCCTCCAATATAAGTCGTAGAGTGAAAATGTGGTCAAGACAGCTTCTCCCTTTTCTAAACCCAGCCTGTTCTTCACGCATTACTGTATCTATTGAATCCTTTATTCTATTTAGGATGATTTTACAGAATAATTTTGAGGCAACTGACAAAAGTGTCACGCCTCTCCAATTGTTACAATCTCTAAGATTGCCCTTTTTTGGGATCTTAACAATGATTCCTTTTTTCCATTTATGAGGCGTCTTCTCTGTTTTCCAAATGATGTTGAACATTTTTTGGAGATGTATTAAATTATGGCTATCAATTGCCTTGAGGATCTCAGCTGTTAACTTATCCTCTCCAGCAGCCTTGTTATTGGTCATTAGCTTTAAGGTGGTTTCTATTTCACTCAAGGTGAAGTCATCTAAATTTACATCTAATTCTGCTGCTGGTGTTTCAGCTTCAAAATCTATTAAACTGTGAGGTAGTGGACGGTTAAGAATTTCTTTGAAGTGTTCCGCCCAACGGGCTTTTATGTCTGCGCTTGTTGTTAGCATTAATCCAGATTTGTCTAGAATTGGTGTTCCACTGGATGTATAGGTGTTTGTCAGCATCTTTTGTACAGTATAAAGAGTTCTGCTGTCTCCTGTAATTGCAGCTGTCTCTGCTTTCTCTGCCAAGTTGTCTATATAAGCTCTTGTATCTCTTCTTGCCGAACTTTTCACTTTGTTGTCTAATTCTTTGTATGTTGCTTTTGCCAGAACCTTTCCAAGATCTGTCTTTACATTAGTCATGGCTCTCTTCGCTTCTCTTCTTTCTTTGATGTATTTCCATGTGGTGTCTGAGATCCAAGCTCGTTTTTCCATTTTCTTCAGTCCAGCACTTGCTTCTGCTGCTGTCATTAGTATTTTGCTCTGTGAGTCCCACATTTCATTGATATCTAAGTCTATTTCACCAAGTGCTGAATAACAATTACTTAGCTCTATGTTAAACTTTTCCTTTATTGCTTCATCTTTCAGTTTATGACTATCAATTTTATGTGTAATTGACCTCTTCTGTTGGTTTCTAAATTTTAATCTTATTTTCCCAATGCACAGGTTGTGGTCACTATTAACATCAGCACCTCTGTATGCTCTTACATCTATTAATGATGATCTGAATTGTTGTTTAATACATAGGTGGTCAATTTGATTTGATGTTCTATCATCAGGAGATATCCATGTTGTTTTGTGGATATTTTTATGTGGAAATAATGTCCCACCTATAACTAAATTTTCTATTAAACATAATTCTATTAATCTTTCTCCATTCTGACTTGTTGTATTACAGCCTTCTCTCCCCATCACATGTTCCACTCCTGCGTTATCTTGTCCTACTTTGGCGTTGAAGTCTCCCATTACAATTAAAAGATCGTGTTTTGGTATTTTGTTTATAAGTTGTTGCAGTTGGTTATAAAAATCATCCTTAACTTCATCATCAGCTTCGTTAGTAGGCGCATAACATTGAATAATTGAAAGTCTTCCATGTTTTGTTTTGTATCATGTTCGTATCAGACGGCTATTTACCGGTTCCCATTCTAATAAACTTCTTGCAGCTTTGTCTGTCATCATTATGCCTACTCCTTCACAGTGTTTTCCATCTTCCCTTCCAGAAAAAACTACTATTTTATTATCAATAGATCTCCTACCTGTTCCAGGCCAGCGCATTTCGCTTAATCCTAAAATATCTAGATCGTATCTGTCCATCTCGCTCGCGACCTTTAGGGTTTGCTAAATGTAAACTTAATTATAAAATTTTTTTTACTTCATCAATTGTCATATTTCTATCTCGAACATGAATTTTTGTTTTTCAGACCTGGTGAGGCAGGTGACTGCCAAGAATGGGCCATTGTTGAGTTTCAAGGGGATCTAGAAACTAGGCATCCAGTGCCACTGAGTGGAAAATTTATTGGGGATTTGCATTTCACAGACAAGGTATCTGTTAAACCATTTTGTGGCAGTCACATATGATACTTGTTTGCTAAATTTTGATTTTCTTGTGTGAACTCACCATGTCAAGTTTTAGTTTGGTAGTTTTGTTTTGTTTTGTTTTTTTTTCTGTCTGACTTTGTAAGAACCTCAATGTTATTCACATCAGTTCTTATGGTGTTCATTTCTTCCTGGATCTATAATTGTTTTGTTAACAGGAGAATGAGATAGAGTGTCCAAATTAAATCATAAGTGAGGGGACTGGATGGTCTAGAAGTCAAACATTGGCCTCTAGACAAAAAATGTCCCAGGTTTAAATCCCACCACAGACAGTGGAAATTTGTCTCTTCCAGTCCCAGATGTTTTACTCTCTACTGATTTATGGGTAATCAATATATCTTTCATTTGCCTGAGGTCTTGTCTATATCTGCAATGTTATTTCTGGTATAAATTAAATAAGGTTAGATGTAACAGTGGGAGTCAAAAAGCCAAACAGCACCTGCATTGAAAATGGTCAGCGGCTCATAACTGACTTTTTCTATCAACAGCTGATCAAGATCCCATCACACATAAGCATACAAACATCTCTCCTGTTCTCTAAAAGATAAGATAATCTTAATAGTTATCTAATTTAACCAAGCGAGTAGGGATTGTAGACTGAAGGTAATCCCAGTACACAGTGCAGATGTCAGATGTGTTGATCCAGAAGGCCAATAATTTTTTACCGTGCTGAAACACCAACACAATGCATCTATGCCCATTTAACACCTTTTTACGGGCGGATGATGAAGAGGGAGAAGTAGTTGTTGAGTGTATGTAGAAGATATGAGCAGTAAAAATCTTCAAAACTGATTTATAGTAAAATTCAACAAATACAAATTGTTACTAAAAAACAGATAAATTCTGTCTCCTGTTTTACTGTTTTTATGCTTGTTGGTATTAACATATTTCTTTTTTTCTGGTCCAGGATGCTCCAGTACTCATAATTGGTCATCACACCTTATATGGTAAAGTCATAAGGCTGGAAAAGCCATTAGCAGTTATTGCAAAAGCATCAGATGGTCTTGAGTCTAGGGACACTGCCCATTTTGATATGGATGTAACAGATGACCTTAGTACACAATTACCAGCTGCCTCAAAGAAGGAGACTTGCTACAATGTTCAAGCCATTATTAGACAGAAGATTCTTTTTAAAACTAGGCCCAAACCAATTATTGCCCATGTCCCTAAGAAGTTGTAGACTTGTGACGAACAATAAAATAGGTGTTGGCTATGCAAGTTAGGGAGACAGTCACATCTCTCTCAACCGCTCAGTGTTTCCATATTTAGTGTCAGGAAACAAGTGAAAAAGTAATGGTAAAATGTAACAGAGTGAAGAGGTGGCATACTATCTCTTGGGCATGTCTTAATGCTGCTGAGCTCAGCCCAATGCTTTCTCTCCCCAAACACCTTGTCTTTCTAATCAAAGACCAGGTGGTCATTTTATTTTCTACATAAATAGGCATGATGTAAGCTACCATTTGTGCTTGTGTTGGGGAGCTAAACTAATGAGTCAGCATTTTTCCTTGCACTGAAGTTTTTTTAAATGATTGTGATTCTAGCATATTCTTACAAGCTCAGAATATTGTTCAAACTTAAATATTACCAAGAACTTCAATGTCTGTTAGTAGGCAGTATTTTATTTTAGAGTTATTGTTCCAGGTATTGGCTTAAAATTTTTTTTTCATCGAGGGTCCATTAACCATCGTCTACAGCCTATCAATATAATGTGACTTGTGCAGTAGATAGTTGTTAGAGGATCAAAGATAAAACAGTTTGTTATATCCTTGATTGGATGGTTTAGCATCATTCAAACCTCCGTTTCTGACCTATAATTTATCTGATGTATTTCATTGGGTGACCATTTATCTCATCTGTTATTGAGAAAAGAACAATCAACATTTTTCGGGCATATCATGAGAAGAGGAAAGTTGGAATACTTGGTTACAACTGGCAAAATACATGGAAAGAGAGATTGTGGACGACAAAGAGAGAAGATACTAGATAGCATGGGCATCATGGCATGGAAAACAGTCAACAGCAGAATTTATACGATGCACTGTGGATAGAAGTTTGTGGAAGAACATGATTGCCTATGCCAAACGGTATGGCACATGATGATAATTTTTTTTTTTAATTGACATATGTCAGCCATGTATTTAGAAGAAATGACCAGAGAATTACTAAGCAGGTTCTCAAATGGGAAACATCAGGTCAGAGGAAAAGAAGATGATTTTGAGAAACGCTGAAAAAAAACAAGAAAAAGAGGCAAGGTTGGCAGGCATAGACTCACTCTCTATAATCGAACAGCTTACCTAATGTTGCCTAACAGCTCTGGAAGGATCAAGAATTGCATTGGGTGCTATTTAAGTGTGCAGGTTAATTTTCTCTTCTCTCTCCTTTCCCCCCCCCCCTTTTTTTTCCTTCTCCCCTTTGTATAACACCCTAGGGTCTCTAATTTTGGTTCTCGTCTCATTGTTGACCACATTTTCCTTCTTTGACCATGGTATATTAAACCTTGTGATCCCTCTAGTATTTACTGATAGATCAAAGTAATTGTAAGTTTTCTAAATATATTTTTAATGACTTTGTGGGCAAGTTTTGTTAATGGATGGTATCCATCAATTCTTGAGTGCAACACTGGCATAAATTATGAGTATAAAAAAAAAAAGTAAAGTACCCCCCGTCACGCCAAGTGGCGTATAGGGAAATATGGTGTTAGTGACCCTATATTTTACAGACCTTCAGCACATGATTTTTGGGGTAATGTGGTCGGTATTACGCCCGTGCTGCTTTACTTTCCCAGAAAAAATCCGGTACCCATTTAAGGCTGGGTGAACCCGGAGCCGTCGGTTGGGATCGAACCCTACCCCTTGTCCGTAGTAGTCCAGTTCACTAACCACTGAGCTATCGCGGCTCCCACTAATTTTTAGGGAATTAGTAAAACCCAGGTGTCCTCGCCAGGGTACGAACCCCGGCTGTTGCCGTGGTAAGCCAACCGCCTATCGATTGCGCTGACCGGACACCCAAATTATGAGTATAATGTATGTAATTTGTGTGCTTGAAAAGTGAAATTATTAATTCTATGGAAGAGAATGAGAGAGGCTCATACAACAAAGAAGATGATAGTGATACTAATGGAATCACTTTTGTTGAGTAAAAAAAAAAGTAAAGTACCCCCGCCACGCCAAGTGGATTATAGGGAATATGGTGTTAATGACCATAAATTTTACAGACCCTCGGCACATAATTTTTGGGGTAATGTGGTCAGTATTATGCCCGTGCCGCTTTACTTTCCCAGAAAAAAATCCGGTACCCATTAAAGGCTGGGTGAACCGGAAGCCGACGGTTTGGATTGAACCTTACTTCTTGTCCTTAGTAGTCCAGTTCACTAACCACTGAGCTATCGCGGTTTCCACGTTTGTTGAGTCCATGAACTTATTTGTACATTTTAAACGTGTTGGTTTGCCCTCCAAGATGTGGGAAGGGCACAGGACTTCAGTAACCATGATCCACGTCACTCCTTCGGGTGAAAGAGATGGGAGTTAAGATGGACACAGCCAGAAACGAGAAACTTTGTGGGTGTATAAGAAGACTTATCAACCAACACTGAACTGGAGTCATCAGTTGCTGGACACTGTGGGACTTGTGCTGAGGAGGGGATCTGAGCACGTATAGGCATGTTCGGAGTGCAATAATGATGATCCGCAAATAATTTAATTTTGTTAAGTTTCAAATTTGACAGTGGATTTGAACACAAGCTGTTTTACTACATTGGATATAGTTTTAGGGAGAGTGGGCGGCCAATTCAATAACTTGTCATGTTCCAAAATAGGAGAGCACAGGTTCATAGGGTCAAAAGTTTTTTCTGTCGAGGGTGAAATAAAAACCAAGATACAAACACCTCATGGTGTCTGCACTGGACAAGCAGAAGATATTTTTTTTTGGAATTGTTGACTTTGAAAATAATGAAATAAAATTGTAATTTACTTTTTAAATCAACAAATTAATCTGTAAGATTTCTCTTTCCCCTCTTCTTAATGAAATGCTTCAGACATTTGTGTTTGGTGACGAGATTTCCATTCTGATGAGTTTTATAGATTTATTGTCCAGTTGAAAATAATTGACTTCTGAACATTATTTGTAGACTTTAAATATAAGCTCAGTCAATAACTATCACAGTCAGAGAGTATCAGATCTGACATCTGGACAGTTCATTGCCATAGATGGAGACTCGGACAGTTCATTGCCATAGATGGAGACCTGGACAGTGTACTGTCATAGGTGGAGACTTGGACAGTTCATTGCCATAGGTGGAGACTTGGACAGTTCATTGCCATAGATGGAGACTTGGACAGTTCATTGCCATAGGTGGAGACTTGGACAGTTCATTGCCATAGATGGAGACTTGGACAGTTCATTGCCATAGATGGAGACTTGGACAGTTCATTGTCATAGATGGAGACTTGGACAGTTCATTGCCATAGATGGAGACTTGGACAGTTCATTGCCATAGATGGAGACTTGGACAGTTCATTGCCATAGGTGGAGACTTGGACAGTTCATTGCCATAGATGGAGACTTGGACAGTTCATTGCCATAGATGGAGACTTGGACAGTTCATTGTCATAGATGGAGACTTGGACAGTTCATTGCCATAGATGGAGACTTGGACAGTTCATTGCCATAGATGGAGACTTGGACAGTTCATTGCCATAGATGGAGACTTGGACAGTTCATTGCCATAGATGGAGACTTGGACAGTTCATTGCCATAGGTGGAGACTTGGACAGTTCATTGCCATAGATGGAGACTTGGACAGTTCATTGCCATAGATGGAGACTTGGACAGTTCATTGCCATAGATGGAGACTTGGACAGTTCATTGTCATAGATGGAGACTTGGACAGTTCATTGCCATAGATGGAGACTTGGACAGTTCATTGTCATAGATGGAGACTTGGACAGTTCATTGTCATAGATGGAGACTTGGACAGTTCATTGTCATAGATGGAGACTTGGACAGTTCATTGTCATAGATGGAGACTTGGACAGTTCATTGTCATAGATGGAGACTTGGACAGTGCATTGTCATAGATGGAGACTTGGACAGTGCATTGTCATAGATGGAGACTTGGACAGTTCATTGTCATAGATGGAGACTTGGACAGTTCATTGTCATATATGGAGACTTGGACAGTTCATTGCCATAGATGGAGACTTGGACAGTTCATTGCCATAGATGGAGACTTGGACAGTTCATTGTCATAGATGGAGACTTGGACAGTTCATTGTCATAGATGGAGACTTGGACAGTTCATTGCCATAGATGGAGACTTGGACAGTTCATTGTCATAGATGGAGACTTGGACAGTGCATTGTCCTGACTTAGACAGTAAATGTTTGACTAAACTTACCTTGTTTTACATTTGCTCTTAGCTTTTGTCAGACTTGAAGACATGCAGAACAAATAAATGAGACTGTGTTGAGAAAGCATTTCTGGGAGTGTCTGATTGGAGTTGGTACAATGTGTGCTTAACAAAATATGGCTGTGCCTGTTTTTGTTGAAAATACAATGTGTAATTTTGTGTATGACAGCAGCGTGTTGTGGAGAGTTATCCAACACAGCAGTCAGCTGGAAATGGAAGGGACAGAGAGAAATCTTGCTTTTAGATAACAACTTGATTGTCTAGAAGTGTTTCATCTATTATATGTTCCAACCTGATGGTGTCAAAATGAAATGTATTTACAGCCATTCTTCCCTACAGCATCAGAAATTAATATCTTTGCTTAAAAAGAGAGAAAATTTGTGTATTTTTCATGTTATTGAAATAAAGGTAATGAAGATGTATGTTTTGCTTGTTTTTCCACATGATTTTATTGAATGAAAGTCATTTAGATTTCTTGTAATTAAAAGGCAAAAAGATAAGTCACAACATTTAATAATTGAAGAGACAGCTCAAAATTGTCAGGGCAGTTGTGTAACGAAGCCCCATCAAAGAATATTTATGATTTCATCATGTGAGCTTATATTAATTTACCTTCATTCTGTGTGACTGATGTACAAAGTGCCTGATATACCTTTTGTGTGTGTGTGTCATAATCATTTAGTTTTACTATAGTCTTGCTGTAACAACAGTCTCCCAGTTTGAATGTTAATGAAGAGATAGTAGGTCATATAACTGTCATCTTATTCTGTTCTTCCTCATTTGCCTTTCAGCTTCAAGAGGAGATATAGTTTGCTGTCTTTTGGCCTCTGTTGCTGGTAAGGTTCCTATTTTTTCTAATATTCAATCAATCCATGGTCAGCTCTTGAGTCTCATATGTTGCAGCTGTTATTAAAGGCTCATTGTGTTTTGATCCTTCTGTCTTATCACACAACCAAACAATTTTATCTGTTTTTTGTTTTATTTATTCTATGGCAGGAATTATTCCTAGCTTTTTTTCTCAGTTCTTCATTTCTGATCTCATCTCTAATGCTGTTTCCAGTAATTCATCATAACACATTTCATCTCAGTAGTGGTTATTTTTTTCTTATTGTTCTTGAGTCTAGGGTCCAAGTCTGACATTGGTAGCACAACATTGGAAAGAAGATTATATTGTAGAGTGTTACAATGGTGCCCAATTTCTACTGTGGATAAAGTTCAGACTTTGATTTACTAGTGATTGTAAATATAAATTTATACTAGGAAATGTTACTGAAACTTGATGTCTTATATGGTTGTTCTTGGAATGAGCAATTATTCCAGTCCGTAGTCAAAATCTGGAGCACCAGCTTGTGCAGTCTCAAAAAAATGCATCAATGTTTTTGCATCGAAAGAGGTTGCTTTAACTGCTGGCAATTCTCTCATAACCTCAACCCATTCTCCCAGTTTAGGGAACCTTGCTTTATCAATACAGAGTCTCTCATGTACTGAGCCAAGAGCATGCACTCTCTCCAAGTGTGGCCAGATGTAGAAATCAATGAGAGAAGGGGATTTATCTGGGGACAAATATACAGATGTGATCAGTATGTGTTGTTCTAATAGAGACAATTATTATGTGCATCTAGTAGGATCTATTCAATTGTGAGCATGACAACATACATGTGATGTATCTCTCATCTTCTCAGGTACCCACTCTTACAGGTCTAGTTGTATCTGTCAGCTTGTCATGCACCCACACCCACTCTTATAGGTCTAGTTGTATCTGTCAGCTTGTCATGCACCCACTCTTATAGGTCTAGTTGTATCTGTCAGCTTGTCATGCACCCACTATTATAGGTCTAGTTGTATCTGTCAGCTTGTCATGCACCCACTATTATAAGTCTAGTTGTATCTGTCAGCTTGTCATGCACCCACCCTTATAAGCCTAGTTGTATCTGTCAGCTTGTCATGCACCCAATATTATAGGTCTAGTTGTATCTGTCAGCTTGTCATGCACCTACTCTTATAAGTCTAGTTGTATCTGCCAGCTTGTCATGCACCCAATATTATAGGTCTAGTTGTATCTGTCAGCTTGTCATGCACCAACTATTATAAGTCTAGTTGTATCTGTCAGCTTGTCATGCACCCACTCTTATAAGTCTAGTTGTATCTGTCAGCTTCACAGACACTCACTCTTACAGGTCCAGTTGCATCTGTCAATTTCTCAGGCACCCACTCTAACAGGTCTAGTTGTATCTATCATCTTTTCAACCACCCACTCCTGCAGGTCTAGTTGTATCTGTCAGCTTCTTAAGTACCCACTCTTACAGGTCCAGTTGTATCTGTTAGTTTCTCAGGCACCCACTCTTACAGGTCTAGATGTATCTGTCATCTTTTCAACCACCCACTCTTACAGGTCTAGTTGTATCTGTCATCTTTTCAACCACCCACTCTTACAGGTCTAGTTGTATCTGTCATCTTTTCAACCACCCACTCCTACAGGTCTAGTTGTATCTGTCAGCTTCTCAAGCACCCACTCTTACAGGTCCTCTTGTATCTGTTAGTTTCTCAGGCACCTACTCCTACAGGTCTAGTTGTATCTGTTAGCTTCTCATGCACTCACTCTTTCAGGTTTATTTGTATTTGTCAGCTTCACAGACACCTTTGATTTTCCTGAGTATGCTCAGTGAGTAACTCAGAAAGATACTTGAGTAAGAGGTTGTGTTTCTAGACAGACCAGAGCTTTAGTTACTGTCATGATATCCATGGTCAAAATACTACATCATCTATGGTCATAGAATCAGTGGATTGGCGTCAGCATCCAGCCATGTGTCAAATGCTTGAACTTCAGACAAACAGTACATTCAACATTCCTACCTCCAAAGAAAGGGCCACCTCTCTTGGCAAGTTGATCATCGTAGAACTTGATGTGCTTCACCAGGTCTGATACTAGCTGGTCTGGCTCACCAGATTTAAACATGAGACCATAAAATGGTGTGGACACCTGAAAGATGTAGCATGAGGGCTTGTAGTCGTATTGTACATACATTTGAGCTTAGTTCTGATGTGAGAAAGCAACACATTAAGATGCGACATTAGTCACTTATAGTCATACTGTACAGACACTTGAGCTTAGTTCTGATGGGAGAAAGCAACACATTAATCACTTATAGTCATACTGACAGACATTTGAGCTTAGTTCTGATAAAAGAAAGCAACACATTAGTCACTTATAGTCTACTGACAGACATTTGAGCTTAGTTCTGATGGAAGAAAGCTACACAAAAGGTTGCTGTTGCTGCAACTTTTTTCCTGTATGCAACACATTATTCATTTGTAATCATATAGGACATGAATTTAAGTACAATAATTCTGACTTAATACTTTCAAGAGTTTCTCACCCTTTGAGGTTCTCAAGAAAAATTAAATTATACTCATCACATCAGTTTGTTTGTGATGGGGTTGGATGTGTTGGGCCGAAAGGCGCAAATATTACAGTTATTTGAGTTATACTGTAAACCACAGCATGAAGCAGACACGCCCATTTAACGTCCTATTAAGGGCCGATGACAAAGAGGTGTAATCCTTTAGTCATTGGGCGAACGCAAGCAAGCAACATCAGTTTGTTGATATTTTATTAATGTTGGTAAATGTTCTCAGTTTTGAAACATGACGTGAGTATAGTTCTGCTATAGCACATTAAAAATATCATAAGAGTTGCTATAACATAAACATTTACAACATTTTTAGTTAAAGTGTTATTATTTTATGGTAGAAAGGGTTAGATTTATAACAATTTTGAAATATTTATTATCATAGGTATTATTGGACGCAAATATCAATAGCATTGGGGGAGCAGAAGCGCCTGCGGTCGCAATAGCAGGGTCAGCGCATCAATAGCTGACCAAGACCTAGCAGTTCTACCTCCTCTTGGTCTCTCCTGGTAACAGTCTATGTCAAAACAGGCAGGCTATCAGAAGCTAGGATCGCCGTGTTCCCTGTTACTGGTATAGGAGACCCATTATTGCAGTATCTCTGGGCTGGACTAGTAGTTTTCCAGCATAGCCTGGGATAGACGAACTCCAACTTCTCCAGTAAGAGCAGGGAATGTCAGGAAAGCCATTATGACCCGCCACTTCAAATGAGTCAAAGGGCATCCTGCCTGCATCAACTTGTGACATTCCGTCAACATCAATAGCATAAATATGAACTACTCTAGAATGTTCATATTTTTGTTTGTAATGTTTTTCGCCACCCATGTCTATTCTTGGAGAGATATTTGATCTCATGTAATGAGTCTATGCCTGTCAACTTTGCTTCTTTTATAAGTGTTGTTTTATTGTCTCTCTAGGTCTTCCTCTTTTTCTGTGTCCTAAAGTTTCCCACAGAAGGGCCTGTTTTGGAATTCTCGTGTTGTCATTTCTCAACATGTCTGGCATATGTCCACATATTTCATAAATAGTGCAACATTTCTATGATTATAACTAGAGTACTACATTAAGGTTGAAGCAAGCAGCCATGTCATATATACAATTATCTGGAAGAATCAGAGATAGAAATTCAAAAGATTAACAATACAACATGAAAATCAGCACAGACAAGAACAAGTTATGAACACCACAAAATAAAAAGAAAACATCAACATTATAGACAGGAACTGTTAAAAAGGTGGAGAAATTTAAATACTTTAGGAAGTCTAGTGACAAATGGAGATGACGTCATGGGACGCACCAAAATGGCAGCTTATTTATGTTTGAGCTATGGACTAAGCAATGTTTGCATTGAACACCGCGATGTATGTTATTGCAGCGAGTTGGCAGATTTTTGAAAATGTTTTCAAGGGTTTGAACATAAATGTTTGTTCACAGTTCGTTAACCTTCGCTGTAGATAAAGTCGTTAATTCGATGGCTTCGTTTCGGACGTTTGTGACCTTGGTAGCTAAGGACCTAACTTGTGCAAACGGATGGCATTGGCAAGGTCTTTTTGAATCTATGAAGTGGGCTCATTTTATGTTTAACTCAAAAGCATATGTGCTTTTTAACCAAAGACCTTTTTTGGGGACTCAATGAAGATATCCCCGATGGAAGAATAAATTGTACTATTAGTCCCATAAATGATTCGCTTCCAGAGGTTTATGATGTAAACAAAGCAGTTTTGTCATTGCAGGTGAATAATGCCCACACCTATAATTGGTCAGGATTGTGTAGCAGCAGCAGCTTTATAGCGAACACAGAAAACATCACAGGATTGTGCTGTTCTGAAACAGCTATGCCATGCTACCCTAGAATTGCCTTTAATGGGATTACTGTGACCACAAACCACTCTCCATGCGTGTGCCACATATTTACACCCCAGAAAGAAATACTGAATATAACAACATCATGTGCCGTCTGTAATATTAATGACCACAGACCAGGAGCCTCCAGTATGATTGATACAACTGTTGCACCAAGCATTTCATCAGCAGAGCCATATCTATGGAATGTTAATCTGACATTGTTCTTGAATGATGTCCAGGTTAATGAGACATCAGAATCGTGTGGCGGTAGCTACAAGAAGGGAGCGGAGAACATCAAGTTCTGCTGCTATAAAGGAGACTTGCCTTGCTATCCCAGAATTGCCTTAAATGGGATCACTGTAGTTGAAAACTTCTCTTGTGTAAACTACACATTCACATCTGGGAGTGAATCAGTGAAGGTCACAAAATCATATTCTCTCTGTGGTTTTACTAACTACAGGTCATGTGGCTTCTGTTGGATTGGAAATGATAACTTGCCACCACTGTGTGTCTATATGTTTGGAATTGGAGTTATCAATGATGGCCTAACATCATCAAGTGCTATGACGATCATCATTTTCGGGAGCACGTGAACTCCCATGGTATATGGTGGATAGGCGGCAGGAACCATTGAAGGCTATGTCTGAAAAGTGTTCCTTCTTGCAGTTTCCTCATATTCCAAGTCCGGCTTGTTGCAGGAGCTACTGAGTTAAGTGCTCTGTGCACACCGTGAGCTGTGTCTCATCCGTTTTGATCCTGCTTCGATATCCCGCTTGTTTACGATGAATGATGATATCGTATGACAGGGAACAGTTGGCTGTGTTTACTTTCTGCGCGGTTTCGCCTTATGTCTTTTGGCGTGTGCTGAGACTGCTACGATGGGGACTATAGTTACCTTTCTTTGTTTGGGAGATGAGTTAGTAATTAAGATGATTCCACTGGCACGGGCGGTTGAGCAATTATGGATTTTAATTCGTTTGCTGTGATACCGAGGCCTTCCATAACCAATAACCAATAGTGACAAATAATAGTACACTAGCAGCAGAAATAGACTCAAGATACAACAAAGCTTGTTACATTATCAAACAGATGAATGAATTAACGGTAGAGGCTAAATGGACACTCCACAACACAATCTTCATTCCAATGTGCTACCAATGCCAGACCTAGACTCAAGAACACTCAGAAAAATAACTACTCATCATCAAGTACCAGGCCTAGTGGCATAGGTGATCATGTCTCTCCACAACATTCGATCTCGGCAGCTATTTATCATTTCTGTTGTTGACCTTCTGCCAAGCCATTCTCTTAAGCTATCTGTTATTTTTTCTCTTTGCTTCCCTCTATCTCTTCGTCCCTCAATTTTTCTAGTTGTTACAATATATTCAAGTTGTTCTCTTCTCATTACATGGCCAAAGAATGATGATTGTTTCTTCCTAACATTGGAAATTAGCTCTCTTTTTGCTTTGACCTTTCTCAGAACCTCTTCATTACTCCTCTTAGCTGTCCATGGTATTCTCAACATTCTTCTGTAAAACCACATTTCTACAGACTCCAGTGTTTTTCTTGTCTGTTGTCCTATTGTCCATGATTCGCATCCGTATGTTAAGACTGGCTCTACATAACATTTAAGAACTCTTTTTCTTGTTTCTATTGTCAAAAATGGATTGCATAGTATTTTCCTCATTTTTTTGGAAAGCTGCTTTTGCCTGAGCCATTCTACATCTAACTATACTGAGTTTAAATGTTGTAGATGCTTAACATGAAACAGCTTGAGAGATAAAGCCAAGAGTAAATTCCTGAGAAAACAAATAATTCCTGCCATTGAATGCATAAAGAAACAACAGATAAAATTATTTGGCCAAATGATAAGATAGAAAGATCACAATACAATGAGCCTTCAAGAAGTGCTACATGAACACCAGACCTAAGGGCTGACATTAAGAAAAATGGATTCATTGTATATTAGAAACAGCAGAAGAGGCCAAAAGACTGCAAACTATATTTCTCTTCTACATTGATAGTCAAATGAGAAAGGAAAGAAGAGACCTAAGATATATGCATTATAAATTAAATCTTGTTGAGATGTCTATCTATCTATCTATTGTCCTTTCGAGCCGAAGACGGCACATAGGGCAGAACCACAATATCAAAAAACAGAAACCTTGCGTGCCAAAGTGGCACATATTGCAGAGATCACTGCTCTAAAATGTTTCCATAACAATATTTTTTACATTGACAGCTTGTCAAGCCATCAATCAACCTCCTTAGTCACCTCTTACGACATGCCTGGAAGGTCACAGTGTCACTATTCTTTACTTCCCTCATAATGAGGCCCCGGTAACACACAGTTGAGATGTAGGGGCTAAATAATTGCATAGAATATATACAACAGCATAGACAAAAAGGCTGAAAGGTATATTTGTACCAACTTGGGCAGTATAAAAGAGTATATCACTCACTACACAGATTACTGTAAATCATGACACAACTACGCCAATTTAATGTAATTTTTAGAGTAAGTGATAAAGAGGAGTGGGCAGAAGGGCGCCAGTTCACAGGCATCTGGATTCATAACAGTATGAAGAGGAGTAATCATCAGATGGATGAAGAAGGATAACAAAGTTGCTGTAAGTAATAAAAAAAAGTGTCCCATCACGCCAAGTGGCGTATAGGAAATATGATATTAGTGACCATAATTTTTATAGACCTTCGGCACATGATTTTTGGGATAATGTGGTCGGTATTATGCCTGTATGGCTTTACTTTCCCAGAAAAAAAAATCCAGTACCCATTTAAGGCTGGGTGAACACGGAAGTCCTTTTTAGTCCAGTTCACTAACCACTGAGCTATTGCGGCTCCGACTAAGTTGCTGTACTCCTGAATAAATAAATGTGTGATATATTTGTTCATTATAGTTTTATCATTTCCCGAAACTTAATTTTATAATCAACTTGAGAAGTTTGTGGTTATTTTACCAACAGGTAAGTGAATTCTAGAAAGTTTCCATAACAATGTCTATTATTGAAAACAAATAGAGGTTAATAGAAATCCTTTGAAGTTGTTGCAATGTCTATTATTGAAAACAAATAGAGGTTAATAGAAATCCTTTAAGTTATTGCAATATCTATTATTGAAAACAAATAGAGATTAATAGAAATCCTTGGAAGCTGTCAAAATGTCTATTATTGAAAACAAATAGAGGTTAATAGAAATCCTTTGAAGCTGTCGACTATTATTAAATGCTTTACCTTGCTGAAGTATTCCAAAAGAATTCTGTCCCAGGCCCGTCTGTAGGGGTCTGTGGGCTGAAGATGTGACTGGGGGTACACATCATCTAGCCACTCACTGGCGGCTGTTGATTCGTAAATAATTTTGTCACCATTTTCCACCACTGGTACTGTCCCCTGTGGATTCTTTGTGAACAACCAGTCCGGCTTGTCCCTCAGGTGGATGTTAACAACTTCGTGTCTGAAATGGACATTGACTATTCTCACATTTTGAGTTTCAACTATATTATATACACAGTGTTGTTGCAATATAGGTCAGTTAAGCATATTATGGGCTGTACAACTAACTTTACTCTCACAAGCAGGAGTCAGTAACTGCAGCACAAGTCATTGATAAAGGATCTTGATCCTGCCAACTCTGCAAGATGTCGCATAGGTCCGTAGTGTTTTTCACCATCCATCTCAAATCTTGACAAGATGTTCTATCTTATCTAATGAGTCTATGCCTGCCAACTTTGCCTTTCTTATAAGTGTTCTTTTTAGTGTTTCTTTAGGTCTTCCTCTTTTTCTGTTTCCTGATATTTCCCATAGAAAAGCCTGTTTTGAAATTCTCTTGGTTTCTTTTCTCAATACATGCCCGACATATGTCTATCTTTTCTTCCTCACTGTAGATGAGATTGCTGGCTACGTGGCCATTTCTCTATTCTCTATATTATTTTTTAATTCATTCCATTGTACACAGTGTATTCTACTTCGGCATATGTCCTGAAAAGTATTGTTTTTCCTCAATCTCTTTTAATGTTTTCCAGCTTTCACATGCATAAGGGTTGATAATACGTTTGAATTTAATATTCTAGGTTTAGTTTTCTTGCTTAGTATTTTTTCTTTCCGCCAGGTTTTTTAAAATTTGCTGCTGTTTTTGCTATCCTGCTTCTGATCTCTGTTGATAAAGAATGCAGCAGAACCATTATAATCAACTTGACTTGGAGCAAGATGTGAAGCTAGAGCTCACATTAAATAATATATATATATATATATATATATATATATATATATATATATATATATATATATATATACACCACATGAGATATAATTTAACATGTCAAACATGGACCTAACAAGTATTCTGTTTGACTGACCATATTGCATCTGCTAGTGTTGTGCATACTATGTCATAATGATGGGCGATTGTATATTCGTAACCGTATGCTCTAATAGGAGAGCTATGAGATGATTGAAGGAGGACTTGAGAATCAAGTTCATCATTTCACACTGCGGGATATGCTGGGGAGGAGAACTGATTGCTCATGTACAGCTGTTGGCTTCTATATGCTAGGAGGATAATCAGAGGACTAACAATAGATATCAGCTTGGTTTGTTTCACCTAACAGTTTCAACTTTGCATGTTTGACACGAACCTCTCTGTCTGGCTTTCTTTGTCGACTTAATTAAAACAGATGTAACTGATATATGTACCCTACCAGGCATGTTCGTAAGAGGCGAGAAAGGAGGTTGTGGCATGGGACTGGCTATCCCATACTGTAAAAAAAAAAAGCATCGTGAGTTGGCATTCCTCACCTTCCCAGAGTACTACCCTGGTACCCATATCTGCCAGCGGCTGGGTCGACAGCCGGGTTTTTTTTTTTCCCAACCACGAGTACAACTCACACTGCTTCCAGCAGGAATCGAATGCGGGTTGTCCGAACGTCGGTAGCCAAGTCGGGTGGTTTCCCCAATTAGGCTATCGAGGCTCCCTAATATAAGATGTATAGATGCCTAACTCTACACAAGCAGAGATTGCAATGGATATGTCACCTACATTAATGGCTGAGTTATTGATTGATGGTGTACGTTTCTTTGTGACATACAGCACCGATTATATTGTCGAATGACAACCGCAAACTAATCTTTACCTGTGGAAATGAATCTTCGGGCAACAATTTCATTTCAATAACCTTTGACTGAAGCCGGAAAGGAATGACATGAAGAATTTTAGCAGATGTTGTTTACAGCTAGACTGCATGTGTAACTGAAATAATTCTGAGCAGAATAAAGAATAGAATAGCTCAGGACAAAATAGCATTTCAGAAAATGAAAAACGTCATATGTAACTGAAATAATTCTGAGCAGAATAAAGAATATAATAGCTCAGGGCAAAATAGCATTTCAGAAAATGAAAAATGTCATGTGTAACTGAAATAATTCTGAGCGGAATAAAGAATAGAATAGCTCAGGACAAAATAGCATTTCAGAAAATGAAAAACGTCATGTGTAACTGAAATAATTCTGAGCGGAATAAAGAATATAATAGCTCAGGGCAAAATAGCATTTCAGAAAATGAAAAATGTCATGTGTAACTGAAATAATTCTGAGCAGAATAAAGAATATAATAGCTCAGGGCAAAATAGCATTTCAGAAAATGAAAAACGTCATGTGTAACTGAAATAATTCTGAGCAGAATAAAGAATATAATAGCTCAGGGCAAAATAGCATTTCAGAAAATGAAAAATGTCATGTGTAACTGAAATAATTCTGAGCAGAATAAAGAATAGAATAGCTCAGGAAACAAATAGCATTTTAGAAAATGAAAAACGTCATGTGTAACTGAAATAATTCTGAGCAGAATAAAGAATAGAATAGCCCAGGACAAAATAGCATTTTAGAAAATGAAAAACGTCATGTGTAACTGAAATAATTCTGAGCAGAATAAAGAATAGAATAGCTCAGGACAAAATAGCATTTTAGAAAATGAAAAACGTCATGTGTAACTGAAATAATTCTGAGCAGAATAAAGAATAGAATAGCTCAGGACAAAATAGCATTTTAGAAAATGAAAAACGTCATGTGTAACTGAAATAATTCTGAGCAGAATAAAGAATAGAATAGCTCAGGACAAAATAGCATTTCAGAAAATGAAAAACGTCATGTGTAACTGAAATAATTCTGAGCGGAATAAAGAATATAATAGCTCAGGGCAAAATAGCATTTCAGAAAATGAAAAATGTCATGTGTAACTGAAATAATTCTGAGCAGAATAAAGAATATAATAGCTCAGGGCAAAATAGCATTTCAGAAAATGAAAAATGTCATGTGTAACTGAAATAATTCTGAGCAGAATAAAGAATATAATAGCTCAGGGCAAAATAGCATTTCAGAAAATGAAAAACGTCATGTGTAACTGAAATAATTCTGAGCAGAATAAAGAATATAATAGCTCAGGGCAAAATAGCATTTCAGAAAATGAAAAATGTCATGTGTAACTGAAATAATTCTGAGCAGAATAAAGAATAGAATAGCTCAGGAAACAAATAGCATTTTAGAAAATGAAAAACGTCATGTGTAACTGAAATAATTCTGAGCAGAATAAAGAATAGAATAGCCCAGGACAAAATAGCATTTTAGAAAATGAAAAACGTCATGTGTAACTGAAATAATTCTGAGCAGAATAAAGAATAGAATAGCTCAGGACAAAATAGCATTTTAGAAAATGAAAAACGTCATGTGTAACTGAAATAATTCTGAGCAGAATAAAGAATAGAATAGCTTAGGACAAAATAGCATTTCAGAAAATGAAAAACGTCATGTGTAACTGAAATAATTATGAGCAGAATAAAGAATATAATAGCTCAGGACAAAATAGCATTTTAGAAAATGAAAAACGTCATGTGAAACTGAAATAATTCTGAGCAGAATAAAGAATATAATAGCTCAAGACAAAATAGCATTTTAGGACAAAATCACAAACGCTAATGGCACACATTAAGATTGAGTTCTCACCGACCATTTCGCAGGCCGACAGTGCACTGACGGTATGTGAGGGGCAAACATTTACAGACACCTATTGTCTGGACGAGCATTCTTGGCCGTTTTGTGCAATGTGTAGTGGGTGTAGTAAAGGCTGCAATGTCATCATCGGTACTTGTCACGGCAACTGTTCACATGGGATCTATGGACACGACTGTTCCGGTTCTTGTCTCAGTGTCTGTCCTTTATTTGAGGAAGAATCCGGAAAATGTCTACAATGTAAACATCTTTGCTATACCTGTAATGACACTTGTCCAGATGGTAATTTTGGGCTACAGTGCGAACAGATGTGTTCGGATGGCTGTAACATCATATGTACTCTCAAATGTCCGGACAACTGTTTCAACGTTTCACCTGTGAACAGTCGACCGGGAATCTGTACATGCAAGAGAACGTTCTATGGGTGAGACTGCACTCTCAAATCTCGGAACAACTGTTTAACGAAACCTGTGATTCCCACGTTCAGAAGAGTCTGCCGACTACAACAAGCCCAAGCATATGGGCACTTTAATGTGTTTCTGTGCTAGACATGGTTCATTTCTTTGTGTTTTTTAGTGAAGCAATGGCTCATATCTTGTTGTGTTTCTGTCCTAGCCATGGCTCATATCTTATCTTGTGTGTGCTGGCCATGGCTCATAGGGGGTTAAGGCAAAGAAATGCAAGTGAATGCATAAAAATGCGAAGCTGCAGTAAAGCTGAATGTGAGGAAAAATTGAAAAAAAAAAGAAAAAATTGTATGTTAGAAGCTTTACGTGATTAGTAGACGACACAGATTCGAACGACGTTTCGGCTCAATAGGCCTTCAGCAGGAACAAACAAACAACATACACACACAGATATATGAATAAATAAAACTAATCCTACATATATCTGTGTGTGTATGTTGTTTGTGTGTTCCTGCTGAAGGCCCATTGAGCCGAAACGTCGTTCGATTCTGTGTCGTCTACTAATCACGTAATGCTTCTAACATACAATTTTTTCTTTTTTTTTTCAATTTTTCCTCGCATTCAGCTTTACTGCAGCTTCGCATTTTTATGCATTCACTTGCATTTCTTTGCCTTAACCCCTTACTAGTACAATACCGCTGCTACTTAATGTTTGTATTTCGTCCTAAGTGTTTACTTTAGTATATACATGTATATATATCTTGGTTTAGACCGTTTACTAGACTGCCATTTTTGTATTATCCTTTAGTATTAGTACGTTTGCCATCTACAGCGTTGTTATCATTGCTGTGATCACTATCATCACTCATACCACATTTTAGTTTCAGGTCTTCCACTCTCGCTCGTGTTCCCCCAGTCCCTTCCCCTGCTCCTTTCTCCGACAGCATGCCCACACTTAAAAAGTTCTCGAACTCCATCCGCCGGGGCACTCTATTAGCCTTCCAACATTTACCAACAGACATCTGTTCTATATCCACTGAACTCGCCTTTACTACTTATAAGCTTACTAGATTCAGTTGCCATGTTAACTTTCTCCACAATTGTATGCGATTTAAGATTCTCCCACATGGGTTCCGTTCTAAGTTCACCCCCTTTATCCACCAGCCTAACCCTAGTGAAATTAGGCGATTTGACAGTATTGAAAGACGCCTGGGTTTCCATCGTATGAGGCTCGTCCTAGCTAACCACACCAGGCTAGACTCCCACCTGCGCACTCGACGCCTCCAACTGGTAGCGAAACTCAGGTGTTTTATTACCGGTAACGACAATGTTACTAATATCTTCAGTAATAAAGAAAAGACGATGGTCATACGTTGGACATGTGATGAGAAGAGATAATAATCGAATAGCAAAGCAAGCCCTCATATGGGAAACAACAGGTAAAAGAAAAAGAGGAAGACCCAGGGAGACACTGAGAAGAACATTGATGAGAGAGGCAAGAGCAGCAGGAATCGGCTCCCTCAATGAGATAGAACTGCTTGCACAGAACAGAGACAGATGGCGAGATTTGATAAAATATCTTTAAAAGAAAACTGCTAGAACAAAAATTCATATAGGAGAAGGTGTATCTTGGTCTACGCCCTATGGGCCGGTTACGGCTCGAAAGGTCAATAGATAGATAGATAGATAGAACGACAATGTTATCCGTCAGATCATCCACGACTTCAATAGGCAACTCTATACTTTTATGTCCTCCCAGCACAAGAAGAAGATCTCCCACCTTCGCCCCGCCCCCCCCCCCCTCCCCCACACCCGCCACATCGGCCCCCGACTCTTTAGTTTTCTGCATACCCCCCGACCTCCACCTCTCACATGATGAGAGGTCTGTTCTCTCTAAAGGTTTAAAATTTATCCCGCGTCGTCCTTCCAGTGACCACTACAATCTTTGCAAGGACGTCCATGATTTCCATAG
The DNA here is from genome assembly GCA_032433765.1 of Megaustenia siamemsis. Lineage (NCBI taxonomy): Eukaryota > Metazoa > Mollusca > Gastropoda > Stylommatophora > Ariophantidae > Megaustenia > Megaustenia siamemsis. The sequence goes on along the minus strand of JAVIAB010000106.1, from coordinate 74,060,436 downwards.
ACGTATGCGCTTGAAGCTCCGTTACTCTGACACTACTGCTGCTTCTTCCTCACCCACCCCTGTAGATGAGTTCTCTCGCTTCCACTCACGCAAATCAGATTGGACCCCTCAACCCGGCGCATCACAGGCTTTGGATCACTACATTAATGTCACCTCACGTGAGATACAACAACTGTGCCCTAGAAAACTTCACCGCTCTAATTTATCTCCCTCTGAGCTTCGGGCCCTTTCTAATCTCCGCCGCCGGGAGGACATTGTTATCAAATCGGCAGACAAGGGGGAGCTGTGGTAGTTTGGCGCAAAGACTTATATATTTCTGAGGGCAACAAACAGCTATCCAATACCACTTTTTATAAACCCCGCTCTGACGACGCCACTGTTCTCCACAATAAGCAGGTCCAATCTACCATTAAGGAACTGATCCGAACCAACCGGCTCCCTCCTAGCGCGTCCCGCCTCATTATCCACAATAGTGGTCTTGGGAAACCATCTTTCTACATGCTCCCCAAAATTCACAAAATCGACAATCCAGGACGCCCCATCGTGTCAGCGTGTGCTTGCCCGACTGAACACATATCTGACTATCTAGACAGTGTCTTCCAGCCTATGGTCGTTAGTCTTCCCTCATATGTCAAGGACACTAACCATGCATTGAGTATCTTCTCTTCCATCTCTCTCTCCCGAGGTCGCTCATACCGACTTTTTACCCTTGATGTTTGCTCTCTCTACACCTCTATTCCTCACTCCGACGGTCTCCTGACTCTACGTTTCTTTCTTGACCAGAGACAACACCCCTCTGTTGATACTGCAACTCTTCTCCGCCTTACTGAGCTTGTACTCAACCTCAACACCTTTGAGTTTAATGGTAACTTCTATGACCAGGTTAGTGGAGTAGCCATGGGCACCAAGATGGGCCCTAGCTATGCTTGCCTATTCATGGGTTACCTGGAGTACCAAATTCTCAATTCTTATCAAGGTCCCCTTCCCATCATATACCTTCGGTACATTGATGACTGCTTCGGACTCACCGATCCACCTGAGGATGACCTCTCCAGGTTTATCGACTATATTGGTAGCTATCACAAAGCTATCAAGATCACATCTTGTATATCCACTTCCTCTGTCACCTTCCTAGATCTTATTGTTTCTTTGGGCACTTCTGGCCTCCACACCTCGGTTTTCTATAAACCCACAGACGCCCACTGCTACCTTCTCTATACTTCATCCCATTCACCTTCTTGTCGCGACTCTATTCCATTCTCACAGTTATTGCGTCTCCGTCGCATCTGCCAGGATGACCAAAATTTCCTCCGACAGGCTCACCTCATGTTAGGTTTCTTCAGCCGCCGGCTTTATCCAGACTCGATCCTCCAGTCTGCCCTCCAGCGGGTCCTCCTTATCTCCCGTCCCGAGGCACTCATTCCTTCCGATCGCCCCCCCCCCCTCTACCACCCATGTTGTGGCTCTTTAGTCTATGCCACGATATTCTTAGTTCTTCTCCACTAGTCCCCGTTGAGACACTTCGGTGTTCTACTATATACCTTTTTTCTGTGCAACTTACCCCTCATATGTTTCTATTGCACCCCACTCTCATACATCTCACTCTTTCCGCCTTTTGAGTACCTGTTATTCTACTGTTCTATTCTTTCTCCTTCGAGTTTGTACACTGACCCCGGTGTAAACCCCTCTGGTTAGTTGTGGGTCATACGCACATTTCCACACATATGATTGTCCCCGTACGGATGTGCACATGCATGTATGTGTTCATAGGCACGGGTATTGGTATACATATGTATATGCATATACATGCATGTATATGTATGCTTGCTTGTATGCATACACATGTATGGTTGTGTATGTGTATGTGTGTGTTGATATGTATTAGTATGTGCACGTCTTCTTGCACGTGTACATATGTATACACGCATCTGTGTGTGTGTATACATGTATTTATGGGCCCTTAGATACTTTCAGATATTGCCTGTGCCTTTGTATTCGACGCACCTAGACAACGTTCCCCCCACTCGTGTATTTTTAAAACCCTTCACCTCTGACCAGAGGGTATAAATTACAGCTACATCCGTGAGACATTTCTTTCCCAGCCACAGTCCACGACACACAGGGAAGTCAACATATTTCGATTATTTTGTTTTTGATGTTTCATTACTAGTTAGCTATGTAGGATTAGTTTTATTTATTCATATATCTGTGTGTGTATGTTGTTTGTTTGTTCCTGCTGAAGGCCTATTGAGCCGAAATGTCGTTCGAATCTGTGTCGTCTACTAATCACGTAAAGCTTCTAACATACAATTTTTTCTTTTTTTTCAATTTTTCCATGGCTCATATCTTGGTGTGTGTCATGTTAGTCATATCTCATATCTTGGTGTGTCCGTGTTAATCATGTCTCATATCTTTATGTGTGTCTGTGTTTAGTCATATCTCATATCTTAGTGTGTACCAGTGTTAGTCATATGTCATATCTTTGTGTGTGCATGTCTGGGTTAGTGATATCTCATATCTTTGTGTGTGCATGTCTGTGTTTATCACATCTCATATCCTTGTGTGTGCATGGCTATGTTAGTCCCATCTCATTTCTTTGTGTGTGCATATCTATGTTAGCCATATCTCTTATCTTTGTGTGCATGTCTATGTTAGGCATGGCATATGTGATATCTCTGTGTGTGCATGTCTATGTCAGTTATATCTCATATTTTTATGTGCATGTTTATGTTAGTCATGTGTTATATATCTTGATGTGTGTCAGTGTTAGTCATGCCTCGTATCGCTGTGTGCATGTCTGTGTTAGTCACATCTCACATCTTTGTGTGTACATGTCTGTGTTAGTCACATCTCATATCTTTGTGTGTGCACGTCTGTGTTAGTCACATCTCACATCTTTGTGTGTGCATGTCTGTGTTAGTCACATATCACATCTTTGTACGTGCGTGTCTGTGTTAGTCACATCTCACATCTTTGTGTGTGCATGTCTGTGTTAGTCACCTCTAGTGACTCGGGCAGATGGTGCTCGTAAACCTGGGAGGGCCGACCATCTAAGGGCAGAATCCCCCTGCAGAAAAGACAATCTGCTGCCTTGCAGGAAGATTGGGGACAATCAAAGGCTAGGGAAAGCAAACCCGAATAAAATGCTGGCTGAAATCGGATGCACTGGGCCACTGGCGCAGAACACAGTGCAACGTTTTAACGGGTGCTCAATCAGAGTGGATCTGGCGAACTCTACTTGTGATGTTCTGTCTGTGGGGCGATCAACACACTTAGCCTGACAGCTGACTTCATGTGAGAGTCTGGAACCCTTACTCTGATTGAGTCCTGATCGCAGAGAGAGAGAGAAAATGAAAAACGTCATGTGTAACTGAAATAATTCTGAGCAGAATAAAGAATAGAATAGCTCAGGACAAAATAGCATTTTAGAAAATGAAAAACGTCACGTGTAACTGAAATAATTCTGAGCAGAATAAAGAATAGAATAGCTCAGGACAAAATAGCATTTCATAAAATGAAAAACGTCATGTGTAACTGAAATAATTCTGAGCAGAATAAAGAATAAGAATAGCTCAGGACAAAATAGCATTTTAGAAAATGAAAAACGTCATGTGTAACTGAAAAAATTCTGAGCAGAATAAAGAATAGAATAGCTCAGGACAAAATAGCATTTCATAAAATGAAAAACGTCATGTGTAACAAGTCTATGTCAATAAAAGTGAGAAAGAGAGTTCATCGGCGCTACATAGAGCCAGTTCTGACCATGAAGTGAATCATGGACGGCAGGCAAAGAAATGAAAAGACGACTAGAGTCCAGAGAGATGTGATTACACAGAGAAGAAAGTTGAAAGTTCACTGGACAGCTAAAAGACCAATGAAATTCTCATAGGCCAACACAAAAAGGGATCTTCTAAGAAACATCAGAAAGAAACAATCAACATTTTTCGGACACATCATGAGAAGAGGAAAGTTGGAATATTTGGTTACAACTGGCAAAATACAGAGAAAGAGGTATCACGGACGATAAAGAGAAGATACTGGATATCTTGGTGCCATGGCACGGATAATAACAACAACAAAATTGATACGATGTACTGTGAATTTAAAATTGTGGAAGGACATGATCGCCTACGCCAACCGATATGGCTCATGATGATGATGAAATAATTCTGATCAGCATTCATTTATACATTTGGAAATGAATGTTGTATTATAGCACTTACGGTATGTTCTTGTGAGCCAGAACAAGCCTTGCTCTTTGAGCGTATGGGCAGAACCTCATACTGTACAAGCGGAGTAAATTTGGTTTTGTTGATGGGAAAGCTGAGCCTGTAGATGAAAGTAGGCATTGGTTTAGCTAGTCTTGAGACTACATTGTCAGTGCTAGAGAATGGGTGTTTGCAGGCAAGTCAGAGTAACAATCTTTATGGACAACTTCAATAGCTGTAAAAAAAAGTCAAGTACCCCCGTCACGCCAAGTGGCGTATAGGGAAATATGGTGTTAGTGACCCTATATTTTACAGACCTTCGGCACATGATTTTTGGTGTAATGTGGTCGGTATTACGCCCGTGCTGCTTTACTTTCCCAGAAAAAATCCGGTACCCATTTAAGGCTGGGTGAACCCGAAAGCCGTCGGTTGGGATCGAACCCTACCCCTTGTCCTTTGTAGTCCAGTTCATTAACCACTGAGCTATCGCGGCTCCACTTCAATCGCTGGTTGTAGCAAAATCTGCACATATTATTTTCTTTAACTCAACCTGAATTTTTTGTTTATTTGTTCGTCAGATTTCACCTCTGTGGAAGTCCCTAGAGACTATGAACTGTATTTTACGTGTTATTCTATTTTGTTCTTTCCTGGCAGTCGTGTGCACACGGGTCCCTCGCAGCACAAGCAGATAACTCCATCTTATGAAGTACTCATCCCCCGACCCCGCCCCAACCCCACATCGATGAGTAATTGACGTTTCAAGCCGGACCTCGCTGCTAAGACCAGTGGTGGTTACCGCAAAGATAAATCCTAACTGGTACAGGCGAAATTTGAACTCACAACCTCTCTTTTCTCGATTCCGGCGTTTGCCTCGAGATCAATCAGTCCTTCGAAAGTTTACTATTCTATCTATCTTGTTTTCGTTCGCCGTCTATATCTGCAATGTTGTTTCTTGTATAAACTTTACTGTTTTTTTAGTTCTTGCAGAAGCCCATCTAGTTCTTGCAGAAGGCCTCTGTAGCGCTGTATCTAAGTGACCTTATCAAAGTTTACTTTCACTGTTCGTTGTTCACAATGCATTTTCCATGCCCAAGGTTTGCTTCTATTGTCCAGCCTTTACTCCTTGTGTCGAAAAAGTTTCATGACGTCATCCACCATCAAATATTTATATTTTCTTTTGTTTACATCATTGAAGCATAACTCTTTTTTTTTTCTTTTTTTTTTTTGACACCATCCATCATTTTTTTTTCTCTCTCTCTTTTTCAATGATACCGAAAAGGTGTCGTGGTTTATATCATTTGTCGTTCTTGAGCTGCTCGAACTGTCTGAATTAGTGACTTTCCTTTGTTGTTACATGTCTCTGTCACTGCATCTATCCATCTTCTTCTAGGTCTTTCTTTTGGTCTTTTTCCATGCATTCTCGAGAAGAACGCCCTTGAAGAACCATCCACCGTTAACTGATTTTATTTGTTTTTCTTTGTGATACCATCCTTCTTTAACCTTTTTCTTTGCTTTGTTTGTGACATTATCCACCATTAACTATTTCTCTGTTTTTATTTCACGTCATCATTCTTGCTTAACTGATTTCATTTTGTATCTGTGACATCATCCTTTTATATTTGTATTTGCGATATCATCCTCCATTAACTATTTCTATAGTTTTATTCGTGACATCATCCTCCAATAACTATTTCTATAGTTTTATTCGTGACATCATCCTCCAATAACTATTTCTATAGTTTTATTCGTGACATCATCCTCCAATAACTATTTCTATAGTTTTATTCGTGACATCATCCTCCAATAACTATATCTATGGTTTTATTCGTGACATCATCCTCCAATAACTATTTCTATGGTTTTATTCGTGACATCATCCTCCAATAACTATATCTATGGTTTTATTCGTGACATCATCCTTTAGTAACTATTTCTATGGCTTTATTAGTAACATCCCCCTCCAATAACTATTTTTATAGTTTTATTCGTAACATCCCCCTCCAATGAATATTTAAATGGCTTTATTCGTAACATCCTCCTCCAATAACTATTTCTATAGTTTTATTCGTAACATCCCCCTCCAATAACTATTTCTATAGTTTTATTCGTAACATCCCCCTCCAATAACTATTTCTATAATTTTATTCGTAACATCCTCCTTCAATAACTATTTCTATAGTTTTATTCGTAACATCCCCCTCCAATAACTATTTCTATAGTTTTATTCGTAACATCATCCCCCAATGAATATTTAAATGGCTTTATTCGTAACATCCTCCTCCAATAACTATTTCTATAGTTTTATTCGTAACATCCCCTCCAATAACTATTTCTATAGTTTTATTCGTAACATCCTCCTCCAATAACTATTTCTATAGTTTTATTCGTAACATCCCCTTCCAATAACTATTTCTATAGTTTTATTCGTAACATCCCCCTCCAATAACTATTTCTATAGTTTTATTCGTAACATCCTCCTCCAATAACTATTTCTATAGTTTTATTCGTAACATCCCCCTCCAATAACCATTTCTATAGTTTTATTCGTAACATCATCCCCCAATGAATATTTAAATGGCTTTATTCGTAACATCCTCCTCCAATAACTATTTCTATAGTTTTATTCGTAACATCCCCCTCCAATAACTATTTCTATAGTTTTATTCGTAACATCCCCCTCCATAACTATTTCTATAGTTTTATTCGTAACATCCTCCTCCAATAACTATTTCTATAGTTTTATTCGTAACATCCCCCTCCAATGAATATTTAAATGGCTTTATTCGTAACATCCTCCTCCAATAACTATTTCTATAGTTTTATTCGTAACATCCTCATCCAATGAATATTTCTATAGTTTTATTCGTAACATCCCCATCCAATGAATATTTATATGGCTTTATTCGTAACATCTTCATCCAATGAATATTTATATAGTTTTATTCGTAACATCCTCATCCAATGAATATATGGCTTTATTCGTAACATCCTCATCCAATGAATATTTATATAGTTTTATTCGTAACATCCTCATCCAATGAATATATGGCTTTATTCGTAACATCCCCATCCAATGAATATTTATATGGCTTTATTCGTAACATCCTCATCCAATGAATATTTATATGGCTTTATTCGTAACATCCTCCTCCAATAACTATTTCTTCTGTTTGGTAATCATGAGTTGCCACTTTTGTGTACATGATTTCAAGTTAAAAGAAGCTAAAATGTTTCAATACTTTTTTGCCAGGGGTTAACTTCTGATGATCAGATTGCCTCCTGCTGCAAGCTCTATTGAAATAGCGTATACCATTATGATTGTGTCTTATATTTTGATCTACATAAGATGTATGTCATGTACATGAGTTGTGTAATGCACATGAGTTGTTTACCTGTTTACATGAATTGTTTGCTGGTGTGCATTAGTTAATTGTTTCATGTACATGAGTTACTTGCTCGTATACATACTATACACGGGTTGCTTGCTTTACATACATAAGTTACTTGCTTCATGTACATGTGTTACTTGCTGGTGTACATAAGTTACTTGCTTGGGCACATGAGTTATTTGCTTCATGTACATAAGTTACTTGCGTTATGTACATGAGTTACTTGCTGGTATACATACTATACATGAGTTACTTGCTTCATGTACATGAGTTACTTGCTGGTGTACATACTATACATGAGTTGCTTGCTTCATGTACATGAGTTACTTGCTGGTGTACATACTATACATGAGTTGCTTGCTTCATGTACATGAGTTACTTGCTGGTATACATACTATACATGAGTTGCTTGCTTCATGTACATGAGTTACTTGCTGGTGTACATACTATACATGAGTTGCTTGCTTCATGTGCATGAGTTACTTGCTGGTGTACATACTATACATGAGTTGCTTGCTTCATGTACATGAGTTACTTGCTGGTGTACATACTATACATGAGTTGCTTGCTTCATGTACATGAGTTACTTGCTGGTATACATACTATACATGAGTTGCTTGCGTTATGTACATGAGTTACTTGCTGGTATACATACTATACATGAGTTCCTTGCTTCATGTACATGAGTTACTTGCTGGTGTACATACTATACATGAGTTGCTTGCTTCATGTACATGAGTTACTTGCTGGTATACATACTATACATGAGTTGCTTGCGTTATGTACATGAGTTATTTGCTGGTGTACATACTATACATGAGTTGCTTGCTTCATGTACATGAGTTACTTGCTGGTATACATACTATACATGAGTTGCTTGCTTCATGTACATGAGTTACTTGCTGGTGTACATGAGTAATTTACTTCATGTTCATGACTTGTTTGCTGCGCACATTGTTTTATTTATCTAAAGTCAACAAGCCCTGTATGTGAGGTCACTGCATACTTTATCTCTAGACATCTGATAACTACTTAAGTGGATCTTCAAGTTAAAGCTCCAGATTTAGCCACATCTTCTTACCTCCCCTGTAGGCCTTCTGCGTCATCTTCGAATAGACGATCCCAAGGCTGAAGGTGGTAAAACTGGAGACAGACAGCGGTATCTAGCTTTAGCTAACTTTGTGTAGTTTAAAACGTAGTTGCAGACCACCTTATATAGACGTTCTAGTGGTGGTATTCACAGAACTGTGCGTTGGTAGTACATTCGCGAACACAGGAGCCAGCGAAGACAAGTATATGCAGAAATGGAGATGACTTGGCGAAATGCATGACCTGAATAACGGTATCCACCCATAACTTTGAAATGCGATGCGGGGCTGAAGTACGTACTTTAGCCCCTAATAGAATGCTTGGTTCACTAGTTCACAGGTTCAGCAAATATTCAAAATGCACTGCAGGGAATAAGACAGAGGTTTTATTTAAATAATGAAAAGCAAACATCAAAGAATACAACAGCAGAATGCAATAGATTTGAACCCACAACCTCTCTGTCTCGTGACCGATTTTACCTCGAGACCAGCCAGTCCCCCCCACCCCAAATCTCTGTGGTGACTAGCTTCCTTTTATGTTTACCTGTAAGCGACCATGTTTGGCATAACGCTATATAGTTGTAGCCTCCGTCAGTCATAGTACACTATGGATTTTTTGTCGCTCTTAGAAATGTTTTTCTTTCGCCGTGTATTCTCTTTTTCTATTAATCTGTCTGCTTCTTGCTTGAGTTGGAGCTTTAGAGTGTGTTTGTTTCCAAAGATTGCGGTCTGCAGCTATTTCTTCCCAGACTGCAGGGCTAGGTTCAGAGTCTTCATGTCACGTTTACACACGTCTAAAAATAGAAGTTTTGGGTGCCCCCTAGTTCTTTTGCCAACTGCTAGTTGTCCATTATTTATTCCTGCTGATTTTGTCTCTCTGATCAATGTTCTTCTCAGTGTCGACCTCTTTTCCTTCTACCTGTTGTTTCCCACATGAGGACTTGCTTTGCTATTTGGTTTACACATTCTGTATCAGATCGTACGTTTCATTAACTAAGGCGTTTTTACTATAGCGGCTCCAGGGTTAATAAAAATTAGAAGCAGGACTTTTCATCTGAAAATGCAAGACATTTTATTGGGAAAAGAAGAATTTTTCAAACAAAAAGCAGGATATGACAATTTGGCGCTTATTTGTAGCATTTTATGTAATAAAATTAAAGCTTACCGATAAATTTGACGATGTCCTCTTTGTCCTTATTAAGGCCACATAGCGTGGCAATGAAATAGCCGATAAGCTCGCTGGCAATTCTGGCACAAAGTGTGGCCTTACTCTGGACAAAGAGGACATCACCAAGTGTGTTCTTCATTTCTTATGAGAAGATGGGAAGAATGGGTTTGACAATGCTGTTTACAGTGAGAGACTGATGAGTCTAAAGGTGGCAAAGGGATCTGATCGATCCTGAGTGCTTAGTGGGAAAAGTAGATGCATCGATATCAACACCTGACAGGAACAATCAATCTGACTAGAGATAGAGATTCTGCCATACAGTCTGTGGTGAAGTCAGTGTTCCGTAACGAACATGCGACCTCATAATGATGGTATGAGAAGCTATAACAAAAGAATCACAAAGAGCAAGCACTCAGGAGAAAATAACAGGAAACATATGAACGTACATGAGACACTGATAGAGGTTGCCTCCCCTGCCTTGTTAGGTGTATGTGGAATTGTTTGATGTTAGGATCAACATCGGGAGCCGCGATAGCTCAGTGGTTAGTGAACTGGACTACAAAGGACAAAGCTCGGGTTCGATCCTGACCAACGGCTTTCAGGTTCACCCAGCCTTAAATGGGTACCGAATTTTTTTTTCTGGGAAAGTAAAGCGGCATAGGCGTAATAACGACCACATTACCCCAAAATCATGTGCCGAAGGTCTGTACAAATTATGGTCACTAACACCATATTCCCTTTACACCACTTGGCGTGACGGGGCTCCTTCCTTTTTTTTTTTTTACTTTAGGATCATCATCACCGCACACCGGACGAATCCATAGATGCTCCTATATCGCCTTCCAGAAAATCAAAGGAGAATCCCGGTCCATGTGCACGAACTCCGTAACACGGCCTGGGATCTATGGTGTTAGTTAGTTTCTGCTGACAATTTTGCCCGGGCAGCGGTCATGTTGATAACCTACTCTTTTCGACTTTAACTGTAAAGGGTCCTTTAACAAATGCGAGTGCATACACCACACCTCTGTTTATCGCCATTATCCGAGAGGTCTAGGCATCAGATCTCACAACGAGATATCACCTTTGGTTAAGAAGAGAAAGAGAACCGCTGAAGCAAGTGCTGATAAACCGGTACTGACTGGCAGGGACTTGTGTTGACGCTAATTTTGGCGGGAAGTTTCAGGCAGAGGCTGATATTTGTTCGCACACACGAAGCAGTCAGAGAGTAAGTCTGATTCAGGTCTAGAGAGCGTACTTAGATTAGTTGAGAATATTGAAGTACACAAGTAGATACCTTAAACAGGGACAGCTTATTATTCTGTGATAGATGTGTGGGCTAGTGTCTAGAAATGAACAAAGTGATAGATAGCTAGGAGAAGTTAGTGCATCGACCACGCATGATGTGAAGAATGAGGTTAACTCCACCATCGACTATGGCCTAGGGAGATTAACGTAGTTATGAGGAGTAAAAAAAAATTCTTAATGCCCTGTGTGAGTAGAGTCGAAATTAAAATTTCACTTTTAAAAAAAAATTCAACCTGAACTTGTTTAATGATTCTCACTGCGTGGCCTTTCTGTGAGAGCATCGCCCTTCCAAAAATGCCCCCTGACCAGTCCAGCTCAAAACAAATGTGATGTAAATGAGTTGCCTGCTTGCTTTTTTGTGTAAATGAATTGCTTGCTTTTTTTTATGTATATATTAGTTGTCTGTTTAGTTTTTTTTCTTTTTTATAATGTACATTAATTGCCTGCTTTTTTTTTTTTGTATACATCATGATTACCCAGCATCATCAAATCCTGTATAGCCACATCATCCTTCTTCTAAAAGTTTGGGATATCCTATTGTTGTCTATTAGTGTAGCCTTTCTATTAGTGTAGCCTCTCTATTAGTGTAGCCTCACTATTAGTGTAGCCTCTCTATTAGTGTAGCCTCTCTATTAGTGTAGCCTCTCTATTAGTGTAGCCTCACTATTAGTGTAGCCTCACTATTAGTGTAGCCTCACTATTAGTGTAGCCTCTCTATTAGTGTAGCCTCTCTATTAGTGTAGCCTCTCTATTAGTGTAGCCTCTCTATTAGTGTAGCCTCACTATTAGTGTAGCCTCACTATTAGTGTAGCCTCTCTATTAGTGTAGCCTCTGTATAATTGATGTAACCTGCTATCATTGCATGAAGGATCTCGTGCAACAGGTTACACTGGAAGAGAGCAGCGGTATTTAGCTTCATTTTATTAACGTAGCTTTTGTTTTCACGAAAAAAAAGTTTCTGTTTAAATGTTCGTCTAGCTGACCTGTTTTAAAACAACTAAAAATGAAAAGAGAACTACTGAACACAATTAGAACAAGACAAATGGCATTTTTGGGGCATGTTAAAAGACATAATAGCCTACTAAAAGTAATCTTGGAAGGGAAAATACAAGGTAATAGAGGTAGACCAAGACTAACATGGACAAGTAACATGAAAAGATGGACAGGTCAGCCTATAACAACCTGCACCATCAAAGCAAGCGACAGAGTAGAATGGTGCTTCATGGTAGCCAACCTTCGTTGCTGAGACGGCTGTATTCCACGAATATGTATATAATAAGAATAGAACCATGTTAGGAAGTAACAATCATCATTTTGTGGCCATGTAATGAGAAGAGAACAACTGGAATATATTGTAACAACTGGGAAAATTGAGGGACGAAGAGATAGAGGGAAGCAAAGAGAAAAATAACAGACAGCTTAAGAGAATGGCTTGGCAGAAGGTCAAAAACAGAAATGATAAATAGCTGTCGAGATCGAAAGTTGTGGAGAGACATGTTCACCTACGCCAGCAGGTCCGGTACTTGATGAGAACCATGTATTCAGGAACCATGTTTTCAGGAACCATGTATTCAGAAACCATGTATTCAGGGACCATGATATAAAGGCATTTTCATGAACACCTAAGCCCGTGATTGCTATTTATAGAAATGGTGATGACTTTGCGAAATGCTTGTCCTAACTAACGGTATACACTCATAACTTTCAGATGTGATGAGGGTCATAGATCGTACATTGGCGCTCTAAATTTATAGAAAGGTTTGCTAACTGCATCAATACACATTCAGTCCGCATTCATTAAAAAAAAAACAAAACAAAAAACACAGAATAGACGAAAAGAAACAGCATGGTTGGACATTAACTGAACCCTGACGAATCGCCTTGCCACCATATCAGAAACTTGTAAGTTTGACCAATCAGCTTTACCATAATCCCCATTGTGGTAATTTCTACCAGATATATACGATGAAGTAGATGTTGGATTATTTTACAGCACTCTGGGCAGACCGATAGGTTTGCGATCGTTTGTCAGCGAATTCCACCCTCTGAGCATAATGAGTGTTATTTTCTTCTGTACACCTTTAGATATCAATATTAATAAGTTCGCAGAGAGCGTTCGTCTGCTCAAAATCTACTTACAGCTTGTCCCGGTATAATACAAGTGATGTGTGTTAATCGTTCAAGTAGTTCATTGTTTGGAAACTTCCAATAGTTTCTCATTTATACAGTATCATGTGATATCTAGCTTTGCGTCGTAGCCAGTGAAGTACTCAATGGATATCTTGGAACACTCCTGTCCCACCTTTATAATCATTTTGTCTATGTTGGAGAAGTGGGGATATACCCCAGGACACGACAGCTGCCAAGATTGTGATGATTAAACAAGAAGAAAAGAGACCAGAGCGGTTGCAACATCTACACCTCCCTCCTGGTGTAAATGGAAATGCATTCACAAGAATTGTTCGAAACTGTGCCTATGTCAACTTGCAGAATGTGTCCTTTCTAATGGCGCACCTTGGAAGCCAACCTTCGTTGCGGAGACGGCACCCGATGCTGAGTCTCTTGGGAATTCGCCAGTGGTGAAAAATGGCGAACGCAAAAAACAACCCTATATGTAGTTAGATTATCAGATATTTTAGGAATATTAAAAAAATACAAAGAAAACATCTTTACAAGAAGTGATAACTTGATGTGGTGGTATATACTACTCACATACAGCTGGAACCAACAGTAGGTGGACAGTAAATACAACTTCTGACGGTGTTTGTGATCTATTTGATTAAATTTTACAACTAAATTATATATTTGGTGCTTTTGTATTGTATTATTGTATAAAATAAAATTTAATTCCAATGTAATAATTGCTTATCAAATTTTAAATTGCATTTGTCAAAATATCTCAAAACAAACCGTATCATTTACTCTCCACTTATTGAGTTATGAGCGGGTCATCATCATTGCAGTCAGAACATGTCCATAAATGCTCAGATCCCCTCCTCAGAAAGTCTCACAGTGTCCAGGGGCTGACGACTTCAGTTCTGTGTTGGTTATGTTGTTGTGTACCTATTTTTGGTTCTCTCTGTATATTTAATATCAGTTATATGGTGGTTTGAATCTCACATATATTTAATATGAGTTATACGGTGGTTGGTACTTAGATATATCTAATATGAGTTATATGGTGGTTGATACTTAGATATATATAATATGAGTTATATGGTGGTTGATACTTAGATATATATAATATGAGTTATATGGTGGTTGATACTTAGATATATTTAATATGAGTTATACGGTGGTTGGTACTTAGATATATCTAATATGAGTTATATGGTGGTTGGTACTTAGATATATATAATATGAGTTATATGGTGGTTGATACTTAGATATATTTAATATGAGTTATACGGTGGTTGGTACTTAGATATATCTAATATGAGTTATATGGTGGTTGGTACTTAGATATATATAATATGAGTTATATGGTGGTTGATACTTAGATATATTTAATATGAGTTATACGGTGGTTAGTACTTAGATATATCTAATATGAGTTATATGGTGGTTGGTACTTAGATATATATAATATGAGTTATATGGTGGTTGATATTAGATATATTTGAGTTATATGGTGGTTGATACTTATATTTAATATGAGTTATATGGTGGTTGGTACTTAGATATATTTCTATCTATCTATTGACCTTTCAAGCCGTAGCCAGCCCATAGGGCGTAGACCAAGATACTCCTTCTTATCTGAATTTTTGTTCTAGCAGTTTTCTTTTAATGATATTTTATCAAAACTCGCCATTTTTCTCTGTTCTGTGCAAGCAGCTCTATCTCATTGAGGAGCCGAATCCTGCTGCTCTTGCCTCTCTCATCAATGTTCTTCTCAGTGTCTCTCTGGGTCTTCCTCTTTTCCACTTAACTGTTATTTCCCACATGAGGGCTTGCTTTGTTATTCGGTTATTATCTCTCCCCATCCCATGTCCAACATATGACCATCGTCTTTTCTTTATTACTGAAGATATTAGTGGTTGATTGGTGATTTCTCCAATATCCTCGTTTGTTTTGAATTCGTTCCACGCTATACCAAGTATTTTCCTTAGACATTTATTGTCGAATGCATTCAACTTTGTTTCTATATCTCTTGTTGTTTTCCAGCATTCACACGCATATGTAAGGGTTGATAGTACATTTGATTTGAATAGACTAAGTTTTGTGTTTTGTGCTAATGAGTTTTGATTTCCACAACTTTTCAAGGCTTCTGAAAGACATTGGTGCTTTAGCTATTCTGATTCTAATTTCTTTGCTTGTATCCCCTTCCCGATCAATATGACTTCAAAGATAGATAAAGTGATCGATCTCTTCCACTGGTTTGTTTTCCATGTATATTTTGTCGTCTGTTGGAATTAAGCTTTTCATGACTTTAGTCTTTTCATAATTGATCTCAAGCCCAATTTTGCTGGCTATTGATGATAGTTAATTTGTGTTTTCCTGCATCGTTTTTATCTGACTGCTGATGAGAACTATGTCATCAGCAAAGTCGAGGTCCTCCAAATGGTCTCCGTGCATCCATTCGATGCCTTTATTACCAGTGCAGCATTTTTTCATTATGAAGTCCATAACAACTCCAAATAACAAGGGCGATAAAATACATCCTTGTTTAACCCCAGTTTCTATTGGGAAACATTCGCTCAGTCCTTCCTCTGTTCAAACTGCACATGTGTAACCATCATACATGTCTTTGATAATATTTATGATTTTTTATGGTAAGCCATATTGCTTCAGAATTTTCCACAAAAAATCTCGATGAATGCTGTCAAATGCTTTTTTGAAGTCGATGAAGTTAAGTACAAAATGTTTTTGCTTTTCAATGTGTTCCTCCAATATAAGTCGTAGAGTGAAAATGTGGTCAAGACAGCTTCTCCCTTTTCTAAACCCAGCCTGTTCTTCACGCATTACTGTATCTACTGAATCCTTTATTCTATTTAGGATGATTTTGCAGAATAACTTTGAGGCAACAGACAAAAGTGTCACGCCTCTCCAGTTGTTACAATCTCTAAGATTGCCCTTTATTGGAATCTTAACAATGATTCCTTTTTTCTATTTATGAGGCGTCTTCTCTGCTTTCCAAATGATGTTGAACATTTTCTGGAGAAGTATTAAATTATGGCTATCAATTGCCTTGAGGATCTCAGCTGTTAACTTATCCTCTCCAGCAGCTTTGTTATTGGCCATATGCTTTAAGGTGGTTTCTATTTCGCTCAAGGTGAAGTCATCTAAATTTACATCTAATTCTGCTGCTGGTGTTTCAGCTTCAAAATCTATTAAATTGTGGGGTAGTGGACGGTTAAGAATTTCTTTGAAGTGTTCTGCCCAACTGGCTTTTATGTCTGCGCATGTTGTTAGCATTAATCCAGATTTGTCTAGAATTGGTGTTCCACTGGATGTATAGGTGTTTGTCAGCATCTTTTGTACAGTATAGAGAGTTCTGCTGCCTCCTGTAATTGCAGCTGTCTCTGCTTTCTCTGCCAAATTGTCTATTCTTGTATCTCTTCTAGCTGAACTTTTTACTTTGTTATCTAATTCTTTGTATGTTGCTTTTGCC
This sequence comes from Megaustenia siamemsis, assembly GCA_032433765.1. NCBI lineage: Eukaryota > Metazoa > Mollusca > Gastropoda > Stylommatophora > Ariophantidae > Megaustenia > Megaustenia siamemsis. The sequence goes on along the minus strand of JAVIAB010000106.1, from coordinate 74,043,667 downwards.
AGGACCTTTACAAGATCTGTCTTTACATTAGTCATGGCTCTCTTCGCTTTTCTTCTTTTGAACATTGAAGATATATTTAATATGAGTTATATGGTGTTTGATACATACATGTACTTATTGTGAAGTGCATTGTTGTTCATATTTACATGCATTTATTATGTAATGCATAGTTGTAGGAAGCAAAATATATTTATTGTGAGATGTACAGTTGCTGATCTCACATATCTTTATTATAAGACACATGGTGGTTGCTACCCACTTATTACTTATTAAAAATAGTCTAGTTTATGCTCACACATATTTTTTCACAATGTGTAAATGATACTCACATATAATTATTGTCAGATGTTTATATGTTTATATTGATATCTGTAATCATCTCCGAATGACTTCTCCAACTGTGAAAGTGACTGGGAACATCTGGCAAGTGATCACACACCATGAAGAGTTATTGTTATTGAGTTATTGAGTTATTTGCGGGTCATCATCATTGCACTCCGAACATGTCCATAGGTGCTCAGATCCCCTCCTCAGCAATTCCCTCAGTGTCCAGCGACTGACGACTCCAGTTCTATGTTGGTTGATAAGTCTTCTTACACGGCCACCAAGTTTCTCATTTCTGGCTGTGCCCATCTTAACTCCCATTTCCATCATCCGAAGAAGCGACGTTGATCTGTGTTTGTCGAAGTCCTGTGCTCTTCCAACATCTCGGAGTGCATTGATGACGTCCGCCCGATCCATCGGTTGCCCGTCCTCAACGACAGCGCAGCTAGCCAACCTGTCCGCTCTCTCATTTCCCCGTACTCCCGCATGTCCAGGGACATAGACAAAGGTGACCTTACGTATTTTGGATTTCTGCAACGACTCTACCCATTGCATGCGTACAAAGCCCGCCTCCACTTTTTTTATCATGCTCATCGAATCACTCAGTATACATGCGTGGATGTAGTCTTGTGACTCTAACCATTTGAATGCCTTGGTCACTGCCATCACCTCCATTGTCATGCTACTCGTGGTCATGGCGTATGCACCACTGTCTTCCTTGGCTATTCTGCCTGCCGAACGTGCTGTAAATGCCCATGCACTTTTTTCGTGTCGTCTTACAGATCCGTCTGTATAGATGACTGCATCTTTCTCATCGGTGTTATCGCAGATGAGACCGTTGACCTCAGCATTAACCACGACTGGGTTCTGTTCCCTACTTTTCCTGTCGAGTGTGACAATACATGAGAAAGTCCCCTTGAATGACGTAGGCACCGGTATCCACTCCTCACCAACGCTGAGATTGGTAAGCCCACAGACCTGTTTGATGACATCTTCTGCTCGGCCCACCCATGATTTGCCTCTTTTTAGCCTGGTACCTTTCTCTGTGTTGAGCACGTGGTGCAATGGATGCTCTGTATCTGTACTAATCTTCAGGTATGCTCGTGCTCTCCAGATCTTGATTCTGTCATCCATGGTTGGAAAGTCAAGAAGATACCTCATTGCCACACAGGGAGTGTCCCTCGTACATCCCAGGATAATGCGCATGGCTTCATTTTGTATTTTCTCCAGCCTATCAATTTGAGTCGTACTGACAGTAAGAATGGCCAGGGCATACTCGATTGGTGCGAGGACTAATCCCTGGAACAGAAGAGTAAGTAGCCTCTGCTCGATGTTGGCAGCTGCCATGACCTTCAAGGCGGCTAATCCTTTGCGGGATTTTGTTATCACATGGTCAACGTGGTTCTGAAAACACAGGCTGCGATCAAACTTAACTCCGAGGTATGTCATCAACTTGTCCCTGGTCACCTCATCAGCTCCCATTCGTACTACCGGTGTGGTCGTATTAACGATATGATTGTTAAGGGAGAACCATGAAACTGATGCTTTATTAGGATTAACCAAGGCACCTGAAACCCCACACCAGGAAGAAATGCGATCGAGTTCGTCTTGCATTGTGGAGGCGATTCCCCGTCTGTCTCTTCCCTGTCGATATACCAGAATATCATCAGCAAAAGTCATAGTTCTTCCCCTCCCATCCAGCTGTTGGGCCGTGATCGTTATTGTGTAGACATTAAATAGAACTGGTGACAATGGTGAGCCTTGTGGCAGCCCAGGACAAATGGATGTTGGCTCGGAAGACCAACTTCCACATCTGAGTATCACCTTCCTCTGAAACAGTGCCGCGGCGATCCATCTTATGAGGAAGGGGTTCACCGCCAGTTTGAGAAGCATATGCATGAGATATTCAAATGGTACCCTGTTGTATGCATCCTCCAGATCTATAGCAGCAGCACATGTCTCCTTTGGTCTGTGGAAGCCTTCGAAGACGTCATAGGCAAATACTGCCGCATTGAGCCATGTCTCTTTGTTATATCTATAACCTCCGAGTGTGGATGGGAATACGCGTTTCTGTTCAAGGCGACAGGTGAGGACACGGGCAACTATTTTCTCCAGCAGCTTGCCCGCAGTGTTCTGCATTGTGATGATTCTGTAGGCACTGATCTGAGAATGGTCCTTGTTTGGCTTCGGTAGCGGTAGTAAGTAGCTGTGTAGCCACTCCTCCTTAATCTGGCCACTCCGAATACTGGCATTAAACTCATTGGCCAGTGTTGTCAAGTCGTCATCAGCTAAATCGCCTATGTCATCATACCGAACACCATCTGGACCAGGTGCAGTGTTGTGTGACCTTTTAAGTGTCGCGCGAATGGTATCGGTTGTGATTGTGAGATCTTCTTCCAGCCCTACATCCTCACACAAATTTGACAAAGATCCCCGTATCCTCATTCAGCCTCATTTCTTTGGTCCGTCTGCTCAATGTAGCGGGCAGGCAGGGCCTTCCCTTTGCTCTCATCAGATTTGTGCCATATCTGGTCTGTGCTCTGAAAGTCTGGTATACCTCTGTGTCGTGGTGTGCCATTCATGCACTGATGAAGGCGCCAGAATGTGGCTAGCGATTTTTCTGAGCACACTTTTTACAGAAGTCATCCCATTTGGCATCCTTAGCCTGCTTAGCGCATAGTTTAAAGTGCATCATTTTTTGGTCGACCTCTACTTTCAGACGCTTCAAGAGCTCAGGTTGTGTTCTACCATACCTTCTGGCTTTCTGCCATGTCTTGACCGTTTGTCTCTTGCTCCGCCAAGCTTCCTCGACATCTACGTTCCACCAGGGTGGCTGCGTCCATCTCTCCTGCCTCCTACGAGGGGCGCTCTGTTTCCTACGTCTGATTTTGCTAATGACGTCCTGGTCTGTTTTCTCGTAGTTGAATGTGTGGAGCTTTCTTCTCTGGCGTTTATACCATGAAGAGTATGTATAAGGAACAGTATAACATCATTTGAGACTGTGCTAAGGCAAAACTTAGAAGAGAAAAGACTCATGAAATAGGATGGAAAACCCTGTGGATCAGTGGGCCTGACTTGTTCATTCTGTGGCCATGTATATTTGTCAAACATTGGTAGAATTAGCCACGAGAGAAGCTGTTCGACAAAACAAAATCTAAAAAAAATACACAATAGCCTCCACTAGACCGTCTGACAAGACAAAAAGGGCCATATAATATATATGTTGATATATGGACTGTTCATGTCTGTTACTGGTATCTTCTGGGAAAGATGGTGGCCATTGCCAAATGTCACTTTAGAGTGTGAGTGCCAAAACTAAATCAGTTTTTTGTTGTCTTGGCAGATTTTTATGTGCTTTTTTTTTCTATTTATGTGAGTGAATTGCAGTTGGAAATTATTGTGGACTCTCTCTTTTTGGTGAAATTGTCACCCACACAGCTGATTTGCTATACTGGAGTTTGACCTTCCTCATGTCAACCAACAGCGTAAAATCAAAATGGCTGCATGTAGCCATGTTTATGCAGAGACTAACGCAGTCGCTTAAACCGTTTTGGCTGCTTTGTTTGTTTTAAATGTGTGTTTTCGAGGAAAGTGGAATAAGAAAGTGACTGTGCACTCTCTATTCGATGGAAGTTGTCTGGAATCATCACATGTGCACTGATTAGTGCTGCACGTAGTCGACCTTGTCAACAGAATTTGCCAATGTGCTTTGGCAGAAGCCGTGACTTGAGCAGAGATGAACACAAATATCAAATATAAGTAAAAAAAGGTAAAGTACCCCTGTCACGACAAGTGACGTATAGGGCAATGGTGTTAGTGACCATAAATTTTACAGACCTTCAGCACATGATTTTTTGGGATAATGTGGTCGGTTTTACGCCCGTGCCGCTTCACTTTCCCAGAAAAAAATCCGGTACCCATTTAAGGCTGGGTGAACCCAGAAGCTGTCGATTGGGATCGAACCCTACACCTTGTCCTTTGTAGTCCAGTTCACTAACCACTGAGCTATCGCGGCTCCATCAAATATACAAAATATTAAATATTAGGCAGGGCCGAGAGTAAAGCTGCAAAGAACATGTAAAATAAACATAAAATGGCATTTCTTGTTTTTCAATTTGTTTAGCTGCACCAAACTATGTTATATGTGACATGAGTGGAGCGGATATGGAGAATTCCTGATTGCAATGATACCGATTCCATGAACAGAATCGAAAAGTTTACTTTTACTACAACAACCAGTTGTACATAAAACACAAAAAGAGATACCAATCCAGCAGAAATTTTCAAGACAGTACAGACAATAAAATGAAATACATTGTGGGATAAAGACTAATCAATGGGAGAAGAGGAGAGAGATGTTACATATGAACTATTGGTCAAACAATCAGTCGGCGAGATTAGGCTTTGAAGCTATCTGTGTGCACCAGATGCTGATAAAAGGCCTCCTTTATCTACTGTAAGAGGTAAACAAACAACTTATAGGTATCAATGGACCATCAATCACAAAAATAACTTAAAGCAACCAATGTTTTTGTATTTAAAGTATCTTTGAAATCAAGAGTAAATATGAGCAATAAATTTCAGACAAAACAATGGTAATATAAACAATATATCCAAAAACAAAGAATAAGAAAGTAAACAATATGCCCCAAACAAGAAGTTTAGGCAATGATGCTTAAGCAAATATTTAAATTCAGCAGTTTCCACTTTGAAAACTCATCATAACTAACACAAAGAGTTAATTTCCCTTTTTAATTATTACCTTAATTTGTAAAACTGTAATCTTTCATCTCATATGTTTATTGTTTAAATTCACTTCTATAGCTTTGATAGTAGTTTATTATTGTTAGAGCTTTCATCACAAAATTCCTGGCAGACCCGAAGGTGCTTGCTCAGTCACTTGTAGAAGATGATGTAGTGTTGTCCAGAGATGGTTCCAGTAGCTGGCCATTGTAGTCTGTCACTCCCACATATCCAATACTATATGCCAAATCAGCTGTCTCAATACTGAGTCTTCACAGACAGCCATGTTGATATAAAAAAATACACATGCTGAATGTCATCAGAATGCCACCACAAACAAAATGCCTATCATTCCTACAACATGTGTATTTGAGGTAAATTAAAGATTTCCTGCTAGGCGTAAGGGGAAAATGGTGTTAGTGACCATATTTTTCTATGACCATGGCACATTTTTGGGTGATGTGGTCGGTATCACGCCAGGCTGCCTTTCTATCTATCTATTGACCTTTCGAGCCGTAACCGGCCCATAGGGCGTAGACCAAGATACACCTTCTCCTATATGAATTTTTGTTCTAGCAGTTTTCTTTTAAAGATATTTTATTAAATCTCGCCATCTGTCTCTGTTCTGTGCAAGCAGTTCTATCTCATTGAGGGAGCCGATTCCTGCTGCTCTTGCCTCTCTCATCAATGTTCTTCTCAGTGTCTCCCTGGGTCTTCCTCTTTTTCTTTTACCTGTTGTTTCCCATATGAGGGCTTGCTTTGCTATTCGATTATTATCTCTTCTCATCACATGTCCAACGTATGACCATCGTCTTTTCTTTATTACTGAAGATATTAGTGGTTGATTGGCGATTTCTCTAATTTCCTCGTTTGTTTTGAATTCGTTCCATTCTATACCAAGTATTTTCCTTAGACATTTATTTTCGAATGCGTTCAACTTTGTTTCTATATCTCTTGTTGTTTTCCAGCTTTCACACGCATACGTAAGGGTTGATAGTACATTTGATTTGAATAGCCTAAGTTTTGTGTTTGTGCTAATGAGTTTTGATTTCCACAACTTTTCAAGGCTTCTGAAAGACATTGCTGCTTTAGCCAGTCTGATTCTAATTTCTTTGCTCGTATCCCCTTCTCGATCAATGTGACTTCCAAGATAGATAAAGTGATCGATCTCTTCTACTGGTTTGTTTTCCATGTATATTTTGTCACTTGTTGGAATTAAACTTTTCATGACTTTAGTCTTTTCATGATTGACCTTTACTGGCTGCCTTTACTTCCCAGAAAAAAATCCCTGGTACCTGTTTTTAGAGGCTGGGTGAATCCCAGAGTCAGCCCGAAAAAAAGCTGCTACTTCTGGTAATCAAACTCTGACCTTTCTGACCAGGCAGTGAGCACACTAACCACCCAGCCACTGAGGCTTCAAGTATGTAAGGCCAGTCTTATTTTTTTTTTAATTGCCGTAAACTTCTGTGTGACCTTGACTGTACATCTTATTTTAAAATGTGACATTTCTATAAATGTTATCTAGTGATATTGGTTCTAGACTTTTCGGAGTATTGCAGAAGTTCTGTTGATATTTTGCAGCTGCCATTAAAGTAATAGCAATTCTCAAATCTTTATGTTAATTATGCTACCTGCACATAAAGACTGTTAAATGCCAGTGAGCCAAAACTGGTATAAAATCTGTCATGTCATTAATTTTAGCATACATACACATACAAACAAACACAGTTAATGCTGTTTGGTAATTCTGACATTTCCTTTAGCTATTGTAGTTCTATGTTCCCAACAGTTGCCTATAATTACGCACCACACCACCCTGTTCACATTTTTCTGCTCTGTCATTTTGCACCAGATTTTTTTCATATTCAGCATGGATAAAAGTACTGATATCTTATTTGTTAGAGCGCAGTAGTACAGATGTTGTTTCGATATTCTGATTGTTTATGCTGAATGATGATATCGCATGATGAAGGACAGTTCAGCTGCGTTCACTTTTGGTGTCGCTTGACCGTATGTCTTTTGGTGTGTGCTGCAGCTGCTATGATGGGGACTGCAGCTGCCTTTCTTTGTTTGGATCCTTCAATGAGATGAGTTTTAATTTGGTTAATTCCATTGGCACGGGCAGTTCAGCAATTATGGATTTTAATTCATTTGCAGTTATACTGAGGCCTTTAACTAACTATAACCATAACCAGTACAGACATTTCCTTTTGCTGTAATACAACACTATGGACACATACAATTTTTGTTGTAACACAGAAATATCAATATGTTATTTGTTGCAGTACATCTGTACTACGATACCTTTGGTAGTAAATTATTTACAAATACAAGATAAAGCAATACACAAATCTGTAGCTGTTAACTGACAGCTAACACAATGAATTCAAGTTTGCCAGAAATAATCTATGGCAGGGAAAAATAGAAATAAAAATAAAAGTTCATAAAGAAGCTGCTTTTTCTTGATAAGACTTGTGACAGCTGTAATTTACAGTAAGTTGTACATTTTGTTAGCACTACAGAGTAAGTCATTTTAGACTATTCAGTAACAGCTAATAAGCTATGCATTTTTAATACCACTAAGCTGTTTTAGATAGTTATTTAGTACAAAGTCTTCTTCGTCTTCTTCTTAATCCTCTGAATTCCTATTAGAGCTTAGTGCACTCACAAGAGATCTCCAACCAATCCTGTCTGGAGCAAGCATGGACAATTCTTGCCAGCCTCTATTTCCATTTGGCTTTCGTCTCTGTCCGTAATGAACATAAAGTCCCCGCTTGTTCCTCTAAGACTTGATTGGTAGGCTCTTTTGTTTGTATTTCTGCAGCATTTTGTCATTTTTCTATGTGTGAGTCGCTGGCCCAATGCCAACACCCCGACCTGGAGGACCAGTGTGCCTCTCTTTGTCTGACTCCAACCCCTTGATCTGTCTGGCTTGGGAGACCCAGCTGGAACAATGGCACTGCTGAAACAGTTCTTGGGATCAATGGAACACTCAAATCTTGCACCTTGATAAGGTTAGTGCAAAAAAAATGATTTTAAGTGCTCAGTACTATCAAGTAAGATGTTTTATATTGTTCTTTACTACAGAATAAGATGCTTTATATTGTTCTTTACTACAGAGTAAGCTGTTTTATATTGTTCTTTACTACAGAATAAGATGCTTTATATTGTTCTTTACCACAGAGTAAGCTGTTTTATATTGTTCTTTACTACAGAGTAAGCTGTTTTATATTGTTCTTTACTACAGAGTAAGCTGCTTTATATTGTTCTTTACTACAGAGTAAGCTGTTTTATATTGTTCTTTACTACAGAGTAAGCTGCTTTATATTGTTCTTTACTACAGAGTAAGCTGTTTTATATTGTTCTTTACCACAGAGTAAGCTGCTTTATATTGTTCTTTACTACAGAGTAAGCTGTTTTATATTGTTCTTTACTACAGAGTAAGCTGTTTTATATTGTTCTTTACTACAGAGTAAGCTGCTTTATATTGTTCTTTACTACAGAGTAAGCTGTTTTATATTGTTCTTTACTACAGAGTAAGCTGTTTTATATTGTTCTTTACTACAGAGTAAGCTGTTTTATATTGTTCTTTACTACAGAGTAAGCTGCTTTATATTGTTCTTTACTACAGAGTAAGCTGCTTTATATTGTTCTTTACTACAGAGTAAGCTGCTTTATATTGTTCTTTACTACAGAGCAAGCTGCTTTATATTGTTCTTTACTACAGAATAAGATGCTTTATGTTGTTCTTTACCACAGAGTAAGCTGTTTTATATTGTTCTTTAATACAAAGTAAGCTACTTTATATTGTTCTTTACTACAAAGTAAGCTGCTTTATACTGTTAATACAATAAATGATCATGTTTTACATTGTTCAGCATTTCAAGGTAAGATGTTTTATCAAGTAAGTTATTTTATATTTTTATTATACTATCTACTCAGCTATTTTACAAACTAATGTAATGAAGTCAATAGAGGGTTAGAATGAAATAATTTACTTCAACAAAATTCCTGAATATAAACTTCTCCTTGAATAGTTTAAAGTGCTTCTCCTTCCAGTTGTATGAATTTGAAAGAAAAAAATTGTACATTTATTCATTAATCAGAATTTTAAAAATGAAAGAAGTGCTTGATTGTTATATAATGACAAAAGGTGTTTATTATTTCCCGCATTAACACTTCTGGTAAAGAAAACATTTGGCTTGCCCTGCACATAGGGTTGCAGGTTTTTTTTTTAGGTTAAAAAAGGAAGATTGTCTGCTTTTGTGAGAGAAAAAAAGGAAGATTTCAAAGTTTTTGTTAGGAAAAAAAGGAAGATTTTTATGACTTATTGTTGACCATTTATGGTACTTTATGTTAAGGCATTAGCACTACGTGTGATATGTAACCTACTACCACTATCACTACACACCACATTAATAACTAACTGTGCTACCCCTTACCAGATCCTAATGAAACCTATCAAGAAAAGCATTGCAAACAACGCATAGCATAAGAAATACACTTTCTATTTTGGTAAAAAAGGAATAGAGTATTGTCAGTTTTACATTGATTACAAGTAATTTCTTATTATTATTAAATAAACCATTGTTATTAACCATGATTACCAATTTCAAGGGAATTAAAAAATATTATCCAATAATTTTGTGGATGCAGGAAGAAAAAATATAAGATATCAGTTCATGGGAAAAAGAAAAAAGTAAGCTGTAAAATATAATGAAAAAACATAAGGCCTGGCAACCCTACGTGTACATGTTCTACAATTTGGGAATCACTGAGTTCTACCTAACAAATCATGAGTTAAGCAACATTAAGATTATTCTTCTAGTCCATAGTCATAATCTGGTAGTGACCCAGACTTGTATGATTCTGTGAAATGCAAGTGTGTTTTCACATCAAAAGCAACATCTTTGACTGCAGGAAGTTCTTGAACAGCCTTGTACCAAGCAGTTAGTCTGGGAAACTTCTCCTTGTCAATAGCAAATTGTGGTTCTACAGTGGCCAGGACAGGAACTCTCTCAAAATGTGGCCATATCAAGAGGTCTACTAAGGCTGGCTTGTCATCTGCCAAAGCAAGTGTAAGAAAGATAAGAATAAAATAATTCAGTTAAATTAAAAGAAGTTAACATTTAAACCATGAAATGTTAACCATACCAGCACTGTTGTGAGTATCATTAAACATTACTTCTTCCAACACATAGATTACTATGTCCTTAAACAGTACTTCTTCCAACTCATAGATTACTATGTCATTAAACAGTACTTCTTCCAACTCATAGATTACTATGTCATTAAACAGTACTTCTTCCAACTCATAGATTACTATGTCTCTCCACAACTTTCTGTCTTTACAATTGTTACAATTCTGCTGCTGATCTCCTGCAAAGTCATTCTCTAAAGTTGTTTGGCATCTCCTCTGCTCTAAAAGTTTAAAATTGTCACAATATGTTCCAGTAGCTCTGTTTCCTTACATAGCCTAAACAATTATGATTATTGATTTTCTCCTGATGTTTGTAATCATCATCATCATTGAGCATCGAAGGTTGGCTACCATGGAGCACCATTCCACTTTATCTCTTGCTTTGATGGTGCAGGTTGTCATAGGTTGACTTGTCCATCTTTTGATGTTACTTGTCCATGTTAGTCTTGATCTGCCTCTATTGCCTTGTATTTTGCCTTCCAATATTACTTTTAGTAGGCTATTATGTCTTTTAACATGCCCCAAAAATGCCATTTGTCTTGTTCTAATTGTGTTTAGTAGTTCTCTTTTCATTTTTAGTTGTTTTAAAAAAGGTCAGCTAGACGAACATTTAAACAGAAACTGGTTTTTTTTTCATGAAAAACAAGAATAAAATGATTATATATTATGTTAATAAAAATGAAGCTAAATATCGCTGCTCTATTCCAGTGTAACCTATTGCACGAGATCCTTCATGCAATTATTTGTCTTGCTCTAATTGTGTTTAGTAGTTCCCTTTTCATTTTTAGTTGTTTTAAAACTTCCTCGTTTGTTTTATTTTCTTTCGATCCAATTCTACCTATTCTTCTATAAATCCACATTTCAAAGGCTTCAATTTTCTGTTCTGTTTTCTGGTCTAATGTCCATGTTTCTGCACCATACAGGAATATTGAGAAAATGTAACATTTTGCTATTCTTAGTTTTAACCCTGGTGTTATTTGTTTTGATGTTAGTATATTTTTCATGGCATTGAAATTACTTTTTGCCATACCTATTCTTTTATTTATTTCAGTTGTACATTTTCTATCACTGGTATGTCCCAGGTAGTTGTAGTTCTGAACTGTCTCTAGATGTATTCCTTCCACTTTGATATTTAATTGTAGGTCTTGAGAATTTTCTTTGTTTATGATCATAGTTTTCAACTTTATGATATTCATATTTAGTCCATATTTTTTGCTTGTCATGTTTATTCATCATCATCATCATGGGTGCCTTCTCCGCATCGAAGGTTGGTTACCATGGAGCGCCATTCTGCTCTGTCTCTTGCTTTGATGGTGCAGATTGTCATAGGCTGACTTGTCCATCTTTTGATGTTACTCGTCCATGTTAGTCTTGGTCTGCCTCTGCCTCTTTTACCTTGTATTTTCCCCTCTAATATTACTTTTATTAGACTGTTGTGTCTTTTAACATAACCAAAAAATTTCATTTGTCTTGCTCTAATTGTGTTTAGTAGTTCCCTTTTCATTTTTAGTTGTTTTAAAACTTCCTCGTTTGTTTTATTTTCTTTCGATCCAATTCTACCTATTCTTCTATAAATCCACATTTCAAAGGCTTCAATTTTCTGTTCTGTTTTCTGGTCTAATGTCCATGTTTCTGCACCATACAGGAATATTGAGAAAATGTAACATTTTGCTATTCTTAGTTTTAACCCTGGTGTTATTTGTTTTGATGTTAGTATATTTTTCATGGCATTGAAATTACTTTTTGCCATACCTATTCTTTTATTTATTTCAGTTGTACATTTTCTATCACTGGTATGTCCCAGGTAGTTGTAGTTCTGAACTGTCTCTAGATGTATTCCTTCCACTTTGATATTTAATTGTAGGTCTTGAGAATTTTCTTTGTTTATGATCATAGTTTTCAACTTTATGATATTCATATTTAGTCCATATTTTTTGCTTGTCATGTTTATTACATTAAGCAATTGTTGTAGATCTTTAGGATTTTCTGCTAGTAGTACAGTATCATCAGCATATCTTAGGTTATTGATTATCTTCCCTTTAATGTTTAGGCCTAGCATCTCTGTGATGTTTTTAAAGATTTGCTCAGTGTATAGATTGAACAAGCTTGGCCATAAGATGCATCCTTGTCTTACTCCTCTTTTTATATCAATGGTGAAGAGTTCTCCTTGTTATATTTTATTATTGCTGTTTGCTCCCAGTACAAATTACATATCAGTCATTTGTCTGTGTCATCCAGATTTATATCTTTTAGGCAGTCTATAACTTGATTATGGTGTATTCTATCAAAAGCTTTGGTGTAGTCTATGAAGCAGACATATATTGGTTTGTTTACTTCTATGTACTTTTCAATCAATGTCCTCATGCTAAATATGGCTTCTTTTGTCCCACTGTTTTTCCTGAATCGGAATTGCTGCTCATCTAATTCAGTATTAATTTTATTCTGAATCCTTCCTTGTATAACTTTTAGTAAAATTGTGGTTACCTGGCTCAACAGACTTATTGTTCTAAAATCACTGCATTCAACTGCACCATTCTTTTTAGGCAATGCAACTATTGTGATGTCTCTCGTTCTTTAACTACAGTTAACTCCTGCTAGTTATGCCAGACATAATTAATCACGATACATCTATGAGATATCCAATAAACTTGCCTCCAAAGAAAGGGCCCTTTCTCTGCTCCAGAACATTCTCAAAAAACTTGTAATGTTTCTGCAAGTCAGAAATGGTCTGTTCTTTGTTTTCAGGTTTCATGATGGCCCCATAAAAGGTTGCGGCCAGCTGTTGACAAACAAACATAAATGACGTGCTAAAAAATACTGATAAATAGACATAATGATGCACTAAACAATGTTGACAGAAAGACATAATCAATATACTAAACAATGAATTTGAAATTGACAACAGAGACAGTGGGAGATCTGGCTAGAGACAAGATTCCTTCAAACAGGCTGTGATGAGAGCAATGTTCTGCAAATGACAAGCAAACTAAATGTCTGAAAGCAATATTGACAAAAAGATATAATTGATGCACTAAACAACTTTATATTTGGGAACAGGCACGAAAACAAATAATTATTGGAAACTCTTAGACTTTGCAGCAGGAGGTAATCTGATCATCAGAAATTCACACATTATGCAAGTATTTCAACCCATCAGCTTCTTAATGAAGTGAACAGTATGGTTATAATCATGATAACAAGCCAACATCCACTGCCACATGATATCCTTGTTGTCTAGATCTTTACTAGCAATACTTTCAGTTCCTATTGTTATTTTCCATGTAAGCTTTTTTCAGGACTTTTAGAATTTGTAATTTTTTTTCTTGTGTTTGATCCTAAGATGAAGATTTTTAATATCAAAATATTGGTTTATTTTGTTCATCTTATTGGCGTTGCTGAGACATCCTATTTTTAGTTACCTTCTTGTAAGTTTATGTATCTCTTTTTTTTTCTTTCTTCACTTTCCCCTGTACTCGTTTGGGTGTCAAGGGAGATACAAAATTCTGGTTCTCACCCTTTTGACGCCTTCACTCATTTTCAATTGATGTTGTTGTAGCATTTCTTTGATGTTGTCTGTCCATCTTATTCTGGGTCTACCTCTTGCTCTTCTCCATTCTCCTCATTTAATATATGCTTTGTATGGTAAGGAATCACACTGCATTCTTTCTTGATGGGCAAACCATTTTATTTGTTGTTTCTGTATGTAGCTTAGGATTGGTTCAATGAGTAGTTTTTCTCTTATAATAAAGTAAAGAGCCCGGTCACGCCAAGTGGCGTATAGGGAATATGGTGTTAGTGACCATAAATTTTACAGACCTTCAGCACATGACTTTTGGGGTAATGTGGTCGGTATTATGCCTGTGCTGCTTTACTTTCCCAGAAAAAAATCTGGTACCCATTTAAGGCTGGGTGAACCTGAAAGCTGTCGGTTGGGATCGAATCCTATCCCGTGTCCTTTGTAGTCCAGTTCACTAACCACTGAGCTATCGGGGCTAGTTTTTCTCTTCTTATAATATAATTCCTGATTCTGTATTTTGTGGTCACTGCAAGTGGTTTTCTCAGACATCTCATTTCTGTGGTGACAAGCTTTCTGTTATGCTTAGTCGTAAGTGACCATGCTTGGTATTGGTAGCACAATGTTAGAATAAATATACTCAGTATAAGATGTTTCTTGGTGGTAAGAGGTACTGCTTTATGTTAAAATATAGGGGATAGCTGCCCTAATATTTGCAACCTTCTGTGGGACATCTGGCTAGGAAAAGAAATCCTTTTAGATGGGGTATGGTGAATGCAACATTCTGTTGGAGAACTGGCTAGAGACACAGATCCTTTCAGATGGGCTGTGGTGAATGCAACATTCTGTTTTAGAACTGGCTAGAAACACAGATCCTTTCAGATGGGCTGTGGTGAATGCAACATTCTGTTGGAGAACTGCTTAGAGACATTGATCCTTTCAGACGGGCTGTGGTGAATGCAACATTCTGTTTTAGAACTGGCTAGAGACACAGATCCTTTCAGATGGGCTGTGGTGAATGCAACATTCTGTTAGAGAACTGCTTAGAGACATTGATCCTTTCAGACGGGCTGTGGTGAATGCAATATTCTGCAAAGGACATGCGACCTGATGATGAAGATCTTTTAGTCCCTGGTTCTGCTGAATGATAAAGTTCCATGGGAGTTTGTATATATCTTTGTGTGGAAATATGTTAACTATTACAAGGGCATATGTTTGAACTTACATGAATGATGCTCTTTACAGTCTGAATAGTAAATTTTACTGAATAGCAAGTAGCAGCTCATCATTTACAACAGGTTGATTTTAACATATTAAATGTAAATACAGCCCTAGACTTATTGATCTAAAAAAAGGAACTGGTACCAGTTACTGGAGTAACTCTAGTGAACTTATTCCATAGTTCTGCTGAATTGTGAAGTCCTCTGCATTTGTGAAGAAACACAGAAGATACCAAATAAAATAAAAATAGTATGGTTACATCTTTACCATGGTAAAAGAGAACACAAGACAACATCTTGTTTGTGGCTCTGGCAACTTTGTGCGGGCACAACAATACGTTAATACAAACTAACAAATAATCTTGTTTGTGGCTCTGGCAACTTTGTGCGGGCACAACAATACGTTAATCTATCTATCTATTGACCTTTCGAGCCGTAACCGGCCCATAGGGCGTAGACCAAGATACACCTTCTCCTATATGAATTTTTGTTCTAGCAGTTTTCTTTTAAAGATATTTTATCAAATCTCGCCATCTGTCTCTGTTCTGTGCAAGCAGTTCTATCTCATTGAGGGAGCCGATTCCTGCTGCTCTTGCCTCTCTCATCAATGTTCTTCTCAGTGTCTCCCTGGGTCTTCCTCTTTTTCTTTTACCTGTTGTTTCCCATATGAGGGCTTGCTTTGCTATTCGATTATTATCTCTTCTCATCACATGTCCAACGTATGACCATCGTCTTTTCTTTATTACTGAA
This sequence comes from Megaustenia siamemsis, assembly GCA_032433765.1. NCBI lineage: Eukaryota > Metazoa > Mollusca > Gastropoda > Stylommatophora > Ariophantidae > Megaustenia > Megaustenia siamemsis. The sequence goes on along the minus strand of JAVIAB010000106.1, from coordinate 74,027,916 downwards.
GATATTAGTGGTTGATTGGCGATTTCTCTAATTTCCTCGTTTGTTTTGAATTCGTTCCATTCTATACCAAGTATTTTTCTTAGACATTTATTTTCGAATGCGTTCAACTTTGTTTCTATATCTCTTGTTGTTTTCCAGCTTTCACACGCATACGTAAGGGTTGATAGTACATTTGATTTGAATAGCCTAAGTTTTGTGTTTGTGCTAATGAGTTTTGATTTCCACAACTTTTCAAGGCTTCTGAAAGACATTGCTGCTTTAGCCAGTCTGATTCTAATTTCTTTGCTCGTATCCCTTCTCGATCAATGTGACTTCCAAGATAGATGAAGTGATCGATCTCTTCTACTGGTTTGTTTTCCATGTATATTTTGTCACTTGTTGGAATTAAACTTTTCATGACTTTAGTCTTTTCATGATTGACCTCAAGCCCAATTTTGCTGGCTATTGATGATAGTTCATTTGTGTTTTCCTGCATCGTTTTTATCTGATTGCTGATGAGAACTATGTCATCAGCAAAGTCCAGGTCCTCCAAATGGTCTCCTTGTATCCATTCGATGCCTTTATTACCAGTGCAGCATTTCTTCATTATGAAGTCCATAACAATTCCAAATAACAAGGGCGATAAAATACATCCTTGTTTAACCCCAGTTTCTATTGGGAAACATTCGCTCAGTCCTTCCTCTGTTCGAACTGCACATGTGTAACCATCATACATGTCTTAATACGTTAATACAAACTAATAAATAATCTTGTTTGTGGCTCTGGCAACTTTGTGTGGGCACAGCAATACGTTAATACAAACTAACAAATAATCTTGTTTGTGGTTCTGGCAACTTTGTGTGGGCAAAACAATACGTTAATACAAACTAACAAATAATCTTGATCCTCCCAGCGCTGCTAGACGTCACATAGGACTTGTAGTGTTTATCGCCATCCATCTGTATTCTTGGTGAAATATGCAATCTTATCTGAGTCTATGCCTGCCAGCTTTGTCTCTCTTATAAATGTTCTTTTTTGTGTTTTTCTAGGTCTTCCCCTTTTCCTGTTTTATCCTCATGTTTCCTATACAAGAGCCCATTTTTAATTCTCTTGTTGTCTCTTTTCAACACATATCTCACATATGTTAATTTTCTCTTTGGAATTGTGGATGAGATTGTTGGTTGCATGGCCATATCTCTATATTAAGCTTGAATTTATTTCATTGTATACACAGTATTCTTCTTAGGCATTTGTCAGCAAAAGCATTAAGTTTTCTCTAAATTCATTTGATTGTTTTCCAGCTTTCACATTCATAGGTAAGGGTTGCTAATATGTTTGAGTTGAATATTCTAAGTTTAGTTTTCTTTCTTATTATTTTTTATTTCCATATTTTATCCAGGTTTTCAAAATTTGCTATTGCCTTTGCTATCCTTCTCCTGATTTTGTTTCTTTGTTTCACCTTTGTGATATATATTACTACCAAGATAAACATAGTGATCTACTCTTTCTAAAGTCTGACAATTTAGATATATATTGCCCTCTGGTGTATTTTTGCTTTTCATTATTCTTGTTTTATCTCTGTTGATTTCAAGTCCTATTCTTTCTGCCAAACGATGATAAGGTATCTGGGATATTTTGCATACAGAATACATACCTTTCCATAATACTCTGTGACAATTCTATCCCAGGCCCTCCTGTATGGATCAGATGGTTGAAGACGATTATCAGGGTAAACATCATCCAGCCAGTCACAGGTTGCCGTCGACTCATATATAATTTCATCATCTCTCTCCAGAACTGGAACCAAACCTAGGGGGTTCTTCTCCAAGAACCATGCTGGTTTGTCTTTCAAATTAATATTCACTGTTTCATGGCTGTGGAAAAAGGAGACAACAGGCAAAGGTAAAGTACGAGACTTGAATTGGCGTCTTAGAACGCTAGTTTTTCACCCATATGTGCTTGGCCACCTATCCAGAAGTCTCCGAACACTTCTGGATAGTGTCGCTTCAAGCATCAAAACTTATGATGCGAGGCGGCATTCCTCACCTTCCCAGAGTTACCCTGGTAACCATTTCTGCCATCAGTTGGGTTGACCTTGGGGCATTTTTTTTTTTCCAACCACAAGTACAATTCACACTGCTTCCAGTAAAAATCGAACACGGGTTGTCCAAACATCAGTAGCCCAGTTGAGCGATTTTTCCCAACTAGGCTACTGAGGCCCCCAGTAGTGGACAATGTGATTCCTTAGTAGAGATTAAGGGACAATGTGATTCATTAGAAGAGATTAAGGGACAATGTGATTCATTAGTAGAGATTAAGGGACAATGTGATTCATTAGTAGAGATTAAGGGACAATGTGATTCATTAGTAGAGATTATGAGATGAGATGATTCATTAGTAGAGATTAAGGGATGTTATTCATTCATCATCATCATTGAGTGCCGTTTCCGCATCGAAGGTTGGCTACCATGGAGCGCCATTCCACTCTGTGTCTTGCTTTGATGGTGCAGATTGTCATAGGCTGACTTGTCCATCTTTTGATGTTACTCGTCCATGTTAGTCTTGGTCTGCCTCTGCCTCTTTTACCATGTATTTTCCCTTCTAATATTACTTTTATTAGACTGTCGTGTCTTTTAACATGACCAAAAAAATTTCATTTGTCTTGCTCTAATTGTGTTTAGTAGTTCTTTTTTCATTTTTAGTTGTTAATTCTGCCTATTCTTCTATAAATCCACATTTCAAAGGCTATGAATGGCACACCACGACACAGAGGTATACCAGACTTTCAGAGCACAGGCCAGATATGGCACAAATCTGATGAGAGCAAAGGGAAGGCCCTGCTTGCCCGCTACATTGAGCAGACGGACCAAAGAAATGAGGCTGTAAGAATGAGGATACGGGGATCTTTGTCAAATTTGTGTAAGGATGTAGGGCTGGAAGAAGATCTCACAATCACAACCGATACCATTCGCACGACACTTAAAAGGTCACACAACACTGCTCCTGGTCCAGATGGTGTTCGGTATGATGACATAGGCGATTTAGCTGATGACGACTTGACAAAACTGGCCGATGAGTTTAATGCCAGTATTCGGAGTGGCCAGATTAAGGAGGAGTGGCTACACAGCTACTTACTACCGCTACCGAAACCAAACAAGGGCCATTCTCAGATCAGTGCCTACAGAATAATCACAATGCAGAACACTGTGGGCAAGCTGCTGGAGAAAATAGTTGCCCGTGTCCTCACCTGTCGCCTTGAACAGAAACGCGTATTCCCTTCCACACTCGGAGGTTATAGATATAACAAAGAGACATGGCTCAATGCGGCAGTATTTGCCTATGATGTCTTCGAAGGCTTCCACAGACGAGAGGAGACATGTGCTGCTGCTATAGATCTGGAGGATGCATACAACAGGGTACCATTTGAATATCTCATGCATATGCTTCTCAAACTGGCGGTGAACCCCTTCCTCATTAGATGGATCGCCGCGGCACTGTTTCAGAGGAAGGTGATACTCAGATGTGGAAGTTGGTCTTCCGAGCCAACATCCATTTGTCCTGGGCTGCCACAAGGCTCACCATTGTCACCAGTTCTATTTAACGTGTACACAATAACGATCACGGCCCAACAGCTGGATGGGAGGGGAAGAACTATGACTTTTGCTGATGATATTCTGGTATATCGACAGGGAAGAGACAGACGGGGAATCGCCTCCACAACGCAAGACGAACTCGATCGCATTTCATCCTGGTGTGGGGTTTCAGGTGCCTTGGTTAATCCTAATAAAGCATCAGTTTCATGGTTCTCCCTTAACAATCATATCGTTAATACAACCACACCGGTAGTACGAATGGGAGCTGATGAGGTGACCAGGGACAAGTTGATGACATACCTCGGAGTTAAGTTTGATCGCAGCCTGTGTTTTCGGGACCACGTCGACCATGTGATAACAAAATCCCGCAAAGGATTAGCCGCCTTGAAGGTCATGGCAGCTGCCAACATCGAGCAGAGGCTACTTATTCTTCTGTTCCAGGGATTAGTCCTCGCACCAATCGAGTATGCCCTGGCCATTCTTACTGTCAGTACGACTCAAATTGATAGGCTGGAGAAAATACAAAATGAAGCCATGCGCATTATCCTGGGATGTACGAGGGACACTCCCTGTGTATCAATGAGGTATCTTCTTGACTTTCCAACCATGGATGACAGAATTAAGATCTGGAGAGCACGAGCATACCTGAAGATTAGTACAGATACAGAGCATCCATTGCACCACGTGCTCAACACAGAGAAAGGTACCAGGCTAAAAAGAGGCAAATCATGGGTGGGCCGGGCAGAAGATGTCATCAAACAGGTCTGTGGGCTTACCAATATCAGCGTTGGTGAGGAGTGGATACCGGTGCCTACGTCATTCAAGGGAACTTTCTCATGTATTGTCACACTCGACAGGAAAAGTAGGGAACAGAACCCGGTCGTGGTTAATGCTGAGGTCAACGGTCTCATCTGCGATAATACCGATGAGAAAGATGCAGTCATCTATACAGACGGATCTGTAAGACGACACGAAAGAAGTGCATGGGCATTTACAGCACGCTCAGCAGGCAGAATAGCCAAGGAAGACAGTGGTGCATACGCCATGACCACGAGTAGCATGACAATGGAGGTGATGGCAGTGACCAAGGCATTCAAATGGTTAGAGTCACAAGACTACATCCACGCATGTATACTGAGTGATTCGATGAGCATGATAAAAAAAGTGGAGGCGGGCTATGTACGCATGCAATGGGTAGAGTCGTTGCAGAAATCCAAAATACGTAAGGTCACCTTTGTCTATGTCCCTGGACATGCGGGAGTACGGGGAAATGAGAGAGCGGACAGGTTGGCTAGCTGCGCTGTCGTTGAGGACGGGCAACCGATGGATCGGGCGGACATCATCAATGCCCTTCGAGATGTTGGAAGAGCACAGGACTTCGACAAACACAGATCAACGTCACTTCTTCGGATGATCGAAATGGGAGTTAAGATGGGCACGGCCAGAAATGAGAAACTTGGTGGCCGTGTAAGAAGACTTATCAACCAACATAGAACTGGAGTCGTCAGTCGCTGGACACTGAGGGAATTGCTGAGGAGGGGATCTGAGCACCTATGGACATGTTCGGAGTGCAATGATGATGATCCGCAAATGACTCAATAACTCAATAACAATTTCAAAGGCTTCAATTTTCCTATCTGTTTTCTGATCTAATGTCTATGTTTCTGCACCATACAGAAATATTGAGAAGATGTAACATTTTGCCATTCTTAGTTTCGGCCCTGCTGATATTTGTTTTGTTGTTAGTACATTTTTCATGGCATTAAAATTACTTTTTGCCATACCTATTTTGTTTATTTCAATTTTACATTTTCCATCCATTGGTTATAGTATGTCCCTTTTTGATATTCATATCTAGTCCATATTTTTTGCTTGTTATGTTTATCACATTAAGCAATTGTTGTAGGTCTTTAGGATTTTCTGCTAGTAGTACAGCATCGTCAGCATATCTTAGGTTATTGATTATCTTTCCATTAATTTGTAGGCCTGACATCTCTGTGATGTTTTTAAAAATTTGCTCAGTGTATAGATTGAACAAGCTCGGTGATAGGATGCATCCTTGTCTTACTCCTCTTTTTATATCAATGGGTGTAGAGTTCTCCTTGTTATATCTTATTATTGCTGTTTGCTCCCAGGACAAATTACATATCAGTCACATGTCTGTGTCATCCAGATTTATATCTTTTAGGCAGTCTATAAGTTGCTCATGGTATATTCTATCAAATGCTTTGTTGTAGTCTATGAAGCAGGCATATATTGGTTTGTTTACTTCTATGTACTTTTCTATCAATGTCCTCATGCTGAATATTGCTTCTTTTGTCCCACTGTTTTTCCTGAATCCGAATTGCTGTTCATCTAATTCCTTATTAATTTTATTCTGAATCCTTCCTTGTATAACTTTTAGTAAAATTTTTGTTACCTGGCTCATTAGGCTTATTGTTCTAAAATCGCTGCATTTAACTGCACCATTCTTTTTAGGCAAAGCAATAAAAGTTGATGTTTTTAGTTCATTTGGTATGCATCCTGTATGGTATATGTCATTGCATATGTCTGTGATCACTTCAATGCCAAAATCTTCTAGTGCCTGTATCATCTCTATTTGTATATTGTCAGGTCCTGCTGCTTTTCCCTTTTTCATTGTTTTTATAGCTTTTTCTACTTCAGATTTCAGAATTTTATAGCTGGATGTACATTTTATAAATGTTTTTTGTCGCTTTCGTCATGAAATAATTCTGTTATGTATTCCTGCCATCTATCGATTATATCTTTGTTGTCTGTTAGAATTCTTCCCTCTTTGTTTGCAATACATCAGTTTCCTGTAGCTTTTTTGTCTTTATTAGTCATTCTTTTTATTTCTGTGTGCATTCCTCTTAAATTTTGTTTACTTTCCATAGTTTCGACTTCTAGACATCTTTGGTTGAGCCAGTCTTCTTTTGCCTTTTTGCACATTTTTCGTATTTCATTATCAATTTCCTTGTATCTGGCAGTGTTCTTCGCTTGTCTTCTCTCTTCCATTTTTTCTAAGATTTTGTCAGTTATCCATTTTTGTTTTTTGTTACTTTCCTTTTTGGTTAAGGTGATGCAGGATTCTTGTATGCTGTTTTTTATGCATTGCCATTTGGTTGTGACTTTTTCTTCAGGATTTTCTCTTCTGTACTGCTCAATCCCTTCTTCTAGCAGCTTCTGATATGTGTTCTTTACTTGAACAGTATAAGTTTCTTTCACATCTTTCTGATTTAAAGCTGTTGTATCTATTGCTATTGCTGAATTAGTATTTTGTTTCTTTTTCTTTAATTTGATTTTCATTTTAATCATTACAGGATTGTGATCTGAGTTAATATTTGCTCCTGGATAGGTTTTGGCTTTCTTGACGCTGTTCCGGAATCTGTCTTTTATCATTATATAATCTATATGATTTCTCTTTCTATCTCCAGGGCTTTTCATGTGTATAATTTCCTTTTCTCTTGTTCAAAGTAGTTGTTACATATTATTAGCCTGTTTTCTTCACAAAATTGAATTTTATTATTTCATTAGTATTTATCAGTAGTGGTAGTTATTCATTAGTAGAGATTAAGGGACAATGTGATTCATTAGTAGAGATTATGAGATAAGATGATTCATTAGTAGAGATTAAAGGATGTTATTCATTAGTAGAGATTAAGGGACAATGTGATTTATTAGTAGAGATTAACAAACAATGTGATTCATTAACAGAGATTAAGAGATGAGGTGATTCATTAGTAGAGATTAAGAGATGAGGTGATTCATTAGTAGAATTAAGAGACAATGTGATTCATTAGTAAGATTAAGAGACAATGTGATTCATTAGTAGAGATTAAGAGACGAGATACCGTAGTAAAAATTACCTCATCAAAACACAAAATTTTCAAAATTGGATAGTATGCGGTGTTCAAACATTACCCGCCTCCATGTACCTACCTAATTACGACTTCCTGTGACCCCTGAGTGTTAGATTTGTTTCCACTGAAATTTTTTTTTTATATTGCGTGAGATAGTGTCTTGTAAAATGTAAAAACAATTCACCACTTTTCAAGAAATTGGTCATTTTTTTCTTTGTTGTGACCAGAGACACATACTTACGGCAATTTGTTTCTATTGATGTAGGATGTTTTTTCACATTTTGTGAAACATGATTCTATAACATGAAAAAAAATCTGCAAAATTTCAACAAATTGGTAGTTTTTTTTTTTTCCCCTTCAACCAGGGAAATTTCCTTGGCTGTCAAACGACTTCAAGCAACTCTTTGTGACTCAGAAAACTCAGTGAATTGAGCTGTGAGGTAGCTGAACATACTGGCGAATTTACAGCATCTATCTGAATAGACAAAATAACATGTCCGGTCCAAGCAGTCAATTTTTGGTCATAAATCAACCTGAGACATGAAATACAAGTGTGTATAATTGGTAAACACACAGTTATGTGTCAAAAGTTCAAAGAGAATACTATTTTTAGGGCTCCTATTGTTACAATTAAGTGGTAGTATTTTGTAATGATAAAAATGAAAATCAAATTAAAGAGAAACAAACAAAAAACTAATTCAGCAACACCAATAGATATAACAGTGTTAAACCAGAAAGATGTAAAAGAAACTTATGAGGTGATTGAGCAGTACAGAAGAGAAAATCCTGAGGAAAAAGTCACAACAAAATAGCAATGCATAAAAAACAGCATGCAAGAATCCTGCAACACCTTGCCCAAAAAGAAAAGTAATAAAAAACAAAAATGGATAACTGACAAAATCTTAGACAAATGGAAGAAAGAAGACAAGCGAAAAACACTGCCAGATACAAGGCTATTGGCAATGAAATACGAAAAATGTGCAAAAAGGGCAAAAAAAGACTGGCTCAACCAAAGATGTCTAGAAGTCGAAACTATGGAAAGTAAACAAAAATAAGAGAGATGCACACAGAAATAAAGAGAATGACTAATAAAGACAAAAAAGCTGCAGGAAATGGATGTATTACAAACAAAGAGGGAAGAATGCTAACAGACAACAAAGATATAATAGATAGATGGCAAGAATATATAACAGAATTATTTCATGACGAAAGCGACAAAAAGCCAGACATAAAATGTACATACAACTATAAAATCCTGAAATCTGAAGTAGAAAAAGCTATAAAAACAATGAAAAAGGGAAAGGCAGCAGGACCTGACAATATACAGATAATTATGATACAGGCTCTAGAAGATTTTGGCATCGAAGTGATCACAGATATATGCAATGACATATACCATACAGGATACATACCAAACGAACTAAAAACATCAACTTTCATTGTATTGCCTAAAAAGAATGGTGCAGTTGAATGCAGTGATTTCAGAACAATAAGCCTAATGAGCCAGGTAACACAAATTTTACTAAAAGTTATACAGGAAAGGATTCAGAATAAAATCAATAAGGAATTAGAAGAGCAACAATTTGGATTCAGGAAAAACAGTTGCACAAAAGAAGCCATATTTAGCATGAGAACATTGATTGAAAAGCACATAGAAGTAAACAAACCAATGTATGCCTGCTTAATAGACTACACCAAAGCTTTCGATGGAATACACCCATAACCAACTTATAGACTGCCTAAAGTATATAAATCTAGATGACACAGACATACGACTAATATGTAATTTGTACTGGGAGCAAACAGCAATAATAAAATATAACAAGGAGAACTCTACACCCATTGATATAAAAAGAGAAGTAAGACAAGGATGCATCCTATCACCGAGCTTGTTCAATCTATACACTGAGCAAATCTTTAAAAACATCTCAGAGATGCCAGGCCTAAACATTAATGGGAAGATAATCAATAACCTAAGATATGCTGATGATACTGTTCTACTAGCAGAAAATCCTAAAGACCTACAACAATTGCTTAATGTGATAAACATAACAAGCAAAAAATATGGACTAGATATGAATATCAAAAAGACTAAAATTATGATCATAAACAAAGAAAATTCTCAAGACCTACAATTAAATATCACAGTTGAGGGAATACATCTGGAGACAGTTCAGAACTACAACTACCTGGGACATACTACAACCAATGGATGGAAAATGTAAAATTGAAATAAACAAAAGAATAGGTATGGCAAAAAGTAATTTTAATGCCATGAAAAATGTACTAACAACAAAACAAATATCAGCAGGGCTGAAACTAAGAATGGCAAAATGTTACATCTTCTCAATATTCCTGTATAGTGCAGAAACATGGACATTAGACAAGAAAACAGAACAGAAAATTGAAGCCTTTGAAATGTGGATTTATAGAAGAATAGGTAGAATTGGATGGAAAGAAAAGAAAACAAACGATGAAGTTTTAAAACAACTGAAAATAAAAAGAGAACTGCTAAATACAATTAAGATAAGACAAATGAAATTTTTGGGGCATGTTAAAAGACACAACAGCCTACTAAAAGTAATATTGGAAGGGAAAATACAAGGTAAAAGAGGCAGAGGCAGACCAAGACTAACATGGACGAGTAACATCAAAAGATGGACAAGTCAATCTATGACAGCCTGCACCATCAAAGCAAGAAACAGAGTAGAATGGAGATCCATGGTAGCCAACCTTCATTGTGGAGAAGGCACTCGATGATGATTTTGTAATATGGAATGTAACAATGCATGTCAATTGGTAGATATTGTAATTAAGGATTTATGTGTCTTCATTGCTATTTTTTATTAACCAGGGTATCTTAAGAACTTTTCCGTAGCATTTTGTTACAATTAAATCATTTTTCTTCTTTGCTTATGTGACCACAAGGCTTTTTCAAATACAAATAACTGCAGATAAAGTCATGTATATTCTCATCTAATCATTTTATAGATTATTCTTTATGTTTTTGTCTTTCCTACAGAAGATCTTTGGCCACAATGCCAAGTCTGTATCTGCATCTTGTGTTATTATTTTAAACTTAAGTTATTCCCACATTTTTTGTATGCAATTTCTTTATTTTTTTCTTTCAGTCATCAACATTATTGCAACCCAACAGAACGGAACTTCAGACTTCAGAGATGCTTACGGGATATTTTTGTGCTTCAGAACCAATCTTGTTCTTTCTGCCCATGGGCAAAACCTCATGCTGTAAACACGCAGCACTCCTTGTTTCAGTGGTGGGAACTCTGATCCTGCAGAAGAAACCATAACTAAAATTGATCACACTGGCTGAAGAGTCATACAGACACTACAAAGATCAGTTAAACAAGACTTTGTTAGTAGCTGGCCTCAAGTAAATAATAAATACAGAGAATAATAAAATATACAGGGTGGATCTTTGTTAATATTCATAGCTAGGACTGATATAAATATTGATAACATAACAGGGTGGCACTTTGTTAATATTCATAGCTAGGACTGATATAACTACCTTGGAAATACTATAACCAGTGATGGAAAATGTACAACTGAAATAAACAAAAGAATAGGAATAGCAAAAAGTAATTTCAATATCATGAAGAACATACTAACATCAAAACAAATAACACCAGGGCAACTAAGAATAGCTAAATGTTACATCTTCTCAATATTCCTATATAGTGCAGAAACCTGGACATTAGACAAGAAAACAGAACAGAGAATTCAAGCCTTTGAAATGTGGATATATAGAAAAATAAGTAGAATTGGATGGAAAGAAAAGAAAACAAACGAGCAAGTTTTAGGATGACTAAGGGTGAAAAAAGAACTACTAAACACAATTAGAGCAAGACAAATGAAATTTTTTGGTCATGTTAAAAGACACAACAGCCTACTAAAAGTAATCCTGGAGGAGAAAATACAAGGTAAAAGAGGCAGAGGCAGATCAAAACTAACATGGAGGAGTAACATCAAAAGATGGACAAATCAGCCTATGACAACCTGCACCATCAAAGCATGGGACAGAGCAGAATGGCGCTCCATGGTAGCCAACCTTCGTTGCGGAGACGACACTCGATGATGATGAAGACTGATATAAATATTGATGAAACAGGGAGAGACAGGGCCTCTGTTAGCAGCTGGGCCTGGTGTAAATATTGATAGAGGGACAATAGATGACATCTGTTAGCTGTTAGCAGCTGGACCTAGTGTAAATATTAATAGAGGGACAATAGATGACATCTGTTAGCTGTTAGCAGCTGGACCTAGTGTAAATATTGATAGAGAGACAATAGATGATATTTGTTAGCAGCTAGGAATCATGTAAATATTGATAAAATCGAGAGATAATGGCTGGCCTTTGTTAGTAGCTGGGCCAGATGTAAATATAGGTCTATTGATAAAGAGACAATAAATGACATCTAGTAGCTGGACCAGATGTAAATATTTATAGAGAGACAATAAAGGACATTTAGCAGCTGGGTCAGATGTAAATATTTATAGAGATAATAGATGGCATTAAGCAGCTGGGTCAGATGTAAATATTGACAGAGAAACAATAGATTTAATTTAGCAGCTGTGTCAGATGTAAATATTGATAGAGACAATAGATGGCATTTAGCAGCTGTGTCAGATGTAAATATGATAGAGACAATAGATGACATTTAGCAGCTGTGTCAGATGTAAATATTGACAGAGAAACAATAGATTTAATTTAGCAGCTGTGTCAGATGTAAATATTGATAGAGACAATAGATGACATTTAGCAGCTGTGTCAGATGTAAATATTGATAGAGACAATAGATGGCATTTAGCAGCTGTGTCAGATGTTAATATTGATAGAGACAATAGATGACATTTAGCAGCTGCGTCAGATGCAAATATTGATAGAGACAATAGATGACATTTAGCAGCTGTGTCAGATGTAAATATTGATAGAGACAATAGATGGCATTAAGCAGCTGTGTCAGATGTAAATATTGATAGAGACAATAGATTTAATTTAGCAGCTGTGTCAGATGTAAATATTGATAGAGACAATAGATGACATTTAGCAGCTGTGTCAGATGTAAATATTGATAGAGACAATAGATGATATTTAGCAGCTGTGTCAGATGTAAGTATTGATAGAGACAATAGATGACATTAAGCAGCTGTGTCAGATGTAAGTATTGATAGAGACAATAGATGACATTAAGCAGCTGTGTCAGATGTAAGTATTGATAGAGACAATAGATGACATTAAGCAGCTGTGTCAGATGTAAGTATTGATAGAGACAATAGATGACATTAAGCAGCTGTGTCAGATGTAAATATTGATAGAGACAATAGATGACATTAAGCAGCTGTGTCAGATGTAAGTATTGATAGAGACAATAGATGACATTAAGCAGCTGTGTCAGATGTAAATATTGATAGAGACAATAGATGATAGTATATATCTACTAAGATATATAGTGGTCTACTCTTTCCAATGCCTGATGATTGAGATATATATTGCCTTCTTGGGTATTGCCATTTTTCATTATTTTTGTGTCACACCTTTTGATTTCAAGTCCTATATTTTTGCTACAGATGATCTGTGATATTTTGCATCTTGTTGATATAGTCACTAAGGAGCACTATATCATCTGCAAAATCTAGATCTTCCAAGTAATTCTTGCCATACCATATAATGCCATTATTGCCTTTGCAACATTTATTCACTATGTAATCAATGGTAATTTCAAGTAGCAATGGTGATAGTATACATCCCTGTTTGACTCCTGTTTCAATTCAAAACCAATCACTCATTCTCTCATCTGTGCAAACTGTTCAAGTATAGCCGCCATATATGTCTTTATAATGTTGGTAATGGTAATTTGTGTGTGGTATTCCGTGATGTTTCAAGATATTCCACAAAGATAATCTATGTATGCTGTCAAATGCTTTTTTTTTTTAAATCAATGAAATTACAATTAATGGTTGTTGTTTTTCTGTATGTTCTTCTAGTATTATCCTTAGAGTGAATATTTGGTCAAGACAGCTTCTCCTCTTTCTGAATCCTGCTTGTTTTTCATGCATATTATTATCTACATCTTTTATTCTGTTCAGCATGAAACCTTAGAGGCAACTGATAATATATCAGTTATTCCTCTCCAGTTATTACAATCTTTAAGGTTGTCATTTTTAGGTAGTTTGATAATGATCACTTTTTTCCAGTTTGTAGGAACTTTTTATTCATCCCAAATTTGATTAAATAATGTTCTTAGGTGGAATAAGTTTTGATTACTAAATGCTTTCAGCATCTCTGCACTTATTTTATCTAAGCCAGAGGCTTTATTATTAGCTGTGTTTCACTGCTAATTCAATTTCTGTTATAGTGATTTCTGTTATAGTGATTTCTGTTATAGTGATTTCTGTTATAGTGATTTCTGTTATAGTGATTTCTGTTATATTGATGATTAGATGTGGTGTTGAAACCTAATCTGTTTCAAACTGCATCAGATGACTGGGATGCGGGCTGTTAAAAATATCCTGGAAATGTTCAGCCCATCAGACTTTTTTGTTAGCACTAGAAGTTAGCAAGGTGCCATGTTTACTCAGAACAGGTCCACCATTTGATCTCAAGGAGCCTGTTGTTTCTGTATATTATACAATACCTTGCCATTTCCAGTTTTGGAGGCTAATTCTGCTTCAACTGCCACATTATCTATATAAGTTCTTTTATCTCATCTTGCTGAGTTACTCATCCTATTATCAAGGTCTTTATATATTGCTATGACTATTATTTTACCTAAGACATTCTTGACATTTAACGAGGCTAATTTGGCTTCATGCCTATTTTGGATATGCTTCCATGTATTGGCTGATATCCATCCTTTTCTTTCAGCTTCATTAAATCCATACTTAACTCAGCTGATGTCAATATTGCTGTGTTGTGAATATCCCATAAAAAAGTAAAGTACACCCCCACCCCCCCCCACCCCCGTCACGCCAAGTGGCGTATAGGGAATATGGTGTTAGTGACCATAAATTTTACAGACCTTCGGCACGTGATTTTTTTGGGTAATGTGGTCGGCATTATGTCCATGCCGCTTCACTTTCCCAGAAAAAAATCTGGTACCCATTTAAGGCTGGATGAACCCAGAAGCCGTCGGTTAGGATCGAACCCTACCCCATGTTCTTTGTAGTCCAGTTCACTAACCACTGAGCTATCGCGGCTCCAGTGAATATCCCATAGATCATCAATATTCAATTCATCCATTGCACCCAAAGCTTCAAGGGTTCTAGATGATATTGTCCTTTGATATCTTCATCTATTAATTTGTTATTATCTATATACTTAAAGACATGCTTCTTGTGGTGACTTTTCAGTTTAAAATTAATCTTCCCAAAACATAGATTATGGTCACTATTGACATCAGCTCCTCTGTAAGCCCTCACCATCTATCAAGGTATTCTTTAATCGTCTTTTGATACATAGATGGACAGTTTGGTTTATAGTTTTATCATCTGTAGATACCCATGTTGTCTTTTGTATCTTCTTGTGTGGATATGATGTTCCGCCTATAACTAGAACTTCTGTTAAACATAGTTCTATTAACCTTTCTCCACTCTGATTGACAGTGTCTACTCTTTCTTTCCACATTGCCATCATAATTCCATTGTTGTCTCTTCCCACTTTGGGATTAAAGTCGCCCATGACTATTAGAATATAATTATAGTTGAGTAATATTCAGACTAAGGAGGTTGATCGATGACTTGACAAGCTGTCATTGTAAAAAGAAAGTATTGTTATGGAAACAGAACCATAGATTTTAGAAGCAGTGAGTGATCTCTGCAATATGTGTCATTTTGGCATGTAAGGTTCTGTTTTTGAGATTGTAGTTCTGCCCTATGTGCCGTCTTCGGCTCGAAAGGACAATAGATAGAATATTCAGAGCCATTCAGAAGACAGGCTGAAACGAGATTAAAATGATGGGGAAGACATGGAATGATCGTAAATGAATGGGAAGAAACAGAACGGCTTGGGAGGTGTTTGTTGAAGACCTATGCTCCACAAAGTATTGACATTGAAAGGTAGAAAAGAAGAATATACAGAGAGACAGGTCATTTCAGATTTCTAACGCCTTCTATATAGTTTTACAGTTAATTGAGTTTGGGGGGGGGGGGGGGGTGTTAAACTTTACCATATAAACAAAGGTTGAGTTAAGGTCTGTTACTGTTAACAAAAAAAATTATCACTGACAATAGCTATGCTATTTATGAGCTCTGCTATGACTTTTGATGATTTTAATGAATTTCTTTCCTTTACTATTCAATGAACTTTTTACTACTTCTTCAACATTAGACAAGAGCTGTGCAGTTCACTTCGATAATCTAAAAAAAAACACCCACTAGAAATTCGGTTATTTATGAAACGATTTATTACACTACGACAATCATGTGAATCTACTAAAAAAGAACGATGCTCATTTTCTCAACTTTCTGCCTGCTAAGATAGAAGTTGCAGATATCACTTACCCCCGCAGAAAGATTTCTGTGTCATTTTCTGCTTTGTTGTATCGTTACAGTACCGGTTTTCGTGACTGTTGAAGCACTTGGCTATAACTTGTAAGCGGCAGCTGCTAGAGGCCTGGGGTTGTCGAGTTGTTAAAGTTGTGCGGGCTACTACACGGCTCATTGCCTGCCCCTCCAGTCTTTTAACGGACGGCTAGAAATGTGGGCTAAGATTAAGTGGAATATCGAGCTCGTTTAATGAGGTCATCGGTACGCCACTCGAGCTGAATAACAGGGACATAGATCTGTGCAGAGCGTGTGGTGGGGAACACTCCAGAATAATAAGATAAGAGATCGCATATCCACAATAGTCACAGTGACTCGGCAAATTCATACATGTAAACAGTAACAAACCTGCATAGCTCATTAACTTGGCCTGGATATACACGGGTATGGTTGCAACGTGTGCTGGTTTAGACGGAAATCATTAACTTTAAATTACACAGTAACCAAGCATTAAGAGAACGGCTTGGCAGGTCAACAACTGAAATGATAAATAGCTGTCCAGATCGAAAGTTGTGGAGAGACATGATCACCTACACCAGCAGGCATTGTGACGTGATGATGATGATAAATTACGCTTTTCATCTTCCTTCCTCATCTACCTTTCAGAGTCGATGCAAGATATAGTATTCATAGTTTCAAGTTTACAGTCTTTTGTTCTCCTGCTAGATATAGTTTTATTAGTTTCAAGTTTGCAGTCTTTTGTTCTCCTGCTAGATATAGTTTTATTAGTTTCAAGTTTGCGGTCTTTTGTTCTCCTGTTAGATATAGTTTTATTAGTTTCAAGCTTGTAGACTTTTGTTCTCCTGTTAGATATAGTTTTTTTTAGTTTCAAGTTTGCAGTCTTTTGCTCTCCTGCTATATTTTTATAGATATAGTTTCATTAGTTTCAAGTTTGCTCCCCTGCTAGATATAATTTAATTAGTTTCAAGTTTGCAGTCTTTTGTTCTCCTGCTAGATATAGTTTTATTAGTTTCAAGTTTGTAGTCTTTTGTTTTCCTGCTAGATATAGTTTTATTAGTTTCAAGTTTGCAGTCTTTTGCTGTCCTGTTAGATATAGTTTTATTAGTTTCAAGTTTGCAGTCTTTTGCTGTCCTGCTAGATATAGTTTCAAGTTTGCAGTTTAGTCTTTTGCTCTCCTACTAGGAATAGTTTCATTAGTTTCAATTTTGCAGTCTAGTCTTTTGCTCTCCTACTAGAAATAGTTTCATTAGTTTCAAGTTTGCAGTTTAGTCTTTTGTTCTCCTGCTAGATATAGTTTCATTAGTTTCAAGTTTGCAGTCTTTTGCTGTCCTGCTAGATATAGTTTCAAGTTTGCAGTCTAGTCTTTTGCTTTCCTACTAGAAATAGTTTCATTAGTTTCAAGTTTGCAGTCTAGTCTTTTACTGTCCTGCTAAATTTAGTTTCAAGTTTGCAGTCTTTTGTTCTCCTGCTAGATATAGTTTCATTACTTTTAAGTTTGCAGTCTTTTGCTCTTCTGTTATAGTTTTACTAGTTTTAATATTGCAGTCTGTTACTCTCCTGTTAGATATAATTTCATTAGTTTCAAGTTTGCAGTCTTTTGCTCTCATGTTAGACATAGTTTTATTAGTTGCAAGTTAGCTTTCATTGACCAGGAAAAAGCATTCGACAGAGTAAACAGAGAACAACTGTGGGAGATACTAACAACATACGGAGTAAGCCAACATCTAAACAACCTTATTAAAAGTCTCTACATCAACAGCAGCTCCACAGTCAGAACAGTAGCAGGCTACACAGACCACTTCGAAGTTAGATCAGGTGTAAGATAGGGATGCGTGCTATCCCCCTACTGTTTTTTTACATACATGGACTGTATATGCAAGTTAGTCAACCCATCAGAGACGGAGGAGATCAACGAGCTTTTATTAGCAGACGATCAGACACTAATACATGAAACAATAGAAGACCTACAATAGTACTTAAATAAATTGAACAGCACAGGTACAAAATACAGCATGAAAATCAACAAAGCATAAAGTCATGATTGTCGCCACAGATAAACAGAACATCAACATAACTATAAAAGGCATGCAACTAAAACAAGTAGATGAATTCAAATACCTAGGAAGTAAAGTGACAAACGGCAATTCACAAACAGCAGAGATAGACTTGAGATGCATCAAAGCGTATCAAATCATTGGACAGCTATCGCCACTATTGTCCAATAAAGAAATAACTCTAGAGGCAAAACGAACACTGTACAATACATTCTTCATCCCAACGTTGTGCTACCAATGCCAGTCCTGGACCCTAGATGCAAGAACAATAAGTAAAATAACCTCTTCTGAGATTAAATGTGTTAGACGAATAATAGGAAACATCATGAAAGACAAGATTAGAAATGAAGAACTGAGAAAAAAGCTAGAAATAGCGCCCCCCCCATAGAATATATATATATAGATAGAAACAACAGATAAAATGGTTTGGTCACATAACAAGGCAGAGTGATCAAAACACAACACAATGAGCCTGCTATAAGCGTTACGAGAATGCCAGACCCAAGGGTCGACCACGAAAAATATGGATGGATGGAATATTAGAAGCACTAGGACACATAACAGCAGCAGAGGCGAACAGAAAAGCAAAAGACTGCAAATTATATCTCCCCTCGACTCTGAAAGGCAAATGAGGAAGGAAAAAAGAAGAAGAAAAAGAGTGCAAGGTTGTTGTCTTTTGCTCTCCTGCTAGATATAATTTAATTAGTTTCAAAACATGAAATGATCTGAAATGGAATGATCTTCCGTCCTAAGTCGTTAGAGAGAGGACTTCCGGTCAATATGGCGGATAGGCGATGGGGAACCGTTGAGGCACTGTCTGAAAAGTGTTCCTTGTTGCAGTTTCCTCATATACTAAGTCCAGCTAGCTTCCGGGGCTATTGAGTTTAGTGCTCTTTGTACACCACGAGCTGTGTTTTTCATCTGGATCGTTTTTCGATTAGTTGTAACTCTAAACTGTCTCTAGGTCTATTCGATTAGTTGTAACTCTGAACTGTCTCTAGGTCTATTCGATTAGTTGTAACTCTGAACTGTCTCTAGGTCTATTCGATTAGTTGTAACTCTGAACTGTCTCTAGGTCTATTCGATTAGTTGTAACTCTGAACTGTCTCTAGGTCTATTCGATTAGTTGTAACTCTGAACTGTCTCTAGGTCTATTCCCTCAACTGTGATATCCACTTGTAGGTTTAACAATAACTATATTACAGTCGTTATACAGTAACATGACCCATTAGCCAGTCTATTTCTGGTGTAGACTGTTATAAAGGAGAGCATCTGAGAGGTTCAAGTGAGGTTTTAGTTAGTTAAGGGTCGGTGACCTAGCATAACGGCAGCTGATCGCCTAGTTTGAGTTTGTTTAAATGTAGAAATATGATTTCTCAATCCCGGCCTCCACCATAATAGTGTGTCAGACAAAGACAAACGAGGTGAAAATCGTCGTAGATATTTGTTATGTAATATATAATTATATGTAATATATAGATATCTCCTGTGTGTTACCTGGGCCTCATTATGAGGAAAGTAAAGAATAGTGACACTATGACCTTCCAGGTATGTCGTAAGATGCGACTAAGGAGGTTGATCGATGGCTTGACAAGCTGTCGTTGTAAAAAGTATTGTTATGGAAACAGAGGCAAAGATTTTAGTAGAAGTGATCTCTGCAATATGTGCCATCTTGGCACGCAAGGTTTCTGTTTTTGAGATTGTGGTTCTGCCCTATGTGCCGTCTTCGGTTCGAAAGGACAATAGATAGATAGATATAGATCTAGTAAATGTGGACACGTGAAATCAAGAATGCCATCGCAGCTCATTACAATTTGATTCTATGCCTCTCTCCTCTTCTTGGCGTTCCTCTGTTAAATGGGCGTGGATGCGTTTGGTCGCTAGTTTACGATCATCATCAAGTGCCATGCCTGCTGGCGTAGGTGATCATGTCTCTCCACAACTTTCGATCGCGACAGTTATTTATCATTTCTGTTCTGGACCTTCTGAGCCAAGCCATTCTCCTAAACTGCCTGGTTTCTTTTCTCTTTGCTTCCCTCTAATTCTTCGTCCTTCGATTTTCGCAGATGTTACAATATATCCCAACTGTTCCCTTCACATTATATAGCAAAAAAAAAAAAAAAACAAAGATGATTTTTTCTTCCTAATATTGGAAATTAGTTATATTTTTGTTTTGGCCTCTTTCATAACGTTTTCATTACTCTTCTTAGCTGTCAATGGTATTCTCAATATTCCTCTGTAAAACCACTTTTCTACATCCTCAAGTGATTTTCTTGTATGTTTTCCTATCGTCCATAACTCACATTTATATGTTAAGACTGGCTCTACATAACATTTACGAACTCTTTTCTTGTTTCTATTGTCAAAAACGTATTGCAGTATCTTCCTCATTTTTTTTTTTGGGGTGGAAATCTGCTTTTGTCTGAGCCATTCTGCATCTCACCTCTGTTGTACATCTTCTGTCTGAGGTTAACAAAGTTCCCAAATATTTAAATTCATTTACCTGTTTTAATATTTTTTCCACTTGTGTTTATTGTGCATTGTGGTGATGTATTTTTTCTGTTAGTTTACGATAAAACTGCTATATTTGCGCTTTAGCATGGGTATATCTAATGACTCGGACCAACAGCAAGCATTATTTTTATGAGATAAGTACAGACATCAAACATAACAAATATTAAATATTATGCGGGGCCGTGTGTATAGCAGCAGAGAACAAAGAAAATGAACATAAAATGGTATTTAGCAGCTAGACTAACATAAAGACTAGCATTAATTTTATATCAGCATCTTCACACACACACACACACACACACACACACACACACACACACACACACAATAGGACAAAATTATTGTGAAATAGCACCTGTAGTAGTTCAGAGCGTCAAATATTTGGGCACAATAATAGCAGCAGAAGGAAGATTGACCTCAGAAATAAAAAAAAAAAGCAGATTAACACAGGTAAAAATAGAATTTCAGAAAATGAAAAAAAAATGTCTTGTGCAAAAAGTTTATCGGTGCTATATAGAGTCAATTTTGACATATGGAAGCGAATGGACAGTAGACAAACAAATGAAAAGACGTTTTTCCCTTGACAGTTTAAAAGACGTGGTCGCCTACGCCAACCAGTATGGCACATGATGATGATATGTAGTAAAATAGTGGAAGACTAAATTTACGAAAAGTACGAAATACATTTCCACCGTTTTGCTCTTTAAAGAGAGAGTCCCGAATCAGCATCAGCCGTAGTCAACTCTTCTTGTGGTGACCGAGGTTGGTTGAATTTTTGTTATTTAGAATTCTACGAACAGCATAAGGCAAAGGACTCCTTTTGTAGACAGAACTTAATGTTCGACTGTAATTTTGTAGTTCTTTATAAGTGAAAGTTATGAAGTCTCTTGCAGACAGCAGAAGTTAACGTTTTAATTGGTTTTAGCACTCAGGCAGAGAATAAAATAATAAATAATAACAAACTACAAACTGAAACATAACATAACAAAAACTTACTTTAAAAAAACGTGTCTACAAGAATACTTTATTATTATTTATACTTTTAAGTTTTTTTTTAAAATATTATTTTATACTGGCTGGGTTTTTCCGATAGTTTAATTTTATCACTATGCACTACTACACTGACTAGCATTGATTAATTATGATCATATGAAAAGTAAGTCACTGGTAGTCACTAAAGTTGACTAAAGTCACACTAAAGCTGAAGTGAAGTAGTGAAGTCATTTGATTTAGTCACAAAAATCAGTTGTTTGAGTTGAGTTTGAGTTAGTTAGGAAGCTTTTGGTTTTAGACATCAGAGGTTAACATTAATTTTTGACTGTAGTTAAGTATAGTTGTTTATTTATTTAGTTCTACATGACATATATATGATAAGTTTAAAACAAATGTACTCTACTGAACTGTACACTGTACTACAGTTGAGTTAGTTGAGATGGGGGAGGCAAGGCAGTGAACATAACCGAATGGTAATATTGGTTTAAAGTCATCAATAGTGGTCAGTGGAACAATATTCATACTATACTCGTAGCTGACTACTTGCATCAAGGTCAGAGAGAAGACAGCACACATGATCAAGATCATTTTCATCTCTTTTACTTTATATTTTGTTACCATGGCAACAAACTGATCAGTCAAACCAGATGAGTAGTGATTGAAGAAGGAAGGCAACCTGGTACACAGAAATGCCATGCTGAAGTTGGATGTGTTAGGCCATTTAGTAGCCTCAGTCAGTCATAGTTGACCATGAATTTTGCAGTGCTTCTAGGAATTATTTTTTTCTTTTCCTTCACTGTGTATTCTCTTTATCTATGAATCTGTCAGAGTTGGAACTTTTGATTATATTTCCAAAAATTGCATTTTGCAGCTATCTCTTCCCAGGCTGTAGGGTTTATGTTTTATGTTTAGAGTCTTCATGTCACGTTTACACATGTCTATAAATTTGAGTTTTGGGCACCCCCTTGTTCTTTTGCCATCTATTAGTTGTCCATAAAGTATATCATTTGGTATGCGGCCAAGCCAGCATAACCTACATTGTTTGAACAGTGTGCAGATGTTCAGGAGGCCTGTGCTGGTGAGCACCTCCATGTTTGTCACTTTGTCCTTCCAGGTAATATAAAGAATACTGCACAGGCATCATAACTGGAATGCATTTAGCCTTCTCTCTTGCTTTGCATAAGTTGTTCACAATTCACTGCCATTTATAAGGATGTTACATCTTCTCAATATTCCTATATGGTGCAGAAACATGGACATTGAACAACAAAACAGAACAGAGAATTGAAGTCTTTGAAATGTGGATATATAGAAGAATAGTTAGAATTGGATGGAAGGAAAAGAAAACAAACAATGAAGTCTTAAAACAACTAAAAATGAAAAGAGAACTACTAAGCACAATTCAAACAAGACAAATGCGATTTTTGGGTCATGTTAAAAGACACAACAGCCTACTAAAAGTAATGGGTTAAGGCAAAGAAATGCAAATGAATGCATAAAAATGCGAAGCTGCAGTAAAGCTGAATATGAGGAAAAATTAAAATATAAAAAAAAAATGGTATGTTAGAAGCTTTACGTGATATGTGGGCGACACAGACTAAACGACGTTTCGACCCAATAGGCCTTCAGCAGGAACAAACAAGAAAAACACACACACAAAACTAATAACGAAACATTCGAAACAAAAATATTCGAAATATGTTAAATAAAATAAAATAAAAATGTCTATCCTGTGTGTATGAAAAGGAAATGGTAACAAAAGTGTGGCTCTCATGAATGTGCAGAAATGTGCGCAAATGCACACCGAACCAGAGGAGTTCACACAGGGGTCAGTGTGCAAACAAAAAGGAGAAAGAATAGAACAGTAGACTAACAGGTGCTCAAAAGGCGGTAAGAGTGAGATGTCTGAGAGTGGGGTACAATAAAAACAAATGAGGGGTAAGGAGCACAGAAAAAAGGTATAGAGGAGAACACCGAAGTGTCTCATAAGGGACTAGAGGAGAAGAACTATAAATAGCATGGCATAGTAGATAGACCAAAGATCCTAAATATGTGCAGAAGAGAAGGCTATGCAAAAGGGAAGGAACAGCCAAAAGGAAACTTTGTGTATGAGTGTGATACATTCATGCCTCGTGGGGTCAGCGAACCATACTGGACTATGAGGAGATTTTCCAAAATATAGTGGCTGCGGTCGCCAGAGCAACAAAGGACAATTCCAGTGACATGGATGTCGTCTTTACCCTTGTGATCAGTGGAGTTGAAGTGGGAAAACACTGGAGTACCAGTATTCTGTTGGACATCCCGTAGATGTTCACAAAATTTTTCCGCTAATCTTCTCCCAGACTCACCAATGTAGGTCATGTGGCATCGTTGGCATATGATGGCATAAATGATGTTGCGGGACACACATGTGAAGCCATGCTTGATCTCGAACCATCCATTAGGGAATAAGACCGAGTCAGTAGGGAGCACATAGGCACAGGTGATACAGTTACGACCACAATGGGCCGTACCGAAGTGTTGAGGGTGGGAGCGAGGGAGATGGCTTCTAACCAAAATATCTCTCAAATTCCTGTCGCGCTTGAAAGCGTTCATCGGGGGATCACTAAAATATTTACGGGTAGTGGGATCAGAGAGGAGAATGGAAAGGTAGCGGTTGAGTATCTTAACAGCAGCTAAGTTGTGAGGATGATATGTAAGGGTGAGTATAGTTCTCTCAGAGAGGGGGCGGTTGGAAGGAGTAAGTGCCTCGGGATGGGAGATAAGGAAGACCCGCTTGAGGGCAGACTGGAGGATCGAGTCTGGATAAAGACGGCGGCTAAAGAAACCTAACATGAGGTGAGACTGTAGGAGGAAATCTTGGTCATCCTGGCCGATGCGACGGAGACGCAATAACTGGGAGAACGGAATAGAATCATGACAAGAAGGTGAATGGGATGAAGTGTAGAGAAGATAACAATGGGCGTCTGTGGGTTTATAGAAAACCGAGGTGTGGAAGCCAGAAGTACCCAAAGAAACGATAAGATCTAGGAAGGTGACAGAGGAAGTGGATATACAAGATGTGAACTTGATAGCTATGTGATAGCCACCAATATAGTCGATAAACCTGGAGAGGTCATTCTCAGGTAGATCGGTAAGTCTGAAGCAGTCATCAATGTACCGAAGGTATACGATACCAGGATGACCAAGATTTCCTCCTACAGTCTCACCTCATGTTAGGTTTCTTTAGCCACCGTCTTTATCCAGACTCGATCCTCCAGTCTGCCCTCTAGCGGGTCCTCCTTATCTCCCGTCCCGAGGCACTTACTCCTTCCAACCGCCCCCTCTCTGAGAGAACTATACTCACCCTTACATATCATCCTCACAACTTAGCTGCTGTGAAGATACTCAACCGCTACCGTTCCATTCTCCTCTCTGATCCCACTACCCGTATATATTTTAGTGATCCCCCGATGATCGCTTTCAAGTGCGACAGGATATTTTGGTTAGAAGCCATCTCCCTCGCTCCCACCCTCAACACTTCGGTACGGCCCCTTGTGGTCGTAACTGTATCACCTGTGCCTATGTGCTCCCTACTGACTCGGTCTTATTCCCTAATGGACGGTTCTAGATCAAGCATGGCTTCACATGTGTGTCCCGCAATGTCATTTATGCCATCATATGCCAACAATGCCACATGACCTATATTGGTGAGTCTGGGAGAAGATTAGCGGAAAGATTTTGTGAACATCTACGGGATGTCCAACAGAATACTGGTACTCCAGTGTTTTCCCACTTCAACTCCACTGATCACAATGGTAAAGACGACATCCATGTCACTGGAATTGTCCTTTGTTTTCTCTGGCGACCGCAGCCACTATATTTTGGAAAATCTCCTCATAGTCCAGTATGGTTTGCTGACCCCATGAGGTATGAATGTATCACACTCATACACATAGTTTCCTTTTGGTTGCTCCTTCCCTTTTGCATAGCCTCCTCTTCTGCACATATTTGGGATCTTTGGTCTATCTACTATGCCATGCTATTTATAGTTCTTCTCCTCTAGTCCCTTATGAGACACTTCGGTGTTCTCCTCTATACCTTTTTTCTGTGCACCTTACCCCTCATTTGTTTTTATTGTACCCCACTCTCAGACATCTCACTCTTACCGCCTTTTGAGCACCTATTAGTCTACTGTTCTATTCTTTCTCCTTTTTGTTTGCACACTGACCCCTGTGTGAACTCCTCTGGTTCGGTGTGCATTTGTGCACATTTCTGCACATTCATGACAGCCACACTTTTGTTACTATTTCCTTTTCATACACACAGGATAGACATTTTTATTTTCTTTAACATATTTCGAATATTTTTGTTTCGTTATTAGTTTTGTGTGTGTGTTTTTCTTGTTTGTTCCTGCTGAAGGTCTATTGGGCCGAAACGTCGTTTAGTCTGTGTCATCCACTTATCACGTAAAGCTTCTAACATACCATTTTTTTGTATTTTTTAATTTTTCCAACTAAAAGTAATCCTGGAAGGGAAAATACAAGATAAAAGAGGCAGACCAAGACTAACATGGACGAGTAACATCAAAAGATGGACAAATCAGCTTATGACAACATGCACCATCAAAGCAAGAGACAGAGCAGAATGGTGCTCCATGATAGCCAACCTTCGTTGTGGAGATGGCATTCGATGATGATATAAGGATATTGATGATACAGATCAATACTGGTCTTTGTTTTAGTTGTCTATTTGCTGTTATAACAAACATGCCTAGAAAGGCGGGTGAAGGTGATAGCAGCTTTACCAATGAGGGTGCCAATTTTTGTATCTAAAGATAATTTGTCTTTGATGATAGACCTTAGGTATCTATACTGCTACATGGCATCAAGTTTGTCTTCTTCTTCTTCTACCTTTTAGCTCCCAGTGGAGCATAGGTCTTCAACAAACACTTTCCAAGTCATTCTGCTTTTTGCAATTCTTTTAAGATCATTCCATGTCTTCCCCATCATCTTCATCTCTGCTTCAATCTGTCTTCTCCAAGAATTCCTTGGTCTTCCTCTTTGTCTTTTCCCCTGGGGATTCCAAAAAAGGGCCTGTTGTGTAATACTCTCAGTTGGCTTCCGTAGTGTGTGTCCTATCCATCGTCTTCGCTGTATCTCTTTATCCACTGGTATTTGACCGGTACATTTCCATAATTCCACGTTACTGACTTTGTCCTGCCATTTCCATCCCTTTATTCTGCGCAAGCATCCATTAATGAAAGTCTGTACCTTCGTGATTGTCAATTTTGTTATTCTCCATGTTTCACAGCCATATAATAGGACCGACTTAACATTTGAGTTGAAAATTTTTATTTTTGTATTTAGCCTAATTTCTTTGGATTTCCATATGTTTCCCAGTGCAATGAAAGCTCCTCTTGCTTTTGATATCCTTATTTTGGTATCATTTTCTGTTCCTCCCTCTTTATCTATATTACTGCCCAGATATATATAAAATTGTACGTCTAGTAGAGGTATTTCTCCTAGTTTTATTTGGTTATTGCCAACTGCATTAATTCTCATAATGTTGGTCTTATCTCTATTAATCTTTAGTCCTAGCTGTTGTTATCTCTCATCTAATATACTCATTTTATCCTGCATCTGTTGATGGCTGTGTGATAGGAGAGCTATGTCATCAGCAAAGTCTAAATCATCAAGTTGTTTGGTCAGTGACCACTGGATCCCATTTCTGTTGCTTTGTGTCATTTTCATAATTTTTTTTTTTTTTTTTTTTTTGCGAAAAATCAAGTTTGTAGTTGTTGATAAAGATGGCAGAGGCTGCTTCAACGTCTTGACCAAGTATATTAGTTTTCTGCAAACTTATTGTGAGGCAGAGGTCTCTGCAGCTATGCAAAAACGATTTATCATGCTCTGGAGGTTTTGACTTTGCCTGACAAGTGCAGTGTCATAAGCTTATAATAGGTCTCTAATAGTGATATGTCTGATTTAGACATTGTTTTTATTCTTGAACAGATCTTGTATGAAGGTATACTCCTTCATCCGCATTTGAGAGTGGATGTTTCATGTTTATTTTGGGTCAAAATGTGCATATGTTGCAGCTTGTTGTAAACCACAGCACAACATATGTACATCCACTTAACAATATTTATCCAACAAGGAAATAACTCTAGAGGCAAAACGTGCAATCTACAATGCAATCTTCATTCCAACATTTTACTACCAATGCCAGTCCAGGACCTTAGGTGCAAGAACAACAAGAAAAATAACCTCTGCTGAGATGAAATGTTTTAGACGAATGACTTGAAACAGCCTGAGAGATAAGATCAGAAATGAAGAACTGAGAAAAAGGCTAGGAATAACCCCTGCTATAGAATATATCAAGAAACAACAGATAGAATGGTTTGGCCACGTGACAAAGCAGAAAGATCAGAACACAAGCCTTAAATAAATGTTGCGAGAACACCAGACCCAAATACCAACCATGAAAAAGATGGATCGATGGAATACTAGAAACACTAGGAAACATAGAGAACACCAGACCCAAAGGCCGACCACGGTAAAGATGGATTGATGGAATACTGGAAACACTAGCAAACATAACAGCAGCAGAGGTGAACAGAAGAGCAAAAGACCACAAATTATATCTCCCTTCGATGCTGAAAGGAAAATGAGAAAGGAAAGAAGAAGACTTAACAATAACATTCTTTTGGGTGAATGATGAAACTAAACAATAAAGTCCCTTCTGGTAGATATAGGTTAACTTTTAGCTTTAGCTATTCTTCAATGATCAGAGAGGCAAGAGCAGCAGGAATCTGCTCCCTCAATAAAATAGAGTTGCTTGCACAGAACAGAAACAATTGGCGAGATTTGATAAAATATCTAGAAGGATTGAAAACTGCTAGAAATAACAATTTAGATAAGAGAAAGAGTATCTGGGTCTATGCCCTATGGGCCGACTACGGCTTGAAAGGACAGTAGATAGATAGATTCTTCATTGAAACTAAACATTAGAGTCTCTTCTCATAGATATAGGTTAACTTTTAAAAATACCTATTCTTCAATGAAACTAAACATTGAAAGTCTTTTCTTGTAGACAGATGTCAGTGTTTAATAGTAGCTATTTAGCCTTACTTTTATGAATGTGAAAGTCGCGAGAGGATGTGTCTTGTATACAGAGGCTAACATTTTACTACCAATCTACAGATCTAAACCCAGTTACACTTCAAGCAGCAACTACAGTTCAGTAACATGCTGTCCAACATTTCGAAGCTGTCAAGAAAGATTGTCATTGACAGTGTGAAAATTGTGGGTGGTACAAGAAGCTTCCAGACTCGTCCTGCTGCATCTGCCGGTGCTGTAGCTGCAAAAAGTGAAGGTAAATGAGCAATTTTTTATCCTGACAGGTTGGTCTTATGTTTGTAGCACTAAATGACAAGTTGGTGAATTGGAATGCTACATGACATTGAGTTTAGTGCACAAAGGCATGGTAATAAATTCATAGTGTTAGATACCATGTTGGTGAGTATTTAGTGACAGTAACATTTTGGTGAGTTTGTACATGTAAATTAGTTCTAAATGACAAGTTGCTGAGTTATATTGTGTGAAATGTCTTGATGGTGAGATTGAGGTTGGTGCTAAATAATATTTCAGTTACTTTTATATCCAATAATGGAAAACAAATGTAGTAACAGTTTCAGAGATAAAGTGTGTGATATTCATTCCTGAAACCACATTAGCAGCTACAAATTTTTTTTTATAGATGCATCTTTAAAACAAGTATCAAAGGAGCTGCCTCCAAAAGACATGAGACCACTGTATTTAGATGCACAGGCTACAACGCCCCTGGTAAGAATATGTTTTTTTGTATCATCAAATTTGAATCTAACAATTATTTAATTTTTTATTATGAGTTTCATCAAATATGAATCATTTCATATTGTCAGAGTTGAAAGCTGACGAACACAATAACAACAAATATGAATCATTTGACCATTTAAGTTTTCATTATAAATTTAATCACATATGAATCATAATTATTTGATTTCTCGTTATAAGTTTCATGAAATATGAACCTTGCATCTATCTAATTACTAAATATAAATTTTATAAATTATGAATCTTACTGCCGTTTAAATTTTCATTATAAGTTTAAAAAAAAATTAAATTTTAATCTGGAGGTAGGTGCGCCTGATAGCAACAAAAGCTGGAAGTTGCCAGTAACTCACAGCTGATAGCTTGTGCCAGGATTGGTGAACCAGAGCCAACCAGACCCTACTCCACTTCTTTAGTCTGGTCATGTGAGTAGAGATCAAAGAGGGAAGGCAACCCAGTACTGATAATGCTGTGCTGAAGTTGAATATGTTGGGTTGAAAGGCGTACGACACAAAACATCTACGCCAACTGAACATCATTTTAAAGATGGATGATGAGAAAGACTATCCATTCCTTTAGTAGTCATTGGGTAAATGCCAGAAAGAAAGAGAAATATAAATCTTGACATTAAAGCTATGCAATTTATCATTATTCTGCCCGTGCGTTGCCTGGGCCCAAAAGGGGAGTAAAGAATAGCGGCGCTGTACCCTACCAGGCAGGTTCATAAGAGGCGAGAAAGGAGGGTTGGGCATGGGACTGACTATCCCCATACTGTAAAAAAATAAGCCGAAGAAACTTCACAAACATGGACAAGTAAAAGAGAGAAAAAGTAAGTCTGCCATCCAGGAAAGAGAAGGGCTCTCTGTCTAAGAGACGTATGGCGCAAGCCGGAGAAAGCCGTAAGGAGTCTGGGTTGCCGACTCACCCTTTGTCTACCAGAAAATCCTCCAGAATTGGCACCTAGAATATACGTACCCTAAACGAACCGGGAAAAGCTGCACAGGTAGCAGCAGAAATGACAAACTACATGATAGATATTCTGGGAATGTGTGAAACAAGATGGCTAGGAATGGAAAGAATAAAACTAAATACAGGAGAGATGATTTTATCATCAGGACACCAGGAACCTGGAGCATAACATAGTGAAGGGGTAGCTATAATGCTATCAAGGAATGCACAGAAGACACTAATAGAATGGGAAGCAGTAAGACCAAGACTAATGAGAGCAACATTTAAAACAACCAAAAACAAAATAAAATTACACATTATACAATGCTATGCACCAACCAACGATAAGGATGATTTAGTTAAAGATGATTTCTATAAACAGATCCAATGTCAGATGGATGCAAGACGAGCCAAGGATATTATAATCTTGATGGGAGACCTAAATGCTAAAGTAGGATCAGACAACAGAGGCTTCGAAGAGATTATGGGAAAACATGGACTTGGAGATATAAATGAGAATGGAGAGATATTTGTGAATTTCTGCGCCCTTAAGCAAGTGAGCCTAGGAGGAACAATATTCCAACATAAAAGAATACACAAAGCTACATGGGTGTCACCAGATCATAGAACGGAAAATCAAATTGATCACATATGTATTAATAATAAGTTTAAGTCATCCTTACAGGATGTAAAAGTATATAGAGGGGCAGATGTAGCTTCTGATCATCATCTTCTGATAGCCAAACTTAAAATTAAACAGAAATGGGATCCAGTGGTCACTGACCAAACAACTTGATGATTTAGACTTTGCTGATGACATAGCTCTCCTATCACACAGCCATCAACAGATGCAGGATAAAATGAGCATACTTGATGAGAGATCACAACAGCTAGGACTAAAGATTAATAGAGATAAGACCAACATTATGAGAATTAATACAGTTGGCAATAACTAAATAAAACTAGGAGAAATACCGCTACTAGACGTACAATCTTACATATCTGGGCAGTAATATAGATAAAGAGGGAGGAACAGAAAATGGTACCAAAAGATAAAGAAAGATATCAAAAGCAAGAGGAGCTTTCATTGCACTGGGAAACATATGGAAATCCAAAGAAATTAGGTTAAGTACAAAATAAAAATTTTCAACTCAAATGTTAAGTCGGTCCTATTATATGGCTGTGAAACATAGAGAACAACAAAATTGACAATCACGAAGATACAGACTTTCATTAATGGATGCTTACGCAGAATAAAAGGATGGAAACGGCAGGACAAAATCACTAACATAGAATTATGGAAATTACCAGTCAAATACCAGTGGATAAAGAGATACAGCGAAGACGATGGCGCTGGATAGGACACACACTACGGAAGCCAACTGAAAGTATTACACAACAGGCCCTTTTTTGGAATCCCCAAGGGAAAAGACAAAGAGGAAGACCAAGGAATTCTTGGAGAAGACAGATAGAAGCAGAGATGAAGATGATGGGGAAGACATGGAATGATCTTAAATGGATGGCAAAAAACAGAACGACTTGGAAAGTGTTTGTTGAAGATCTATGCTCCACTGGGAGCTAAAAAGGTAGAAGAAGAATTTATCTTTACAAATTTTATTGAATAATAATTTTACAGCTGTTTAGTTTTTAATTATAAATCTAATTATGAATCTTTCCGTTATTTAATTTCTACTTATATATTTCTGATATAATCACATATAAATTTCCCAAAGATCGTGAATAATCAATCTTGTTCTCACTATTGCAGGATCCACGTGTCCTAGACAAAATGATGCCATATTTAGTGAGCCAGTATGGAAACCCTCATTCCAGGACTCATGCTTATGGATGGGAGAGTGAGGCAGCTGTTGAAAGGGCACGAAATGTAAGAATCTCAGTATTGACTGCACTTTGGCAGGTCTTTTCTTACTGGAACTGTAGGGATTCTGGTCTTTTCTTATTAAAACTGTAAGGATTCTGGTCTTTTCTTATTAAAGCTGTGAGGATTCTGGTCTTTTCTTATTAAAGCTGTGAGGATTCTGGTCTTTTCTTATTAAAGCTGTGAGGATTCTGGTCTTTTCTTATTAAAGCTGTGAGGATTCTGGTCTTTTCTAGATTAGAGCTGTTGGATTTCTGGTTCTTTCTCAATTATAACTGTTGTATTTGGGACTGTTGGGATTTGTTTGTATTTGTATAGGAACAGCTATATATAGAAGGGATTAGATTTCACAATATTTCTTTGTGTTTTGTTAGGAACAACTATATATAGATGGGATTAGATTTCATTATATTTCTTTGTGTTTTGTTAGGAACAACTATATATAGAAGGGATTAGATTTCATTATATTTCTTTGTGTTTTGTTAGGGACAACTATATATAGATGGGATTAGATTTCACAATATTTCTTTTAGCTTTGCTATGAACAACTATGTATAGAAGGGATCAGATTTCACTGTATTTTCCTTGTGTTTTGCTATACTCTTTTAGCAAGTCGCCCATATCATTGGTGCTGACCCACGAGAGATCATCTTCACAAGTGGAGCTACTGAATCCAACAACATCAGCATCAAGGGGGTTGCTCGCTTCTACAAGGGCAAGAAGAATCATCTCATTACAACACAGACAGTGAGTGTCCTAACATTGTCTTCAGTCGCAGTTGCCAGTGTGTGTTAATTGTTTCTAGATACTATCGTCTATACAAGATGGTAAAACCATGTCTGATTTTTTTGTTATTGCGCTAGAATTTCTTGTAACAGACGATGTATTAAACACAATAAAACTGTAGCTGTCTTGTGTATCTTTAGTGTTATTGCTGGAAGTACCTGGTGGGAGTAGCTGTCTTGTATATCTTTAGTGTTGTTGCTGAAGGTACCTGGTGGGAGTAGCTGTCTTGTATATCTTTAGTGTTATTGCTGAAGATACCTGGTGGGAGTAGCTGTCTTGTATATCTTTAGTGTTGTTGCTGAAGGTACCTGGTGGGAGTAGCTGTCTTGTATATCTTTAGTGTTATTGCTGAAGGTACCTGGTGGGAGTAGATGTCTTGTATATCTTTAGTGTTGTTGTTGAAGGTACCTGGTGGGAGTGGCTATCTTGTATATCCTTAGTGTTGTTGCTGAAGGTACCTAGTGGGAGTAGCTGTCTTGTATATCTTTAGTGTTGTTGAAGGTACCTGGTGGGAGCAGCTGTCTTGTATATCTTTAGTGTTGATGCTGAAGGTACCTGGTGGGAGCAACTGTCTTGTATATCTTTAGTGTTGATGCTGAAGGTACCTGGTGGGAGCAGCTGTCTTGTATATTTTTAGTGTTGATGCTGAAGGTACCTGGTGGGAGCAGCTGTTTTGTATATCTTTAGTGTTATTGCTGAAGGTACCTGGTGGGAGTAGCTGTCTTGTATATCTTTAGTTATTTGATTATGGAAGGCCCCGGTATCACTGCAAACGAATTAAAATCCATAATTGCTCAACTGCCCATGCCAGCGTAATCATCCGAATATCTCATCTCCCAAACAAAGAAAGGTAACTTAGTCCCCATCGTAGCAGTCTCAGCACACGCCAAAAGACATAAGGCGAAACCACGCAAAAAGTGAACACGGCCAACTGTTCCCTGTTATACGATATCATCATTCATCGTAAATAATTGGAATATCGAAACATGATCAAAACGGATCACAGCTCACGGTGTGCACAGAGCACTTAATTCAGTAGCTCCTGCAACAAGCCGGACTTGCTGCAACAAGGAACACTTTTCATGCATAACCTTCAGTTGGACCCGCGGCCTATACACCATATACCGGAAGTTCACGTCCTCTTGAAAATGATGATCGTCATATTTTCTTAGAAATGTATAGCGCTTGATGATGCTAGGCCATCGTTGTTGACTCCAATTCCGAACATAGCTGAATGTACCTGGTGGGAGTAGCTGTCTTGTATATCTTTAGTGTTATTGCTGAAGGGACCTGGTGGGAGTAGCTGTCTTGTATATCTTTAGTGTTATTGCTGAAGGTACCTGGTGGAAGTAGCTGTCTTGTGTCTTCATGAAGTAGTAGTAATTTGAGGTCCTAGTCAGAGCACCTGTTTTCACACTTCCTTCAATGGTAAGCAGCTGGTATGAGATAATGATAACATGTACAACTAAACCAGCAAACTGAAGAAAGCAACAGGAAATATAACATGTACAACTAAACCAGCAAAACTGAAGAAAACAACAGGAAATATAACATGTACAACTAAACCAGCAAAACTGAAGAAAACAACAGGAAATATAACATGTACAACTAAACCAGCAAAACTGAAGAAAGCAACAGGAAATATAACATGTACAACTAAACCAGCAAAACTGAAGAAAGCAACAGGAAATATAACATGTACAACTAAACCAGCAAAACTGAAGAAAGCAACAGGAAATATAACATGTACAACTAAACCAGCAAAACTGAAGAAAGCAACAGGAAATATAACATGTACAACTAAACCAGCAAAATTACACAATAGAAACTGAAGTAATCAAGAGAGGAGATGGCAAGATAACACATACACTGCACAATAGAAACTGAAGTAATCAAGAGATGGCAAGATAACACATACACTGCACAATAGAAACTGAAGTAATCAAGAGAGGAGATGGCAAGATAACACATACGCTACACAATAGAAACTGAAGTAATCAAGAGATGGCAAGATAACACATACACAACACAATAGAAACTGTTTTAGAATTTCCTGAGATTTCTTTCTAGTCATTTATTTAGTGCATGTGTTTGGTGTGCTTAGACTGATGAAATATGTCTCATTTATAAATATTTCCTGCTATTTGATATTAAACCTAACAGCAATCTCTGTCTATAAAAAACAATAGAAACGTCTTATTAGAAAATGTTTTTTTTCCTCCATCTGAAATATTTGTTTGTCTGTAGAGAATGTTTATTAATGAAATAGTTTTTGTTTTTAAATGTGCACTAAATGCATTAACTGAAATGTTTGCCAATTAAATGGTTTTCAGGAACACAAGTGTGTTCTGGATTCATGCCGTTCTCTGGAGTCTGAGGGTTTTGAAGTGACCTACATGAATGTCCAGCCCAATGGTATCTTGGACCTGCAGGTATTTTTTTTTTTAACTAGAGACTAGGAACTGAATTTTAGGTGTTGATCCGTTTTTCCCTGGCAGCTGTGTGCACAGGGGTCCCATGCCACACAGACAGATAACTCCATATTTGGAGGTACTCATATTTGTTTTCATTGATGAGTAATTGACATTTCAAGCTGGGCCTCGCTGCAGAGACCAGAGGTGGTTGCATATGTATTTACAGCATGATCGGCAGGCAGAACAGTCAAAGATGACTGGTGCATATGTTATGACCATGAGTAGTATGATGATGGAGTGATGGCAGTGACCAGGGCATTCATCTGGTTGGAGTCACAAGACTAAAAATACACCTGCATACTAAATGATTCGATGAACATGATAAAAAAAGTGGAGGTGGGTTTTGTATGCAGGCAATGGGTAGAGTCACCTTTGTCTACATCCCTGGGCATGTGGGAGTAAAGGGAAATGAAAGAGCGGACAGGTTGACTAGTTGCACTGTCATTGAAGATGTCAACCAATGGATCGGGCAGACATCAATGCCCTCAAAGATGTGGGAAGGGCACATGACTTTGATAACCATGAGTCCACGTCACTCCTTTAGATGAAAGAGATGGGAGTAAAGATGGGCACATCCAGAAACTTAGTGGATGTATAAGAGGATTTATTAACCAACACAGAACTGGAGTCGTCAGTCGCTAGACACTGCGGGACTTGCTGAGGAGGGGAGCTGAGCACCAATGGGCATGTTCGGAGTGCAATGATGATGATCCACAAATAACTCAATAACTGAGGAGGGGATCTGAGCACCTATGGGCATGTTCGGAGTGCAATGATGATGATCCACAGATAACTCAGCCGCTGAATAGAATTACAGTCACTTGGAATTTTATGTGGACAAAATTTAAATACATAATTCATATACACTCAGAATTTTATTGAGAAGAATTTTGTTACCGTAAGTAAATACAAACTAAATGTTTATTGGTCATGTAGACAATATTTTGTGCGTTCCTTATTTCATCGTTATATTCTAACACTCTACTTCTGTTAGCACATGTATCATGACTTTTGATGTCCAGCTTATTGTTCACTTTATTGCCATGTTCATGAAGTTTCCCTCTTCTCATGATGCCTGCCTCCACTGAATATTAATTTTTATATCCCCCTCAGGGTTCCCATTTCTTGTGTTACCAATCTTTATCTATATTTAGGAACTGGAGAAGAATATTCGTCCACAGACAGTTCTTGTCTCGGTCATGACAGTCAACAATGAGATTGGGGTCAAACAACCCATTGAGGAAATTGGTAAGTCTTTGGGTGGGAATGAAGGGGTATATTCTAGGGCAGGAGATTAAATGTGAGATCATTATATCATGGATGAAACATTCAAACCTATTATTAATACATAAGTAATAACCCATTTACAAGACTACATTGATATATTTTATATTTTAAAAAAATTAAAATATACATTTTAAAAAGTAATTTTGGCACAAACAAATAAGATGTGTTAGTATCCAATTTTAAACTGTTAGGATTTATACAGGATTTTTAACTTTTAGGCAACAGCATGTTTGCTAGGGGCGTTTCACAAAATAGAATCATGTACATTTTTCCAGAGATGCATTAACAAAAAGAATTGTTTATATACTTTTTTCTAGAGCTGTTTTTATAAATAGAATCATCTAGACACATTTTTCTAGAGCTGTTTTAATCAATAGAATCATGTACATTTTTCCAGAGATGCATTAACAAAAGGAATTGTTTAGATACTTTTTTCTAGAACTGTTTTTATAAATAGAATCATATAGACACATTTTTCTAAAGATGTTCTAACAGACACAGTCATTTAGATACACTTTTCTAGTGTCACTTAATCGATGCAGGACAGAAACAATCAGTATATGAACACTTCAATGGTTGTTGGAATGGGCAGCAGGGCGGATATGGGAATGCCCAGACTGCTGCACACCAGTCCGAACTGAAAACTAAAGTATATACAACAGTGTTTTCTTATTATATATGATTAACAGTTTTAAAATGATTTCTATACTAGAATTAATTTAAGGTTGCTGTTTGTCATGCTTTGTGTTAAGATCTAACACTAGATGACGACACCTTTAATATATTTACAAACTCAAAATATAAATTCTTGGAATTAAACATTTTGCTGCAGACAAACATTTCCACACTCCCAATACTTTTCTAATTATTGCTTTCAATAACCCCAGAATGTTGGATTTGTTTCCTTTGATGTTAGATTTTTTTGTTGTTCAAACATCATGTGCGTTTCGTAAAATTAAGGTGTCATAAGAAACCTGGCTGTTTTTTTTTCTTAATAAATTTCACCAATTTTCAAGACATTTTTTTTTTCAAACATCATGTGTGTTTCTTACAAATTATGAAGGTGTCATAAGAAACCTGGCTGTTTTTTTTTCTTAATAAATTTCACCAATTTTCAAGACATTTTTTTTCCTTTATGACGAATCAAGTCACTATGGCTTTCAGTGAGACATCAAACAAACCTTTGTAACATGAAATAGGCAGCGAATGACACTAAGAGGAAGCCATAATTAAGACTGGAATGACAGACTGACTGCTGACACTTGAATAGACAATGTAAAACACCTCTGGTAGCCTAGGCACCATGCGTTCGAATTTCAGGTCATAAATTGAACCTAAGCCAGGAAATGATTACTGCACCTGATTCCCATGTCTCTCCTTGTGTAAACACACAGAGGTGTAGCAAAAGTTAAACAAAAAATACTCATTTAGTGTTGTAATTTTTATGAAGGTGTCGTGAAATGTGTCTCGCGGATAGGTGTCGTAATCTAGGGTGAAGGTTGCTGTTTGTCTTTACTTTTTGTCAAGAATTATTATTAAGGCAGTTGTTAGTTATTACTTTGTGTCAAGATTTATATATAAACTGCTGCTTGTCATGTTCCTTCCACTCCTATTTATGTTTCAGGAGCATTGTGTCGTTCCAAGAAGGTTTTCTTCCACACTGACGCTGCTCAGGCTGTCGGGAAGATACCCTTGAATGTGAACACTATGAACATTGACCTTATGTCAATCAGTGGCCACAAGATTTATGGACCCAAAGGTCAGTGACATATATTTGTTTATTCTGGCTGTTACCATGACAACTGTCATAATGATTAGTCATTGTTCATCTTTCTGTGGAGTCAGCATCCTCTGTTATATTTTGGAATTTGAAAAACGAGTACAAAAAGGCCACATTAATTTTGATTGATGATACAGTGTGGATATAGTAATAGTGGAGATATTGGTGTTATTGTAACAGTGGCAATGTTTATATTGGCAATAGCTTTGTCAATATTCTTTGTTCTAGTTGATGATACATTTGAAGATATAATAACAATGGAAATTTTGGAAGATAGAGTAGAAATGGAAGTTCTGAGGATATAGTAACAATGAAGAAGGAGACATAGTAACAATAAAGATATTAGTAATGTAGTAACAAGGAAGATATTAGAGACATAGTAACAATAAAGGTATTGGTGATATAGTAACAAGGAAGATATTAGAGACATAGTAACAATAAAGGTATTGGTGATATAGTAACAAGGAAGATATTAGAGACATAGTAACAATAAAGGTATCGGTGATATAGTAACAAAGAAGATATTAGTGATATAGTAACACTGTGGTGATGTTGGAGGTATAGTAACCATTGCAATGTTGAAAATGGTACTGTTAATCATTCTTTGTTCTAGTGGATGATACATTTGAAGATATAGTAACAATGAAGATAAAGACACAATTAGCTCTGAATGTAGTGTTGTTAAAAATTAAAAAAACACATATCATATCCAACACTTGGTAAGAAAACCTTTCTATAACTATTCTAACCGCAACCAGATATCTTCAAATCTCTTTTTTCTTTTTTGTTGTTCACCCAATAATTACTAAAGGAATGGATAGTTCCTTCATCATCTGACATTAAGTGGGCACAGATGCATTGTGTTTTGGTTTATTTTCCAAACACATCTGACTTTTGAGTACCTGGTTGCCTTCCCTCTTTGATCCCTACTCACTCGGCCTGCCAGATTAGACTGGTTAGTCTTACTGGAGACATAGTGAAGAAGTGGGGTAGGGTCTGAATGGTTCTGGTTCACCGATTCTGTTGCAAGCCATCAGCTAAAGGTTGCTGACAGCTTTCTGCTCTCTTGGTGTCAGGTTTCTTGGCTCCTGCTATCACATGACAAGAAATGTCCTTGAACAAGCAAAACTTTACTGTCACATGACACATCCCACATGTAGCATGAGATTGATTCAGTGCCAAAATGTGACATAATAAAATCTACACACACAAGAAAGATGCAGTTATGTACTAACTGGTAAATACTTTGTAGTAATTTCTTGTAATCAATTATTTTTATGGTTTGGCCACGTGACAAGGCAGAGTGATCACAACACAACGAGCCCTCAAAAAAACGTTGCGAGAAAACCAGACCCAAGGGTTGACCACGAAAAAGATGGATTGAGGGAATATTAGAAGCACTAGAAAACATAACAGCAGCAGAAGCGAACAGAAGTTCAAATTATATCTCTCCTCGACGCTGAAAGGCAATTGAGGAAGGAAAGAAGAATTATTTTTATCACAAACTTTTATCTCATGAGAAGAATTTATCTGTTTATGAAATGAGATGCTGCTGCAGACTTGTGTCTTCTTACTTGTTTTAGGTGTTGGGGCACTCTATGTCCGCAGACGGCCCAGAGTGAGAATAGAGGCTCTACAAAGTGGTGGAGGGCAGGAGCGTGGCATGAGGAGTGGGACTGTGCCCACTCCGCTGGTTGTTGGCATGGGTGCTGCCTGTGAACTTGCAGAGGAGGAAATGCCTGTAAGTAATGGGGTGTGTTGATTCAATAATGATGTGTCCAGATGACTATGTAACCATTTCAATGTTGACAGTTCAATAATGATGTGTCCAGATGACTATGTAACCACTTCAATGTTGACAGTTCAATAATGATGTGTCCAGATGACTATGTAACCACTTCAATGTTGGCAGTTCAATAATGATGTGTCCAGATGACTATGTAACCACTTCAATGTTGACAGTTCAATAATGATGTGTCCAGATGACTATGTAACCACTTCAATGTTGGCAGTTCAATAATGATGTGTCCAGATGACTATGTAACCACTTCAATGTTGGCAGTTCAATAATGATGTGTCCAGATGACTATGTAACCACTTCAATGTTGGCAGTTCAATAATGATGTGTCCAGATGACTATGTAACCACTTCAATGTTGACAGTTCAATAATGATGTGTCCAGATGACTATGTAACCACTTCAATGTTGGCAGTTCAAGTAGAGAAATGACAGAGTTGAGTGGCTACAAATGATGACAGCTACAGGTGAAGATAAAGCAAACAGAAAGTAAATGTGGGAGAGCTTATGAAAGATAACAAAAAGGCAGAGATAGAAATTAGGAAGTCATTATGGCTAAGAAGACAAAAGTATCTGAATCACTGCCCAGCTCAACCATGGACTTTGAGGAGGATATCACTGACATCAGTAATCTCATCATCATAAATGACACCAGTAATCTCATCATCATAAATGACATCAGTAATCTCATTATCATAAATGACATCAATAATCATAAATGACATCAGTAATCTCATAAATGACATCAATAATCTCATCATCATAAATGACACCAGTAATCTCATCATCATAAATGACATTAGTAATCTCCCGTGTGTTACCAGGGCCTCATTATGTGGGAAGTAGAGAATAGTGACACTGTGACCTTCCAGGCATGTCGTAAGAGGCGATTAAGGAGGTTTATCAATGGCTTGACAAGCTGTCATTGTAAAAAGTGTTGTTATGGAAACAGCGCCATATATTTTAGAGCAGTGATCTCTGCAATGTGTGCCACTTTGGCACACAAGGTTTCTGTTTTTGAGATTGTAGTTCTGCCCTATGTGCCGTCTTCGGCTCGAAAGGACAATAGATAGAAAGAATCTCATCATCATAAATGACATCAATAATCTCATCATCATAAATGACATTAGCAAATTTATCATCATCTCTAACAATAGTAACTTCATCATCACATGTTATCAGTAAAATTGTCCTCATACCTGATGTCAGTAAACTCATCATCACAATCGAAAGCAGTAAAATTATCCTCATACCTGATGTCAGTAAACTCATCATCACAATCGATAGCAGTAAAATTATCCTCATACCTGATAATCAGTAAATTTATCCTTATACCTGATGTCAATAAACTCATCATCACAATCGATAGCAGTAAAATTATCCTCATACCTGATAATCAGTAAATTTATCCTTATACCTGATGTCAATAAACTCATCATCACAATCGATAGCAGTAAAATTATCCTCATACCTGATATCAGTAAATTTATCCTCATACCTGATCCCCAGTATGATGCAAGAAGGATTGACACACTCTCCAAACGTTTGATCAATAAAATCACAGAGTCCTGCCCTCGTGTGATCAGGAACGGAGACCCAGAGAGGACTTACCCAGGTGACCAACTTGGGAAAAGAAGGGCTTTGTCAATAAATAACACTCACATTTCTTTCTCTGATAAAATTGCCATGTTGTACATTGTTGTACATGCTCCATGTGTCAAGATCTGTTCTTGTGTATGTACATCTGATGCTTGTGTTGTTGGATGGTACTCAAAGAGTATGTGGTGGTGACAGTGTGTTTCCATTCTTCTTAGATACTCAACTGACAAGCTGCCATGCTTTTTTTTTTCCTTCATTACTGTCATAGTTGTTGTAAATGTCTTATTGGCACTCACAGCTGTTGTATATGTTCTACTGGCACTCACAGCTGTTGTATATGTTCTACTGGCACTCACAGCTGTTGTATATGTTCTACTGGCACTCACAGCTGTTGTATATGTTCTACTGGCACTCACAGCTGTTGTATATGTCCTACTGGCACTCACAGCTGTTGTATATGTTCTACTAGCACTCACAACTGTTGTATATGATCTACTGGCACTCACAACTGTTGTATATGTCCTACTGGCACTCACAACTGTTGTATATGTACTAATGACACACACAACTGTTGTATATGTCCTACTGGCGCTCACAACTGTTGTATATGTCCTACTGGCGCTCACAACTGTTGTATATGTCCTAATGACACACACAATTGTATATGTCCTACCGGCACTCACAACTGTTGTATATGTTCTACTGGCACTCACAACTGTTGTATATGTTCTACTGGCACTCACAACTGTTGTATATGTTCTACTGGCACTCACAACTGTTGAATATGTTCTACTGGCACTCACAACTGTTGTATATGTCCTATTGACACTCATAATTATGCTAAGTTATGACATTTGCATGTAGTGTTCATTTATGGGGTTAAAATATAGACATTTGCTATGGGTGTTTTCTCAAGCAACAGCACTAGGTGGGGTTCACACAGGGCTACCTTGTGTGACTAAACTTTATGCAATGAATTTGTTTTGTAGCTGGCCTTATATAAAATTATTTTGTTTTGTAGTCAGTCTATATATGATATTAACTTGTTTTGTAGCCAGCCTATATATATGTATATATATATAACATTATTTTGTTTTGTAGCTGGCCTATAAATGCAATGATTTTGTTTTGTAGTCAGTCTATATATGATATTAACTTGTTTTGTAGCCAGCCTATATGACGTTTGCATGTCTTGTTCTGTTCTTAGGCTGTGTCAATCTGTCATTTGCTTATGTGGAAGGGGAGTCACTGCTGATGGCACTCAAAGATATTGCTCTTTCATCTGGGAGGTAAAAAATATTAATGATTGCTGCCTGTCATTCTTGCCACAGGGTTGCCTTAACTGAGGAGTAATTTTTTTAAATCTTGTGTGTGGGCAATAAAATAGCATTGTTGTAATCAGGACAAAATAAAGTTGTAGTCCAGGGAATAGTAATTTTATAGCCCAGAAATAGCTATGCTGTAGTCCAGACATCAAATGTTTTTGGTTGTGTGAGACAGTAATTTTGTAAACTAGACATAAAAGAGAACAAGACATTTGTTCATAGCTGCAGCATTTTTTTCCCCAGTGCATGCACCTCAGCCTCCCTGGAACCTTCATATGTTTTGAGAGCTATTGGTGCTGATGAAGATCTGGCTCATTCGTCTATCAGGTCAGTATTATTGCACATAGCTCTATGTTTAATCATGACTTTTTTATGTCTTTGATTGGTTGGATTGGCCTGACAGAATGAATAAGAAGAAATGTTTATAGGAGATTTTAAAAATAAATTCAGCTTAATTTAATCTTTACATTCATTTTCCGAACCATCTGTGTTACGATTTTTAATTCATCAGGAGATAAAGGAAAACAATAAACACCATTGGCAGTGAAGCAAGTACAAATGTGCAACCTTGTCATAAACATATCTCATGAAAATATGATAATTTGTAGAAATCAACAAATACTTTCGTCTACTAGCAGTAAATAATGTGCTGAATTCAGATGTGTTGAGGCAAAAGGCACAAATATGACAGTTACACTGCAAACCACAACACAACGCAGACACACCCACTTAATGTCCTTTTAAGGGTGGATGATGACGAGGTGTACTCCTTTAGTGATCGGGCGAGCGCAAGCAAGCAACTAGCAGTAAAAATATAAAGAATGTTTGCTATTCATATTATCAATGTAACAATTATA
Organism: Megaustenia siamemsis; assembly: GCA_032433765.1. Lineage (NCBI taxonomy): Eukaryota > Metazoa > Mollusca > Gastropoda > Stylommatophora > Ariophantidae > Megaustenia > Megaustenia siamemsis. The sequence goes on along the minus strand of JAVIAB010000106.1, from coordinate 73,983,812 downwards.
TGTTATATTAGGCGGGAGAGACAAAGTAATTATGTTGCAAAAAAAAAACTGTAGTAGTTAGTCGAATCCCCCCATATCACTGCTTTCTTCTTCTTCTTCTTTCCTTCCTCATCTGCCTTTCAGCGTCGAGGGGAGATATAATTTGCGGTCTTTTGCTCTTCTGTTCGCCTCTGCTGCTGTTATGTTTCCCAGTGCTTCTAATATTCCATCGATCCATCTTTTTCGTGGTCGACCCTTGGGTCTGTTGTTCTCACAACGTTTGTTGAAGGCTCGTTGTGTTGTGTTTTGTTCTTTCTTCCTTGTCACGTGGCCGAACCATTTTATCTGTTGTTTCCTTATATATTCTATGGCTGGGGCTATTCCTAGCTTTTTTCTCAGTTCTTCATTTCTGATCTTATCTCTCATATCACTGCAAACGAATTAAAATCCATAATTGCTCAGGAGCCAGTAGTGGGGTGTAATGTATACTCCAAGGTATGGTGACAGCTTTACAAAATTGGAACACAACAAAATGTTTGTAAAGCTGTGAACATACCTTGGAGCGTACATCACATCCCACAACTGGCTCCTTGCTACCAGCTTTACCGTAGCACTGCAATTATTTGCCAGTTCCCCATAATTGCTCAACCGCTATACATGGGGTCCCAGTGGAATCATCTGAATCAACATCTCATATTATTGAAAGATCCAAACAAAGAAAAGCATCCCCATCATAACAGCTACAACACACGCCAAAAGACATAAGGCATAGCGGCATCGAAAGTGAATGCAGTTAAACTGTCCTTTCTTATATGATATCATCATTCATCGTAAGCTATCGAAATATTAGCAAGTGGGATTCTACCATAACAGATAGGTGTCCCTTCAGAAATCAAATATTGGAACAATTGCAGAAGTTAGGCCGTTGTGATGATAGAGTTTAATTTAAACAATGATAGGGCACTGAAGTCCACAAGAAGTTGTTTATTAAGCTGTAATTTTTCATAGAAAATTATTGAAATGAGTAGTCTTAGCTTTAGATAAGAAGTCTAGAACTAAGAAATCATAACTTTAGTCTTGGTGAAGTCTAGAATTGTGAAATCATAACTTGCAATTTGCCTTACAGGTTTGGAATTGGGAGGTTTACAACGGAGGAAGAGATTGATTACACAGTGGAAAAGTGTATCAGCCACGTGAAGAGGTTACGTGAAATGAGGTATGTTTGGTTTATCAACAAATGTGTATAATGAGGACCATGGTGGGTACAATGCACTGGTGGGTTCTGGTCCTGCTTCCATAGACGCTCACCTCCTCCCTGTCCAGTTATACTGCTGGGAACTGTTGCACCCAAGACCAACTCTGCAGAAACAAGAAGGACCACATGTAAGTTTGGTCTTGGGTGCAGTAAGTATCGAATTGGGGTCTACCAGAATCAGAGACGATCCTGTTGCTCAGTAACCACAGCACCTGGTGAATAAGAGGCTATGAACTCTTCATTGACCTTTTGCTGGTGTCAAGAGCAAACACACTCCCTCCTGCCCCAAGGATGTGTATTGGTATACGGTTGTCTATTCTGAATTTTCTGTTTGGAGTTTTCTCCCCTCACTCATAATACTTATGTTAATATTTTCCATTCACCTAGGCTTACATTACAGAAGCTCCTATGTTGATGAGATTCTAATATACAAAACCCGGGGTGTCCAACAAATAAGCATGAGTGTATTGTTATCAAATAGTTCACATCATTAGACACACATTTTGGGATTTATCACATATGACATAGTCCATCCCTAAAAACTTAATGCCCCTCTTCAAAATGTTTTAACTTAATAACCATTTGGTTTTAATTGTTCAAATTTGGTATGTAAACTGTTTATTGTCATGTTACATATTTTTTTTAAATGTCATTGGAAACAGATGGTTTTTATTTTGTCTTATTTGCTGTAAATAAAAACAAATACACATAATAATAGTAGTGAAATTTACAGTTTCTACTGGTCATCATTACACACATAATTTTGTTTCCAGTGACAATTTAAAAAATATATAATGTCATGACAATAAACAGTTTACATACAAAATGTTAACAATTAAAACCAAACGGTTATTAAGTTATAGCATTTTGAAGAGGGACATGAGTTTTGGAATGGACTATAGCAATTTTTTATTATTTTATATTTTGCTGTGTTAATCAGATTAAATGTTCATAAGGGTGGGTGGATTATTACTCATATTTCTATGGAGTATTTAAGTGAGGTCTGGTAGTGCCAAGTCATTTTGGGACTCCAGAACCGTGATGAAAACATCAGCCAATGCTGTCTAGTAGGGTAGTGTTGTGACTGGGTATAGACAGATTTGATCATGAACTTTCAAGCAGGCTACAGTTTCAACCAATATAGACAGATAGTATGGTCTGACAGTATATGAAGCTCTGTGTTTTGTGAGTGTGACTTAGAATGCAGGAGAGGAACTGAAGCCTGTCCTGCCTAAGAGTGCCAAGAACCTAAATGGATGAAAACTTGCTTGAATAGTCTGCTTCTGATGATCAGATTATCTCCTGTTGCAAAGCTCAGTATAGTTTCATATGTCTCAGTCATTCTATTTAGGTTCTACAACTACAGACACATCACAAAGTTTTGTTGTCACCACATTTGCCTCCTATTTGTGACTATATCTGTCTAACTTGATATTTATCCCCAGTCCTCTATGGGAGATGGTCCAGGAGGGAGTTGACCTCAAATCTATCAAGTGGACCCAGCACTGAAGTAAACACAGCATCATTGACCACTGACAGAGACACTTGTTGAAGGTCCATGGTTTCTCACATCAACTTAACACCAAGTCATTCTGTGAAGGCAGGTTTCAGAACTTGTATCCACAGACCAAACTGCAAGTTCAGCTGTGGATTCATACAAACCTCATGAACAAACATGTGACCTAATTCAGTTAGTGGATACACCTGACAGGATTCAATATTGTTGTGATTGGATTAGAAGTCTGGAACATTCTATCAATCATCTAGTAGCAAATATGTGTATGTAACTTTTGCAATAGAACCATAGATTTAGATTTCAGATTTTGATATTACACAACTGTTACTTGTAATTTTTTCCCATTTTTTGAGGGCCACTTGGCACTTTGTATATTCCAATTAGTTAAAATATCAGTTGATATTATTTGTACCAAATCTTTCTGACGTTTCTTGGCACATTGTACATTTACATTTCAATCAGAGTTGATATTATTTATAACTGTTCTAAATCTTTCTGACACCATTATCTTGGTACTTTGTATATTCTAATCAGAGAGCACACAGATAATGTGATATTGTTTGTAAATGTTCCAAATCTTTCTGGGGGTCTAGAATCTTGTGTATTCAATCAGAAAGCACACACATAATGTGATATTGTTTGTAAATGTTCCAAATCTTTCTGGGGACCTAGAATCTTGTGTATTCAATCAGAAAGCACACAAATAATGTGATATTGTTTGTAAATGTTCCAAATCTTTCTGGGGACCTAGAATCTTGTGTATTCAATCAGAGAGCACACAAATAATGTGATATTATTTGTAAATGTTCCAAATCTTTCTCTTCACAGTTTGTATATTACAATGACTTGTTACTGCTTTATGGTCAGTCAAAACCCCACCTATAACATTTCACTACAATGAGATCATAACTTTGTCATTGTTTCATCCCCCTCTCCTCAATGCAGTCAATTTCAAACAACTCAGTGAGTTGTGAGACTAACCTGACCCTAGCATGACACAAGACATATTCTGAACCTAGTTGAAATACTGTTTCCTGCCCTTGTTCTGCCACCAGTGGGCAGTTACTGTCAGGTAGACTTACCACTGTCATAAGTAAACAGTTTTTGTCAGGTAGACTTACCACTGTCACTAAAAAACAGTTTTTGTCAGGTAGACTTACCACTGTCACTAATAAACAGTTTTTGTCAGGTAGACTTACCACTGTCACTAATAAACAGTTTTTGTCAGGTAGACTTACCACTGTCACTAAAAAACAGTTTTGTCAGGTAGACTTACCACTGTCATAAGTAAACAGTTTTTGTCAGGTAGACTTACCACTGTCATAAGTAAACAGTTTTTGTCAGGTAGACTTACCACTGTCATAAGTAAACAGTTTTTGTCAGGTAGACTTACCACTGTCACTAAAAAACAGTTTTTGTCAGGTAGACTTACCACTGTCACTAAAAAACAGTTTTTGTCAGGTAGACTTACCACTGTCACTAAAAAACAGTTTTTGTCAGGTAGACTTACCACTGTCACTAAAAAACAGTTTTTGTCAGGTAGACTTACCACTGTCATAAGTAAACAGTTTTTGTCAGGTAGACTTACCACTGTCACTAAAAAACAGTTTTTGTCAGGTAGACTTACCACTGTCACTAAAAAACAGTTTTTGTCAGGTAGACTTACCACTGTCACAAGTAAACAGTTCTTGTCAGGTAGACTTACCACTGTCATAAGTAAACAGTTTTTGTCAGGTAGACTTACCACTGTTACTAATAAACAGTTTTTGTCAGGTTGACTTACCACTGTCACTAAAAAACAGTTTTTGTCAGGTAGACTTACCACTGTTACTAATAAACAGTTCTTGTCAGGTAGACTTACCACTGTCACAAGTAAACAGTTCTTGTCAGGTAGACTTACCACTGTCACTAATAAACAGTTCTTGTCAGCTAGACTTACCACTGTCACAAGTAAGCAGTTCTTGTCAGCTTGACTTACCACTGTCACTAATAAACAGTTCTTGTCAGGTTGACTTACCACTGTCACAAGTAAACAGTTCTTGTCAGGTTGACTTACCACTGTCACAAATAAACAGTTCTTGTCAGGTTAACTTACCACTGTTACTAATAAACAGTTTTTGTCAGGTTGACTTACCACTGTCACTAATAAACAGTTCTTGTCAGGTTGACTTACCACTGTCACTAATAAACAGTTCTTGTCAGGTTAACTTACCACTGTCACTAATAAACAGTTCTTGTCAGGTTGACTTACTACTGTCACTAATAAACAGTTCTTGTCAGGTAGACTTACCACTGTCACAAGTAAACAGTTCTTGTCAGGTTGACTTACCACTGTCACTAATAAACAGTTCTTGTCAGGTTGACTTACCACTGTCACTAATAAACAGTTCTTGTCAGGTTGACTTACCACTGTCACTAAAAAACAGTTTTTGTCAGGTAGACTTACCACTGTCACTAATAAACAGTTCTTGTCAGGTAGACTTACCACTGTCACAAGTAAACAGTTCTTGTCAGGTTGACTTACCACTGTCACTAATAAACAGTTCTTGTCAGGTTGACTTACCACTGTCACTAATAAACAGTTCTTGTCAGGTTGACTTACCACTGTCACTAATAAACAGTTCTTGTCAGGTAGACTTACCACTGTCACTAATAAACAGTTCTTGTCAGGTAGACTTACCACTGTCACTAATAAACAGTTCTTGTCAGCTAGACTTACCACTGTCACTAATAAACAGTTCTTGTCAGCTTGACTTACCACTGTCACTAATAAACAGTTCTTGTCAGGTTGACTTACCACTGTCACAAGTAAACAGTTCTTGTCAGGTTGACTTACCACTGTCACAAATAAACAGTTCTTGTCAGGTTAACTTACCACTGTCACTAATAAACAGTTCTTGTCAGCTAGACTTACCACTGTCACAAGTAAGCAGTTCTTGTCAGCTTGACTTACCACTGTCACTAATAAACAGTTCTTGTCAGCTTGACTTACCACTGTCACAAATAAACAGTTCTTGTCAGGTTAACTTACCACTGTCACAAGTAAACAGTTCTTGTCAGGTTGACTTACCACTGTCACTAATAAACAGTTCTTGTCAGGTTGACTTACCACTGTCACAAATAAACAGTTCTTGTCAGGTAGACTTACCACTGTCACTAATAAACAGTTCTTGTCAGGTTAACTTACCACTGTCACTAATAAACAGTTCTTGTCAGGTTAACTTACCACTGTCACAAATAAACAGTTCTTGTCAGGTTAACTTACCACTGTCACAAATAAACAGTTCTTGTCAGGTTGACTTACCACTGTCACAAGTAAACAGTTCTTGTCAGGTAGACTTACCACTGTCACAAGTAAACAGTTCTTGTCAGGTAGACTTACCACTGTCACAAGTAAACAGTTGTTGTCAGGTTGACTTACCACTGTCACAAGTAAACAGTTCTTGTCAGGTAGATTTACCACTGTCACAAGTAAACAGTTCTTGTCAGGTTGACTTACCACTGTCATAAGTAAACAGTTCTTGTCAGGTTGACTTACCACTGTCACTAATAAACAGTTCTTGTCAGGTTGACTTACCACTGTCACTAATAAACAGTTCTTGTCAGGTTGACTTACCACTGTCACAAGTAAACATCTAACATGAAAAAGACCAATTCTCAGATTTAATATGGATCATGCTGTGAATATCGTGTAACACTTCCAACTAACTGTACATATACAGACTATAGTGAACTATCCACAATTGTTTGTCGCTGATACTTTTGTTGATTTGCTTAATTGTGCCTTTTCAGGAAGATAAAATACACATTGTTCTTCTATTATACATTTTAAGTGATTAGAAGAAGCTGTATCCTTAAATATAAACATTTTTGTGGTTAAAAATAGAACTCTGCATTCCCCCCAAAACTCTCAGATTTGTCAAACTTTGATGTTTTTGCTATGAATCATACATGAATATTGACTTTAGCTAAACCATTTTACATTTTGTTTGTGCTGTCACAGATGAAACCACTTCAATAAATTATCAGTTTTAAGAATGAGTGGAATGTTGTAGGGTCAGGATATCTTCATCCATAAATGTTGAAACTTTTCCAAATTAAACCTAAAATGGCACTTTGAGATGAAAACAAACAGATGTGCTCACTAATATCTAGGGTGTGTGTTATGATTCATGATTTAGTTGGTTAAAGTCAGATCATTGCAGGGCAATAACCTTCTAATATATGATGGACTGCTGCCTCTTGTAGGTTTCAACACAATTAATTGTGGAAAAGCTCAGTCAGTACTTCCAGATTGCTTTTTAAATCTTGGAAAGAAATGTATGGGTGTGCAGAGAGTCATGGTAAAGAAAGATCTGACAGGCTGGCATCGCATCTTGTCTGGTGGGAATGATGGATATGCACAGACATGGTGTGCAGAGAGTCATGGTAAAGAAAGATCTGACAGGCTGGCATCGCATCTTGTCTGGTGGGAATGATGGATATGCACAGACATGGTGTGCAGAGAGTCATGGTAAAGAAAGATCTGACAGCCTGGCATCGCATCTTGTCTGGTGGGAATGATGGATATGTACAGACATGGTGTGCAGAGAGTCATGGTAAAGAAAGATCTGACAGCCTGGCATCGCATCTTGTCTGGTGGGAATGATGGATATGTACAGACATGGTGTGCAGAGAGTCATGGTAAAGAAAGATCTGATAGGCTGGCATCGCATCTTGTCTGGTGGGAATGATGGATATGTACAGACATGGTGTGCAGAGAGTCATGGTAAAGAAAGATCTGATAGGCTGGCATCATGTCTTGTCTGGTGGGAATGATGGATATGTACAGACATCATCTTGAAGGCCATTGGCAGTCGTGCATAACTAAGAAGCAGACAACAGTGTGTTGAATACAGGACACTCTAGCAGTGACAACCTGCAAGGACAAGTTACTGTTTACATCTTGTTGTTTGTTGAAAGCAGTACATCTATTGGTTTGCCTAGAATGTAATATACTAATCCTATTAACAATGAACTTCACTGGCACTGTGTGCACCATGCATGAGGAAGTTTGTGAACATTTTGTTTGTAGGAGGTAATGAACTTCACTGGCACTGTGTGCACCATGCAAGAGGAAGTTTGTGAACATTTTGTTTGTAGGAGGTAATGAACTTCACTGGCACTGTGTGCACCATGCAAGAGGAAGTTTGTGAACATTTTGTTTGTAAGAAGCAATGAACTTCACTGGCACTGTGTGCACCATGCAAGAGGAAGTTTGTGAACATTTTGTTTGTAAGAGGCAATGAACTTCACTGGCACTGTGTGCACCATGCAAGAGGAAGTTTGTGAACATTTTGTTTGTAAGAAGCAATGAACAATGTCATGGTTTATATCATCACAGTGTTCTTTGTTATTGCTGGTGATGTCTTCATTACCATAGGCTTTTATGTGTGTGGACAGCTGGAGAAACTGCAGGAGGGGGAGGGGAGTCACAGAAGTAATGTGTTGATAAATCATTTATATTTAAGTATGGATTCGGATAACAAAGTCCAGAGTACATTTTTGTTATATCCAAAATATTGTGCTGGCATTTAGCACATGTTTGGTTGGTAGCTCTTGCCCTTACTCTCTGTGCCTTAACTCCACAGCACAGATGAAAGTGATCACACAAGTATGACCTGTCTAGGTTGGGTGATCCCTTGGCTATCATTGCTACCACTAGAATGGCTCTTGGGGACATGGGTACACATTGTAGTACAGACATATCAAAGAAGTAAATTTGTATAGGTGCTCTATTGCTAAAGTTTTAACTCTATCGGTACAAACGCAATGGAAGAGATTTTATTAGAGACAACATTTTTCATGGTTTTAAATAACCTACATGTTTATATTTACCTAACACATAACATATGGATTGTTAGATAATTGAACAAGAAAGTAGATTTCACCAAGACCAAGACGATACAGGACATGTAAAGAGAACACAGTTTTGATGACGACACATGAATCAAATTTAATAAAAATCTGTGGCTAAACTTACATGACCAAAATTAACGTGATGTACAGAAAGAGTTAATGCATAAAACCTCATTCTAAAGTAGAAGATTTATGAGCTTTAATGTTGCATGGTGTCAGAGCTTATCTGTCATGACTGGGGGTTGTCACAGCCTGCTCATGCCAGGCACAAAGCTGATGTAGACCACTTCACCTCCAAATTAACATGAAAATAGACTGGCTACCAAGGAGAAGATCACCAGTCCCACAATGGCAGAGCCTTGATATAAAACACTTAGTATTGCAGTCCTCCAGGATGAACAAGATCTAACTTCTCTGGCAGAGTCTGGGAAATCAACAGAACAAGTAGAATCTTCGAGCCACGATAGCTCAGTGGTTAGTGAACTGGACTACAAAGGACAGGAGGTAGGGTTCGATCCCAACCGACGGCTTCCGGTTCACCCAAACTTTAATGGGTACTGGATTTTTTTTCTGGGAAAGTAAAGTGGCACGGTCATAATACCGACCACATTTCTAAAAAAAATCATGTGCCGATGGTCTGTAAAATTTATGGTCATTAACACCATATTCCCTATATGCCACTTGGCGTGACAGGGGTACTTTTACTTTTTTTAAGTAGAATCTTCTTTTGCGATCATAACTCTTTCAGACTAGAACTCTGGATTCTCATATGAGGGCAGCTGTCTGTTTCAGTGATTCGGTTGACCTGTAGAGTTTCTTTTCTAGGGAGGTGGGTATGGGCCACATTGTCCTCCTCAGGCTTGTGGCGGGAAATTCTCAATCTGGAGATAAGCAAAGATATAAAATATGATGTGGGTTTGTCAACACTTGTATAACATCAAATGTGATTCCAGCACTCCTGTCTACTCCCATTTCAGATTTCCAGGCCATCATATTTACTCATTGGTCTCCTCTCCTAATTCTTTCCTGTGTCCTATCTTTATTACCTCCTTGCCATCTCTGTCTTCTCTCTCTTTCATCCCACACTAGAGGACCCTCCTTTCATCCATCCTCATGAGACCCCCTTTCTAACTTTTCACTGTTTGGCTCCTTTTGGTTCAATTAAATCCTACCAGCCCTAGTGTCCATTAATCATGTGACCAACAACTTTGTAAATCCTGGCCACTGTTTCTCTCCACCATTTTTCAAATCAGTGTTTGACTTTAGTCTTCACTTTTCTTTGTTTATTTTAGAATAGTATTTGTTGATCATTGTATATATTTTGTTTTATACCTGATGATGGCTTTTGCTAAAACATCATAGTTTGTCATGTCTATTAGTTTAGCTGCTTAATACAATTTTTTGTTCTTTTTTTTACAAGCAGAGCCGGCCCCCATATCATCCTGGATTACCTTGTACATCCCATGACATTAGAGCAACTTTCTTCACATCCTCTTGTACCCTTTTGGGTGTCAAGGGAGATGCAAAGCTCTGGTTCTCCCTCTCATGACAGCTTCAACCATTGTTAACTGACATTGTAGTGTTTCTTTGAGATGTCTGTCCAGCTTACTCTGGGCCTGCCTCTTGCTCTTCTCCTCTTTTAATATATGCTTCATTTGGTGAGGAATCGGGCACTCTACAATACAATCTTTATCCCTACGTCATGCTACGAATGCTAGTCCTAGACTATAGGTGCAAGAGCAATAAGAAAAATAACCTCTACTGAGTTGAAATGCGATAGACGAATAACAGGAAACAGTCTGAGGGATAAGATCAGAAATGCAGATGAGAAAAATAAGCTAGGAATAACCTCTGCCATAGAATATATAAAGAGACAACAGATAAAATGTTTTGGCCACATGACAAGGGAGAAAGATTAAAACACTACACAACGGGCTTTCAATAAACGTGAGAACACCAAACCCAAAGGCTGACCACAAAAATAGGATTGACGGAATATTAGAAACAAGGAAACAACAGCAGCAGAGTCATACAGAAGAGCAAAAGACTGCAAATTATATCTCTCTTCAATGCTGAAAGGCAAATGAGGAAGGAAAGTAGAAGGTGGTAAGGAATCACACATCCTTTTTTTAGATGGGCAGACCATTTTATTTGTTTTATTAGATCACCAACATGTCAGTTATTTAACTGGAAGTACTGACTTCCAGCTGAGACATACATTTAGGAAGTAACCTCCAGCACAAACAATGGACTTTGAATGTCCTGGAAAACTGCATCTGTTCATGATTTGTGATTGCTAATGATTGTTTCTCTAATGAATCTTCTATAGTGATCACATTTCAGAAATGAAAAATGGCACGTTCCATTATAAGCAGTAACAAAACCTATGTCATGCTAACAGCAAGATATCAGAACCAAAAAAATTTGACACTTTGCTCTCACACTTTTTTGCTATATTACTCATGTCACCACCTTGTGCAAGTCATAAATAGGTACCAGTAAAACAAACAAGGATTTTTTCTGATTTTATCCCAGTTACATAAACAAAAATATGAATAATCTAAGGTATGCTGATGATAGTCTTAATCGCTAAGAGTGAAAATGAGTTACAAGAAATGTTGGACATTATAGTGAAAGAAAGCAAAAATAAAGGACTCAGCCTTAATAGCAAAAAGAAAGAAGCAATGATAACAACAAAGAAAAAGACATCACCTCAGTGCAAAATAAAGACAAGTGGAAGAATATTAAAACAGGTGAATGAATTTAAATATTTGGGAACTTTGTTAACCTCAGACGGAAGATGTACGAAAGAGGTGAGATGCAGAATGGCTCAGGCAAAAGCAGCTTTCCAAAAATTGAGGAAGATACTATGCAATCCATTTTTGACAATAGAAACAAGAAAAAGAGTTCTTAAATGTTATGTAGAGCCAATCTTAACATATGGATGTGAATCATGGACAATAGGACAACAGACAAGAAAATCACTGGAGTCTGTAGAAATGTGGTTTTACAGAAGAATGTTGAGAATACCATGGACAGCTAAGAAGAGTAATGAAGATGTTCTGAGAGAGGTCAAAGCAAAAAGATAGCTAATTTCCGATATTAGGAAGAAACAATCATCATTTTTTGGCCACATAATGAGAAGAGAACAACTGGAATATATTGTAACAACTGGAAAAATTGAAGGACGAAGAGATAGAGGGAAGCAAATAGAAAAAATACCAGACAGCTTAAGAGAATTGGCTTGGCAGAAGGTCAACAATAGAAATGATAAATAACTGTCGAGATCGAAAGTTGTGGAGGGACATGATCACCTACACCAGCAGGCCCGGTACTTGATGATGATACATAAACAAGGAGCCTTGGTGGTTAGTGTGCTCACTCTCTGATCCACAAAAGTGGTAGAATCTTTTTCAGACCAGACAAGGCTCCTGAGTTCTCTCGGCCTCTAAAAATTGGTAGCAGAGATTTTTTCTAGGAAATAAAGACGGCCTGGCATGATATCAATCATGTCACCCAAAATTGTGCGATGGTCATAGAAAAATATGATCACTAACACCATATTCGCTATATGTCTAACAAGGCAGGGGAGAGAACCTTTACTTACTTTTTTTTTTTTTTTAAATTTTTTACATAAACTCAATAAGTGGTGACTCAATGAGGGTAACAAAGGAGACCTAAATGAAACACGATTTGTAGCCAAATGTTTCATGCCGCATAACGGTTCGTCAACCAAATCCAGATAGCCATAAAATCATACTAACATCCAATACATTTTGTTATCACTCTTCAAAGTTATCATTTCACTGCAGAATAACAAAAATGTGAAACACAGTTGTTTGTCACTGACACTTTAGTTGATCTGCTCAATTTATGTATTTCCAGAAAGATCAAATGTATGTGCTGCTTCTATTTTACATTCAAAATGATTAGAAAAACATGTATCTTTACATTAAAACTTTTCTGATTAAAAATTAAATATTCCACCCCCCCCCCCCCCCCCAAAAAAAAAAAACTTTCAGATTTTCCAACCTTTTAACTTTTAGTTATGAGCATTAACTTCTCAAATATAATCAGCACATAAATATTGACTGAAGCTGAAAATCTTATTTTTTGTGGGGAGTCACAGGCTGGAACCACTTACATAAATATCAGCTTTAAGAATGAGGGGAATGTATGAGACTCAGGATTTCTTCCTCAATAATTGCTGAAATATTTCCAAGATTAAAACTAAAATGTCACCTTTTAGGATGAAAATAAACAGCTGTAGAAGATGTGTATAGTGAGTTTCCATTTTGGAAATAGTGAAAAGTTGTGATCGTTAAGTCTATACCCATCACAACCAAATAGAGGAACAATTGGAACAGTTGATCTAAACATGCATATGTGAATAAATGAATGGCTGATATAATTAAACACAGAGCGATGGATATTTACAGAAACCACGACAATTAAGAAAGTCTATATATAGTTTTTGTAGAGGAAAATATTAGTCTGTCTGCTTCCTTTTTGTTTGTGTGCATTAGTTTGCCACAAATGTGTTTACCTTGTTTTCTTCAACAACCAAAGACCTGATTGTAAGGTTGAGTAATGTGCTGCCATTGTGACCTATTTTGGCAAACACGGTGGCTGCTTTTCAGCTTTTATACTGGTATCCCTTGTTGTCTTACAGGTCAAGGTTATGATACCAACAATCATTGAGGTCAAGGTTATTACGAGACCAACAATCATACAGGTCAAGGTGATGGGCCAAAAGTCATGCAGGTTCAAGGTTATAAACCAGGAATAATTATGGTCAAGGTTATTATGAGACCAACAATCAATCATGTCTCAAGGTTATAGACCAACAATCATGCAGATCATCATAGTTATAAAACTATAAGCACCCTGCTGCACCAGACAGAGTATGTCTGGGAGTCAGTCCAACAGAATCATGTCTCACTTCATACAGGCAATGAAATCAAACAACAGATATTCACTAACTTTAAGGGAGAGAGATATTGCATTTTATTATGATCTAGATTCTAACCTGCCCATCAAACCACATGTATATTCACTGATATTCACCTCGAGTGCACATTTCATCATGATTTTAGTGACGAAGATAAAAACCCACCACAAAACTTGCACTGCAGGACAACACAAGAGAAATCTTCCGCACCCACCACCCAATAATAGATGAGCTTCACAACTTTACATACATTGTCTCGTTCAAATGCATCTTTCTCGGGATGAAATTAGAATCTGTATACAGAATGTACCAGGCCAATATTTTAAATACATAAAAGAAAAGACAAAGAAAAAAAGATGTTTCTCATTATCTAATTATTTGCTGCCTCTTCATTTTTCTCTCCATCTTTCTCTGCTTCTTCTCATCCACCACTTGGTCTTCTGCTGGTGCAAAGAACCACGGCCCTAGAAAGTTTACCCACAACATGTAGAACGCTCGTCCTGGGGCCTGTAGTAATAGAGGGAGAGTTGAATTAGGTGAAGATCTGCAAAAATAGAATAATTATAGCAAGGAAGTATTAGATGAAGATACCATACCCACAACTATTGGATATTTACATCTTCTTTCCTTCCTCATTTGTCTTTCAGCATCAATGGGAGCTATAGTTTGTGACCCTTCGTTCTTCTATTGGCTTCTCCTGCTGCTGTGTTTCTTCTATCCATAATTTTTGTTGGATCCTAGGATCAGGTGCTCTTGTGACTGTTGAAGGCTCATTGTACTATATTTTGATCTTTATGTCTTAAGACAGGGCAAAAAAATTTTTTTTTTTCAATGGCTGGAATTATTCCTAGCTATTTTCTCAGTTCTTGATTTCCAATCTTATTTCTTAGGTTGCTTCATGTAAAGAGTGTAACATGTTTCATTTTGGTTATTTTTCTGATTGTTTTTGAGTCTGGTATCAGTGGCACAGCTTTGAAGTGAAGACAAATTTTTATCATATCTAAAAGTTATCTTATTCTAGATGTTCCATAGATCAAAAGATACTTATATGATTCAAGAGATTCCATCTAATTCCAAATACATGATCCAAATTCCCATCGGACTTTATGATGATAAATTCCCTGCACTTACAAGCGATGACTTCTGGCCACTTTGAAATGTTTACTTCTAAATGTTTATAAGTAATTCAACAAGTAATGTGTCTGTTGGCACAGGTGATCATATTACAATTTTTTTCTTTTGGCTTCTTACCACGCCATTCTCATAGTTAGTTTGCTCGACATGGACCTAAGACAGCACATGCAAAAGAATCATTGCTCGATATGTCTAACAATTCACAGGTTGGTCTTGTTTGGTTCTTAGGCCCATAGTCTCTGTTAATTGTAATCTACATAAAGTCAATTTTGGTTCTTCTTTTTTGTAAGAATTCACAAGAAACACTATTAGTTGATGCAGCTCTAGCCACCAATGTATAAGAATAATCCAATAAGTTCGGTGCCCTAGTTGGGAAAAACCATCCAACTAGGCTACCGACGTTCGGACAACCCATGTTTGATTCCCGCTGGAAGCAGTGTGAACGTTACTCGTGGTTTTGGGGGACCCCGCGGTCGATCAAGCCACTGGCAGAAATGAGTACCAGGGTAGTACTCTGGGAAGGTGAGGAATGCCGCCTCGCATCGTGAGTTTCGGTGCTTGGAGCTACACTGTCTAGAAGTCTCCAAACACTTCTGGATAGGTGGCCAAGCACATACGGGTGGAAACTCGTGTGCTAAGACACCGATTCAAGTCTAGTACTTTACCTTACCAATAAGTCTTGATCTGATAACTACTTGAAATCAAGGACTGTTTCTGTGGGCACCATGAATGTTGGTACTAATTTCAGTTCATTCTTATAAGCTATCTAGCATATTTTATATTTCCCTCTATCTCTTAATCCCTTGATTTTTTTCAGTTGTAAAAAATATATTTCAGCTGCTCCTTTCTTGTTCGTCAAATGGCATACACTGATGACCGTTTCAATGTGATTTTAATAACGCTTTATTTTTGCTTTCGTCTCTTTTAGAACTGACGTGTTCAGATGTTAATGTAATTTTCAACACGCTTGTCTAAAACCACATTTCTGTGGCAACCAAAGATTGTCTTGCATGTTTTAAAAATGGTTTTTGATTAATGGATACAACTAGGTATCTACTTACAAGTGATACTTCATTTTCAACCACTCTAAATATCAGATAAATTACAAATGATACTTTATTTTCAACCACTCTAAATATATGCTTACTTACAAGAAATACTTTATTTTCAACCACTCTAAATATATGCTTACTTACAAGAAATACTTTATTTTCAACCACTCTAAATATCAATCAGATAACTTACAGGAAATACTTTATTTTCAACCACTCTAAATATCAATCAGATAACTTACAAGAAATACTTTATTTTCAACCACTCTAAATATCAATCAGATAACTTACAAGAAATACTTTATTTTCAACCACTCTAAATATCAATCAGATAACTTACAGGAAATACTTTATTTTCAACCACTCTAAATATCAATCAGATAACTTACAAGAAATACTTTATTTTCAACCACTCTAAATATCAATCAGATAACTTACAAGAAATACTTTATTTTCAACCACTCTAAATATCAATCAGATAACTTACAAGAAATACTTTATTTTCAACCACTCTAAATATATGCTTACTTAAAAGAAATACTTTATTTTCAACCACTCTAAATATCTGCTTACTTACAAGTAGCAAAAACAGCCAAAAGAAGCCAGACAAAAGGGAGCATGTCTGAACAATGGCTGTTAACAAAATCAAGTCTTTCGTGTGTCTGAAATACAAAGATTATGATAAACATCTGGACATGGACACTTCAATTATTGATCTGTCTATTATCTTTCCCAACAACAATGCTAGCTAGTAAAAACAATCCCATCTCACTGTGGAATACCAGGAAGTGAGAAAGCAGATCAATTGGCAGAGGAATGTGTAGCAGGCAAACAACCAAATGCACCAGTTACATACCATGAGTTAAAAAAAAAAGTAGTTCACCAGTTCACTAACCACTGAGCTATCGCGGCTCCTGTCAGATGGTTTAATGGAGGTTATTGTGTATTTTTTTGTTGGAGGTTTTGTTTTTGTCAAACAGCTTCTCTCGTGGCTGATTCTACCAGTTTGACAAAACACATGGCCACAGAATGAACAAGTTAGACCCACTGATCCACAGGGTTTTCCATCTTTTTTCATGAGTCTTTTTCTTCCATGTTATGCCATAGAACAGCCTCAAATGATGTTATACCATTTTTTATACCGGCTCTTCATGATGTGCGATCTCTTGCCAGATGTTCCCAATCCTTTTCACAGATGGAGAAGTCATTCAGAGATGATTTGCAAATATCTCTATATCATAGTTTGGTCTGCCGGTTTGTCTTTTTCTATGTATTAGTTCACCATATAGTATTTGCTTAGGAATGTGGTTTTCTTCCATTCGCTGGACATCTCACTGCCATCTTAACCTTTGGCTTCTAAACATTAACAAGACTGTTAAGTTCTTAGCACATTGCAGGACTATTAAGTTGGTTAGTTTGTCCTGTCATTTGATGTGCAATATTCTGTGAAGACATCACATGTGGAAGATAATTAATCTTTATTCCCACCATAATAAATAATAGGAAACTCTTTATACAGAGCTTCGCAGCAGGAGGCAATCTGATCATCAGAAGTAGACCTCGGTGAGCAAGTGTTTCAGCCCTTTAGCTTCTAAACAACTCTAAGGGAGGTGGATCATAACTCCCAGGTGTCAACCTCCTGCTGCATTGATATCTCAAGCTTACAATATATTTGGCACAAAATAACAACATGGGAGTCGCGATAGCTCAGTGGTTAGTGAACTGGACTACAAAGGACAAGAGGTTGAGTTCGATCTCAACCGACAGCTTCCGGATTCACCCAGCCTTAAATGGGTACCAGATTTTTTTTCTGGGAAAGTAAAATGGCACGGTTGTAACACCGACAACATTATCCCAAGAATCGTGTGCTGAAGGTCTGTAAAATTTATGGTCACAAATACCATATTCCCTATATGCCACTTGGCGTGACAGGGCTCTTTACTTTACTTTTACTAAATTACATACTCTACGCAACACTTCTGGTCGAATCTACGGTCTCTACCCGGTCATATACTTAGTTGTCTTTGCTTTAACCCAGCACACTGATAACCTCTTCATAATATGAAAAGATGGGAATAAGCTATTATTGTATGCCTTGGAACACAGCACAATTGACTCCACAGCCACATGTATACAAAATTCAAGATTGGCACCACAGCCACATGTATACAAAATTCAAGATTAGCACCACAGCCACATGTATACAAAATTCAAGATTGGCACCACAGCCACATGTGTTCAAAATTCAAGATTGGCACCTCAGCCACATGTATTCACAATTCAAGATTGGCACCACAGTCACATGCATTCAAGATTGGCACCACAGCCACATGTATACAAAATTCAAGATTGGCACCATAGCCACATGTATACAAAATTCAAGATTGGCACCACAGCCACATGTATTCAAAATTCAAGATTGACACCTCAGCCCAGCCACATGTGCATGTGGTGCCCCAAACTGCTGAACATATACCATACTTCAAAGACTGTATCAGCAAGAGCTACAAAAAAAAAAAAAAAAAAAAAAAAAAAGTAAAATTTAAACAAGAAATGACATTGCAGGTATAGACAATATTTCAGGCAAATAAAAAGTAAAAGGATAGATAGATATCTTACCACAATTTCAGTTCAATTCTATACTTGGTTTCCTCACGATACATGCTGCCATTATCTCATTTCTTGGTTTTTTAATATGTGCTAACACCTTATCTCTTGGGAACTATTAAGCTCTTACCTGTTGTTTCTGGGAACTATTAAGCTCTTATTTTTACTGGTTGTTTTGTGTAGAAAGTTGTCTTCTCGGTCAGCATGTTGAAAGGACTTCCATCTTAATTTGGTAGTGTATTTTCTTCTTTTTCAGCATTCAAACCTTGTGATCATGCGAACTTGACTCTTTGTTCCTACATCATGGTGTAGGAGTAGAAACACTATCATGACACAAGATAAGCTGGTCGCATGGTCTGTACTCATGTGTCCTGATTTTTCCCCTAAACCTGTGCTGTGACTGACACACTCCATCTCCAGTCGGCTTGATCTTGGTTTAACATAGCAGTATTCCTTCTCAAAGGGTGGATGCTGACCAGTGCTGTTGAGTCTACCCTGCCAGTGATGGTTTATTAAATCAGAATATTTTGTGAACTTTCAGGTTTTGAATGAGACAGGAGGAAGTCATCAAGGGGCCATAACCTAGATAAGCCTCTCCCTCCACACCTCTCCCCATACAGTGCCAGTTACCTATAATAATAATAATAAAGACTGAAACATTTACTTGACAGGGTGAATTACTTTGGTGATTAGACTACTTCCAGTTGTTAAGCTTTATTATATAAAGTTTCATATTACAGAGGAAATGTATAAGAATACACATTAGACTATAAAATATCCATTTTTTGTTCATTGCAGGACACTATCATTGTGTGCATACTTCACACAGACAATTAGAAATGGGTTCTCTTAGGCTGGAAAAAATAAATGGGAGATGTTTTAAAAATATACCTACCATCATAATTGATCATGTAAGTCAGGAATAATGAGGAACGGTCAACATGTCTTGTGACAGACGCTGATCCACCAGCCAAAGATACATCTCAATCTTCATTGAGACCTTGTCCTTGAAAAACATGAGCCAATCAAAGTAGAGAAGGATACTCTCCAAAAACCTCCATTATCTTACCAGAGGATTTGAAGTGAACCGGAGCCAGAGCACACACAGGAAGATTCCATTTAAACCTGACCCTGAACTGCAAGGATATCCATTAATGGAAAGTATGTAATATAAAATTAATAAATAATCACAGCTTGAAATGTGCACTGCTGAGAATATGAAATTGAAAGCAGAAGAAGTATTATTAATGATGCTTTGCAGACATTGCTTTACCTTCAAAAAAGGTCAAAGATGAAAGTGTTGGTGAGAAAGGCGTAGATGTCACAGCTTTGCCACAAACTAGCGACAGACCACACTAGCATCCACTTAACGGGTGAACATTAAGAAGAGTCTAACATTTCATCATTTTCACACATGTACAAATGTAGATTATGTTCTGTGTTAATGTTTACTAAAAACAGAGCTAGCTTATTATTCTTACTCTGCCATGCCAGCCTCCATATTTAGGTCAATGCCAGCGTCTACCAGCTGACCTTCATGGTACACTGCCTTACCCATTCTGGCCATGAATTGAATGCTACCGAAGTATATCATAGCAGACAGAGCAGACAAGAACTGTGGATACAGAAAAAAGCATCCATATATCCCAACTGCTGTAGCTCTTGAAAGAATAAAATCATTAACTTCAACACTGCACCAAACTATCTCTGACAACAAGCAGCAAGTGGTAGGGTGTCAAGTGCATTCCTACAAAGTATGGTTACAGCTTTACAAAAGAGGAACAAAACAAAATCATGACATTTCAGTCTACATGCAGCCTCCATCAGAAAACACAACCACAGAAACGGGCAACAAAATAAAGAATAACTAAACTACATATTCTAGAGTAATCAAAACTAGTAGATCTAGAATAGAGAGTGAAATGAAAGGAGAAGACAAAGTATGATGTTACAGGAAAATCATTAATTAAAAATAGGAATTCAATGAAATGTTAAAACATTTAGCTGGAAGTCTGTGGCTCCGGTCTGCACTTGACTGGGTGCCAGATGTAACTGAGAGAGAAGGTAAGGGAAGAAATGAGCCACGGTATGGAGAAAGAAGGGGAGGAAAGGGAAAATGTGCTGATGAGGGTGAGAATGACGAAGCTGTGATACAGATGAGAAAAGGTGGACATTAGCTAGATAAGGAACTATAAAACACAGCGTGTTAGTCTGCCTGGAATGACAAAGATGTGAACAAACTGAAGAAGGTGGTTGCATCAAGGGTTACATCCTGCGTAATAGGGATTATAGGAGACAGCCCCAAGGGTTACAATCAAAGTAGAAGGATGGTATGGTAGTGTGTACAAAAGAGGCAGTTAAATGACAGATAGGAGGAAATAATAAAAAGTAAGTAAGGTAGAACCGAAATACCCATGGTGAAAGAGACAAATATGGTAAAATAAGTACTTATAAAGATTATAAATACTAGAAGATAAAGAGGGATCACAATCCCTATAGATTTGTGCCAAAGTACATACATATAGTGTGTTGACTATGAGTGTCCTAGGGAAATCATGTTAGGGTACAAGAGGCCAAAGCAGAAAAGGAGGGACGAGGAAGGGAGAGGGGAATATATAGGGAAGTACCCCATCACGTCAAGTGGCGTATAGGGAATATGGTGTTAGTGACCATAAATTTTACAGACCTTCGGCACATGATTTTTGGGGTAATGTGGTCGGTATTACGCCCATGCCGCTTTACTTTCCCAGAAAAAAATCAGGTACCCATTAAAGGCTGGGTGAACCGGAAGCCGTCAGTTGGGATCAAACCCTACCTCTTGTCCTTTGTAGTCCAGTTCACTAACCACTGAGCTATTGCGGCTCCCAAACCCATGCGGGTGATCAGACAATTCTCTAAGGTGAATCGGCTAGCCGTGTCAAAAGAACAAGATACCAAGCCAGTGACTTGGACATCCACCTTATCCTTACGGTCCTGAGAGTTGAAGTGGGACGCTACTGTACATATTATACCTCACCACTTGCTCCTTGCTACCAGCTTTACCACAGCACTGCAATTATTTGACTGTCTCCTGCTTATCATTGACAACAGTCATCATAAATAATTGTAAACTATCTTTTTAACACGAGCAGTTACTAACTTCAACATTACAGTAAAATATCTTTAAGATGAGCAGTCACCAACTTCAACATTACAGTAAAATATCTTTAACATGAGCAGTTACTAACTTCAACATTACAGTAAAATATCTTTGACATGAGCAGTTACCAACTTCAACATTACAGTAAAATATCTTTAACATGAGCAGTTACCAACTTCAACATTACAGTAAAATATCTTTAACATGAGCAGTTACCAACTTCAACATTACAGTAAAACATCTTTAACATGAGCAGTTACCAACTTCAACAAAATAGTAAAATATCTTTGTCATGAACAATTATCAACTTCAACATTACAGTAAACTATCTTTGTCATTATTACTCGATATTACTAAGAATTATCATGCGAAGAGTGTGAAACAAAGTCCAGAAATTAGTGATGAACAGTGTGGTTTTGTTGGAGATAAAGGAACAAGCAATGCCATATACATCATACGATCTTTAGTAGAAAGAGCCAAAGAAGTGAAAACAGATCTATACTTATGTTTCATAGATTACACCAAGGCATTTGACAAAGTAGAGCACCAAGAGATAATCAAAAGTTTAGAAAGCATAAACATAGACAGTAAAGATCTAAGAATAATAAAGAACATGTACTGGCAACAAACAGCGGCCATAAGAACAGGAAACCAATTGGGAATGTTTCAACAAATAAAACAGGGTGTTAGGCAAGGTTGTGTGCTGTCACCAGATTTGTTTAATATCTATAGTGAGATTATTTTAAGATCCATAAGGGGCATGCCTGGAATAACAATCGGAGGTCATAATATAAATAATCTAAGGTATGCTGATGATACAGTCTTAATCGCTAAGTGTGAAAATGAGTTACAAGAAATGTTAGACATTATAGTGAAATAAAGCAAAAATAAAGGACTCCGCCTTAATAGCAGAAAGACAGAAGTAATGATAACAACAAAGAAAAAGACATCACTTCAGTGCAAAATAAAGACAAGTGGAACAATATTAAAACAGGTAAATGAATTTAAATATTTGAGAACTTTGTTAACCTCAGACCGAAGATGTACAAAAGAGGTGAGATGCAGAATGACTCAGGCAAAAGCAGCTTTCCAAAAAATGAGGAAGATATGCAATCTATTTTTGACAATAGAAACATGAAAAAGTTCTTAAATGTTATGTAGAGCCAGTCTTAACATATGGATGTGAATCAAGGACAATAGGAAAACAGACAAGAAAATCAATGGAGTCTGTAGAAATGTGATTTTACAGAAGAATTTTGAGAATACCATGGACAGCTAAGAAGAGTAATGAAAATGTTCTGAAAGAGGCCAAAGCAAAAAGAGAGCTAATTTCCAATATTAGGAAGAAATAATCATCATTTTTTGGCCATGTAATGAGAAGAGAACAGCTGGAATATATTGTAACAACTGGAAAAATTGAGGGATAGAAAGATAGAGGGAAGCAAAGAGAAAAGATACCAGACAGCTTAAGAGAATGGCTTGGCAGAAGGTCAACAACAGAAATTATAGATAACTGTCATGATCGAAAGTTGTGGAGAGACATGATCACCTACGCCAGCAGGCCTGGTACTTGGTGATGATGATGATGATGATCTTTGTCATGAGCAATTATCAAATTCAACATTACAGTAAACTATCTTTGACAACAGTCACTAATGATGATTGTAAACTATATTTGACATGAGCAATCATCAATTACTGTAAACTATCTTTAATATAAGTAACCATAAATTACTGTCAAATATAAGTAATCAATTACTGTACACTATAGAATACATAAGTAAAAGTAAAGTAAAGTACCCCCGTCACGTCAAGTGGCGTATAGGGAAATATGGTGTTAGTGACCCTATATTTTACAGACCTTCAGCACATGATTTTTGGGGTAATGTGGTCAGTATTACGCCTGTGCTGCTTTACTTTCCCAGAAAAAAAATCCGGTACCCATTTAAGGCTGGGTGAACCCGGAAGCCATCGGTTGGGATCGAACCCTACCCCTTGTCCGTGGTAGTCCAGTTAACCACTGAGCTATCGCGGCTCCCTATAGAATACATAAGCAATTACAAATTACTGGAAACTCTCGTATACACAATCAATTACTGGAAACTTTCTTAAATATAATCAATTACTGTAATTGGATTCAAAGGAACTAATCCACAACTTACTATTTGTCCTACAGTGAAATCATCCCAGAAGAAGAAATACCAGACAGCATAATAAAGTATCTGCAAAACAGTGTAATCACTGTTAAAGTTACAGTACAATATACATTGATTATGTTTCAATCAGAGTTAGCAACATTAAAGTTAAGTTACAACAAAACAATGTTAACATTACAATCACAGAAAATAAAACAATGTTAACATTACAATCACGGAAAATAAAACAATGTTAACATTACAATCAGGGAAAATAAAACAATGTTAACATTACAATCACGGAAAATAAAACAATGTTAACATTACAATCACAGAAAATAAAACAATGTTAACATTACAATCACGGAAAATAAAACAATGTTAACATTACAATCACGGAAAATAAAACAATGTTAACATTACAATCACAGAAAATAAAACAATTTTAACATTACACTATCTGTCTGTCTGCCTATCTATCTATCTTTCGTTCGCCTGAAGTATTGTCCACATCTGCAATGTCATTTCCTGTATAAATTTTACAGTCTTTTGTAATTTTTGCAGTGGCCCATATAGTTTTGTCTATAGTGTTGTATCTATGGGCCAATGGATTTTCCTCAGTCTACAATATTCAGTACAGTTTTGGAGTATGAGTTCAGTAGTCTGGGGCACCTGTCCACATGTACATGTAGTTGAGGTGCCGAGCTTGAATTTTGTATACATGTGTCTGTGGAGTCGATTGTGTCCTGTTCTGAGGTGTATAATGATAATGTGTTCCCATCCATTCATATTATGAAAGGCATCCTGATTTGGGGCTTGTGGTCTTCTTTTTGATTTGATTATCTTTTTCTTCTGATGGTATTTAACCGGTGCATCTGGTTGTGTGCCTGTTGCACCTTCTTTTGCCAGCGTATCTGCTCTCTCATTTCCTGCTATTCCACAGTGAAATGGGATCCACTGCAGGACAACCCTGTGATGCTTGCAGAGTTCAGTTAATAAGGTCTGCAGCTGTGGCAATTTTCTGGATTGCAGTGCCTGAAGTACATCTGTCAAAAACACTACAGGCTGTGGGCTAAGATTACTGTTCAGCAGTTTTTCTATTGCCAACTTTATTGCTTGGATTTCTGCATCGTAATTGTGACAATATTTCTGTTACTATTTCATTCATATCCCTAGTGTTATTTGGGTACTCTATGTATGCAACTGCTCCCCCATTCTGTACTGCATTCTGTGCTGATCTATCTGTGTACACCCGAATCCATAGATCCTGTGGGTGTTCTTCATCCAAGAAACTGAGAGTTGTTTTACATTGTATATTATTCTGTTCCTCCTTGTCAAGTATTCCTTTCACTTCTGTCCGTATTTGTATTGACAAATCGCATTCCTCTGTCCAGGCGTTGAGCAGTGATGTGCCTATCAGCAAGAATAATACCTTCAGTGCATATCAACATTTCTGCATTAGTGGCTATGGCAGGCAGTCCACAGCATGGCCAATCAAGAAGTTCTGTATCTCTGCTTTCCTGTTCTTTTACTCTCTAAAACCCAGCAACTTACCGTGCTCCTGGTGACTGCAAAAACTTCCATACACATCATAGAGGCACATGTGAATATTCACAACAGTTTCCTTCTCTAAAATGAGAAATTCTAGCACACTTCGCTGCTTATAGCACAAGTAGCTAACATGTTCCATTTCAAAGGTTTAGTATAGTCGTATTATTTGGTTGAGTGTAGTGCAGTTTGGTACAACAATCGACAATTGTCATATTTAAAGTGTACAAAATTTCATGCTTCTATATTTATTATTAGCTGAGAAAATTGATATGGTGCATTACCTTTTGAACGCCCCTCATACATTTTGCATATATATCCAAAAGATACTACCAATCACTGCCTAAAGGTAAGCTTCAAACCAAACAAACCAATTGATAAGGACAATATCCCTGCATTGTCAATCAAATCTGTATACTTGATACGACTGTCTTGGTTCCAGTTAAGCACGTGAATCAATATCCTCAGGGCACAAGCCCATTTAATGCAATTAATATTGGTTAATTTAACTGTTCAGAACACTAGATGAACTACCAATTTAAAAAACTACTTAATTTGACAGAGCTAGTAATGGTTCATTCAACAGCACTGGTAATGGTTCATTAACTGTTCAGAAACTTAGACTGACAACAAATTTTGAAATTTTTCTTTCTACACAACTGACATTAGTTCATTCAACTGTTCAGGACATTACTGATTTAAAAAAAACACAAAAAACTAGCTCATTCAACAGAACTGGAATTAGCCCATTCAACTGTTCAGGACACTACATACCAATTCCATAGATTATAAAACAAATAAGAACTGTAATTACATGAATCAGAAACACAAATATTCATAGCATGTGTCAAACGGAGGTAAGGCTCTTGACAACAACAGATCTGGAAGCTGCCAATGACTCTTAATTGATGGCTTGCACCAGGATCAGTGAGCTAGAACCTTCCAGACCCTACCACACCTCTTTGCAGTGGCTCTAGCAAAAGACTAACATGTCTTGTATAGCCAAGAGAGTAGGGATCGAAGAGGGAAGCCAACCTGGTACTCAAAAATACTGTGCTGGAGTCAGATGTGTTGGACCAAAAGGTGTAAATAAACCACAACACAACATATATACGGCCACTTAATGTCCTTCTAAGAAAGGATGATATGATGATATCTGTTCCTTTAGTAGTCATCAGGTGTACCAGAGAAAGAGAAAGAAAGATGTGTCAGATCAATGTAATCTTACATTTGCAGCACCAATTATGTAAAGATAAAACTTGAGTGTTGACTTGTTTTCCTCAGCAATTTGTTTCTTGCCTTTTGTTGCTTGTTTTCCCTTTTGCTGAAACAGTAAATAAGAATCAAATTGTTTAAATTAATAAATGCAAAGGAAAATGTAAGTGTAATGCATTGTTGTCCAATATGTTATAGTTACCTTAGAAAACATGACAGAAACTGTGTCATCCCATATATCATAGCTATACCAGAAAATATGACAGAAACTCTGTGTCATCCCATATATCATAGCTATACCAGAAAATATGACAGAAACTCTGTGTCATCCCATATATCATAGCTACACCAGAAAATATGAAAGAAACTGTGTCATTCCACAATAAGCTACACCAGAAAACATGACAGTGACTCTATGTCATCCCACATATTATAGCTACACCAGAAAACATGACAGCAAAATAGTGCCATCCAACAAATTACAATTACTTAGCTACACCAGAAAACATGATAGCAAAATAGTGCCATCCAACAAATTACAGTTACTTAGCTACACCAGAAAACATGAAACAAATTATCTCTCATCTAACACATTTTACTATACCAGAAAATTTGTTTTAGAACAAGTTTTCAAGTAAAGTAAGTAAAATTAAGGTTCCCTCCATGCCTTGCTAGGCATATGGAGAATATGGTGTTAGTGACCATATTTTTCTATGACCATGGCACATTTTTGGGTGATATGGTCAGTATCATGCCAGATCACCTTTACTTCCCAGAAAAATCACTGATACCCATTTTTCGAGGTTGGGTGAACTCCAGAGCCTTGTTGATTAAAAAAAAATCTGCTACTTCTGGGGATCAAACCCAGACCATTCTTATCAGAATGCTGAGAATGCAAGAACACTAACCACTCAGCCACAGAGGCTCCAATTTTCTAGTGGTGTCTAACATATAAACAGATGATCGAAATGCAGACAATATCAGTATTATGATATTATTATTATTGTAAAACATATTGTTATGGAAACAGAGCCATATATTTTAGAGCAGTGATCTCTGCAATATGTGCCACTTTGGCACGCAAGGTTTATGTTTTTGAAATTGTGGTTCTGCCCTATCATCTATGTGCCGTCTTCGGCTCGAAAGGACAATTGATAGATAGATAGATTCTTATTATAAAAGATGCAGTGTTCATCTGATGGTTTTTTTTTTTCAAGATTAAATATTAATTTGATATATTCAATTCATTCATAGGAGTGTAGACAAACACAAGAACAAAACTGGTGATACGTTGTAGTGTTATTATTATTATTATAGTGCATCGGTTACTAGCAGTAAAGTAACAGTTAAAATTATATGACAAGTAAGTAGTTAAAATACGTTGTTAAACTAACTAAAGAATGGCATAATTGAGTCAGATCATATAGTTCGTTGCTAATTAATTGTAAATGTAATTGTCAATCATCATCATGATGCGTGTCGTGTAAACTCAAACTGTAAGTGTAACGTTACGGTTACATTTGTTACTTGTAATTTAATTAGTAAGTAACTGTCACACTGTGACTGTCAGTAAGTAGTAAGTTGTAACAGTTTTATTGTATATGTATTGTAACCTTAACAACCACAATCATCATTGTCGTAATGCAATGACGCAATGGATATAATTTTTTAATTTATAAACAATAAACATGTAACATTTGTAACTAGTAAATATTTTATTATAATAATAATTTGTTTTGTAACAGTAACTGTTCAGTGTAACTTACATTTTTGACAGACATTATTTTTATAATAGTAGTACTAGAGCAGCGGATGGTTTATAATAATTCAATCCGTTTAGTGGCAATATTATTCGACGACAGTCAGTTTGGCGCGTCCCACTCTTGGTAATATTGTCCGTCTAGAGGTAGAGTTAAGTTCATCACAACAACAGATCGTCCGGCCTCATTCGTGGCACGTCTCCCAACCTCTGCATGCAGCTCTGTGCTGACGTCTCCGACATTGAAGAGTTCTATCGCCATGTCTCCAACAGTGAAGAGTTCACTAGTACATGTCATAAACATGGACTGGTTTCTTGTTGTCCATTTATTTCTATTTTCTGCGTTGTCTTTTCCTGGCGAGATTCCAATCTCTAGATACATCACGGGCGTTTGTTAAACTTGTACTGTGGGCATGAAAAAAAAAAAAAAACTCTATCCAGGGGGAGGGACACTATGGAAAAAAAACCACTGCTTCCTACTGTCTAGCATTTACCATCGGGAGAGAGAAAGGATATGGGAGAACAATCAGACAGAAACCATGGACACAGGGTCGGCCCAACAGCACTGGACGAAATCTACGCAACGAGAAAGAAAACATACGTCAAACTAAGATCCAGCTGGCCGAAGGCGAAGTGTGGCATGCCACAGTGCATGTTTATGGGGAAAATCAGGGCACACATACGAGTGTATACATATACGAGTACTGATCCGATCAGCTCATTGTGTGTCATGATGTTGTCCATACCCGTCCATCATGAAACAGCACAAAAATCAAGATCGTATGATGACAAGACTTGAACACTGAAGAAGAAGAAATCGATAGCGTTAGAGAATTATTGCCACTCTTGATATGTCTCCTCATTTTTAAGGATTTGTATTATGTTGAATAGACTAGCTCAGGCCAAAATAGCATGTCAGAAAATGAAAAATATCTTGTGCAACAAATCTATGTCAATAGAAATAAGAAAGAGAGTTCATCGGTGCTACATAGAACTCCTTCTGACCTATGGAAGCGAATCATGGACAGTAGACAAACAAATGAAAAGACGATTAGAGGCCACAGAGATGGGATTTCTCAGAAGAATGTTGAAAGTTCCCTGGACAGCTAAAAAGACCAATGAGAAAGTTCTCAAAGAGGCCAACACAAAAAGGCAGCTCATAAAAAAACATCAGAAAGAAACGATCAACATTTTTCGGGCACATCATGAGAAGAGGAAAGTTGGAATGCTTGGTTACAACTGGCAAAATAAAAGGAAAGAGAGATCGCGGACGACAAAGAGAGAAAATACTAGATGGCTTGTTGTCATGGCATGGAAAGCAGTCAACAACAGAACTGATACGATGCACTGTAGATAGAAAATTGTGGAAGGACATGATCGCCTACGCCAACCGGTATGGCACATGATGATGATTCTGTTGAATTGCGGTTTTACTGAATCGAATTCAGAATTATATTCAGAATACTATTGACAGCTGAGAAGAGTAATGAAAACGTTAAGAGAGATCAAGGTAAAAAGAGAGCTAATTTCCAATCATCATCATCATCGAGTGCCTTCTCCGCAAAGAAGGTTGGCTACCATGGATCGCCATTCTACTCTGTTTCTTGCTTTGATGGTGCAGGCTGTCATAGATTGACTTGTCCATCTTTTGATTTTACTCGTCCATGTTAGTCTTGTTCTGCCTCTGCCTCTTTTACCTTGTATTTTTCCTTCCAATATTACTTTTAGTAGGCTGTTGTGTCTTTTAACATGCCCAAAAAATTTCATTTGTCTTGTCTTAATTGTATTTAGCAGTTCTCTTTTTATTTTCAGTTGTTTTAAAACTTCATCGTTTGTTATCTTTTCTTGATGGGGTGCCGCCCCATTATCCAGCCGAGTTATCATAATGCAGTCCCGTCCAATGTCACGGTTATCCCAGCCAACGTCACCTACAGTTTTGTCAAGACTTCTGACTAAAATGGGCATCTCCATTTTTCCATTCCAAATTTTTTATTAAACAATAGCCCTTGTGACATTTCAAAAACTGTATTTTAAAAAATCTTTTCGATGGTCTTATCCAATAGACTCTTCTGACATTGTAAAGAAACTTACTTTTGATGATTGTAGCTAATCGTTCGCTGTTTTACTGCATATTATAAGTATACTTTCCTTTATTATTTTTTTTCTTGGCATTACGAGGAGAGTTCACAGTAACAAAAATCTCCAGTAACAGACTAACATGTCTAGTCTGGCCAAGCGTGCAGGAATCGAAGCGGGAAGACAACTCGGTACTCAAAAATGTCGTGCTGAAGTCGGATGTGTTGGGCCGAAAGGCGCAAATATAACAGTTATACTGCAAACCACAACATAACACAGACACGTCTACTACGTCCTTGTAAGGGCGGATGATGAAGATGAATATTCTAGTCTATCACGATACTCTAGAATACTTTAGTCATCGGGCGAACGCAACCAACCAACCATTTCTTGGCATTAGAAAACAATTGTTTGTTCCTTGTCTTTTATTAAAGTATTTATTTTTTACAAATGTTTTCTTGACTTGTATCAAATTTTATTTTTGTAATACAAGATAAAAGAGGTTGTGGCAGACACAGACTAAAATGGTATTGTTGATAGCATTAAAAGATGTACAAAGGAATTAAGAGGAGAGTTCACCGTCATGAGCATGACAAAAGCCACAATTACAAAGATGTTGCTGCCGTGATATGGTCCATCTTCGAAACGGAGACGGCATGACGTAAAATGTGTGGTAACTATGGTAACAACGTCAATAGGCGCGCCTGCCAACATGAACAGGAGAGACGCGCCGAGAGGATACAATTGTTGCAAAAATGGCAGTTGTTGCGGCAGTTAGTTGATATTTTTTAGACTTCTCTTTTAATAAATGTGCAATCATAATTACAGTTTCATTTGCGATATCAGTGTCGTAGGGGACACGCGCCTTTAAGTTTAGTTTAGTTTAATTGTTATTTTTAGTCGACAGGCAAGACAAGCCGGCCATCATCATCATCAATTATTATCATCCTCAAAATCATGAAAATTCCACTCATTGGGCATTGGGCTTAGCTCATGACTGTAAACCATACGATAAAGTACAATAATATTAATAAGCCATAGGTGTCCTTAAGCTTTTAGTAATGTTACAGCACCAACACGTGATCTTATGTCTTACCACCGACATGATCGAGTTTAAATTAAATTAACTGAGCATCTGTCCGATTTGCCAAGTTGCATTCTCATTCATTATTGTGTGACTATCCCTCTTGAACCCTGTCGATGGTCGTTGAACCATTGGTAGGTGATTGGTTCAAGACCGTTCATGGCGATTGATTGTGTATTGTAGGGACGCAGAGAAGAAGTGATTATTGCGATAAATAAGTCTTTATGAATCGGAAAGGCGGTTTCCACATTTGATAAACTTAAAGATAGAGTGATAGAGCATGGTGCCAACACCAAATTAACACCCAGGACTAAGATTAAAATTTACTAAAGTTGTATGCTTAGTACACTTCTATACGGATCAGAAACTTGGAATACCTATGCAGGGCAGGAGAAAAGGTTAAACAGCTTTCGTGTGTGTTGCCTTCGAAAGATTTTGAACATCAAATGGCAGGACAAAGTAACCAACTCTAATGTCTTACAATGAGCCAAACTCCCATCCTTCTTGCAACATTTATGAGTTGTAGACTATCGTGGTTGGGTCATGTAAGAAGAAGGGCAAATATTTGTATTCCCAAACAAATATTGTATGGCGAACTTAGGGACGGAAAGAGACCAAAAAGTAGACCAATGGGTAGACCAGTTCTGAGATATAAGGATGTTGCAGGGCTTCGTTGAGGGAATTCTCTATCAGTGAAAGAAATTGGGAATCTGGCTACAGATCATAGTACATGGAGAACAAAAATAAATGGCACAGCATCTTTCGAGGCGGTAAAAAAGGAAAAAGGTAAAGTACCCCGTCACTCCAAGTGGTATATAGGGAAATATGGTGTTAGTGAGTGACCCTATATTTTACAGACCTTCAGCACATGATTTTTGGGGTAATATGGTCGGTATTACGCCCATGCTGCTTTACTTTCCCAGAAAAAATCCGGTACCCATTTAAGGCTGGGTGAACCTGGAAGCCGTCGGTTGGGATCAAACCCTACCCTTTGTCCGTTGTAGTCCAGTTCACTAACCACTGAGCTATCGCGGCTCCCTTTCGAGGCAGTGCTGATATCAAATTCAGAAGACAAAAGTCGCAGGAGAAAGGAGATGAGGCGAGACACCACGAATACATCTTGTTCATTTTGCGGATGGATCTGTCTTTCCAGTGTTGGCAGATTCAGCCATGAGAGAAGTTGTTCAGCAAAGCGGCATAAGACACTAATATTTTTACCAAAACTACTGACTTATGATTGCTTGCTACCAACCATCTGTCAAGATGCCAAAGGACATATTTATATATGACCAAGTAATTTCATAATATTGTGAAGTAAAGCCAAGACTTCTGAACACAATTAGAACAAGACAAATGCGATTCTTAGGCCATGTTAAAAGACACAACAGCCTACTGAAAGTGATCCTGGAGGGGAAAATACAAGGTAAAAGAGGCAGAGGCAGACCAAGATTAACATGGACGAGTAACATCAAAAGATGGACAAATCAACCGATGACAACCTGCACCATCAAAGCAAGAGATAGAGCAAAATGGCGCTCCATGGTAGCCAACCTTCGTTGCGGAGACGGCACTCAATGATGAAAGCCATTAAATTTAACTTTGTATTATAGTATCATCAAAAATAATAAATATTATTAAAGACATGTATGATGGTTACACATGTGCAGTTCGAACAGAGGAAGGACTGAGCGAATGTTTCCCAATAGAAACTGGGGTTAAACAAGGATGTATTTTATCGCCCTTGTTATTTGGAGTTGTTAAGGACTTCATAATGAAGAAATGCTGCACTAGTAATAAAGGCATCGAATTGATACAAGGAGACCATTTGGAGGACCTCGACTTTGCTGATGACATAGTTCTCATCAGCAGTCAGATAAAAACGATGCAGGAAAACACAAATGAACTATCATCAATAACCAGCAAAATTGGGCTTGAGATCAATCATGAAGACTAAAGTCATGAAAAGCTTAATTCCAACATACTACAAAATATATATGGAAAACAAACCAGTGTAAGAGATCGATCACTTTATCTATCTTGGAAGTCACTTTGATCGAGAAGGGGATACAAGCAAAAAAATTAGAATTAGAATAGCTAAAGCAGCAATGTCTTTTAGAAGCCTTGAAAAGTTGTGGAAATCAAAACTCATCAGCACAAACACAAAACTTACACTATTCAAATCAAATGTACTATCAACCCTTACGTATGCGTGTGAAAGCAGGAAAACAACAAGAGATATAGAAACAAAGTTGAACGCGTTCGAAAATAAATGTCTAAGGAAAATACTTGATATAGCGTGGAACGAATTCAAAACAAACGAGGAAATGAGAGAAATCGCCAATCAACCACTAATATCTTCAGTAATAAAGAAAAGACGATGGTCATATGTTGGACATGGGATGAGAAGAGATAATAACCGAATAGCAAAGCAAGCCCTCATGTGGGAAACAACAGGTAAGAGAAAAAGAGGAAGACCAAGAGAGACACTGAGAAAAACATTGATGAGAGAGGCAAGAGCAGCAGGAATCGGCTCCCTCAGTGAGATAGAGCTGCTTGCACAGAACAGAGACAAATGGCGAGGTTTGATAAAATATCTTTAAAAGAATTAAAAACTGCTAGAACAAAAAATTCAGATAAGAGAGGGAGTATCTTGGTCTACGCCCTATGGGCTAGCTGCGGCTCGAAAGGTCAATAGATAGATAGATTATGGTATACTTATACTTCTAGCAAAGGATGATATAGATCAAATAGCAGTACTCAGTATTTTTTTTAATTGTCTACCATCTGCTTACTTTACTTTAACATTAAGGTTAATTGAATTTTGTAAGTTTTTACTCTACACTGTTGTATATGACATGCTAGCATGTATGACATGCTAGCATGTATGACATGCTAGTCTTTACTCTACACTGTTGTATATGACATGCTAGCATGTAAGACATGCTAGTCTTTACTCTACACTGTTGTATATGACATGCTAGCATGTATGACATGCTAGTCTTTACTCTACACTGTTGTATATGACATGCTAGCATGTATGACATGCTAGTCTTTACTCTACACTGTTGTATATGACATGCTAGCATGTATGACATGCTAGTCTTTACTCTACACTGTTGTATATGACATGCTAGCATGTATGACATGCTAGCATGTATGACATGCTAGTCTTTACTCTACACTGTTGTATATGCAGACTGGGGTTAGTGTTTACTTTTTTTTTTTACACTACTTACCAGCTGGACTGAAATTATTGTGGAAAATAAAAAAAAAAAAAAAAACATGTTTACAATACAGTCAAAATTATACAAATTGTTAATAGTATTCAGTCTGGTTCTATCTATCTATCTTTCGTTCGCCTGAAGTATTGTCTACATCTGCAATGTCGTTTCCTGTATAAATGTTACTGATTCAGTCTGGTTGTACAAGATAGTCCGAAAGTCTTTTGAAAGTCTTATTTACACCCTATGCTTTTTATACAGCTGTGCATTTAGTTTCCATATTTCATTTCATGTGGCTGACACTGGCATATGATGCTGAACATCCAGAATGTCAGTGTCATGACACAAAATAATAGAGTGCCATGTTCTGTGTGAATTTTTACAAAACTTAATTTGTATGCTTGTCTTGTTGCACATCCTTTAAATTCTTTCCAGTGTGTGGGCTTCATGAGTCCATACACTTGCAAGAAGATATTCTTCTACACTGCAGGAGCTTGTGTCAGTCATTTGAAACAAATTATAGAAAATAAATGCATATCTGTAAACAAAAATATGGGGGTAACAAGTTTGCACATTTCTTCTTCTTCTGTGTACAGCTTTAGATGTCAATATTAACAAGTTTGAAGAAAACATTTGGCAGCTCAAGGCTGGTGAAATCACCATACAGTTTGCCCTGATATGGTACCAGTGATGGCTACAAGAGCCTTCTCTGTTCGTCATATATTGGGCATGATTGTAGCGGTTGTTCAGCAGTCATTTTGCCTGTGTCTCAGTCACACTCATCAGAGGTCCCTATCCTTAAAGGTGTTGAAAAGATGGTTCTTCAATCTGTTGTGGTCTGTTCAGTGTCTACAAATTGTTACTTGTTCTTTTCTTTTGAGCTGGTGGTAGACATCATTTTTCTGGTAGCCCTGGTGTTCTTTATTCAGTTTGTTCACAAATTTGTTCATGACAAACCTCTTTGATTCCTCATAAATTGTACTTGCATCTGACTGGTGTAATTTGCCACCTTCCTTTGCCAACTCGTCTACCTCATTGTTTCCATGAATATTACAGTGAGGTAGAATCCACTGGATCACAGTTCTGCATCTCTGGTAGATCTTGTAGAGATCTCTTAGATCATCCAAGTCATCATTTTCATGACAGTTGCACATTTGATAATATAAGTGATTGCCTTTCCACTGTTTTTATTTGGTTTCATTATTTATATGATGGTATATTATTATATGCCATAGATTTTAGAAGCACTGATCTCTGCAATATGTGCCATTTTGGCACGCAAGGTTTCTGTTTTTAAGATTGTGGTTCTGCCCTATGTGCCGTCTTCAGCTCGAAAAGACAATAGATAGATAGATAGATATTTATATAATATTAAATTAGAAACACAGCTACATTTAATTTCTCCCATCTTGAACAATCATTTCTATCTATCTATCTTTCGTTCGCCTGAAGCATTGTCTATATCTGCAATGTCGTTTCCTGTATAAATGTTACTGTCTTTTGTAATTCTTGCAGTGGCCCATATAGTTTTGTCTGTAGTGTTGTATCTATGGGCCAATGGATTTTCCTCAGTCTACTATATTCAGTGCAGTCTTGAAGTATGTGTTCAGCAGTCTGGGGCGCCTGTCCACATGTACAAGTAGTTGAGGTGCCGATCTTGAATTTTGTATACATGTGACTATGGAGTCGATTGTGTCCTGTTCTGAGACGTATAATGATAACTTGTTCATATCTATTCATATTATAAAAGGCATCCTGATTTGGGGCTTGTGGTCCTCTGATTGATTTGATTATCTGTTTCTTATGATGGTATGTAACAGGTGTATCTAGTTGTGTGCCTGTTGAACCTTCCTTTGCCAACTGATCTGCTTTCTCATTTCCTGGTATTCCACAGTGAGATGGGATCCACTGCAGGGCAACCCTGTGGTGCTTGCAGAGTTCAGTCAATAAGGTCTGCAGATGTGGTAATTTTCTGGATTGTAGTGCCTGGAGTACTGATCTTGCATCTGTCAAAAACACTACAGGCTGCGGGCTAAGATTAATGTTCAGCAGTTTTTCTATTGCTAACTTTATTGCTTGTATTTCTGCATCATAATTGTGACAATATTTCCCTGTTGCTATTTTATTCATATCCCTAGTGTTATTTGGGTATTCTATATATGCACCTGCTCCCCCATTTTTTACTGCATTCTGTGCTGATCCATCTGTATACACACGAATCCATAGGTCTTGTGGGTATTCTTCATCCAGGAAACTGAGAGTTATTGTTTTTCGCTGTAGACTATTCTGTTCCTCTTTATCAACTATTCCTTTCACTTCTGTCCGTATTTGAACTGATAATCCAGATTCCTCTGTCCAGGGAGTCTGTTCTGGTATGGGCAGTAGGGGGTTAACAGCTCTTGGCATGTCTGGTGTTTGTCTACTAATACGCTTGGCTTGGTGGATAAAACTGCTTCTCTTAAGTCGTCCCAATGCAAGATTTTGGAATCGGTCCTTCATTGGATGTCTCGGCATGCAAGCAAATTTTTCTGCCTGTATCAGCACCTTTGTGTCCCTCCGTTCTCTCAGTGCTGGTATCCTCCACAATTTCTCCATCTCTAATATTGGTGTTGATTTCATTGCTCCTGTGATGACCCTAAGTGCCTGGTTTTGTACTTTATCCAGTTCTTGAAGTGTGGTGTTTGATGCTGAACACCATGCAGATGATCCATATTCTAAATGTGGGCGTATACTCTGTTGGTAAACTTTACTGAGTATTTTCCCACTCGCACCCCACGTAGTTCCACACAGCTTTCTTAGAATAGCCAATTTTCTCCTTGCTTTTTGGGTTGCCTTATTTATCTGCTGTTTCCAAGATAGTTTGTTATCAAATGTAACTCCGAGATACGTAGCCTGTATGTCTTCTTTCACAGGCTCATTGTTTATATAGATGGCTCCTGCTTTTTGTTTTGGGGAAAGAGTGAAAAGTGTAGTACTGCATTTGTCTGTATTGATGCTGATACACCATCTATTTGTCCATGAATTCAGTGCATTCATAGCTCTTTGTAACAATTTGGAGGCCACTGTTGCATACTCCTCTGTGCACCACATTACCAAGTCATCTGCATACATTGCCACTTTGATACCATGTGGTAGTTCAGTAACTAGGTCATTGATGTAGATCAGAAAAAGTGTTGGAGATAGTACCCCTCCCTGTGGAACGCCCTGGCGCAGTAAGACCTTCTTACTCTTAAGACCATCCAGTTGCACTCTGGCTCTCCTGTTATGCAGGTATGCTTTGACCCATTTGTACATCCTGCCATTTACTCCATAATTTCTCAGTTTCTTCAAAAGCCCTTCCTTCCATACCTTATCAAATGCTTTCTTTAGGTCTATCCATGCTGCTAGTACCAGTTTCTTTTCTTGAAACGCATCCTCAATTTCCTGGGAAAGATAGGTTGCCTGATCTTCGGTAGAGTAACACTGTCTAAAGCCTGCTTGTTGTGGGACAAGGAGATTTTCACTTTCCAGGTACCACTGCAGTCTGAGATTGATTATACGTTCCATTGTTTTACACAAACAGCTTGTAAGGCTGATTGGTCTATAGCTGGATGTCATTGAACCATCTTTTCCTGGCTTTAGTAATGGTATCATAATTGCTTCTCTCCATGCCTGTGGCACTTTACCTGTGATCCAGCAAATGTTGTAGATCTGCAGTAGTTTTGCTTTAGCTGCAGTTCCCAAGTTCTTAATCATTTCATTAGACACTCCATCACTACCTGGTGACTTTTTCATTTTTAATTTGGATATTGCCAGCTCTAGCTCTCTTTGTGTAATGGGTATTTCCATGACTTCATGTGCAGTCTCTTCTTGTCTTGCATTTTGTTGTTTTAGACGGGTCTCTTGACGTTTCTCTAGGCTAATTTCAATATTGTTGTCATTTGCAAAGGAGTCTGCAAAGTGATTTGCTGCATGTTTACCTGTTAGAATGTTTCCATCCTTCTTCAGTGTAATTTTTGTGTTCCCTTCTGTACCCTCATCATTCAGCTGTTTTACAAGCTTCCACACTTTTCTTGTGTCTCGTTCTAGATTCATGTACTCTGTTTTCTCTTTCCAACTTCTCCGTCTGGCTTGTAGTTTAGCCCATTGAAATTTGGCTTTAGCATGCTGATAGTTATTGTGGTGTTCCTGGCAGGGGTTATTTTCTGCTTGTTTTCGAGATGTTTCCATGTCATTGTGCAGTTGCTCTAGTTCACTATTCCAGTATGGTTTGTAGTGTTTCCGTGCCCCTCTGGGTATTGTTTCACTGGCAGCTTGTATTATTAGTCTACTGAATTCATCAACTATTTTGTTGATGTCTCTGTCTGTATTTAGATCTTTAGTCAGTACACTGGTGTAATGTTGATACATTTTCCAGTCTGCCTTTTTGTAATTCCATCTGGAGAGAGTGCTGCTCTCCCTGACGGCCTCATTTTGCACCACTAAAAAGACAGGTCGGTGGTCGCTGCCTCCAAGTTGTTTCCCAACAATACGTGTGATATTCCAATCCAGGTCTGGTGAATGGAAAGCAAGGTCTGGTGTAGATGTGGTATGCCATGATCTGGAATAGAATGTTGGTGGATCTGTTGCCTGGTTTAATAGTATAAGCCCATTGTCATCCTGCCAATTTTCAAGTTCTTCACCTCTCTTGTCCATATCTTCATAGCCCCAGCTCTGTGAATGGCTGTTAAAGTCTCCACATACAATTATTCTTTCTTTTAATGTAATTGTGTCTAGTGCTAGTGGGCGGTCACTCGGACAGTAGTAGTTTAGTAGATGGAAGTCTGTATTTCCTGTCCTGAGGTGCAGTATTTGATATTCCGCCCCATCCATATACACTTCAATCTGACATGCATTAATGTTGTTCCTTACAAGAGTCAGTATTCCGCCCTTTTGTCTGTTTTTCCTGTCAGATCGGTAGCACTGGTATCCCCTAATCTTCAAGGCTATGTCGTTGTTTAGATGGGTTTCCTGCAAACAGCATATGCTTACTTGTTCTTCATGCAGGATATTTTCTAATTCTATCTTTTTACTGTACCCATCTCTTTTGCTGTTGATGCCTTCAGCATTCCAGTGCATTATTTTGAGTGGTCTTATTTTGGGTTGGCCAGTAACTCTATTCTCTCGCCCCTGACTCCACAGAGCGATTGAGAAGGACATCCAGTAATATAGGTTGGGCCCTTTCGAGGCTGAGGGCCCGGCGCTGCACCTGCCTGAGTGTCCATCACAGGGCGAGTGCCATATCGATTTGCAGTTATAGGCATGCTTCCCATTGGCGTGAGTGCGTGGCATCCTGATTTTTGTAGTGCGCCTTTTGGCTGGTTGCCTCCGACTTCAGCACTTAAAATTGCTAGAGCAGACTGTGGTCTTGCACGGGTGTAGGAAGGCCTGGCCAGTCTTGGTTTTCAGTCCCTGGTGACTGTTAAGCCCCATCCCCACGACAAGGAGCTGGCCTTGATGGGGAACAATCATTTCATGATATATATTCTCTAGCATTCATTTGTTTTCCTTGTAATTTGCTCATCTAGAGCATGATAATCCAGCAAATCTAAAGATTTTGTTTGTAAATTTCAATTCAGAACTGCATTTCTTTTTTTAAAGTAATAGCTGTCTGGACAATGTAGATTAATGTATCATTGAATTCCTGACACCATTTCATTTACATTTTTGTAAATAAATATTTATGAGGGGTAAAAAATGATGTTCTGAAAGAGACTAAAAAGACCTAAATATAATTGATGATAGTAAGAAATAAACATGAGTAGTAGCTGAAGATGTACTCAGTACTTTGGGGGATTAGTTACTGACATGGTGTGCAATTGTTTACTGACATGGTAAGCAATTGTTTACTGACATGGTATGCAATTGTTTACTGACATGGTATGCAATTGTTTACTGACATGGTAAGCAATCGTTTACTGACATGGTATGCAATTGTTTACTGACATGGTATGCAATTGTTTACTGACATGGTAAGCAATCGTTTACTGACATGGTAAGCAATCGTTTACTGACATGGTATGCAATCGTTTACAGACATGCTGTGCAATTGTTTACTGACATGGTAAGCAATCGTTTACTGACATGGTAAGCAATCGTTTACTGACATGCTATGCACTCTTTTACTGACTTGCTATGCAATATTTTAGTGACTTGCTATGCAATCATTTAGTGATTTGTTATGCAATTGTTTAGTGACATGGTATGCAATCTTTTAGTGACTTGCTATGCAATCATTTAGTGACTTGCTATGCAATCATTTAGTGACTTGCTATGCAATCATTTAGTGATTTGTTATGCAATTGTTTAGTGACATGGTATGCAATCTTTTAGTGACTTGCTATGCAATCATTTAGTGACTTGCTATGCAATCATTTAGTGACTTGCTATGCAATCATTTAGTACATGCTATGCAATCATTTAGTTACTTGCTATGCAATCATTTAGTGACTTGCTATGCAATCATTTAGTGACTTGCTATGCAATCATTTAGTGACTTGCTATGCAATTGTTTAGTGACTTGCTATGCAATCATTTACTGACATGGTATGCAATTGTTTAGTGACTTGCTATGCAATCATTTACTGACATGGTATGCAATCATTTAGTGACTTGCTATGCAATCATTTAGGGACTTGCTATGCAATCATTTAGTGACTTGCTATGCAATCATTTAGTGACTTGCTATGCAATCATTTAGTGAATTGTTATGCAATCATTTAGTGACTTGCTATGCAATCATTTAGTGACTTGCTATGCAATCGTTTACTAGCATGGTATGCAATCATTTACTGACATGCTATGCAATCGTTTACTGACATGGAATGCAATCGTTTACTGACATGCTATGCAATTATTTAGTGACTTGCTACGCAATTATTTAATGACATGCTATGCAATCATTTAGTGACTTGCTATGCAATCATTTAGTGACTTGCTATGCAATCGTTTAGTGACTTGATATGCAATCGTTTAATGACTTGCTATGCAATCATTTAGTGACATGCTATGCAATCATTTAGTGACATGCTATGCAATCATTTAGTGACATGCTATGTAATAGTTTACTGACATGCTATGCAATCGTTTACTTACATGCTATGCAATTATTTACTGACATGCTATGCAATCATTTACTGACATGCTATGCAATCATTTAGTGAAATGGTATGCAATCATTTAGTGACTTGCTATGCATTTGTTTAGTGACTTGCTATGCAATCATTTACTGACATGCTGTGCAATTGTTTACTGACATGGTAAGCAATCGTTTACTGACATGGTAAGCAATCGTTTACTGACATGCTATGCACTCTTTTACTGACTTGCTATGCAATATTTTAGTGACTTGCTATGCAATCATTTAGTGATTTGTTATGCAATTGTTTAGTGACATGGTATGCAATCTTTTAGTGACTTGCTATGCAATCATTTAGTGACTTGCTATGCAATCATTTAGTGACTTGCTATGCAATCATTTAGTGATTTGTTATGCAATTGTTTAGTGACATGGTATGCAATCTTTTAGTGACTTGCTATGCAATCATTTAGTGACTTGCTATGCAATCATTTAGTGACTTGCTATGCAATCATTTAGTACATGCTATGCAATCATTTAGTTACTTGCTATGCAATCATTTAGTGACTTGCTATGCAATCATTTAGTGACTTGCTATGCAATCATTTAGTGACTTGCTATGCAATTGTTTAGTGACTTGCTATGCAATCATTTACTGACATGGTATGCAATTGTTTAGTGACTTGCTATGCAATCATTTACTGACATGGTATGCAATCATTTAGTGACTTGCTATGCAATCATTTAGGGACTTGCTATGCAATCATTTAGTGACTTGCTATGCAATCATTTAGTGACTTGCTATGCAATCATTTAGTGAATTGTTATGCAATCATTTAGTGACTTGCTATGCAATCATTTAGTTGTTGTTCGCTTTCGTCAGCTTTGACCTCTGACGAAGTCCCACCCACTCAATTT
Source organism: Megaustenia siamemsis (assembly GCA_032433765.1). Classification (NCBI taxonomy): domain Eukaryota; kingdom Metazoa; phylum Mollusca; class Gastropoda; order Stylommatophora; family Ariophantidae; genus Megaustenia; species Megaustenia siamemsis. The sequence goes on along the minus strand of JAVIAB010000106.1, from coordinate 73,941,229 downwards.
TGTGGGACTGAATTTTTGCGTGCAAAGTCTGTTTTATCCCATTACAGGATGCCCCTCGCCATGCAGGCAGATTTACTCCGACTTCAGAGGTACTAATTTTTAGGGAATTAGTAAAACCCAGGTGTCCTCGCCAGGGTACGAACCCCGGCTGTTGCCGTGGTAAGCCAACCGCCTATCGATTGCGCTAACCGGACACCCCAATCATTTAGTGACTTGCTATGCAATCGTTTACTAGCATGGTATGCAATCATTTACTGACATGCTATGCAATCGTTTACTGACATGGAATGCAATCGTTTACTGACATGCTATGCAATTATTTAGTGACTTGCTACGCAATTATTTAATGACATGCTATGCAATCATTTAGTGACTTGCTATGCAATCATTTAGTGACTTGCTATGCAATCGTTTAGTGACTTGCTATGCAATCGTTTAATGACTTGCTATGCAATCATTTAGTGACATGCTATGCAATCATTTAGTGACATGCTATGCAATCATTTAGTGACATGCTATGTAATAGTTTACTGACATGCTATGCAATCGTTTACTTACATGCTATGCAATTATTTACTGACATGCTATGCAATCATTTACTGACATGCTATGCAATCATTTAGTGAAATGGTATGCAATCATTTAGTGACTTGCTATGCATTTGTTTAGTGACTTGCTATGCAATCATTTACTGACATGGTATGCAATTGTTTAGTGACTTGCTATGCAATCATTTACTGACATGGTATGCAATTGTTTAGTGACTTGCTATGCAATCATTTACTGACATGGTATGCAATTGTTTAGTGACTTGCTATGCAATCATTTACTGACATGGTATGCAATTGTTTAGTGACTTGCTATGCAAATGTTTTTCACAGAAGGTCAATGCTGTGAGCGTCTAAAAGATACCAGAGTGAAGCTGTTACCAAATCAGGGAAATGACCTCACCCCTCAGGTAACATTCATTGAGATATAATGCCAGAACATTGATATGTGACTTTGTACATTTGGAAGAAATGGTTTTGCACTTTAAAAATATGCTTAATGGCTTTTTAAACTCTATGAAGATGTTAAGTGATTTTGTACTATTGAAAGACACGTTGCTTTACACTCTTGAGTTGTTTGTTAATGACAAGATGATTAGAGTCTTATTGAAAGACAACTGTTTTTTTTTCTCCTATTGAGGAATAGCTTTTCAGAGAATGAAAAATATCTTATGCAACAAATCTATGTCAATAGAAATAAGAAAGAGAGTTCATTGGTGCTATATAGAACCAATTCTGACCTACGGAAGCGAATCATGGACAGTAGTCAAACAAATGAAAAGACGATTAGAGGCCACAGAGATGGGATTTCTCAGAAGAATGTTGAAAGTTCCCTGGACAGCTAAAAAGACCAATGAGAAAGTTCTCAAAGAGGCCAACACAAAAAGGCAGCTCCTAAAAAACATCAGAAAGAAACAATCAACATTTTTCGGGCACATCATGAGATGAGGAATGTTGGAATACTTGGTTACAACTGGCAAAATTAAAGGAAAGATAGATTGCAGACGACAAAGAGAGAAAATACTGGATTGCTTGGTGTCATGGCATGGAAAGCAGTCAACAACAGAACTGATACGATGCACTGTAGATATAAGATTGTGGAAGGACATGATCGTCTATGCCAACCGGTATGGTACATGATGATGATGATTGAGAGATAAGCAATTTTCTACTACATTTTTTTTTATCTCGTCCAATGAACAGTTTGTGGAGATAAGCACAGATATCAAATATAATAAATATGAAATACTATGCGAACTGCATGTATAGCTGCAGGAAACAAAGAAAATAAACATAAAATGGTATTGAGCAGCTAAACTAACAGAGAGACAAGACAAGCTACAACGTTTCAACTAGAGCCTTCATTGGGTATAACAAACAAACTACTCACATTAAACACAAAATTCTGAGTTAGAATACACAACAACTACACAGCTCTAAAAAAGCTAAACAATTAGTGAATGACAAATCTTGTGTAGCATTAAAGGGCAATAGCATAATTTCTTTACCATACTTTGACAATGGCAATCCTTTGTAGACTGTCTTAAGTCGTGACTCACATTGGTTCCTTTTCTCTGGAGACCACTGCATGGTAGAACTTGTATGATTTCTATATCTCTTATGAACAAATGAGCTATCCATTTTCCATTTGCTTTGACAAAGTGCTATTGATTGCAACCACTAAGTGGTTCTTGGTTTTCTTTATTATTTATTATTTTTTCTTATTTTCTTTGGCCAAGGAAAGATATTCTGAGAATTTTTTGTATTCATTTCTATTGTTTTCTAGCAGTCAGATTCAAATAGAAGCACTCAAAGTTTGCATAAATCCGTAGTTTGATTTTACTTTTACTAAGAAGACTCAAACGTTGAAGAAACCTGAAGCAAGAGCTGCAAATAAATGACATGCAAGATGCCATATACTTATTGCCAAGGCACACCCAGACCATCATCTTCTGCTGTTTCTACTGTAGCTCCTGAGCAACCTTTACTGTTTAGGAACAATCCACATTGATGAATGCTACTGTGGAAGAGAGGCCCAGATTCTGGGAGGCTAACTTCAGTTGTGTAACAATCATGCTGAACTTTGATGTCAGACCTCGTCGTCCAACGGCACAGACATACAACAAAAACTGTGAGGAGACTAGAAGGGCCTGGAGAGGACTGCAGATCTTAACCTAACAACAGGGGAAAAGACATAAGTAAGGTAAAGTACCCCCATCACGCCAAGTGGCATATAGGGAATATGGTGTTAGTGACCATAAATTTTACAGACCTTCAGCACATGATTTTAGGTGTGATGTGGTGGTATCACGCCCGTGCCGCTTCACATTCCCAGAAAAAATCCGGTACCCATTAAAGGCTGGATGAACCCGGAAGCCGTCGGTTGGGATCGAACCCCACCCCTTGTCCTTTGTAGACCAGTTCACTAACCACTGAGTGGCTATCGCGGCTCGGGATAAGACATAGCATGACCATAAAGTTCTTGAATGTGGAGGGACAAAGATAGATAGAAAGATATATATATATATATATATATATATATATATAAATAGACAGCGACAGATAGAAATATATATATATATATATATATATATATATATATATAGACAGAGATAGAAAGATATTTATATACAGATGTAGAAAGATATGATATATAGATATAAAGAAAGGGAGACACTAGGCATACTGCCAGATGTTTAGAAGGGCTGCTAAAGTTAGTATGTTGTTGTTTCTGTTCACTATCTTTATGTCCCTAACAAAGTCCCAAGGGACTGAATTTTGCATGAATATCACTTTTCCTATTTTTCACACCGGCAGCTGTGTCCACAGGTGTCCCCCACCTTGCAGGCAAATATTCTCAGACATCAGAGGTGCTCATAATTTTTGTTGTCGGAAGTGTTAACATTTTGGTAGATTTTTTCCTATTAATTTTGTCATGGCAGTGGCCATATTTGGCCTACTCTTTTCAATTTCCAACTGCCAAGTGTTTTTTTAATGTGCGCAGATTGCAGCTGTAAGCTTTGGATTCTCCATTTTGGCTGGTGTATAGTTGCTTAGCTCTTTCCAAACTTTGGCTGGACTTTAGGTTTTCATTAGGTTTATACCAGATTAATTTTCAATTTAGAAAAATTCCATCACAATTTCTATTTAATTTTACAAATTCATGCAATAATATAATTAAATGTGGTACATGTTATACATCACCGGAAAGGAAAAAGGTTGAAAAAAATGAAAATAGCATTATATTGATGATATTTGAAGGAAAAAATATATTATTTATTATAAATAATATAAAATATTCAAAGGCAGATAATTTTCAATTCAAAATAACATATTTCATGTACCTCTATTTTCCTAGACTAGACATGTGTTGCTATCCATTCTTCTTTAAACTTTAGACAAACTAATGCTAAGTTGCTTCAAAATAGACTTCATTAGTTGCATTTATGTCCACAAATAATTAAATTATACACAAGGAACAGTAGACTACTAAGTAGTAGTGGCTGTGGCCACTATTTGTCAGAAATAAACACACATAAGGTAAGGTAAAGTACGAGACTTGAACCGGCGTCTTAGCACGCGAGTATATACCCATATGTGCTCGGCCGCCTATCCAGAAATGTTCGGATATTTCTGTATAGTGTAGCCTCAAGCATCGAAACTCAGATGCGAAGCGACATTCCTCACCTTCCCAGGATAATATACCCTGGTACCCATTTCTGCCAACGGCTGGGTCGACCGTGGGGGTATTTTTTTTTTTTTTTCCAACCACGAGTACAATTCACACTGCTCCCAGCGGGAATCGAACACGGGTTGTCCGAACGTCGGTAATCTAGTCGGGTGGTTTTCCCAACTAGGCTACCGAGGCCCCCATAATCACACATTTCCATTGATAATTCAAGCAATCTATCTCCATAACAAAGAAAATATCATGTGGTAATCGAAGGAAGTAATTATTTGAAGCTTCTTCTAGATATGGAATACAAGTATTGGTGAATATTTATACAGAATCGTTACTTTAATTTAAAATATTCTATTGTACTCTGTCCAAGCTGATGTGTCGGTGTTTGGTCCCATGGTACCTTTATAAGTGAAGCCAATGGGTTGGTAGTGATCTGGAAAAAGTTTGGCAATTATCCAAACCTTTGACAATGGGGATAAGAGAAAAAAAAGACTTCTTCATTGTTGTGTAGTCAGTCTTGACATGGAAGTGCATCATGGACAATCATACCACAGATAAGAAAATTTTTAGAGTAAACAGAAATATGGTTTTACAGAAGAATGTTGAGAATACCATGGACAGTTAAAAAGAGTAACAAGGAATTTTTTATTTTTTTTTTGTGTTCGCCAGCTTTTACCTTTGGTGAGGTCCTTAGAGACCAGGAACAGAATTTTGCATGTTAATCCGGTTTTTTTCCCTGGCACCTGTGTACACAGGGATCCCTCACCATTCAGGCAGATAACTCCATTTTTGAAGTTACTCATATTTTTTCAGCCAGTAAGTAAATGACATTTTGAGTCGGGCCTCGCTGCTGAGACCAGGGGTGGTTGCCATAGAGAGAAATAAAAAAATAGAAATCTCAACTGGTGCAGCCATGATTTGAACTCACAACGTTACTTTTCTCAAGACCAGCGTCTTGCATCGAGACCAACCAGTCCCCCAGCAACGAGGATGTTCTAAAACAGACTAAAGCAATAAAAAAAAAAGCTTGTTGCCAACATTAGGAGGAAACAATCATCATTTTTTAAGGTCACATAATGAGAATAGAACAGGTAGAATATTTTGTGACAATTGGAGACATTTAAGAAGAATAGAAAGAGGGAAACGGATTGAAAAGATAACAGTCATGAGGTTAAACAATTGTAGAGTTGTGGAGTGACATGATCACTTATGCCAGCAGGTGCAGTATTTAATGATTATGAAAGTTGCTTATATTTAACATACACAAAATCCAAAATGATGAGGGTTTTTTTTTAAATTTCAAAATGTGTGTTTCTGGCAGTGATATTTTAAAATATGATTTATTATTTCTTTGGCAGAAAATCATTTTAGTGATGGGTGCCTTCATTGCTCTGTGTTCCTGTATCATCATGCTGACAGTCTGGTACTTTGAAGCGGCCTCCATAGAAAACATCAGAGAAAAACCAACGATTTAATCTACCTAACCATTGCTCAACTGGCTTATTAGTTAACTTATTGCAGCGTTTAAAAGTCCTGTGTTCATTTTGATTATTTATATCACCAACTAATTAACTAATTGGCCTATAATTAAACTTGATGAACACAAGCAACAGCTGGATTTGTTTCTATGTTTGCTCTGAAAAAGTGAATATGCAACAAATAAAAGAAGAACAAATGACATTAAGACTTAGAAAAACACTACCCAAACACCTCCTGGATGCATGTATACATGGCCGAATCAGCAACCAGTGCAGTAGAAAATTGAGTTGGAAGAATCTTCATTAGCCTTAAAAAAAAAAAAAAAAAAAAAAAAAAAGCACACAGAAAAAGCCTTCTACAGGAGCAAGTTTTCAAGTAGAAGCTGGGGCTTTGAAAACTGCAGTTGGATGGAGAAACACAACAGAAAACATATTCTTCATGGATGCCCGGACAGCACTGAGAAGTAATGGAAATGAAGACCTGGATGAGTGAAGAGCAACACTATATGAGCTCAACCAGTGAAGCAAAAAATCTGTGATTCAGTGGGTTACAGCACGCTAACAAACCATAAGCAGTTACAAGTTGAAAAGAATAGGCTAAATATGGTCATTGTCTGAGTATAAAATTGTTGTGAAATACAACATTTACCCAACAACCCCTCCATTTTAAGGTCTTCTCCAGTGATTTGGAGCTTTGTGCATCTGAGCTGAAACCATCTTTAGTGCTTTTGCTAGCATGTGGTGGTGGTAGCCATGACTGCGAGCACCAGTAGCTGTATACTGGAGGAGTGCTGGGAGAGAATCTGAGCATTATGAATTGTTGAATGTGCAATGATGATCTGTTGACTAAACTAAAACCAAACTAAACCATCTTAGTACTTCCTAGGTGTAAACCTCTAGACATCAACATTAATAAGTTCAAAGAAAGCATTCATTATCTCAAGGCTGGTGACATCAATCTTAGTACAATATTCATGGAAATCATGTATAAAACAGGATGGAAGGAAGTTGGTAAATTTTGGAGACCTCGGTAGCCTAGTTTGGAAAACCACTCAACAAGGCTATCGATGTTCAGACAACTGCTGGAAGCAGTGTGAATTGTACTCGTGGTTGGAAAAAAATCCCCCCGTGGTCGACCCAGCTTCTGGCAGAAATGGGTACCAGGGTAATGTTCTGGGAAGGTGAGGAATGCAGCCTCGCATGAGTTTCTATGCTTGAAGCGACACTGTCCAGAAGTCTCCAAACACTTCCGGATAGGCAGCCAAGCACTTATGGGTGGAAAACTTGCAAGCTAAGATGCAGATTCAAGTCTCATACTTGACTTTTACCTTTACCTTTAGTAAACTACCAGCCAGATCCAGGTGTTGCATCAACTTACATGGTTTGTCATGAACAAACATAAATTGATCCACGTGTTGCATCAACTTGCATGGTTTGTCATGAACAAACATAAATTGATCCACGTGTTGCATCAACTTGCATGGTTTGTCATGAACAAACATAAATTGATCCACGTGTTGCATCAACTTGCATGGTTTGTCATGAACAAACATAAATTGATCCACGTGTTGCATCAACTTGCATGGTTTGTCATGAACAAACATAAATTGATCCACGTGTTGCATCAACTTGCATGGTTTGTCATGAACAAACATAAATTGATCCACGTGTTGCATCAACTTGCATGGTTTGTCATGAACAAACATAAATTGATCCACGTGTTGCATCAACTTGCATGGTTTGTCATGAACAAACATAAATTGATCCACGTGTTGCATCAACTTGCATGGTTTGTCATGAACAAACACAAATTGATCCACGTGTTGCATCAACTTGCATGGTTTGTCATGAACAAACATAAATTGATCCACGTGTTGCATCAACTTGCATGGCATCCATGACGTTTGTCATGAACAAACATAAATTGATCCATGTGTTGCATCAACTTACATGGTTTGTCATGAACAAACATAAATTGAATATAGAGGACCTGGGTTACCAGAAAGAGCCAATTTTAATCCAAACAGATTAAAGTATTTCTTTCAATGCCCTAAGTTAAAGAACCTTATGAATGTGAGACTGTATCACAGTCAATTTGAAAGTTAGCATCGGCTAAAATTGTGCCCAATATATGAATAGAGAAGGTACTACTTGGGGGCATCGGTAGCTTAGTTGGGAAAACCAGCATATATTTCTGAGTACCGGTTGCCCCACCTCTTTAACCCCTTCTCACTTTCTTAAGTTTTCAGGAGCCAGGACGTGGAGTAGGGTTTGTATCAGCTCTGATGTTGCCAGTCCTGACACAAACAGTCAGCTGTGGGGCGCTGAATGCTCTCAGCCAAGTTTCTGGTGGACACCTCAGCAACACACCCCCCCCCCTGCATGGTGATGACACCAGCTTTGGGCTGACCTATGTTTTTTTCCAACTTATTTAGACCTACATCTTCTTCAGCGTCAAGTCTTGCATCATGCGAACTTGACACCTTGTCCCGTTTCATGATGGAGGGGTAAGGATGACATCATGACACAATGAGCTGGTTGTATGGTCAGTACTTGTATATGTGTATATCCTGATATTTTTTCCCTAAACCTGACACACACTGTCTATGGCATAGATCTTGGTTTGATGTAGAAGTTTTCCTTCTTGTAGGGTGGATGCCAGCCAGGGCTGTTGTGCCTACCCTGCCCATGGTTTCTGTCTGGGTGTTCTCCCATAGCCTTTCCTCTCCCAATGTAACTGCTAGGCAGCAGTGGTCTGTTTCCCAGGGAGTCCTTCCTCATGGATAGAACTTTGAATGCGGCTCTTACATGCATGGCCATTGCCTTTGATGGGACTTACTTGTTAGAGCCTTTGCTAGGTTTTATCTGTTTCATCTTTAAAGTTAACTGCACTTGTCACAATTTTTATCTTTTTTGTTTCTTCATGGTTATGTGCCTTTATCAGAATTTATCTGTCTTTATATTTGTCTTTGTCAAGATTCATCTGTTTGTGTTTTTATACTCTGTTGTCTATCAGGAATTCTGTTTTTGTCTTTATTGTTAGGGAGCTAACAACGGAGACTGCCAGAAAAAGATTAGCAAAAGCAACATACAAATTAAATTTCATGAAGAATATGTGACACAATACAAGCAAGGCTGTAAAATTAAAATGTACTGAGGCATGTATCTTCCAAATAGCAACATATGGTTATGAACCATGGACAATCTTGCAAACAGCAAGGAAGAAAATTGATTTATTAGAAACAAAATATTACAGAAAAATCCAATTAACCTTGGATAATGAAAAAGAACAATGAAGATAAAACTGAGATATATAAAAGATTTAACATTATTTAACATAAAAAGGGTTGGTTTATAAACACCATTCTACAGAGGAAATTAAAATACTATAGCCACGTCAAAAGACGCAGTGGGTTGAAAAGAATAGTATTGGAAGACATTGTTCCGGGATATGTATCAGGGGCAGATGAAAAAGAAGGTGGTTTCAAGACAGTAAAGATACCTTGAACATAACGAGAGAAGTTGGGAGACCTGGCTGGAGATATTCTTTTTTACTGGCTGTGGTGATTGTAACGTTCTACCAAGGACATGTGACCTGATGATGAGACAGGGAGCTCAGTGAATTTGTCTGCAGAGGGAAGTGCTTTCAAACCTGATCAGTGGCTTCTTGGTTCACTCAGCCTTAAATGAATACTGAAGATTACTTCTAGGAAAGAAACACAGTACTGGTCTAGTGCAGCCTACCTGACCCAGAATATGTGACAATAGTAGAAAAATGAGGGCACTATGCACCATCCTTCCTATAAGCTATACTTAGGGTGTGATAGGGATCTCTCTTCTTGCTACAAAACTGGTCATGATTATGTGTGACTGTTATGCTAATAATAATTATTATATATAGAACCAATTCTGACCTATGGAAGTGTATCATGGACAGTAGACAAACAAATGAAAAGACGATTAGATGCCACAGAGATGGGATTTCTCAGAAGAATGTAAGTTTCCTAGACAGCTAAAAAGACCAATGAGGAAATTCTCAGAGGCCAACACAAAAAGAGAGCTCCTAAAAAACATGAAAAAGAAACATTTTTCGGGCACATCATGAGAAGAGGAAAGTTGGAATACTTGGTTACAACTGGCAAAATAAAAGGGAAGAGAGATCGCGGACGACAAAGAGAGAAAATACTAGATAGCTTGGTGTCATGGCATGGCAAACAGTCAACAACAGAACTGATACGGTGCACTGTAGATAGAAGATTGTGGAAGGACATGATCACCTACGCTAACTGGTATGGCACATGAAGATGTTATGCTAATGTGGCCATGGCTTTGGCAGTGGACTTGGTCAAAGTATATCAGGGTAAGATGCTATGATTGGTTATGGAAGGCCCCGGTATCACCGCAAACGAATTAAAATTCATAATTGCTCAACCACCCGTGCCAGTGGAATCATCCGAATTAATATCTCATCTCCCAAACAAAGAAAGGTAGCTGTAGTCCCCATCATAGCAGTCTCAGCACACACCAAAAGACATAAGGCGAAATCGCACAGAAAGTGAACACAGCCATCTGTTCTCCACCATAAGATATCATCACTCATCATAAACAATCGGAATATCAAAACACAATCAAAACAGATGAAATGCACAGAAACACGATCAAAACGGATGAAACGCACAGCTCATGGTGTGCACAGAGCACTTAACTCAGTAGCTCCTGCAACATGCCGGACTTGGAATATGAGGAAACTACAACAAGGAACACTTTTCAGACATAGCCTCTAATGGTTCCTGCTGCCTATCCACCATACTGACCAGAAGTTCACGTCCTCCTGAAAATGATGATCGTCATATTTTTTTAAAAAATGTATAGCGCTTGATGATGCTAAGACATCACCTTGATTCCAAATCCGAACATATGAAACACAGTTAGTCATCGGACTATCCCCATCACACATCAAACAACAGACTGTAAGATCCCCCTGTAATGTGAATTTATGAAATTATTAATCCCTCCTGACTAACATGAGCCTTCGGGACTCACCCCGGTGCTGCGAAGTCATATACAAAACTCCATTCCGCCTTTCACTATTCTTTGATTATTACACAAGTCCAAATTTTGGAGTAGACAAAGGGGAAGACCAAAATGTACTTGGAGAAAAGTGGAAGCAGAGATGAAGAGGATGGGCAAGACATGGAATGTACTTAAGAGAATTGCAAGAAACAGGATGACTGGAAAATGTTTGTTGAAGATCCATGATCCACAAGAAGTTGAAAGGAAGATGTTACAATGGCTGCTCAAGTTTGCAAACTCCATCATCTTGAGTGGCACCAGTTTTTGCTTCAATGCATAAGACAACTGCAGCCAAAGATATTGGTATACCAAATGTCCTGCCTATTAAGTGTAATGCTAGGTTAAGTCTATATAGTTGTATTAGTTCAAAGCAAACCATATTCCTATCTCTATGTTAGATTCTCTATATTTCTGTAGTCTACCATTTCACCTCAAACCATGTCTGATAGCTCCAACCATTTAAATTGTATAAAACACACACAAAAAATAAGACATTGGAAATTTTCATAATCTTTATTGCACAAGAGTTGTGGTCTATACAATAGAGTTATCCAACCTTTCCTGTGACCTTGTTTAGCTCCACCACTTGTTCTTACAAGACAAACATGAAACTAGAAAGCTTACAAATAACTTAGCATTTTGGTTTATACTACAGGAGAAGCTAGTGCTTTGAAATGAACTTATGTATCATTTCTGCTTGAATTTACAGCTAATATCAATCATGAATGTATGGAGCTTAGAAAAGTTCCAGAAAATGCTCAAATGTCACAAACGCTTGTCAGATGGAGTAAACATCAAGATGTGCACACAAGAAGAAGTAGCAACAGAAGTCAATGTCAGGGAAATAAATGGTGGAGGCAAAAGTGAAAAGATGGTTGTCTGACTTCTGTGTTGATAGTGGCTGTCAATAAAAGTCTGTTAACACTGCTGTAGCAGTTTGTAACTGCTGATAGTGGCTGTCAAGTAAAGTATTAATCAGTCATTGCTGTAGCAGTTTGAAACGTGCTGATCCTGCCTGACTTCTGTGCTAGTTGTTGCTGTCAGCAAAATCTATTAATGAATCATTGCTGCAATACTTTCTAAATTGTGCTGATCTTATGACTGCTACCTGCTGATCCTGTCTAACTTCTAATTGTGCTGATTATTTCTATCAACTGTAGCCTGTGAATAAATCTATCACTGCTGCATTAGGACACTACAACTTGATCACAATAACTATTAAAGCTTCTGAGCATCTTTTCTTCTTCCTTTCAGCTCCTTGTGGAGCACAGGTCTTCAACAAACACTTTTCAAGCTGTCATTTCTTGCCATTCTGTTAAGAGTTTCTAGTCTTCTCATCCTCTTTATTTCTGCTTCCACTTGTTCTTTGCCTCTGTAATGATGAGAATGAGCATCTCATACGTGAAATGTTCAAACAAGGTGATGCAAGACATGGTTCAATGTGAATGCTGTCTTATGATGTCCATTTAAAATGTTTTAATAGTGTCACATAGGTAAATGTAACACCCCCAGGTTCAAAAGACGATAACACAGTCGCCATAAACCAGATGTCTTTACGATGGTAGGCCGTTGTAACCTATTGTCTTAACGTAACACAGGCCACGCTTGAACGTCAAGCTCTGCAGCGCCTACCTGTTGAAAGGATACAGACTTATTGTTTTTGGTGATTTCCCTCCACTGTCACTGCTCGCTCTTCCTTTAAGATCTGTACTCAGTTGTTGGTATCAACTGTCTAATATCTGTACTTCGCAATTGTGTTTGACTTCGGGTGTTCAGTTGATCTACAATACATGTTTAAATGAATCAATTACACAAGTAAGTCTCTCGTGTGAAAACGTAAGACTTTAATTTCATAATTCCACACACAGCAATGTACAATCATAAAAGCCCAGCGGCCTGACATCTCCGCTCAGTTATCAAGTAAGCTAGGTACCTCTGACTCTTGTACTCACTTTCGAGTCACTCTCCTACATGAGAGTTTCTATCTACATGTCACCTCTCTCTCTTTCTCTAAAACCCTCTGCATGGCCTTAAGTACCTCATACTCCAGCCAAATCAGCAACTACTTCCTTAATTTCTTAGCCAATGACTTCTCTTGATGTTATAACTTCTATCTCACCGTAACCTTCCATTATTTCTATTTACTCCTTCGTGTTTCTCACCGGAACCCAATATCACGAGACTCTCTCTTCTCTACTCATCCAAAACAACAGTTCACCCAACATCCTGTGAATATCACCTTCCCCATACATATGGTGTTTCTCTCAATTCTCCCCCACACCGTCTCTACTCCAATTATTCCCTACATTCCTACTTCCCCGGCTACACTTCCTCCACTGGGGCTGTTGTATAATACACACTTGGCTTTCGCAGTATGTGTCCTATCCAGTGCCAACGTCTTTGTTGTATCTCTTTGTCCACTTGTATATGACTGGTACTTTCCCATAGTTCTAAGTTAGTGATTTAGTCTTGCCATTTCAATTCCTTTATTTTGCACAAACATCTATTAATGAAAGTCTGTATCTTCACGGTTGTCATTATTATTGTTCTCCATGTTTCACAGCCATATAACAGGACTGATTTAACAGATTTATTTTTGTATTTAACCTAATTTCTTCTGGACATAGTTAAAGTAAATTTGTTCTGTATCTAATCACAGCGTTTTACATTTACTATGAGACAATTATGTTTTCATTAACTCAAATACTAACATTTGATTTTATATATAGGTTTGAAGTGTGAGTTAGTTGACAGCATATCTGACAGTCTAACATTTCAAATATTAATCTTGGGACACCAGGAACTAATAGCTTACAGTGAAAACAACAATGAGAACACAGAATTCATCTAATGGGTTGATATATGCACCCTCCCCCTTCCAGAAATTTAAAAACAAAATAAGGAACCAGTGGTGGAGCAGAATGAAGAAAGGAGTTGAGGTTGTCATGACAACTATGATGCCAGCATTAAAAGTTATCTCAGTGTTTTAAGTGTATAGTCTCGTTTATGTATGGATAGTGCTGTCTAGTTTACTGTCAACAGAAGACATTTTGCTGATTGTTGTGTACAGTTTACTGTCATCAGGCAATGTTCAAAAGTCCAATGACGCAGTGTATACAAACAACAATTACAAGTCAAGTCAACATTAACCTCTAATAAGGAATGTAGTCAGCAACTGTTTTTGTCTGCAGTTTGTAATGTAATTTCTCTACAAAACTGAATTTCTGTATATCACATCTTTGTAGAACATTGGCCTATCTGTACAAAAACAGAATTTCTTTATATAATATCTATGGAACATTTTGTTTGTAGGCCATGTCTCTATAGAACATACTCCTGTCTGTAGGCAAGAAACTTAATATCATCCAGTCTATGCTCAACTACAGATTGGTCATGAGCAATGAGACAATCTTGTATAGCATAATCAGACCAATAATCTCCCTTTTGGTCAGGCAACTCTCCACACCATCAATAAATAAAAATACAAACAGCTTTTTTTTTAAGAAATAAGAGAAAGCATTAGAGAAAGGGAAAATACTCAGCGAACATCTATATCATCATACTCACAACATAATTTTTAAAATATGCATACACACATAGAGGCAAACTTCCAAAAACACACATAATTAACTTGAAGGACAGCATGGAACCAGTTGAAGTGTTATTTGGTGTGCAAAAGCTAGGCAACCTGTGGTTGCCTTGGTAGGGTTAGCAACACACGGCTGAGTAAGAACTTCCCTTCAACCTCCGCACAAAAGTTGGACCCCTGCCAACAATTTGCATTAAAACAGCCCGATTAACAGGGTGAGGAACACCACAGTCCCTGCAGTTTAGATGTCTGTTGATATAAAAGACTTATTGCAACACCTCAAGGATGGACAAGATCCAACTTCTCCAGCAGAACCCAGAGATCAATAAGGCTACCACAATACATGCCTGGGTCTGAGAGTAAACAACTCACATAGATCCCATGGCATTAACTGTCAAATGAAATAGCAACATGAATGTTAATAGGCTGTATTACTGAACAGGGTGGACTTAAACAAGAGTATCTAGATATTGATAGAATACAGAGCACATAATGAATAGTATCTATGTATTGAGAGAATAGGGAGCACATAATAAAGAGTATTTAGATATTGAGAGAATAGGGAGCACATAATAAAGAGTATTTAGATATTGAGAGAATAGGGAGCACATAATAAAGAGTATTTAGATATTGAGAGAATAGGGAGCACATAATAAAGAGTATTTAGATATTGATAGAATACGGAGCACATAATAAAGAGTATTTAGATATTGAGAACAGGGAGCACATAATAAAGAGTGTCTAGGTAATGAGAGAACTCTCCTTCATAATCCTCTGAACTCCAGCGAGAGCATAGGGCAATAACAAGAAATCTCCACCCAATCCGGTCTGGAGCAAGCACGGGCAACTCTCACCAGGACCAGCCAACCTCTTTCATTTCATCATGTATGGTCTGCCTCTTCTTCGTTTGCCAGGTGGTGCCCATGTTAGTGAGGATGCCTGATTTCTTTCATTTGTAGAACATGTCCTAGTCATTTCCAACACCTTTTTTTCACTTCTTGATTGATGTTGTTAATGCCTGCTCTTCTGGCAACTTCTTTGCTCATATTGTTTTGATCTCAGCAGATGTTTTGAATCTTCTTGAGACAATGACCTTCATATCTTCTTAGTTGACTTTCTATCTTATAGTTTGTTCTCCACGTTTCTGCTGCATACAGGAGTATGGATCCATATTTAACTTGCAAATTCTAAGCTTGGTGCTGAGATGGAGACTGGTGGTTGAACGCCAAATGTTTCTAAGTCTAATGAATACCTGGGCTGGCATGCCTATTATTGTAGATATCTCTTTTTCAATGTCGCTATCTCACGAAATATAGTTTCCCAGGTAATTAAAGTGATTCACATCAACAGGGAGTATTTAACAAAGTCTCCATGCAGTGAAACTTGGCCTTCAATATCTAGAAGCAGGTCCTTGCATAAAAGACTCACATCTTTGCTCTCCGTGTGCATGAGTGCTCTCTAGTATGATCTTATCACAACATAGACTCGGCAGGACTCACAAGGTAGCTCAGACAATGTTGGTTGATACCATTTGAATGATGGTAGGAACACAATAACTGCATGAATAAAAAACCCAGCATTCTCCGCACAAAGAATTTTCTTATCTTTTTTTCCGGCACCTTGTAGTGATTGTACTCACAGCTGTTTGCTTTTATCTAAAAGTGGCATTTTAGTTCCAAGTATTTGAAATTTTGCATTGTTAATGGATTGAAGATGTTCTGGGTGAGTACATTCCCAACATTTTAAAAATGGATATTTTATGTGAAGTGGTTTCAATTCATGACATGACACATAATTTGTAAAATTGTTCAACTAAATTAGTAACTTATTAGTTTTGCTGGCATCACCATTATTTGTGAGTGATGATTTTATCTTAGCACACAGAAACCATTGAGACAAGAGGTGTGCTTTACCAGCAAACTATGGCATTACCATTGTGTGTCATACTGGTTGGCACAACCGATCATGCTCTTCCACAATTCTTTATCCACAGTGCATTGTATAAATTCTGTTGTTGAATATTTTCCGAGGCAAGATATCTATCTATCTGGTATCTTCTCTCTTTGTCGCCCACGATATCTCTTTCCTTTTATTTTGCCAGTTGTAACCAAGTATTCCAACTTTCCTCTTCTCATGATATGTCCACAAAATGTTGATTGTTTCTGATGTTTCTTAGGACCTCCATCTCTGCGTTGGCCTCTTTGAAAGTTTCCTCATTGGTCTTTTTTAACTGACCAGGGAACTTTCAATATTCTTCTCAGAAATCCCATCTCTGTGGCCCCTACTGTCTATGATTCGACACTGTCCATGGGAATCATGAGTGATGGTAATTAAAGGGTTTAGCAAATTTTGAGATAACTCCTCAGTGAAATGAGACCAACACTATCAAAACAACCACAAAGATGACCCCAGCCATAGTCACAATAACAAAGATGACACCAGTAACCTTGAATGGAACCACCAATGTTTTGGGAAGACGAAAAGAGAAAACGGATTAAAGGACAGTGCATTCAAAAGTGAGAAGATTAATGCAGAATCTTCCACCCTTCAGCTGAAAAACTCAAATAAATGAGACCTTACACATAAACTATAATCACATACACAATTCTACTGCTACACATCACACACACACTTGTAATGTTAAATAAACCTTCCTAACAATACAAAAGCGTTAACTGGTGGGAACATGACTGCCCCCCCAATATACTAGACTACAATCACAGACTTGGTGTATCCTTGTTTACATGGCAACAAGATGTTTGTTCCATTATTGCATAAAGTAAGGACCACCGTCGGAGGAGGAAGGGCAACTGGAGCAAGCATCTAAAAAATTACACACCACACAACAGCTACAACGACAACACATAATTCAAATCATGGCAGAAGACAGCAATGACGATGGCATGAGTTCTGATAGCAATGATGATGACATCAATGACGGTGACAGCATTCATCACATCCGTTTAAAAAAAGCTAAAATTTGAAAAATATAACAAAGTGGTTCATCAAGACATTGATGTCAACTCTATGGTGGCCTTGTTGAATTTGTTATGTTTTTTTTCAAAATAGTGGTAATGTTCATTTTGTTGTGTTGTCTGTTGTGATCAGGGCAGTGGTCCTGTTGTGTTTATTGATGTGCCGTCATCACAATCATGATTCTGTTGAGTTTGTTGATGTGCTGTCATCACAATTATGATTCTGTTGAGTTTGTCGCTGTGCTGTCACCAAAATTTTGATTCTGTGGAGTTTGTCGATGTGTTGCCAACACACAATTTTGATTCTGTGGAGTTTATCGATGTGCTGCCAACACACAATTTTGATTCTGTGGAATTTGTCGATGTGATGCCATCACATATTAGATCCTGTTGACATTGGAGATGTACTGTCATCACGGCAGTGGTCATGTTGAGATTGTTGATGTACTGTCATCACGGCAGTGATCATGTTGATATTGCTGATGTACTGTCATCACGGCAGTGGTCATGTTGAGATTGCTGATGTGCTGTCTTCACAAATGTATGGTTCTGTTGTGTCTGTTAATGTGCTGTCATCAAAACAGTGGCAATGTTTATTTTGTTATATTGTTTGTAGTCATCAGAGAAGTGGCCTTGTTGAATTTGTTAATGTTTTGTCATTGACACTGTGGTCCTGTTGATTTTGCTGATGTAGTGTCATTAGGGCGATGGCTCTGTTGAGTTTGTTGATGTACTGTCATCAGGCTGATGGCCCTGTTGAGAGTTTGTTTACATGTTGTCATCAGGACAGTGACCTTGTTGCAAGATTGTTTACAAGCTGTCATCAGGATGACGGCCCTGTTGAGTCTGTTGATGTGATGTTTGTTTCCCCAAGTGTCTTCTTGCCCCTTGTCATACGTTCAAGCTCTGCTGCTGCATCCCTAGTCACAGCTGCTTTATCTGGAACATGAGAAGAGAACAGATTTAATGCATTCACTAAACAACACTTTGCTTCATTATGAAACACAACAACAGGACAGACTTAACCAACACTTTGCTTCATTATGAAACACAACAACAGGACAGATTTAACTTAATGCATTCACTAAATTCACTGGGGTTAAACAAGGATGTATTTTATCGCCCTTGTTATTTGGAATTGTTATGGACTTCATAATGAAGAAATGCTGCACTGGTAATAAAGGCATCGAATGGATACAAGGAGACCATTTGGAGGACCTCGACTTTGCTGATGACATAGTTCTCATCAGCAATCAGATAAAAACGATGCAGGAAAACACAAATGAACTATCATCAATAGCCAGCAAAATTGGGCTTGAGGTCAATCATGAAAAGACTAAAGTCATGAAAAGTTTAATTCCAACAAGTGACAAAATATACATGGAAAACAAACCAGTAGAAAAGATCGATCACTTTATCTATCTTGGAAGTCACATTGATCGAGAAGGGGATACGAGCAAAGAAATTAGAATCAGACTGGCTAAAGCAGCAATGTCTTTCAGAAGCCTTGAAAAGTTGTGGAAATCAAAACTCATTAGCACAAACACAAAACTTAGGCTATTCAAATCAAATGTACTATCAACCCTTACGTATGCGTGTGAAAGCTGGAAAACAACAAGAGATATAGAAACAAAGTTGAACGCATTCGAAAATAAATGTCTAAGGAAAATACTTGGTATAGAATGGAACGAATTCAAAACAAACGAGGAAATTAGAGAAATCGCCAATCAACCACTAATATCTTCAGTAATAAAGAAAAGACGATGGTCATACGTTGGACATGTGATGAGAAGAGATAATAATCGAATAGCAAAGCAAGCCCTCATATGGGAAACAACAGGTAAAAGAAAAAGAGGAAGACCCAGGGAGACACTGAGAAGAACATTGATGAGAGAGGCAAGAGCAGCAGGAATCGGCTCCCTCAATGAGATAGAACTGCTTGCACAGAACAGAGACAGATGGCGAGATTTGATAAAATATCTTTAAAAGAAAACTGCTAGAACAAAAATTCATATAGGAGAAGGTGTATCTTGGTCTACGCCCTATGGGCCGGTTACGGCTCGAAAGGTCAATAGATAGATAGATAGATTCACTAAACAACACACTTTGCTTCATTATGAAACACAACAACAGGACAGACTTAACTTAACCTTAGATAATGATACCTATCTGTAATCCTCCCAGTTACAATACTGTAATAAAAATTACTACCACTTAAATGTAATATTAAATGCTCTAAAAATAGCATTTTCTCTGAACTTTTGACACACAGCCATGTGTTCACACGAGGCAAAACATGGGACTCGAAATTCCTGGCTCAGGTTGATTTATGACTTGAGTTTAACTTCATGGACCAGACTTGTTAAAATGTCTATCAGTGAGGTTGCCCTTAAGTATGTTCGGCTACTTCACAGCGTTATTCAGTGTTTACACAAAAAAAAAAAAAAAAAAAAAAAAAAAAAAAAAAAAAAAAGGCTTCTTGCTTGATGTATGCCAATGAGCTGGGAAATTCCCATGGTCACAATAAAAAAATGAAAAAGAAAAAAAATTAACAAAAAACTCCAATTTCTTGAAAAATTTTTTTTTTTTTTTCCCTCGCATTAAGTGATGTATCTCACGATCTTAAAAAGAATTTGTTTAATCCTGCAGCAATGGAAACTAATTAAACATGCAGGGGTCACTGGAAGTGGTTATTAGGAAGGTACATGGTGTGTGTGTGTGTAAGTACGTACATGTACACCGATACTGCGGTATCGTAATATAGAATTAACGGACTCACTAAACATGACTTTATTTTGTTATGATGTGGACATCTTGCACCAGGATCGATGGACCAGAACCATCATGACCCTACTCCACCTCTTCAATGTGCATCTACAAACAGACTACCCTGTCTAGTTCGTCAGCAAGTAGAGACTGAATAGGGAAAGTTCCCCTGTACTAAAAAATGCCATACTGAAATTGGATTCATTGGGCCAAAAGGCGCAGATATCACAGTTCTACAAATTCTAAGATGCATGATACTGTATTTTACTTTTTTTTTTAAATTATCTGTTTATACATTTATTTGGATAGAGGCAGGGTGAGAGAAATAAAGAGAAAGTAATAAGGGAGTTTTAGAGAAATAAGAATAAAATAAATAAAGATGTTACGATGAAATAGACAAGAATAAGTGAAAGGGAGGACACTTACTCTGACCAGGAGGGCCTGGTGTCTTGTTGAGTAAACTATTGAAAAAGTTGGCCAGCATTCCTTCTGTGGTTCCTGTCTGCTGCTTCCCATCCTGTTAATGATAGTATAATGTGGAAATTCAATAATATGAAAAGTTTTGCGAGAAAATTGACATATTTGTATTATGCATAGAGTATAAATTTGTTTGATTTCATCAAGTTACACTAGTCATTCAAACACACCCATTAGTCACAAAACTGATAACTCTCTGGCATTCACCTGATGGCTTTAAAGAAATTAATTGTCCTCTATGTTATCTGACCTTAAATGGATGTTAAGTGAGCGTGGTTGCACTGTGTTTTATTTGCGTCTTTTGGCCCAACACATCCGACTTCAGCACGGCATTTTTGAGTACAGGGTTGCCTTCCCTCTTTGATCCATACTCACTTGGCCAGACTAGACTGGTCAGTCTGTTTCTAGAGGTACCACTAAAGAGGTGGAGTACAGTCTGGTTAACTGATTCTGGTGCAGCCACTGTCATGTCAGATTTCAGCTCTATTGTTGTCAGGCTACCGTGGCTCCACAAAACAGATTTGACCACCACCATAGCCGCATCACTTATCCAACAATCACCATTACCACCCACATCACTTATCCTTCAACCACCACTGTAACCGCATCATTATCCAACCATCGCTATTACCACCCACATAACTTATCCAACCATCACCATTACCAACCACATCACTTATCCTTCAACCACCACCATAACCACATCACTTATCCTTCAACCACCACAAGGTCACACCAACTTTGGAATCATCATCAGGTTCAACCAATCACATATAACTATAGGTCATAAGGATCCCACTGCCATACACTATGGTGACCGTATGTTACCAGGATCCCGAAGCCTTATTATCATATACATTACCACATGTTACCAGGGTCTTCTTCTTTATAATATATCACTAGGGCTTGGATTTTTATGACCTAAAAATCATCAAAATACACTTGCTTTTATGACCTAAAAAAAGTTACCTAAAAATTAAAAATAGATCAAAGTATGACATAAATTAACTACTCATTTGCTGTTAAAAATGAATTGAAAACAAATGCCTCAGGAAAATACTTCTCATACCATGGAGTGAATTCAAGACTAGTGCAGAATTAAGAGACATGTCAAAGTATCTAACAATATCACCAATAATCAAGAGAAGGAGGTGGTCAAATGGTGGCCATGTGATGAGAAGAGACAACAAAATAATCTCAAAGCAAGCCCTCAAATGGAAACCATAGAGGGTAAAAGAAAAAGTGGCCAACCTAAAGAAACACTAAAAGGAACACAGAGGTGAGAGGCAACAATAGTAGACACTGGCTCCCTCGCTGAGATTGAGCGACTCATCCAGAACAGGGATATGTGGTGAGATATAATGCGGGCCCTGTGCAAGGTCTGACACTTGATAACAAAGAATGTCTAGAATTTCAGCCCTATGTGCCATCTTTGGTTTGAAAAGACAATAGATAGATATTAAAAATGATGTTAAACTATCCATTTTTAGAATTGTAGAAGACAGATCTATCCTGGAGGAACTAGGAGATTTTGATGTAAGACATCAGCCTCAGGACAAGACGGTCTCAGGTTTGATTCCCACCACAGAAGGTGGGAATGTTTAAAAAAATCTAATCCGTGGTTTCTTCGTGGCTTTACCCTCCCCTGGTAACTGGGTAATGAGATCTAATATTTAGCCCTCTCAGAAAACGGTCAGAAACTGGAGGTCTTGTGTTCACTTGCGCTCATGAAAGAACCCGTGGCAATTAAAAGTTGAAAAGGGTAGACCAAAAATGGCTGTCCAGGCAAAAATTGTTTTAAAAAATCTGCTCGTCCACACCGAAGCTGGATGTGTCGAGCTTAAAAGTGCAGACATTGCGACTTTGCTGTAAACTTGTGACACGATGCATCCATGGCCACTACACAGACAGACACTAAGAAGACAGATGTATCCTGACATGATGTGTTACGTTGTCTTAGTTATAGACACAAATTTATTCAGGCAAGTTTACACGTTTCTTGGCAATAAAATTACAAAGCCAAATTATTTCTGCTGAAAAAAAGGGACCATCTAAATGAAAGTTTTATTGTACCTAAAATAACGACAAATATGACCAAACATATGTGTTTATGCCCCCAATTTGGTCAAAATATCCATTTATATGATCAATAAAAAAAAAAATGTGAGAGTGTTCAGAAAGGTATTATACATGCTGAAATTTCCATCTCTCTCTCTCTGCGATCAAGACTCAATCAGAGTAGGATTCCAGACTCTCTCATGAAGTCTGTTTTAGCAATTTGATTGCACCATAGTTTCTCTTCCAGGGAGGTGGATGTGGACCACATTGCTCTTCTCAGGTCTGTGTACTGGGGGCAATCCTATAGAATATGTTTTGTAGTCATATTGTCTAGTGTACAGTGTTTACAGTGACTGTTTGTATCTATTTTGAATTTGGTGAACATGTGATTTCTCATTCTATTGTGGCCAGTGCGTAGGCGAAGTATGATGACTTGATCCCTCCTTGATAGTTGATGGTATCCGTCCATCTCGTTATGCTTTGGGTGTTCTCGTTTCTATTTTTCATGGTACTGACCTTTGAGGATGGATTTGGCTTCATCATAACTGAGTCGATGGTTCTCTTGTGGTAATCTCCTTCCTTCTTTAGCTAATTTGTCTGCGCGTTCGTTCCCGTGTATATTACAGTGTGACGGTATCCACTGAATGACTACTCTCTGGAAGTTATTGCATAGTTGGTCCAGGGTTGTTCTCAAGTCATCTAGTTCAATGTTCTTGGGTCTTTTTAGAGCTGACAGTACTGACATTGCATCAGTCAGAATCATCAATTTATTGTGCATGTTATTTTTGTGTTGAGTAGCCAGTGTTGCAGCATCTCTGAGGGCCTCAGTTTCTGCTTTAATCCAGTAGTTAGTTCATTGGCGATTGCAGCGAAGTTGCTCCTCTTTAGTCGTACAATTCTGAAACTAGTTATTCTTTGGTGCATGGAGTGGCTAAGGAGCCTTCTATATTTCTCTGCTTGTTGCAATACTTTAGTGACCTGTTTGTCATCTAAGGGTTGTAAACCTGTTACTGTTCCTAGAGTATTGATAGGTGTAGATTTCATAACACCAGTGATGATACGGGCAGCTAGGTTCTGTATTCTGTTAATTTTGCTAAGGTGTGATTTGGAAGCCATAGCCCAGGCTGCGACTCCATTCTCTAGGACTGGTCTGATTCTTCCTATGTATAGTCGTTTCAAGATATTGCTGTCTGCTCCCCAGTCCGTTTCTGCCAATTTCTTCATAATATTAGTTCGTTTTCTGGCTTTTTTCTTGCTCTGTCTGTCTGATTTTTCCAAGTCATTCTGCGATTCATGGTGACGTCAAGATATGTTGGGTTTTGGTGAATAGGGAGTGTATGGTCTTTTATCTTCAAGTTTGCAGAGAGTATGTTTCTTGATAGGCTGAAAATTGTATATGTAGTTTTTTTTCATTAATTGGTAAGAACCAGGTGTTCGCCCATTTTTCAAGTTCACCTAGGGCATCTTACATACTGGATCCAGACACTGACATATTTTCCTCGCAAGCCCATATCGCCAAATCATTTGCGTATATTGCTGAGTGTATTCTGGGTGGAATGTCCATTACGATGTCATTTACGAAAATTAAAAAGAGTGTTGGGAACAAGACTCCGCCTTGTGGGACACCTTGTTCGATTGTGACCTTCTTACTTAGTTGATCTTGTACCCTGGCCATTCTATCCTGAAGATATTGAGAGACTCAATTGAATAAACGACCCTGGATGCCAAGTCTAAAAAGCTTGTACTTTAAACCCTCTCGTCTTACCCTATCAAAAGCCTTCTCCATGTCGATCCACACTGCCAGTGTGTGTTTCTTTTCTTGTAGAGCATCCTCTATTTCCTTTGCAATGTAGGTGACCAGGTCTTCAGTTGATCTGTGCTGACGGAAGCCACTTTGTTGTGGTACAATTTGATGTTTTGTCTCCAAATGCCACATAAGTCTTCTGTTAACCAGCCTTTCCATGAGTTTACTCAGGCAGCTCAGTAGGCTAATTGGTCTGTAGCTACTTGGGTCTAGTGGGTCTTTTCCACGCTTGAGGATGGGCACCATAATAGCTTCTTTCCAGATTGCTGGCACATGACCTCTCTTCCAGCTAGCATTTATTATCCTTAGAAGCTGGCCCTTGGCTTTCTGTCCCAGATTTTTGAGCATTTTGTTGGTGATTTCATGCTGAAATTTTAAGTTGGATTTAAAAAATACATGTCAGGAAAAAATATGACATCATAAAAATCAAAGCCTTATATAACACCTGCAGTCTACACGTCGTTGGGGTACTTCATACAGATTTTTGCCAACCCTCTCCAAGTATCTATACTTGTTCATTCTGTGGGGCTCTGCAAAGCAGAGACCTTTCCAACCTTTGATATTATCTTCCCACTTCACCTTCTCACACCTTCCACAGTTCCTTGCAGAATGGTCTTTGCTAGGCAAGAAGATCAAGATATGTGGCCAAACCATTTCATTTTGTGTTTCTTCATAGTAGTCAAAAGATCATCACTCACTCCAATTGCTTGTTGTATCCTTTTGCAAACTCTTTCATTTGTGGTATGATGTAAAATCTTATGATAACATTTCATCTCCATAGCTTGTATTTGCATCTGCAGCTTTGCTGTAAGGGTCCATGCTTCACAAGCTTATAAAAAATGTGATATAACCAGGGTGTGCATCAACCTGATTTCAGAGCAAGAAGCAGTGTTCTTATCTATCCAAATAGGATTCAGCCTTGCAAGAGTTGCTGCAGTCTGCACTATTCTTTTTCAGGTTTTGGGCTTTCATCACTGACAATTGATCCTAAATGTTTAAATTGTTACCAGGGAGACTGGTTGGTCCTGAAGTAAGACGCCAGTCTCGAGACAATGAGGTTGTGAATTCAATTCCCAGCTGAACCAGTTGGGATTTTTATTTGTGATTTCTCTCTCTGGCAACCACCCCAGGTACAGCAGCACTGCCCAGCTTGAAACGGCAATTACTCAGTGACGGAAAAATATGAGTACCTCTGAAGATGGGAGTTATCTACCTGTGTGGCAAGGGGCCCCTGTGCTCATGGCTGCTAAGAAAAAATAGATTAACATGCAACATTCAGTTCCTAGTCTTTAGGGACCGTCAGGAAAAAAAAAAAAAACCAGAGTCATAAGTTACCTCGGCCCCAATGCCTTAATACCACCTATATAACCCAGAATACCTCACCTTTCCTCTGACTGGTGCTCCCGTACTGGCTGGAGCAGGAGATCTTTCAGGTGTTCTCTGGACCCCAGCAGGCCTCGGTTGTCTAGGAGGAGCTGGTTCTGGCTGCTACAAAAAAGAACAAGCACATGTTGACAGATTTCTGTATAAAGTCAGTGCCAAGTAAAAACATACATTTCAAGCTTACTGGTAAAACATGATGACTGAAACTGGTACAATATGAATAATTCTCAGAAACTGCTTCAATATGATTAATTTTCAGAAACTGGTACAATATGATTAATTTTCAGAAACTGGCACAATATGATTAATTCTCTGAAAATTTACAGCATGATTAACTCAGAAATTGGCACAATAAGATTAATTCTCAGAATCTGGCACAGCATGATTAACTCTCAGAATCTGGCACAACACAGGTACTAGCTACCTAGAATAACACACAATTCCATAAAGCTGCCAGTGTTTTCCAGAAGCTGACAAAAATGTTATGAAACAAGCATAACTCATGACAATTTACCTACAACATTATGAACCCTGCTACATCATAACCTAAGCAAATATCTCTTCCCAATTCTGATTACCTCTTTCTTAAATCTGGTTTAAGTCCTCTGGAAAGTCTTTGTAAAGCTCTACTGAATATTTAGAAGACGCTGAGAGTCCAGTAATTTTATCTGCTGATTTAACTGTTTCAGTCCAGCGATAGCTTTCATATTTTCTTTCTTCTGGATCCTGTGTGTATATGAAGATCAATGTAGCCTAGGGTGGCTTCCTGACATAAAACAAAAGCAGTATTCACTGCTTACATCTACAAGATGCTGTCATGATTGCTGCTGATTTAAACATAAAAATGCATTTGTACGCTTATATACGTTTGAATTCTGGGCCATAAATCGGGCCTAAGCCGTCAAATGATTACCAGTGCTCTTCTTCGATAAATGCAAAGATTTGTAGCAAAAGTTGAAGGAGAATATTATTTCCCCAAATTACAAAAGGGTGTTGGCAAATTTTACGAACGTATCTTAAAAACGTGACTCACAGATAGGCACCATAATCTAGGGTTAACTATTTTTCAGTCAAACGACAGCTTTCATATTTTCTTTCTTTTTGATCCTGTGTTTACATGAAGATCAATGTCAGCTTGAGTTAGCGCCCTAACACAACACACAAGTATTACTCACTGCTGGAGAGCTCCCTGGTGCAGGCTGCTGTTTTGAAAGTTGTGCCTGCATCTTTGTAAGGAAAGCTTGCTCATCTTCTGCAACAATTTCTGCATCCCTTTGTATAACCTAAAGGTGAACACACAAGTTTTATTATGCAACAACCTCAACACAGATTTGTCATACAGAAACAGAGAGAGAAAAAAAAGACTTCTAAAGAAATGAACATGAAGAACATATGGCACAATAATGGCAAAGAAATTAAGATTAAAATTGCTAAGGGTATGTATCTTTCTGATAGCAACATAATGGCCGTGAATCATGGACAATCTTGCAAACAGCAAGGAAGAAAATTGATTCATTCAAAACGCTACAGAAAAATCCTTAAGATACCTTGGGTAATGAAAAAAAAAGAGCAATAAAGACATTAAAGGATTTAAACATTAAAAATAACTGGTTTATAAACACCCTTCTACAGAGGAAATTAAAATACTACGGCCACACCAAAAGACACAGCAGGCTGGAAAGAACAATTATGGAAGGCATGGTTCCTGGGCCATGCAACAAAGAAGAAGGTAGTTTCAAAGATATCTTGAATATGACAACATAAAAAGTGGGAGATATGGCTAGAGACAGAGATTCTTTCTGACAGGCTGTGGAGAATGCAACATTCTGTGGGAGATCTGGCTAGAAACAGAGATTCTTTCACACACACAAAATAAGTGTGCAAATGCATGCATGCAAACACACACACACAGTAAGTGTGGAAGCACTCACACACAAAGAAAATAAATGTGCAAATGCACACACACAAAGTG
This sequence comes from Megaustenia siamemsis, assembly GCA_032433765.1. Classification (NCBI taxonomy): domain Eukaryota; kingdom Metazoa; phylum Mollusca; class Gastropoda; order Stylommatophora; family Ariophantidae; genus Megaustenia; species Megaustenia siamemsis. The sequence continues at coordinate 73,913,424 of JAVIAB010000106.1, read as the reverse complement.
TGCAAGCGCGCGCACACACGCACACACACAAAAACAAAAAAATAAAACAGAAATGTTTAAATGACACCTAAATGGTTACCTTTCTAGTTGGAGGTCTTGTGATAACTTCATCAAAGTGGTCATCTGGTCTCATTGTGGCCATGTTCTCATACAAAATACTAATTTTCTTTTCATTATCCCACCCTGATGGCCTGCAGGGAAAAACATGCAATACATTAGTAACTGTAGCTTGCTGGTTATGACGACAACAGGGACCTCAAGAGACTAAAAGTTAGATAATGGAGACACAATGAAAACTTCAATGACGTAATGTTGGACAATTTTCTTGTCCTATTCAGTTGACACAGTCTACTCGGTTATTAACTTTGTGATAAAATTACTAGCATTGTAGATCTCATGTATTATTATGGGGGCCTCTGTAACCTAGTTGAGAAACAACCTGACTGGGCTACTGATGTTTGGACAAGCCGTGTACGATTCCCACTGCAAGCAGTGTGAGTTGTACTCGCGGTTAGGAAAAAAAAAAATCCCCGTGGTTGAAAAAGCCGCTGGCAGAAATAACAGGGCAGTACTCTGAGAAGGTGAGGAATGCTGCCTCTCATCGTGAGTTTCGATGCTTGAAGCTACACTATTTAGGAGTCTCCGAATATTTCTGGATAGGCAGATGAGCACATATTAGTGTAAATTCGCGTGCTAAAATGCCGATTCAAGTCCCATACTCTACCTTTACCTAATGTTGATCGCTTGACTTTTTATTCCATTCATGCCTATAGCTACATGTTGAGGAATGCTCTTTGTGACTAAAATTTCTTGCACATTTCTGATCCTTCACTTCCTGGTATAAACAAGTATGTAGATATTCCTTGGCAATCGCTGGCTGAGAAGTTCCCACCTAGACAATAATGAGCAGACCGAAACTTACACTTGGTCCAGACATACTTACATAACCAAAGTCCTGTACATGGGGGTAAGGAGTGTCATATGACAACATTGGCCATACTCACACAAACACTGTGTCCTTGTCAACTACTAGGGCAGGAGATGTAAATGGAAATCCGTATATTCTATGAACTAAATATCTGTACAACAAATCACAGTTCCTCTCATCCTTGACAGATGTATAAAACATAGCGGCACCATCTTTCAGAAGTCAAGGTTGCTATTAATATATCACAGAGTTTCTTCTAAAGTTCAATCAAACTTTTATTAATTAATTATTCAAATTCTGATCAATTATAATCAAATCAAAAGTTAAATCATCAGCGATGTTGTTTCAATAAAGAACTAAAAGGGTGTTTCTAAAACAAAATCACCAACAAATTATATCAATATCTTCACTACCAACTAACTATAATGTCTACTACTACTTGCAATTTATAACAAAATCTTTTACTACAAACAAATGATAACTTCCCCCCACTACCAACAAGTGATAACCTTCTCTATCAACAATTTATAGCAATGACTGTCACTGCCAATAAATTAAAAGAATAGCTTCCACTATCAACAAAATATAACAATAACTTCCTCTACCAACAATCTATAACAAGGTCTTCCACTACAACCAATAACTTTCTGGGTGTACCAAGTCATTCAAGGCTCCAAACACAGCAATAAAACTCACAAACGTTTTCTTCTAACTCTTTCCATATGGAAGCTTTTTATCGTCGTAAAGGAAGAGATTTCAGAGAGAAAATATTTCATGGTTTTAAGAATCAATCTACATATTTATATTTATCTAACAAATAACATATTATATATTAAATTTTAGATAATTGAACAAGGAATTAGATTTCACCAATATCAAGATGATACAAGACATGTAAAAAAAAATGGTTTGATGGCGTTCACACTAATTAAATTGAGTGTGGCACACTATGTGGTGAAATGTACATTGCCGAAATCGGCATGGCGCACAGTGTGGTGAAACGTACGGAAAGAGTTAAGGTAATTGGGGGAGGGTATCTGTGACTAGATGTGGACAGCTGATTCCATCAGAATGTTTTGTAAAAGCTACAGTTTCAACCATTATAAGCTGGTAGGCTATTCTGCCTATATACTTAGCCAGGACATTTCGTGAGTCTTTATGCTCAGAATGAGGCCAATGCCAAAGAGTCATAACTCAGGTGGACCCACCCCCTTAAGATGTCAAGAAGCTAGAGGACCAAAACCCTTGCTTGATGGGAAATTTTCACTTCTGATGATCAGATTTCCTCCTGCTGCGAGCTCTATAGTAAGACTTTCCTATCATTGCAACTACTTCAGTTACCAACAGTAACTTCCACTACAAACTACTCATGAACTCAATCAATTTACTCTCTTCAAAAGATCACTTATATAGCCCTGCCTGTCCTGCTGCTATAATACTCTTCTCAACAACAAAGGATACACTTCAAACAAAACTTCCTGATGTGCTGTTGAATGAAATCAAAATGCTCATCTTTAAAGTCTAGCTCCTTTTCCAACATGGATATTTCATCACTCTGGAGGAAAAAGTCAAGAAAGAAGGCAAGTTGACAAAATGTGTCAGTGGCTGACAAAACAAATACATTTTGACCATACATGTGTCACTTGCACCAAACCATCGATGTTTAATATAGTGGGTAGAAGCAAACGTCACTCAAGCCTCCTTTGATGGCTACAACAAACCTGAAACATTTTCTACCACTTGCCTTGCTGGTCTACATCTCCATGTTTTATGTATGTTAGGATCATCATCACTGCACACATTCATAGATGCTAAATCTTTCAATCCAAATGTTCATCATGCAGCAATTGCCAGTTTGTTGTTGGTTTACAATTCCTTTCATTCACCCAAAATAACTGTCCGTTCTGGCAATGTTGTTTCACTTTATTGTTATACAATATATTATATGCAAATAAATTATACTTTAAAATACAAATAAAATATAATTATTAATAATAATATATAAATAATATGTACATATAAAGTAATGGGAACAATAAAGAAAAAGACATCACTGCAATGTACAACAAAAACAAGTGGAACAATATTAAAACAAGTAAATGAATTTCAAAAAAGTTCATATAGATTCTTTGTGGAAAATTCTGAAGCAACATGGCTTACCATAAAAAATCATAAATATTATCAAAGACATGTATGATGGATACACATGTGCAGTTCGTACAGAGGAAGGACTGAGTGAATGTTTCCCAATAGAAATTGGGGTTAAACAAGGATGTATTTTATCGCCCTTGTTATTTGGAATTGTTATGGACTTCATAATGAAGAAATGCTGCACTGGTAACAAAGGCATCAAGTGGATACAAGGAGACCATTTGGAGGACATTAACATAGTCCTCATCAGCAGCCAGATAAAAACGATGCAGGAAAACACAAATGAACTATCATCAATAGCCAGCAAAATTGGGATTGAGATCAATCATGAAAAGACTAAAGTCATAAAATGCTTAATTCCAACAGATGACAGAATATACATGGAGAATAAACCAGTGGAAGAGATTGACCACTTTATCTATCTTGGAAGTCACATTGATTGGGAAGGGGATACAAGTAAAGAAATTAGAATCAGAATAGCTAAAGCAGCAATGTCTTTCAGAAGCCTTGAAAAGTTGTGGAAATCAAAACTCATCAGCACAAACACAACACTTAGACTATTCAAATCAAACGTACTATCTACCCTAACATATGCATGTGAGAGCTGGAAAACCTTAGACATAGAAACAAAGTTGAACGCATTCGAAAATAAATGTCTAAGGAAAATACTTGGTATAGTGTGGAACGAATTCAAAACAAACGAAGAAATTAGAGAAATTGCTAATCAACCACTAATATCGTCAGTAAACAAGAAAAGACGATGGACATATGTTGGACATGTGATGAGAAGAGATAATAACTGAATAACAAAGCAAGTCCTCATGTGGGAAACAACAGGTAAGAGGAAAAGAGGCTGATCCAGAGAGACACTGAGAAGAACATTGATGAGAGAGGCAAGAGCAGCAGGAATCGGCTCCCTCAATGACATAGAGTTGCTTGCACAGAACAGAGACAATGGTGAGATTTGATAAAATATATTTAGAAGGATTGAAAACTGCTAGAATAAATTTTAGATAAGAGAAAGAGTATCTGGGTCTATGCACTATGGGTCGGCCACAGCTCAAAAGGTCAATAGATGGATAGATAGAAATGAATTTAAATATCTGGAAACAATGTTAACCTCAGATGGTAGATGTACAACAGAAGTGAGATGCAGAATGGCTCAGGCAAGAGCAGCTTTCCAACAAATTAGGAAGATACAGTGCAATCCATTTTTGCCAATAGAAACAAGAAAGAGTTCTTACATGTTATGTACAACCAGTTTTAACATATGGATGTGAGTCGTGGACAATAGGACAACAGACAAGAAAATCACTTCAGGTTGCAGAAATGTAGTTTTACAGAAGAATGTTGAGAGTACCATAGACAGCTAAGAAGAGTAATGAAAACATTCTGAGGGAGGCCAAAGTAAAAAGAGAGAGCTAATTTCCAATATTAGGAAGAAACAATCATCATTTTATGGCCATGTATTGAGAAGGGATCAGCTGGAATATATTGTGACAACTGAGAAAACTGAGGGACGAGGAGATAGAGGGAAACAAAGAGAAAATATACCAGACAGAAGAGAATGGCTTGGCAGAAGGTCAACAACAGAAATGATAAACAACTGTTGAGATAAAAAGTCGTGGAGAGACATGATCACCTATGCCAGCAGGCATGGTACTTGACGATGATATATATATATATTACACCATTATTATTCTATTGACCTTTCGAGCCGTAACCGGCCCATAGGGCGTAGACCAAGATACACCTTCTCCTATATGGATTTTTTGTTCTAGCAGTTTTCTTTTAAAGATATTTTATCAAATCTCGCCATCTGTCTCTGTTCTGTGCAAGCAGTTCTATCTCATTGAGGGAGCCGACTCCTGCTGCTCTTGCCTCTCTCATCAATGTTCTTCTCAGTGTCTCCCTGGGTCTTCCTCTTTTTCTTTTACCTGTTGTTTCCCATATGAGGGCTTGCTTTGCTATTCGGTTATTATCTCTTCTCATCACATGTCCAACGTATGACCATCGTCTTTTCTTTATTACTGAAGATATTAGTGGTTGATTGGCGATTTCTCTAATTTCCTCATTTGTTTTGAATTCGTTCCATGCTATACCAAGTATTTTCCTTAGACATTTATTTTCGAATGCGTTCAACTTTGTTTCTATATCTCTTGTTGTTTTCCAGCTTTCACACGCATACGTAAGGGTTGATAGTACATTTGATTTGAATAGCCTAAGTTTTGTGTTTGTGCTGATAAGTTTTGATTTCCACAACTTTTCAAGGCTTCTGAAAGACATTGCTGCTTTAGCTATTCTGATTTTAATTTCTTTGCTCGTATCCCCTTCTCGATCAATGTGACTTCCAAGATAGATAAAGTGATCGATCTCTTCAACTGGTTTGTTTTCCATGTATATTTTGTCACCTGTTGGAATTAAACTAGTCATGACTTTAGTCTTTTCATGATTGATCTCAAGCCCAATTTTGCTGGCTATTGATGATAGTTCATTTGTGTTTTCCTGCATCGTTTTTATCTGACTGCTGATGAGAACTATGTCATCAGCAAAGTCGAGGTCTTCCAAATGGTCTCCTTTATTATTATAACACATTTATTACATATAAACAACAAAACTTTGATACTACCAGTTTCAACATCCCACATTTTTGTTACCACCACCGACAAATGCAACATATCTCATTTGTTGCTTCCATTTAACCTTAGATTAGGATGTGTATATGTAGACTCTTCCTTATATGATACTGTAGTACAAATTACTACCACTTAAATGTAACATCAGGAACTCTAACAATTGTATTTTCTTTGAACTTTTGACACACAGTTGTGTGCTTACATTAGGAGAGACGCTGGGACTCGGATTTCCTGGTTCAGGTTGATTTATCACATGAAATTTGACTGCATGGACTGAACATGTTTTATTGTCTACTCATACGACTGCCGTAAGTATGTTTCCCTGGTCACACCAAAGGAAAAATGACCAATTTCCTGAAAAGTGGCAAATTGTTTTGCTTTTTACAAGATCCTATCTCAGGCAATATAAAAAAAAAAATTCCAACATCAAAGGAAACAAACCCAACACTCAGGGATCACCAGAAGTAGTATTTTAGGTAGGTACACTGGGGAGGGAAAATGTTTGACCACAGCAAATTCAAATTTGGAAGAATTTGTATTTTGATGTGAAATTTTTACTACCCTACTGTAATCTAGGGTTACTAACCCACTTGTTACCACCAGACAGACCCAACATTGTCGCAATCAGACAAACCCAACAACCCACATTTGTTACTACCACAGCTAGACCCACCTTTGCTACTACCACAGACAAACCCACCTTTGCTACTACCACAGACAAACCCATCTTTGCTACAACCACCACAGACAGATCCACCTTTGCTACAACCACCACAGACAAACCCACCTTTGCTACAACCACCACAGACAAACCCACCTTTGCTACAACCACCACAGACAAACCCACCTTTGTTACGACTACAACTATAGGAATTCCCAAATTGTATGACAGTGTCAGCTCTCCCAAAGGCAACTGACTCTCTTCTTCTGAGCCAGAGGCTGCTGGATGAAGTGGGTTAGTCTCTCCTCTTGGAGGTGCCTGCGTGGTCATGGGCCCGTCGCCTGGCTCTGTGTAAGCTTGGAATGCCCTAATCACTGACAACAAGAAATGAAAATATAAAAGATTTTCATCAACAAATCTTGTCATAACAAGGCCTGAACATGAACTTAGGAATGAGTTGAATAGAGAGTAAGTCACAAACAAACTTCTAGATATGGACTAGAGTGAGCTTTACAGAAATAGTCACAAAAGTCTCAAGACACGAACTAGAGTGAGTTAAGCAGAAAGTCAGAAACAAATTCTCAAGACATGAACTAGAGTGAGCTGTACAGAAAGAGAGTCCCAAACAGACTCTCAAGACACAGACTACAGTGCGCTAAGCAGAAAGTCACAAGCTCTCAAGACATAGACTATAGTGAGTTAAGCAGAAAGTCACAAGCTCTAAAGACATAGACTATAGTGAGTTAAGCAGAAAGTCACAAGCTCTCAAGACATAGACTATAGTGAGTTAAGCAGAAAGTCACAAGCTCTCAAGACATAGACTATAGTGAGTTAAGCAGAAAGTCACAAGCTCTCAAGACATAGACTATAGTGAGTTAAGCAGAAAGTCACAAACTCTCAAGACATGAACTCAAGTGAGTTAAGCAGAAAGTCACAAGCTCTCAAGACATAGACTATAGTGAGTTAAGCAGAAAGTCACAAGCTCTCAAGACATGAACTCAAGTGAGTTAAGCAGAAAGTCACAAACTCTCTAGACATGGACTAGAGTGAGCTAAGCAAAATGTCACTAACTCTTAAGACATAGACTAGAGTGAGTTTGGCAGAAAGTCACAAACAAACAATTTTAAAATCAAGAAAAACAGGCTCTTACAACTCTGTTGATATTCCTGCATCCTTTCAGCTGGAAGCCTTAGCCTGCTGATGTGCTCACTCAGCACTTGTGCCCACCTGGAGAGGGTCTCCATGAGTGACCATGGATGAGCCATAGAGACAACCAACAAGACCAAAGTGTCACTAAAGTTGCCCTCCTTCAGGGCAAACTTCAGTAGACCAGAGTGGTGTGGGTCGCCGTCGAGCACCCAAACATTCAATCTTGCCTGCTCTAAAATACAACAGAACAGTTCATGGTTTAGTTCAACTAACAAGACCTGACTCCAGGCAACCTCAACCAATATTTTAAAATAAATTATCCTATTCTTCTTTTCAGCTCCCTGTGGAGCATAGGTCTTCAACAAACACTTTCCAGGCCATTTTGTTTCTTGCCATTCTCTTAAGATCATTCCATGTCTTCCCCATCATCTTCATTTCTGTTTCCACATGTCTTCTCCAAGAATATTTGGAGTCTTCCTCTTTGTCTACTCCCATAGGGATTCCAAAAATGGAGCCTGTCATGTTATACTGTCAGATAGCTTCTACAGTGTGTGTCCTATCCAGCACCATCATCTTAGTTGTATCTCTTTGTCCACTGGTATTTGACTGGTACTTTTCCATAGTTCTAAGTTAGTGATTTTGTCCTGCCATTTCCATCCTTTTATTTTATATTATATGAGAAGAAGAAGAAAATATATTATATTTGGGAATAAATGATCCCACTGAACTCCAACCAACAAATCCAACTCTCTAGCACAACTAGTCCCATCAATATGAGCATTACAAATAGGCTAATTACATCAAGATTATCCTCATTACACAAGGATGAACTCCATCAAAACCAGCCTCACTGCACTACATCCCACTCCATCAAGACCAAAATCACTGCACTACATCCCATTCCTTCAAGACCAGTTTCACTGCACTACAACCCACTCCATCAAGACCAGCCTCACTGCACTACAACACACTCCATCAAGACCAGCCTCACTGCACTACATCCCATTCCTTCAAGACCAGTTTCACTGCACTACAACCCACTCCATCAAGACCAGCCTCACTGCACTACAACCCACTCCATCAAGACCAGCCTCACTGCACTACAACACACTCCATCAAGACCAGCCTCACTGCACTACAACCCAGTCCATTAAGACCAGTTTCACTGCACTACAAGCCACTCCATCAAGACCAGTCTCACTGCACTACAACCCAGTCCATTAAGACCAGTTTCACTGCACTACAAGCCACTCCATCAAGACCAGTCTCACTGCACTACAACCCAGTCCATTAAGACCAGTCTCACTGCACTACAAGCCACTCCATCAAGACCAGCCTCACTGCACTACATGCCACTCCATCAAGACCAACCAGTCTCACTGCACTACAACCCACTCCATCAAGACCAGCCTCACTGCACTACAACCCACTCCATCAAGACCAGCCTCACTGCACTACAACCCACTGCATTAAGACCAGCCTCACTGCACTACAACCCACTCCATCAAGACCAGCCTCACTGCACTACAAATTTAAATAAGAGAAAGAGTATCTGGGTCTATGCCCTATGAGCTGGCTATGGCTCGAAAGGTCAATAGCTAGATAGAATCAATGTGACTTTACTTGTATGACTCTGTCTGGAAAAACTTACCCAGTTTGGTAAAACTTTTTAAAAGTAAGTTAGGGTATGCAAACATGATATCTGATCATAATATATACTGGCAACTAAAGGAGCACGTTTATCAGAATAATTTATCATTAGCCAATGAAAAACATGGAAATATTTTCTTAATAAACATATACAGACAAACAATTTATTAATGTCAGCAAAGTTTGTGTGGGTGAATAATTCAGCCAATGTTGACCTACCATCTCTGTACTCATCCTTGACATCAATGTAGTAGTACTCCAATCCTGACCCTTTCTTCGGCTCCTCAATACCTTGAAGTTTGGCTATCAAAGTAGTTTTCCCTGATTCATTGTCACCTGTCAAATAGGAGAAACATGACAATACTAATCATTAAAAAGTATAAATGTGACAATGTCAATAATTAATCAGCAGAAGAAATGTGACAATGGCAATAATCAGCAATAGAAATGTGACAATGTCAATAATCAGCAATAGAAATGTGACAATGGCAATAATCAGCAGAAGAAATGTGACAATGGCAATAATCAGCAGAAGAAATGTGACAATGGCAATAATCAGCAGAAGAAATGTGACAATGGCAATAATCAGCAGAAGAAATGTGACAATGGCAATAATCAGCAGAAGAAGAAATGTGACAACGTCAAATATCAAACACAATTATCAAAATTAAGAAGAAATGTGACAATTCTAATCATCAAATCGAAGAGTTGAGTACAATACCAGTCTAGAAGCAAAAGATGATACACGCCAATGTCAATCATGAAATTGAAAAATACGAGTCGATGCTCAGAAAAAATGTGATAATTATCAATGAGAAGAAGAAATGTGACAATCATAAAAAAGAATTTTTAAAAAAAACATGGCAATTTAAATAAAATAGAAAAAAAAATGTGACAGTTTCAACCAAACATAAAAAAATATCATAATTTAAATAATTACATGATGAAGTGCAACAATTATAATAATGAACATGAGGAAATGTAAAAACATCAACCAGAAGATGCACGATTACATCACATAGAAAAAGTAACCCCAAGTATCACATAGAAAAAGCAACCCCAAGTATCACATAGAAAAAGTAACCTCAAATATCACATAGAAAAAGTAACCCCAAATATCACAGATGTATCACATAGAAAAAGTAACCCCAAGTATCACAGATGTATCACATAGAAAAAGCAACCCCAAGTATCACTCACAGATGTATCACATAGAAAAAGTAACCCCAAGTATCACAGATGTATCACATAGAAGAAGTAACCCCAAATATCACAGATGTATCACATAGAAAAAGTAACCCCAAGTATCACAGATGTATCACATAGAAAAAGCAACCCCAAGTATCACTCACAGATGTATCACATAGAAAAAGTAACCCCAAATATCACAGATGTATCACATAGAAAAAGCAACCCCAAATATCACATAGAAAAAGTAACCCCAAGTATCACAGATGTATCACATAGAAAAAGCAACCCCAAATATGACAGATGTATCACATAGAAAAAGTAATCCAAATATCACAGATGTTTCATATAGAAAAAGCAACCCAAAATATGACAGATGTATCACATAGAAAAAGTAATCCCAAATATCACAGATGTTTCATATAGAAAAAGCAACCCAAAATATCACAGATGTATAACATAGAAAAAGTAACCCCAAGTATCACAGATGTATCACATAGAAAAAGCAACCCCAAATATCACAGATGTATCACATATGTATCACTGATGTATCACATATAAAAAGTAACCCCAAGTATCACAGATGTATCACATATAAAAAGTAACACCAAGTATCAAAGATGTATCACATAGAAAAAGTAACCCCAAATATCACTGATGTATCATATAGAAAAAGTAACCCCAAGTATCACAGATGTATCACATAGAAAAAGCAACCCCAAATATGACAGATGTTTCATATAGAAAAAGCAACCCAAAATATCACAGATGTATAACATAGAAAAAGTAACCCCAAGTATCACAGATGTATCACATAGAAAAAGCAACCCCAAGTATCACTCATGTATCACATATAAAAAGTAACCCCAAGTATCACAGATGTATCACATATAAAAAGTAACCCCAAGTATCACTCATGTATCACATATAAAAAGTAACCCCAAGTATCACAGATGTATCACATATAAAAAGTAACACCAAGTATCAAAGATGTATCACATAGAAAAAGTAACCCCAAATATCACTGATGTATCATATAGAAAAAGTAACCCCAAGTATCACAGATGTATCACATAGAAAAAGTAACCCCAAGTATCACAGGTGTATCATATAGAAAAAGCAACCCCAAATATCACAGATGTATCTTGCAACTTCCCTAACTCTATCCAGCAATAACATTATCTTAAAGCTCTCATATTCAGAGTAAAGAAGCAGTACATTTCATATGGAAATAAACCAGTGACATCTGATGGAACATGACGGTAGATTACAAGACTGTCGTAAAAATTACCACCTCAAAATACCAATTCTTGAAATTTGACAGTTTGCTGTGGGCAAATAAACACCAACCAACCACCCGCCCCCCCCCCCTTTTCATTACTATTACCTGACCCCTAAGTGTTGGATTTGTTTCCTTTGGTGTTAGATTTTTTTTTCCCAAGTGCGTCATAAAAAGTATGACTATATCATAGGAGGCTGCTATATATTTTGTTTTTGTGGATTATTTGTTGTTGTTGACAAATCTTGACAATTTTCAAGAAATTTCTTTTAATTCTTTTTTTTTCCCTTCTTATGACGCGGGGGGGGGGGGGGGGGGGGGGGGGGGGAGAGAATCTCTTCAGCCACCAGCGCAGTTATCAAAGAAACCTTTGAAACACGGGACATCCAGTGAATGATGCTAGGAGGAAGCCAAACATATGACTAGAGTAATGGACAGCTGCCAGACGTGTGAATAGACAACATTGATAGAATTTCTCTCCATAAATTGAATGAAAATAAATTGAAAGAGAACTCTATGCCCATTGATATAAAAAGAGGATTAAGACAGGGATGCATCCTATCATTAGGCTTGTTCAATCTATACACTGAGTAAATCTTTAAAAACATCACAGAGATGCCAGGCCTAAACATTAATGGAAAGATGTTCAATAACCTAAGATATGCTTGCTTGTTTGTATTCGCCCGATGACTAAAGTATTCTAGAGTATTCGTAGACTGTAGAATTCTTCTTCGTCACCCGTCCTTAAAGGGACGTTAAGTGGTGTGTCTGCGTTGTGTTTTGCAGTATAACTGTTATATTTGCGCCTTTCGGCCCAACACATCCGACTTCAGTACGACATTTTTGAGTACCGGGTTGTCTTCCCTCTTCGATCCATGCTTGCTTGGCCAGACTAGACAGTTAGTCTGTTACTGGAGGCACCATGGAGAGGAGCAGAGTCTGGATAGTTTTGGTTCACCGATCCTAGCGCAAGCCATCAGCTGTAGGTCGCTGACAACTTCCAGCTCTGGTGCTGGGAGGCGCGCCTTCGCCTCCACCTAAGATATGAAGAAGATACTGTACTACTAGCAGAAAATCCTAAAGATCTATCACAATTGCTTAATGAAATAAACATGACAAGCAAAAAACATGGATTGACAAACAAAGAAAATACTCAAAATCTACAAGTGGATATCAAAATTGATGGAATAGACCTGGAGACAGTTCAGAACTACAACTACCTTGGATATACTATAAGCGGTGATGGAAAATGGAAAACTGAAACAAACATAAGAATAGAAATGGCAAAAAATAAATGTCATGAAAAATATTATAACATCAAAACAAAAAAAAACCAGAGCTAAAACCAAGAATAGCAAAATGTTACATCTTCTCAACATTCCTATATTGTGCAGAAACCTGGACATTAGACAAGAAAACAAAACAGAAAATTGAAGCCTTTGAAATGTGGATATATAGAAGAATAGGTAGAATTGGATGGAAACAAAACAAATGATGAAGTATTAAAACAACTAAAAATGAAAAGAAAACTACTAAATACAATTCAAACAAGACAAATGCTATTTTTGGGCCATGTTAAAAGACACAACAGCCAACTAAAAGTAATCCTGGAGGGGAAAATACAAGGTAAAAGAGGCAGAGGCAGACCAAGACTAACATGGACGAGTAACATCAAAAGATGGACAAATCAGCCTATGGCAACCTGCACCATCAAAGCAAGATACAGAGCAGAATGGCGCTCCATGGTAGCCAACCCTTTATGCGGAGACGGCACTCAATGATGATGAAATTGTATAAAAGCCAGGAAATTATTACAGCAACTGATCACATGTTTCTCCCAATGTAAACACACAGCTGTGTAGCAAAAGTTCAAAGAAAATTGCATTTTCCAAACTCAAAATGTAACAATTAAGTGGTAGTAATTTTACTACAGTATCATGAAAACATGACCCACAGATAGGCATCGTATTCTAGGGTTAAAATGAAGCAAAATGTCCATGATGTTTCAGCCAAATTTGGAACTTACCTAGAACAAGAACAGTACGGGTTGTCGGCAATTTGGTTGTTGATCCAGACTGAACTTCACAGAGGATGTCAGCCCTGAGATGAGGGAAAACAACATCAAAACAAGCAACAACAACAAAACAAGCAACAACAACAAGAATAGTACATTTAAATACAAACATTTATTTGCAAAATCCTGGCCAGCTACTTTCTCATAATCTATTGTCACATCTCTCTAAACAAAATATGCTCTTCTCTTCACCATTTTCACGAGTTCATGACCTAAATAATAGCAACTAATAACTGAAAAGGAGAGGGGCAAAGGGGAATAACTTTATTTTTGTGGAAAAATGAAACATATAAGGTGTCAACACCCATATTTTAAAATGACCAGCAATATATTTATGGGTGATGTGACATGCCAGACTGCCCTATTTGGCAAAGAAAATGAAGAACGAGGAATTTTCTTTGCCAAATAGGGCAGTCTGGCATGTCACATTCGTTCTTCATTTTCAGAGGAAGTCGGACTCCTGAAATGTCAAATAAAAAAAAACTGCATTTCTAATTAATGTGGCTGGATCCATCTAATCAGTAGTTGAGCAATTAATAGTTACAAATAGTAGCAATTAATAATTACAAATAACTAACACCTAAGACTGACTATTATGTGTTGATAAGGCTAGCTACAGTAATAATGTATTAGAACAACCACCTAAGACAAGGTAGTTATTAAACAAGATGTGAATTCAATAATCACAGTATTAAGTTAAGAACCAATGAAGAGTCCAACACTAAATATGTGAGAAAAGTTGTTACAATATTTCACCGGCCAGTGCTGTATCTTCTGCTTAATCAAAACCAACTTAGATTTTAATGATTTTATGTGATGTCAAGAGTTTAGGTGTCAGAAATTATAACTGATCTTGCTCAAAACCAGGAGACGGCAGGTTACAATCTCAGCAGGGCAATCATTTTTGTATTGTGGGTGAAATAAAACTCAGACCTGAACACCTAAGGTGACAGCTTCGGACAAGCTACCTTTATTCTCCAGTCCTCTAATATGTCCCATCGGCAGACCCCAGTAATGCTGTAAAGATAGTTTTATTATGGAATGTCAGTATTTACATTAAGAACTATTTGCCAGTATATCCAGTAAAGTAAAGAATAGTGACACTATGACCTTCCGGGCATGTTGTAAGAGAAGACTAAGGAGGTTGATTGATGGCTTGACAAGATGTCATTGTAAAAGGTATTGTTATAGAAACAGGGCCATAGATTTTAGAAGCAGTGATCTCTGCAATATGTGCCATTTTGGCATGCAAGGTTTGTTTTTGAGATTGTGGTACTGCCCTATGTGCCATCCTCGGCACAAAAGATAGATAGAATATACCACAGCATCTGTTGTGATTTCTGACTAAACATTTCATTGAAGTGCCCTGCCCACTTTTATTGTTGCTTAGTTTTCTGTGGTGAAGAGTGGTCATTGTGTATTGTCTTCTATGCATGTAATGTTGCACTTCTCCTTATGCCGAGAATTGTAATTGTTTCACTACGCTCACTCTTCTGCATATCTTGTGAGCTTATCAATGAAGTCCATGTTACTATTTCTAATTTGAGACTAATTTCTTTATTAGGTTTGCAATGTTGCTCAATGTACAACTCTTTTAGTCTGTGGGACTTTGCTTTCCTTTTGTTTTCATTTTCTATGATCATTATCGTTTCTGGAGTTAACTAATCTTATGTCCTTCTTTTCTTGGAATTAATCACAAATATGTTTTTTCCCCATAAGATAAGATAATTTTTTAAAATAACTTCCAATTCTATTATATCTTTTGTAGACACTTCCCTTGACTTATGTCTATCATATAAGCAGTTCTAGTAGGTATTTTCTGCATTGATCTCTTTGGTCTAGTGAATGCCCTAAGTCAAGAGTTAGTAACAAATGATTGCCAGGCCTGTTGGGAGCCCACAATCCCAGTGAAGACAAATGACCATTTTCGAAAGTCTGAACAGCTTCCTGTCAAACAGAAGTAATGTTAAAATATCTGTAAACATGTAAAGGATAATGGCAATTATTTGCAGCTCATGTCAAGAGAACTTGATGAAATGAGGATACCACAGCTCAAATCGTTGTATTTGTATTGGAGTAAACACAAGGTGTTGAGGAGTGTTTTCAACAAGGCAAACATCATTCTGATGTAGTGATCCAGTTTACAACCTACATCAATATGAATCTATCAAACTTAGTAGACGTAACAACCGATAGTTGAAGATGCAGTGGTTAAATGTAATGATGTTGTCATGGCCCAGAGACACATGGAAGGTCTTGTCATTGATCAACACACAAGGAAAAAGTGTGTGCTGAGGTATTATATTAAAAGCATCGTGCATACCTGAATGCTTGCTCTTTAAAATAGAGGTATGAGGCAGACCAAGACTACAGTGGACAGATAACATCAAAAGGTGGACAGGTGAGCCTATGATGACAACATTTCACCATCAAGACAAGAGGCAGAGTAAAATGGTGCTACATGGTAGCCAACCTTCGATGTGGAGACAGTACCCAATGAAATTAATGAAAATAGTGGTAAATGCAATAAGATGATCTTGCTATTACACCAAGAGTAAAAATCTGGTGGGAGGTACCCTACAGCAGCAGACAACATGAACTGTCTTTCTGGTATCCCCTGCACCTTCTTTCACATCCTAATGTATGGACCTCATCCACCCTTTAGAAATTCTTGAAATGAAGCTGAGAGGGGATAGTGCAACTGGATAAAGCCCTATCTCCATATTCTGTGCCCAGGCAGAGTAGGCATAGTTCCTTGTCAAACACTGGCAGAATCAGCCTCAAGAGAAACTGTTCGACAAAAACAAAACCTCCCAAAAAAATACACAAAAGCCTCTACTAAACCGTCTGACAAGACAAAAAGGGCCATATAATATATCTTGCCATTGGGAATGAACCACTGGAAATTTCTACAACTTTTGCTGAAATAAAAAATTCAGATCTGTAAATTTGCTTCACTTCTGCAATGTTCAATTGCTCAGTCAAGAAGATATATCTTTTGCCATGTTGATGCAACAATTTGTTAGTGAATATTATTGTAATGTTGGAGAATTTTCTTCTCAGTCTTGCTCTTATTGGTTATTTTTATTTACTTTAGTAATGTTTTATCTATTCCTCTCAATATATTTATAACCCCTTCACAGCCTATCTCTTGCAGACTAGAGCTCATATGATCTTACTCAGATGACAATAGTAAATAAATATTACTGAGGAAGTTCATATGCTGGAGACAAATGTAAATTACACATCACTTTTGCTGCACTTAGAAAGGTGCACAAAATTACATAACATGTTTACAGTACTTAAAAAAATGGACAAAATACTTAGACAGTACTTAGAAAAATCAAATGGCACTTAATTTAATAAACTTCTTGTATGCTGATCTTTCACACTTTATTATTTCATTTGTTGTTTCAATAAGCCATGAATTAGGTGGGAATATGAATAACAGCTTTACAAGGCATTGCCATATCTAAGCAAGGTGTAATGTACAGTACAATTCTGACTTCTGTTGATTCTTTGATGTCAAAAGTAATGCTGATTGCCATTAATGGTATTGCTGTCCTGCAAGACCTACAACAATTATTTTATTTTCTGAGACAGCCATCATGCTAGTTTAGAATGAGCAGAAAACTAAATGTTCATTTGAAACATGAACTTGGCATGAAATTTGTAACTAGACATCATCATCATCATCATCGTGTGCCCTCTACGCAACGAAGGTTGGCTACCATGGATCGCCATTCTACTCTGTTTCTTGCTTTGATAGTGCAGGCTGACATAGATTGACTTATCCATCTTTTGATGTTACTCGTCCATGTTAGTCTTGGTCTGCCTCTGCCTCTTTTGCCTTGTATTTTTCCTTCCAATATTACTTTTAGTAGGCTGTTGTGTCTTTTAACATGCCCCAAAAATTTCATTTGTCTTGTCTTAATTGTGTTCAGCAGTTCTCTTTTTATTTTCAGTTGTTTTAAAATTTCATTGTTTGTTGTCTTTTGTTTCCATCCAATTCTACCTATTCTTCTATAAATCCACATTTCAAAGGCTTCAATTTTCTGTTCTGTTTTCTTGTCTAATGTCCATGTTTCTGCACCATACAGGAATATTGAGAAGATGTAACATTTTGCCATTCTTAGTTTCAGCCCTGCTGATATTTGTTTTGTTGTTAGTATATTTTTCATGGCATTAAAATTACTTTTGCCATACCTATTCTTTTGTTTATTTCAGTTTTGCATTTTCCATCATTGCTTATAGTATGTCCTAGGTAGTTGTAACTCTGAACTGTCTCCAGATGTATTCCCTCAACTGTGATATTTAATTGTAGGTCTTGAGAATTTTCTTTGTTTATGATCATAGTTTTAGTCTTTTTGATATTCATTTCTAGTCCATATTTTTTGCTTGTTGTGTTTATCACATTAAGTAATTGTTTTAGGTCTTTAGAATTTTCTGCTAGTAGAACAGTATCATCAGCATATCTCAGGTTGTTGATTATCTTTCCATTAATGTTTAGGCCTGGTATCTCTGAGATGTTTTTAAAGATTTGCTCAGTGTATAGATTGAACAAGCTTGGTGATAGGATGCATCCTTGTCTTACTCCTCTTTTTATGTCCATGGGTGTAGAGTTCTCCTTGTTATATCTTATTATTGCTGTTTGCTCCCAGTACAAATTACATATTAGTCGTATGTCTGCGTCGTCTAGGTTTATATCCTTTAGGCAGTCTATAAGTTGGTTATGATGTATTCTATCGAAAGCTTTGGTGTAGTCTATGAAGCAGGCATATATTGGTTTGTTTACCTCTGTGTACTTTTCAATCAATGTTCTCATGCTGAATATGGCTTCTTTTGTCCCACTGTTTTTCTTGAATCCAAATTGTTGCTCCTCTAATTCAGTATTGATTTTATTCTGAATCCTTCCCTGTATAACTTTTAGTAAAATTTGTATTACCTGGCTCATTAGGCTTATTGTTCTGAAGTCACTGCATTCAACTGCACCATTCTTTTTAGGCAATGAAGGTTGATGTTTTTAGGTCGTTTGGTATGTATCATGTATGGTATATGTCATTGCATATGTCTGTGATCACTTCGACGCCAAACTCTTCTAGAGCCTGTATCATCTCTATCTGTATATTGTCAGGCCCTGCTGCTTTTCCCTTTTTCATTGTTTTTATGGCTTTTTCTACTTCGGATTTCAGGATTTTATAGTTGTATGTACATTTTATGTCTGGCTTTTTGTCCCTTTCGTCATGAAATAATTCTGTTATATATTCTTGCCATCTATCTATTATATCTTTCTAGACAGCAGAAGACAATTTTGGAAAGTTTACTTTGTCACAACACATGGCATAGAGGGATACTACAAGTGACGGATCTTATATACTTATTGTCTTATCTTAAAGACTACTTCGCGGTAGTCAATATTTCAGATGAGAATATTAATGACTACCAATGCCAGTTCTGAACCCTTGATGCAAGAACAACAAGAAAAATACTATCTGCTGAGATAAAGTGTGTTAAACGAATGACAGGAAACAGCCTGAGAGATAAGATCAGAAATTCAGAACTGAGAAAAAAAAGCTAGGAATAATCCCCGCCATAGAAAAATAAAAAAACAACAGATGAAATGCCTGGCCACGTGACAAAGCAGAAAGATCGAAACACAACATAACAAGCCTTCTATAAATGCTGCTACAACACCAGACCCAGAAGTTGACCACGGAAAAGATGGCTTGACGGAATATTAGAAGCACTATGAAACATAGCAGCAGCAGCGGCAAACAAAATACTGCAAAATATATCTCCCCTTGACGCTGAAAGACAAATGAGGAAGGAAAGAAGATGAATAATTATTATTATCTAGCTGATGGATGACACTGTCTGAAGCAGATATGGTAGAAGTTAGACCTAGTAAAGGCAGACAAACTAACTCAAACTGAAGGACAATGACAAAAGAGTAGTAACTAAGAGAGGCTTCTGACTGAACTCTGGCTCTACTAACTTACTAATTAGTAAGTCTTTAGTCTTCTAAAAGTAGTCCTAGGCCTAGTCATGGAAGCAACACTAACAACAGACACTAGACACACCAGTGAGAGTGAGTGTACTGTAATAAATAACACTAAAATTTATACTCTCTGACTGACCAGTTCTTTCAAATCTTTCCTTTCCTCACAAGTGACAAACGATGAGATAATATAATGAATTAGAAGTATAAAAAATAAAATTAGTCTTTCTACTTTATCCAGATAGACACTCATCATCACTTTGACTTTGTCTGCTAGCTAGTGCCAGTGCTACTCTTCTAAGGGCTAAGGCAGCACAGAGATTCACTGATTCAATTCAGAAGATTTATGAATGATTTTTTTATAAATTTAATCAATAATTTTGAATAATTATGCCACAAACTGCCAACAAAAACAAATTGCAACAATCAATATCTTCGTCTAAACTAAGTTCAAGTTAATCGTATTTACTGTGTTTATTAAGATAAAATAATACAATATTGAATATTAAAAAAACCATACATTTTATTTTTTTATTATTTTATATTTTATGAAATAAATAATAAATAAATATAACAAGTAAGAAGTATTAGTAGATCTTGCTAGAAGCCTATTTTTTGCATACTGTAACATAAAAATGACACATACTGTTAAAAAAATTATTAGCACACAAGAAAATTAAGTAATTTTACCACTGACCACAAATTTTCTGCATCTTCCATGTCAAGTTCATCTCTTATTTTGCCCATCTTTTCTTCCTTCTCGATGATGGGCGCCATATTGGATCTATTTAAGGCTAGCATCAACACGCATGCGCAACCAGGCGGAAGTCTAGAACCGCTAGTGACGTCATCGACTTGCCGGCTCTGTGATCGATTCTGGCACCGCCTCCTCCCTCTAGCTTAACCCTTGACCAGCAGGGTCGTTAGGTGCCACAGTCTTGATGTTGTCTGCCACATTTCTCCTCCATCTTGTTATTTTTAAAGCAGATTCTTTGTGCTTTTACAAAGTCATTGCTATGCGCTCGTATTATCTTTGGTTCGTCTCTCTTTCTATTGACTGTTGAACTATGATCCTAGAGAACTGTCTTTGCCAGACCTGTTGATTGTGGCATGTTATCGGATCGTCTATGTTTTGCTTTATAATGTTATATTAGTTTCATCTCGGTGTTGTTCTTTCTCTTTCTGTCGTTCACCCAGTGAGTACGAAAAGAATAGATAGTCCCCTTCGTCAACCGTCTCTTAGAATGACTTTAAGTTGGCGTACGTAATAAGTTGTGTTGGAGTTTGCAACGACACTGTGATGTTTTCGCCTTTCGGTCCAACACTTCCGACTTTAGCACGTCATTTTTGAGTACCGGGTTGTCTTCGATTCCTACTCGCTTGGCCAGATTAGAAAGGATAGTCTGTTTCTAGAGACACCAAGAAGAGGCGGAGTAGGGTCTGGATGGTTCTGGTCCAGCGATCCTACCGCAACCCACGAGCTACGGGTCGCTGACAGCTTCCAGCCATTCTGCTGTGAGACATCTTTGCCTCCCCTGCGTTGTTAAATTTCTTGTCCTAAAATGTTTCGAATAATACTCGTGCATATGTATTTTTAGTATGAAACGCTAACTCTGTTGATGTACCATCGAGATAATCATGGTTGTACTATTTTAAGCCGAAAAGCGCTTTGGTAAATTGTTGGTAACGGTCCCTAGATATGCTGTGTTGTATGTTTGTCCCTGCTGAAGGCCTAGTGTGCCGAAACGTTGTTCTAATTTGTGTCGTCCACTTATTACGTAAAGCTTTAAACTTACCGTTTTTTCTATTACTATATATATATATATATATATATATATATATATGTGTGTGTGTGTGTGTGTGTGTGTGTGTGTATATATGGCTTTTGGTGTCTTGACAGACGGTTGGTAGTAAGCAATCATGATAAGTCAGTAGTTTGGTAAAGCATTAGTGTCTCAAACTGGGTAGGGGGTTAAGGCAAAGAAATGCAAATGAATGCATAAAAATGCGAAGCTGCAGTAAAACTGAAAAAAGTTTCGTTACTAGTTAGCTATGTAGGATCAGTCTTATTTACTTACATATCTGTGTGTGCGTGTTGTTTGTTTGTTCCTGCTGAATGCATATTGAGCCGAAACGTCGTTCTAATCTGTGTCGTCTACTAATCACGTAAAGCTTTTAACATACCATTTTTTCTATTTTTTTATATTTTCCCTCTTATACTGGGTGCTGCTTTACTGAACATCTTTTCTAGTGGCTGAATTTGCCAATCCTGGACAGACTGATCCATCTACAGATCGAGCAAGGTGAACCCGCGGTACCCGGCCTTGTCTCCTATCTCTTGCACCTTTTGTCTTCTGAATTTGACATCAGCACTGTCTCGAAAGTTGATGTGCTATTTTTTATGTTTGCTCTCCATGTGTTACGATTCGCAGCCACACTTTCACAGTTCCTTTCACTTATAGAAAATTCCCTCAAAGAAGCCCTGCAAACATCTTTATATCTCAGCACTGGTCTGCCGTTTGGTCTCTTTCCGTCCTTAAGTTCGCCATACAATATTTGTTTGGGAACACGATTGTTTGCCATTCTTCTTACATGGCCCAGCCACCTTAGTCTACGAATCCTAAGTGTTGCCATGATCGATGGGAGTTTGGCTCGTTGTAAGACATTAGAGTTAATTACTTTGTCCTGCCATTTGGTGTTCTGCGAAGGTAACGTACATGAAAGCTGTTTAACCTTTTCTCCTGCCCTATATAGGTATATATGTATATATTTTATTTCTCCCTACAATTAGCTTTCCAGCAGCTTCACATTTATATGCATTTCTTTGCTTTGGCCCTCCCTTGAAACGCACTTGAAAGGTCATTCGAAACTAGAATTGCGTCAGTTTACAGTCTCATGTATGGACGTTGACAGCGATAATATGAATGCGAATACAATACATTCAAATGTCTGGTCGAAATGTACGTGGCCTAAATCGGCACGGCGCACAGTGCGTGGAAACGTACGGAAAGAGTTACCAGCATAGCCAACCAATAGAAAATGAGAATCAACATCAACAAAACAGAAGTCATGAATATCGCAAAAGAGAAACAGAACATAAGCATAGCTATAGACGACAGACAACTAAAACAAGTAGAGGAATTTAAATATCTAGGAAGTCTAGTGACAAACGACAATGTACAAACAGCAGAAATAGACTCAAGATGTAATAAAGCTTGTCAAATCATTGGACAGCTATCACCACTATTGTCCAACAAGGAAATAACTCTAGAGGCAAAACGGACACTCTACAATACAATCTTCATCAAAACGTTGTGCTACCAATGCCAGACCTGGACCTCTAGACTCAAGAATAATAAGAAAAATAACCTCTACTGAGATTAAATGTGTTAGATAAATGGCAGACAACAGCCTGAGAGATAAGATCAGAAATGAAGAAGAAACAAAACTGGGAATAATTCCCGCCATAAAATACATAAAGAAACAACAGATAATAATTTGTTTACCCATATAAGATAGAAATACCAACGCACAACACAACACGTCTTTCATAAACGAGAATATGAGGCTCAAGGGCTGACCAGACAAAAAAAGATAGATTGATGGAGCATTAGAAACATTAGGAAACATAACAGAAGCTGAAGCCAATAGATGGATTGATGGAACATTAGAAGCATTAGGAAACATAACAGATGCTGAAGCCAATAGATGGATTGATGGAACATTAGAAACATTAGGAAACATAACAGATGTTGAAGCCAATAGATGGATTGATGGAGCATTAGAAACATTAGGAAACATAACAGAAGCTGAAGCCAATAGATGGATTGATGGAACATTAGAAACATTAGGAAACATAACAGAAGCTGAAGCCAATAGATGGATTGATGGAGCATTAGAAAAATTAGGAAACATAACAGAAGCTGAAGCCAATAGATCGATTGATGGAACATTAGAAACATTAGGAAACATAACAGATGTTGAAGCCAATAGATGGATTGATGGAACATTAGAAACATTAGGAAACATAATAGCAGCTGAAGCCAATAGATGGATTAATGGAACATTAGAAACATTAGGAAACATAATAGCAGCTGAAGCCAATAGATGGATTGATGGAACATTAGAAACATTAGGAAACATAATAGCAGCTGAAGCCAATAGAAGAGCAATAGACCGCAAGCTATATCTCCCCTCGACGCTGAAAGATATAAGAAAGGAAAGTAAAAGAATTACGATTTTATTGATTTATTGGATGGGACGATAGAGTTCCAGTAAAATTTCTTTTCGATCACAAACTAACTAACTAACTAACTAACTAACTAACTAACTAAACTAACTCACGTTGATATACCATATCAGTTGTGTGAATATTCTGCTGCAAGTGCCCAGGTATTTTTGTTAAATCGTAGATAGTATAAATGAAGGAGTTAACAGCACTAAAAACCCACAGGAACAGCGAGCTATAGGAACTAAGAACAACCCAAGAGCAATTGTGCAATAACTTCCAGACAGCGATCATCCAGTGGATACCATCACACTGTAATAATCAATGGTACAATATTTGTAGACAAACTGGCTAAGGAAAAAGGGAGATTACCACAAGCAAACCATCTGGTCAGCTACGTTTAAAGCATCTTTGACAGGGAGGTAACCACACAGCCATATCTGGTCATCATAATGTGCCATACCGGTTGGCGTAGGCGATCATGTCCCTCCACAATCTTCTATCTACAGTGCATCGTATCAGTTCTGTTGTTGACTGTTTTCCATGCCATGACACCAAGCTATCCAGTATTTTCTCTCTTTGTCGTCCGCGATCTCTCTTTCCTTTTATTTTGCCAGTTGTAACCTAGTATTCCAACTTTCCTCTTCTCATGATGTGCCCGAAAAACGTTGATTGCTTCTTTCTGATGTTTTTTTAAGAGCTCCCTTTTTGTGTTGGCCTCTTTGAGAACTTCCTCATTGGTCTTTTTAGCTGTCCAGGGAACTTTCAACATTCTTCTGAGAAATCCCATCTCTGTGGCCTCTAATCGTCTTTTCATTTGTTTGTCTATTGTCCATAATTCGTTTCCATAGGTCAGAATTGGTTCTATATAGCACCGATGAACTCTCTCTCATTTCTATTGACATAGATTTGTCGCATAAGATATTTTTCATTTTCTGAAATGCTATTTTGGCCTGAGCTATTCTGCTTTTTATGTCTGTGGTACATCTCCCATCTGATGTTATTATTGTGCCCAAGTATTTGAAACGTTGCACTTGTTTCAGATTTGTCTTGTTTATTTGTATGCTGCATGATGGTGATGATTGTTTCTTCGATATAACCATTACTTCTGTTTTCTTACTATTCAGACTGAGACCTTTCTTGTTGCTTTCTTTTACTATTATGTCAATCATTTCTTGCAATTCGTTCTTTGTCTCTGCTATTAAGACTGTGTCATCCGCATATCGCAAATTATTTATGTTGTGACCGTTGACTTCAATTTCTTTTTTGTCTACTATTGATCTCATAATATATTCGCTGTAAAGTGAAAACAAATCCGGTGACAGAACATAGCCTTGTCTGACTCCTTGTTTTATATATTGGAATTGTCCTGTTTGGTTGTTAACTCGTATAGCTGCTGTTTGTTGCCAGTACATGTTTTTTTATGATTCGAAGATCCTTGCCATCAATGTTTAATGACCATACCATTTCTGGTAGCAAGGAAATAAAAAAGCCATGTCCAATACCAAGCGAACGACACAGATATGCCTGAGAACGAGGAAACCACAGAGTCATATCTGATGGCAGAGAAAGAGCAGTCATGTCTAGTAGCAAGGAAACCACACAGTCATATTTAGTAGCAAGGAAACCACACAGTCACATCTAGTAGCAAGGAAACCATACAGTCATATCTAGTAGCAAGGAAACCACACAGTCACATCTAGTAGCAAGGAAACCACACAATCACATATAGTAGCAAGGAAACCACACAGTCATATCTAGTAGTAAGGAAACCACACAGTTATATCTAGTAGCAAGGATATCACACAGTCATGTCTGATAGCAAGAAAGCCACACAGTCACATCTAGTAGCAAGGATATCACACAGTCATGTCTGATAGCAAGAAAGCCACACAGTCACATCTAGTACCAAGGATATCACACAGTCATGTGTGATAGCAAGAAAGCCCCACAGTCACATCTAGTAGCAAGGATATCACACAGCCATGTCTGATAGCAAGAAAGCCACACAGTCACATCTAGTAGCAAGGATATCACACAGTTATGTCTGGTAGCAAGAAAGCCACACAGTCACATCTAGTAGCAAGGAAACCACACATACATGTTTAGTAGTAGGTATACCACACAGTCATATCTGATAGCAAGAAAGCCACACAGTCACATCTAGCAGCAAGGAAACCACACAGTCATGTTTAGTAGTAAGGATACCACACAGTCATGTTTAGTAGTAAGGATACCACACAGTCATGTTTAGTAGTAAGGATACCACACAGTCATGTTTAGTAGCAAGGATACCACACAGTCATGTTTAGTTGTAAGGATACCACACAGTCATGTTTAGTTGTAAGGATACCACACAGTCATGTTTAGTAGTAAGGATACCACACAGTCATGTTTAGTTGTAAGGATACCACACAGTCATGTTTAGTTGTAAGGATACCATACAGTCATGTTTAGTTGTAAGGATACCACACAGTCATGTTTAGTTGTAAGGATACCACACAGTCATGTTTAGTTGTAAGGATACCACACAGTCATGTTTAGTTGTAAGGATACCACACAGTCATGTTTAGTTGTAAGGATACCACACAGTCATGTTTAGTTGTGAGGATACCACACAGTCATGTTTAGTTGTAAGGATACCACACAGTCATGTTTAGTTGTAAGGATACCACACAGTCATGTTTAGTTGTAAGGATACCACACAGTCATGTTTAGTTGTAAGGATACCACACAGTCATGTTTAGTAGCAAGGATACCACACAGTCATGTTTAGTAGCAATGTTAGTAGCAAGGAAACCACACATTCATATTTGATAGAAGGAAATCACACAAGCAAATCTAGTAGCAAGGAAACCACACAGTCATGTCTGATAGCAAGGACATCCTTTTATGTTGTCATGGCAACGGCACGCTCACAAATCTTCATTCACTTTGTGAGTTACTCTACATACAATTCAGTGTTTTTATCTCCCCTTACATTTCAGAAATAATTTGCGATATGCGGATGATAGAGTCTTAATAGCAGAGACAGAGAATGAACTACAAGAAATCATAGACACAATAGTAAATGAAAGCGACAAAAAAGGTATCAGTCTGAATAGTAAGAAAACAAGTAATGGTCATATGAAAGAAACAATCATCACCATCATGCAGCATAAAAATAAACAGGGCAAATCTGAAACAAGTGCAACGTTTCAAATACTTGGGCACAATAATAACATCAGATGGGAGATGCACCACATAAATAAAAAGCAGAATAGCTAAGGCCAAAATAGCATTTCAGAAAATGAAAAAAATATCTTATGCGACAAATCTATGTCAATAAAAATGAGAGAGAGTTCATCGGTGCTATATAGAACCAATTCTGACCTATGGAAGCGAATCATGGGCAACAGACAAACAAATGAAAAGACGATTAGAAGCCAAAGAGATGGGATTTCTCAGAAGAATGTTGAAAGTTCCCTGGACAGCTAAAAAGACAAATGAGGAAGTTCTCAAAGAGGCCAACACAAAAAGGCAGCTCTTAAAAAACATCAGAAAGAAGCAATCAACATTTTTCGGGCACATCATGAGAAGAGGAAAATTGGAATACTTGGTTACAACTGGCAAAATAAAAGGAAAGAGAGATCGCGGATGACAAAGAGAGAAAATACTGGATAGCTTGGTGTCATGGCAGGGAAAACAGTCAACAAAAGAACTGATACGATGCACTGTAGATAGAGGGGGCCTCGGTAGCCGATATGGGAAAACCACCCGACTGGACTACCGACGTTCGGACAACCCGTGTTCGATTCTCACTGGAAGCAGTGTGAATTGTACTCGTGGTTGGAAAAAAAAAATACCCCCACTGTCGACCCAGCCGTTGGCAGAAATGGGTACCAGGGTATTACCCTGGGAAGGCGAGGAATTGGCCTCGCATCTGAGTTTCGATGCTTGAGGCGACACTATCCAGAAATTTCCAAACATTTCTGGATAGGCGGCCGAGCACATATGGGTGGAAACTTGCGTGCTAAGACGCCGGTTCAAGTCTCGTACTTTACCTTTACCTTTACCTTTACTGTAGATAGAAGATTATGGAAGGACATGATCGCCTACGCCAACCGGTATAGCACATGATGATGATGTCATTTCAGTGCATCTGCTCCAAAATATTCTCTTTCTTAAAGTTTACTTCGTCCCGGTGCCTAGTCTTGCCAGATTTATGCGCATTTGCCTCACGTGTTTGTATCAAGTTTCACTTCCTTCAGTTAAATTGTTCCCTGAGACTATCATGTTCCTCCTAAATGGCTATTTGGTCGGATCTCCTTCCAGTGTGCCTGGTGGGCATGTCCTTTCTGGCAATTTTAAGACTGGAACTGACATACTGGACAGTATTAGACTTCGACCTTTGTTTGTCTAGCAATGGGATAGTGGTTGTTAGGGAGCTGGTCTATCAAATACGACAGGAGTGTACGATTCTGATCGACAGCTTCACTCATCGTCAGTCGTTGACATAATCATGAACAAAAGAAACTATTATCTACCAACCTACCTACCTACCTGAACCTCCTCCTATCTGCCGACTTAGATATATCTATGTGTCTGTCTGTCTGTCTGCCGGCCTGACTGTCTGTCTGTCTGTCTGCCTGCCTGCCTGCGCCTGCCTGTCTGTTTGCCTGCCTGTCTGTCTGCCTTTCTGTCTGCCTATCTGTCTGACTGTTTGTGTGCTTATCTATCTGTTGTCTATCTACTTGTATACCTGCCTGTCTGTCTGCCTCCATGCCTGTTTTTCTGCCAATCTGTATGTCAGTCTGCCGACTTATCTGCCTGCCTGCTTATCTGTCTGCCTACCTGCTTATCTGTCTGTCGACCTGTCTGCCTGCTTGTCTGTCTGTCTGCCTGACTATCTGCATGTCTGTATGCCGGTCTGCTGTCTGTCTGTCCGCCTGTTTATCTGCCTGACTGCTTATCAGTCTACCGACCTGTCTGCCTGCTTGTCTGTCTGTCTGCCTGTCTGTCTGCATATCTTGCTACATGTCTGTATGCCTGTCTGTCCGGCCTGTTTGTCTGCCTGCCTGTTTCAGTTTTCCAGCTCCGTCAAACAGTTTTTCTTTCTCCAAAAGTACCGGTTGTGGGCCATGTTTTTCTCGCCCGCGTATTGAAGACAGTCTTATACGATGTGTTTTGCTGTCACGTCTGCTAGGTCTCAATGGCACAAGCTATTGGTACCTGTTTTGAGTTTGGACTATACGTAGTGTGTCATTCTTTAGTAACCAGTGCGAAGGCGGAGTATGATGACGTGGTCTCTCCGGGAAAATTGGTATACAAAACAGAAAAATGTCACGGGCGGGGACTATGGTGCTTAAAGATAAGTTCAGTAATAGGCCCAGGTTGAATGCAATGGTAAGTGGTACTCTTCTCTGTAACAGGCCTTGGTTGAATGTAATGGTAAGTGGTACTCTTCTCTGTAACAGGCCTTGGTTGAATGTAATGGTAAGTGGTACTCTTCTCTGTAACAGGCCTTGG
This sequence comes from Megaustenia siamemsis, assembly GCA_032433765.1. Lineage (NCBI taxonomy): Eukaryota > Metazoa > Mollusca > Gastropoda > Stylommatophora > Ariophantidae > Megaustenia > Megaustenia siamemsis. The sequence continues at coordinate 73,883,974 of JAVIAB010000106.1, read as the reverse complement.
TTGAATGTAATGGTAAGTGGTACTCTTCTCTGTAACAGACCCAGGTTGAATGTAATGGTAAGTGGTACTCTTCTCTGTAACAGGCCCAGGTTGAATGTAATGGTAAGTGGTACTCTTCTCTGTAACAGGCCCAGGTTGAATGTAATGGTAAGTGGTACTCTTCTCTGTAACAGGCCCAGGTTGAATGTAATGGTAAGTGGTACTCTTCTCTGTAACAGGCCCAGGTTGAATGTAATGGTAAGTGGTACTCTTCTCTGTAACAGGCCTTGGTTGAATGTAATGGTAAGTGGTACTCTTCTCTGTAACAGACCCGGGTTGAATGTAATGGTAAGTGGTACTCTTCTCTGTAACAGGCCTTGGTTGAATGTAATGGTAAGTGGTACTCTTCTCTGTAACAGACCCGGGTTGAATGTAATGGTAAGTGGTACTCTTCTCTGTAACATGCCCTGGTTGAATGTAATGGTAAGTGGTACTCTTCTCTGTAACAGGCCCAGGTTGAATGTAATGGGAAGTGGTACTCTTCTCTGTAACAGACCCGGGTTGAATGTAATGGTAATCGGTACTCTTCTCTGTAACAGACCCGGGTTGAATGTAATGGTAAGTGGTACTCTTCTCTGTAACAGGCCTTGGTTGAATGTAATGGTAAGTGGTACTCTTCTCTGTAACAGGCCTTGGTTGAATGTAATGGTAAGTGGTACTCTTCTCTGTAACAGGCCTTGGTTGAATGTAATGGTAAGTGGTACTCTTCTCTGTAACAGACCCGGGATGAATGTAATGGTAAGTGGTACTCTTCTCTGTAACAGACCCAGGTTGAATGTAATGGTAAGTGGTACTCTTCTCTGTAACAGGCCCAGGTTGAATGTAATGGTAAGTGGTACTCTTCTCTGTAACAGGCCCAGGTTGAATGTAATGGTAAGTGGTACTCTTCTCTGTAACAGGCCCAGGTTGAATGTAATGGTAAGTGGTACTCTTCTCTGTAACAGACCCGGGTTGAATGTAACGGTAATCGGTACTCTTCTCTGTAACATGCCTTGGTTGAATGTAATGGTAAGTGGTACTCTTCTCTGTAACAGGCCTTGGTTGAATGTAATGGTAAGCGGTACTCTTCTCAGTAACAGGGTCCGAGTTTGAGTGCAATGGTAAGCGGTACTCTTCTCTGTGGCAGGGTCCGAGTTTGAGTGCAATGGTAAGCGGTACTCTTCTCTGTAAATCAATTCAGAGGAAGAGGCATGTTTACAGCACTCCGAAAAAAATGACAAATAATCAACAACAGAAAAAAATACAAAGAACAACATATGGTCCGAAGCAGGATCGAACCCGTACTCCTTGGCACAGCGCTTTGCCACGAAAAGCCAAACGCTAGGGAACACTGCCAACTCGAGTAACTAAAAAAATGAGCCATCATTGACGATGTCTTTCACGCAGGTGTTCTCATGACTATAGCATAGGGCTGCGATCACAGCTCGGGAAAAAATTGTGTATCTGTATTATTCTGGAGCTGTGATCGAGCCTCAATCTCCATTCACCATGCACCGGATTGTGTTATGGAATTGTCTCCCGTGTAGTGCTTGTTTATGAGTGGGCCTCTTACGACGAGCTATCGCTCGAGATAGAAATTCTATCATAAATATAAATCTTGTAACGATTATGTCCCTTGCGTCACAATGAAGCTCCCAGAAAGCAGAATTATCCCAGTGATTATCAACTCCGCATTGATCGTATCTTCTATCGCTTATAACCAAGCTGCAAACCCCGCTAACTTTGCTTTGTGATAAACCCAGGACTCACCCTCTCTAGTTTAAAATAAACCACAGATCCATTCCACCAAGTTTGAAACCCAAAGCCCGCACATTCTTAATGAAATATTTTTTGTTATTAACTATAGATCATCGTCTTTAGTTTAAGGATATCATGTTACTTTGTCTTGCAGATTTTGCCACATTTTTGACGAGGCGCGATCCGTTTAATCTCAGACGAAGTCATTCGGGTTATATTACACGCAACTGCCACACAAGAAAAGGACATTGGAGTTATTTGCGGGTCATCATCACTGTACTCCCAACATATCCATAGGTGCTCAGATCCCCTCCTCAGTAATTGAGTTATTTGCGGGTCATCATCACTGTACTCCCAACATGTCCAAAGGTGCTCAGATCCCCTCCTCAGTAATTGAGTTATTTGCGGGTCATCATCACTGTACTCCCAACATATCCATAGGTGCTCAGATCTCCTCCTCAGCAAGTCCCGCTGTGTTCAGCGACTCACGACTCCAGTTCTGTATTGGTTGATAAGTCTTCTTACACGCCCACCACCCACTAAGTTTCTCTTTCTGGCTATGCCCATCTTAACTCTCATCTCTTTTATCCAAAGGAGTGACGTGGACTCGTGGTTGTCGAAGTCCTGTGTCCTTCACACATCTCGGAAGGCATTGATAATGTCCGCCCGATTAATTGGTTGACCGTCTTCAACGACAGCGCAGCTAGCCAACCTGTCCGCTCTTTCATTTCACCGTACTCCCGCATGTCCAGGGACGTAGACAAAGGTGACTCCATGTATTTTTTACTTCTGCAATGACCCATTGCCTGCGTACAGAGCCCGCCTCCACTTTTTCTTATGTTCATCGAATCACTCAGTATGCAGGCGTGGGTGTTATCTTGTGACTCTAACCAGATGATTGCCTTGGTCACTGCCATCACCTCCGTCATCATACTACTCGTTGTCATGACGTATGCACCACTGTATTCCTTGACTATTCTGCCTGCCGAGCGTGCTGTAAATGCCCATGCACTCCTTTTGTGTCGTATTACAGATCCGTCTGTATAGATGACTGCATCTTTCTCATCTGTATTATCCCAGATACGACCGTTGACCTCCGCATTGACCACCACTGAGTTTTGTCCCCTACATTTCCTGTCGAGTGTGATAAAACACGAGAATGTCCCAACTGTCTGTTGTCATCTCAAAGTGGCATCTTAAGTATAATCTTGGAAATGTTATAACATTGACTGGATGAACAAGTCGTAAGTCTATGGAAATGTTATGGACTGGATGAAGAAGTCGTGAGTCTATGGAAATGTTATAACATTGACTGGATGAAGAAGTCGTGAGTCTAGTACATTGCCCTTATTATTAGAATTGATATTTTATGGGAGAGGTTTTAATTTGTGACACTGCACACGAAATTTGAAATTTCTAACTTAATCAAAAATTCATGTATGAATTATTATTGAAAAATAAATGCTGGTAACAAAAGGGTTAACAATAAATGCTGATAACAAAAGGGTTAACAATTAATGCTGGTAACAAAAGGGTAAAAAATTAATGCTGGTAACAAAATGGTTAAAAATTAATACTAGTAACAAAATTATCTAAATAAACGGTTAAAAATTAATGCTAGTAACAAAAGGGTTAAAAATCAATGCTGATAACAAAAGGATTACGACAAAAGGGTTAAAAATTAATGCTAGTAACCAAAATGGTTAAAAATTAAAGCTAGTATCAAAATTATCAAAATAAATGGTTACAAATTAATGCTGGTAACAAAAGGATTACAACAAAAGGGTTAAAGATGAATGTTGGTAAGAAAAGGGTTAAAAATTGGCAAGTCTGAAAGTGTTGGGGGATGTAATATTAAATGTTAACCATAACAAGTTTTTTAATTTTAAGAGACAACTTCTTTTAATCACTTTCAAGGTGTAATGAAAGACGCGTCTTTTATCTTCCTGGGATGACACAAATAATAAAATAAAGCATCAGTGATAATTCATGATTCATGAATTATAGTGAAAGAACGCAAATATAAAAGACTCAGCCTTAATAGCAAAAAGACTAAAGTAATGGTAACAACAAAGAAAAAAACATCACCTCAGTGCAAAATAAAGACATGTGGAACAAAAAGAGAAAATCACTGGAGTGTGTAGAAATGTGGTTTTATAGAAAAATGTTGAGAATACCACTGACAGCTAAGAAAAGTAATGAGAACGTTCTGAAAGAGGCCAAAGTAAAAAGTGAGCTAATTTCCAATATTAGGAAGAAACACTCATAATTTTTTGGCCATGTAATGAGAAGAGAACAGCTGGAATATATTGCAACAACTGGGAAAGTTGAGGGATGAAGAGATAGAGGGAAGCAAAGAGAAAAGATACCAGACGGTTTAAGAGAATGGCTTTGGCAGAAAGCCAACAACAGAAAGGATAAATAACTGTCGAGATCAAAGTTGTGGAGAGATATGATCACCTACGCCAGCAGGCCCGGTACTTGATGATGATGATCAGTGACAAACCGTTGTGAGGAAGACGCAAACAGCGCCGTCGTTTCTTTCCAAAGCCTAGTATGAACTCCAAGCTCCAGGAATATAGGACACATTCCCATCCATCCTGGACTGATAACCGTCGGCTTAAATTGGCCCCTGAAATAATCTGGCTGGACCAGGGACCACAGTTCCGGCAACCAAGTAACGGCGAGCCGTGACAAGCGATCGGACCGTCGCCATACGGCCAGCAATGGCTACTCAGATCAGATCTGTTAAAGAAACCAGTCGGCGTCGCGTGTCCCATAGCCACATACAGTGACTCGTGTGCGCGGTGGACGCGCGAAAATCCATCGCGGGTCGTCGTGGCGGGCACGGGTAACTTGCGAGAGCTGTCAAAGGCTGCGTTGTGATCTTCAGTTTCCAGGTTGGTGATGTTGAACTATTTCTGTGGCACCGCTTGAACGGCGAGTCTGTACGCAAATTCTACGTTAGACAGTATTACATGTTCGAGCTGGTTCTGTACGTTGTGTATGTGCGCGTGTGTGCATGCCTGTATTGGAGCAGCATTTTGTTGCCTTATACATGGTGCAGATTTGTCTGGATGTGCTACATATATTTATGTGCCCCAATAGTGCACGGTTGTGTAACTGTAATGAGCTTTGTGTAGCCATGTAATGAGGTCTGTGTAACCTTATAGTGCAGGTTTGTGTAGCCATGTAATGAGGTCTGTGTAACCTTATGGTGCAGGTTTGTGTAGCCATGTAATGAGGTCTGTGTAACCTTATAGTGCAGGTTTGTGTAGTCTTATAATAAGGTTTGTGTAACCTTTTATGAGGTTTGTCTAACCTTATAGCGCAGGTTTGTGTATCCATGTAATAATGTTTGTATAACCTTATAGTGCAGGTTTGTGTAGTCTTATAATAATGTTTGTGTAACCTTATAGTGTAGTTTTGTGTAGCCATATAATAAGGTTTGTATAACCTAATAGTGCAGGTTTGTGTAGTCTTATAATAAGGTTTGTGTAACCTTTTATGAGGTTTGTGTAACCTAATAGTGCAGGTTTGTGTAGTCTTATAATAAGGTTTGTGTAACCTTTTATGAGGTTTGTGTAACCTTATAGTGCAGGTTTGTGTAGTCTTATAATAAGGTTTGTGTAACCTTTTATGAGGTTTGTGTAACCTTATAGTGCAGGTTTGTGTAGTCTTATAATAAGGTTTGTGTAATCTTTTATGAGGTTTGTGTAACCTTATAGTGCAGGTTTGTGTAGTCTTATAATAAGGTTTGTGTAATCTTTTATGAGGTTTGTGTAACCTTATAGTGCAGGTTTGTGTAGTCTTATAATAAGGTTTGTGTAATCTTTTATGAGGTTTGTGTAACCTTATAGTGCAGGTTTGTGTAGTCTTATAATAAGGTTTGTGTAATCTTTTATGAGGTTTGTGTAACCTTATAGTGCAGGTCTGTGTAGTCTTATAATAAGGTTTGTGTAATCTTTTATGAGGTTTGTGTAACCTTATAGTGCAGATTTGTATTGCCATATAATAAGGTTTGTGTAACCTAATAGTGCAGGTTTGTGTAGTCTTATAATAATGTTTGTGTAACCTTTTATGAGGTTTGTGTAACCTAATAGTGCAGGTTTGTGAAGTCTTATAATAATGTTTGTGAAACCTTTTATGAGGTTTGTGTAACCTTATAGTGCAGGTTTGTGTAGTCTTATAATAATGTTTGTGTAATCTTTTATGAGTTTTGATTTCCACAACTTTTCAAGGCTTCTGAAAGACATTGCTGCTTTAGCCAGTCTGATTCTAATTTCTTTGCTCGTATCCCCTTCTCGATCAATGTGACTTCCAAGATAGATAAAGTGATCGATCTCTTCTAAACAAACCAGTAGAAGAGATCGATCACTTTATCTATCTTGGAAGTCACATTGATCGAGAAGGGGATACGAGCAAAGAAATTAGAATCAGACTGGCTAAAGCAGCAATGTCTTTCAGAAGCCTTGAAAAGTTGTGGAAATCAAAACTCATTAGCACAAACACAAAACTTAGGCTATTCAAATCAAATGTACTATCAACCCTTACGTATGCGTGTGAAAGCTGGAAAACAACAAGAGATATAGAAACAAAGTTGAACGCATTCGAAAATAAATGTCTAAGGAAAATACTTGGTATAGAATGGAACGAATTCAAAACAAACGAGGAAATTAGAGAAATCGCCAATCAACCACTAATATCTTCAGTAATAAAGAAAAGACGATGGTCATACGTTGGACATGTGATGAGAAGAGATAATAATCGAATAGCAAAGCAAGCCCTCATATGGGAAACAACAGGTAAAAGAAAAAGAGGAAGACCCAGGGAGACACTGAGAAGAACATTGATGAGAGAGGCAAGAGCAGCAGGAATCGGCTCCCTCAATGAGATAGAACTGCTTGCACAGAACAGAGACAGATGGCGAGATTTAATAAAATATCTTTAAAAGAAAACTGCTAGAACAAAAATTCATATAGGAGAAGGTGTATCTTGGTCTACGCCCTATGGGCCGGTTACGGCTCGAAAGGTCAATAGATAGATAGAATCTTTTATGAGGTTTGTGTAACCTTATAGTGCAGATTTGTATTGCCATATAATAAGGTTTGTGTAACCTAATAGTGCAGGTTTGTGTAGTCTTATAATAATGTTTGTGTAACCTTTTATGAGGTTTGTGTAACCTAATAGTGCAGGTTTGTGTAGTCTTATAATAATGTTTGTGTAACCTTTTATGAGGTTTGTGTAACCTTATAGTGCAGGTTTGTGTAGTCTTATAATAATGTTTGTGTAACCTTTTATGAGGTTTGTGTAACCTAATAGTGCAGGTTTGTGTAGTCTTATAATAAGGTTTGTGTAACCTTTTATGAGGTTTGTGTAACCTTATTGTGCAGCCTTATGTAGTCGTGTAATGAGGTTTGTATAACCATAAAGCAGGTTTGTGTAGCCAGTGCAGGGAACTTTGTGTAACCAAAGAGCAGGTTTGTTTAGTCATGTAATTCATGGTTTGTATTGTAGCCCTGTAATTAGATGTGTGTAGTAATCGTGTAATTCATTGCTTGTATTGTAGCCCTGTAATTAGATGTGTGTAGTAATCGTGAAATTCATGGTTTGTATTGTAGTCCTGTAATTAGGTTGTGAGGTAATCGTATAATTCACACTTTGTATTGTAGCCATGTAATTATGTTTGTATAGTAATCATGTAATTCATGATTTGTATTTTAGCCCTGCAATTAGATTTGTGTCTGCTTCTTCTACCTTTTTCGCTCCCAGTGGAGTATAGGTCTTCAACAAACACTTTACAAGTTGTTCTGTTTTTTTTTTTTGCCATTCTTTTAAGATCGTTCCATGTCTTCCCCATCATCTTCATCTCTGCTTCTATCTGTCTTCTCCAAGAATTCCTTGGTCTTCCTCTCTGTCTTTTCCCCTGGGGATTCCAAAAAAGGGCATGTTGTGTATAATACTCTCAGTTGGCTTTTCTCAGTGTGTGTCCTATCCAGCGCTATCGTCTTCTCTGTATCTCTTTATCCACTGGTATTTGACTGGTACATTTCCATAATTCTATGTTAGTGATTTTGTCCTGCCATTTCCATCCTTTTATTCTGCGTAAGCATCCATTAATGAAAGTCTGTATCTTCGTGATTGTCAATTTTGTTGTTCTCCATGTTTCACAGCCATATAATAGGATCGACTTAACATTTGAGTTGAAAATTTATATTTTTGTATTTAACCTAATTTCTTTGGATTTCCATATGTTTCTCAGTGCAATGAAAGCTCCTCTTGCTTTTGATATCCTTATTTTGGTTTCATTTTCTGTTCCTCCCTCTTTATCTATATATTTTTAAAAAAGTAAAGTACCTCCATCACGCCAAGTGGCGTATAGGGAATATGGTGTTAGTGACCATATATTTTACAGACCTTCGGCACATGATTTTTGGGGTAATGTGGTCGGCATTACGCCCGTACCGCTTCACTTTCCCAGTAAAAAATCCGGTACCCATTAAAGGCTGGGTGAACCCGGAAGCCGTCGGTTGGGATCGAACCCTACCCCTTGTCCTTTATAGTTCAGTTCACTAACCACTGAGCAATCGCGGCTCCCATTATCTATATTACTGCCCAGATATATGTAAGATTGTACGTCTAGTAGAGGTATTTCTCCTAGTTTTATTTGGTTATTGCCAACTGCATTAGTTCTCATAATGTTGGTCTTATCTCTATTAATCTTCAGTCCTAGCTGTTGTGATCTCTCATCAAGTATGCTCATTTTATCCTGCATCTGTTGATGGCTGTGTGATAGGAGAGCTATGTCATCAGCAAAGTCTAAATCATCAAGTTGTTTGGTCAGTGACCACTGGATCCCATTTCTGTTGTTTTTAGTTATTTTCATAATCCAATCTATGGCCAGTAGAAAGAGAAATGGAGACAGAAGGCATCCCTGCCTTACTCATGTTCTTATTTCAAATGCTTCTGTAAGCTGTCCTTCATGCACCACACTACATTTCGTTCCTTCATACATTGTTTTTATCGGGTTAATAAACTTTATAGGGATTCCGTAATGACTCAGCAACTTCCAAAGCATTCTTCTGTCTAAACTATCAAATGCCTTTTTGTAATCTATGAATCCAATATAAAGTGGGGATTTTAGTTCTAAACTTTGTTCAACTATTATACGTACAGTAGTTATTGATCAGAACATGATCTGTTCTTCCTAAATCCTGATTGTTCATCTCTCAGGTGTTTCTCTTTGGTCTGTACAGTGCAGGTTTGTGTCCGTACAATACAGGTTTGTGTCCGTGCAATACAGGTTTGCGTCCGTACAGTGCAGATTTGTGTCTGTACAGTGCAGGTTTGTGTCTGTACAGTGCAGGTTTGTGTCCGTACAATACAGGTTTGTGTCTGTGCAATACAGGTTTGTGTCCATACAGTGCAGGTTTGTGTCTGTACAGTGCAGGTTTGTGGCTGTACAGTGCAGGTTTGTGGCTGTACAGTGCAGGTTTGTGTCCGTGCAATACAGGTTTGTGTCCGTATTGTGCAGGTTTGTGTCTGTACAATGCAGGTTTGTGTCCGTAAAGTACAGGTTTGTATCCGTACAGTGCAGGTTTGTGTGCTTTCTGGCTCGCGCTTAGGCCTGGATAACTGCCTAGAGCGGCTAAGTTTTGTTGGGCTACCGTTAAACAAAGTTCAAAGTTGAAAACGCTGTAGATCATCCATCTTACCTGGCTACATACTCATTCTAAACTTAATTACATCATTGAACTTAATTACTTAGTCCTTGCTTGTTACATAACCAGGACTAAAAGTAATACTGTGGCATAGTACCGACCACATTACCCCAAAAATCATGTGCCGAAGCGAGGGTCTGTAAAATGTATGGTCACTTACACCATATTCCATATACGCCACTTGGCGTGACGGCTGCACTATACATTAAAAAAAATATATTTGTTGAAGTTGCGCCTATTACTATGCATCGTCTACCTTTTTACAGTAACTGTCAAAAACAAGCATCGGCCTGTAGGCCCAGTATTGATGACAACAATAACCATGCAGCATCATCAATCTCTGGCGTAGATACCATGTAGTGAGCATAAAATAACAGCGTGTGGGAGAGCATTAGTAGTGGGAGGTGGACACAATGGTCGGACTTGGATACAAAGACAAAGAGAAGGAGGAAAGGAGAAAGATTTCCTCCTTCAAGTACAAGAGTTATATAGAGACTACGGCAAGCCGCGGCAAGCTGCGGCAAGCTGCGGCAAGCCAGAGTGATGTCATGATATATATGTATATATGAATAGGGGTTGTATAGTGCATGAAGGGGTGAGTCATGTATTGGACATCAGTTTTTCCCGCCAAAGTGACTTCCAATAGGAGCTAGTGTGTGTGTGTGTTGTCCGGCTATAGACCACGCCCACTCCGGAAGTGAAACTACCATATTAGGGAGTAGTGATACGTTAGTTATTTCATAGTTATGGTGAGTATATATACATATAATAGTAATAGTAATAGTTATTATATTTACGTGGACGTAAATGGGCCCCGTATTTAAGATATGGACCATAAGTAGGTATATATACATACATATATATTGGCAAATCTTGCTGGCGGTATTAACGAACAGTCATTTTCTCCTACCGTGGCAGCTCAATATCTCCCACCGTTGCCGCTCTCGCGTGAGTTTAATGATTATTGTCTCCAGCGAGCGCGAAACGCAACAGGTTATGTAAAAAAAAAAGGCGCGTACACGGTTTAATATATTCATTCGACTAGCATCGGTCGGTCACTCAGTCAACCACAGTGATAACACTGCTAGATATGTGTCCATATCTGTAAATTATTAACAGATTCCGTGAACACTCTCAACGTTTCTATTTAGCGAGCTGAACATGGAGAATACTCGCACACATCTAGGACAATTGTATCAATTACCAGCCATCGTGTTCCTTTAGGCTACCTCTCCAAAAGAGAGAGGGAAAAAAAAATATATATATATATATAAAGCAACAAGCTAGAATAACTCAAAGCAATACGCTAATTGGGATGAGCGCTATGGATATTAGTGAGCAGAGTATTTTACAAAAAACCGACCGCAAGGTTAGCATGTCTTATCTTATTCTCTCTCCATCGTTTTTTTTTTTTTAGGATATTAAGATACTCTAATTTTTTTAAATATCAAATTACTTTAGGTGACGTTTGCCGAAGAGTTGGTGACAGTCCATCATTTGGATGATCTTACAGAGGATAGACGCTCAACGTGGATGCAGGTTGCCTGTGACAGGCACAGATTTGCGAGAAGAATAGCAACAACGGCATTAGTTATAGAGCCTATTCTTCAACCGCCAACGTCAAAAGCAGGATAAATAGCGTCTCTTCCAAAAATCGAGAAGGAAACAAGCGCCATAATTAGAGATGTAATAAGTAAAACGAACAAAAACCGCAACTTCTAAAACTATCAAACGTGCGATAAACCTAATACCCAACAAGCCCATGCTGCAATTGACAAACTACCAGTCATACACAACGCGTTTTTTTAAATAATTTTTTCACCTAGCGAAAAACCTACGATCCTCCCTTTACGATTCTGACGTGAACGCTAGACTCGCGATATAACAGTTTGCAACCGATGCCTCCAACTACACATCGTAGAAAAACTACAATATGGATATTCTCACATGGCGGATTTCTATTAAAATGTTTGCAAAACATATATATTAAAATATAAATTTAAAATGTTGGTTTTATAAAGAAAAGAGCGTCTGTTTTTTTGTGTGTGTGTTATACATTATTCTTATCAGGTTAATACACTTTGTGGGAATCCATAGTGACTCACCAACTTCCAAACCATTCCTCTGTCTAAACTAGCAAATACCGTTTCGTAATCGTTGTTCAATTGTTATACGTAGAGTAGTTATGTGATCAACACATGAGCTGTTCTTCCTAAAAAATACGTGTGCGTCTCTCAAATGTTTCTCTGTGACCTTTCTTAGGCTCTCCAAAATAAATCTACTTAATTTTTTTTATTCATCCTGGCACTGATAGCAGCATAATTCCCATATAATATGTACACCCCTGTAAACTTCCTGTCTAATGGTAGTTGATCATATAACCTTCTTCCGTCCCCCAAATGTTATCTAATAGAGTATGTAACATCATGGGAGAGGTGTTAATACTCCGAAGGAATTTCATCTGGCCCTATGGCTTTACCATTTTTTAATAACTTCTACTGGTAGTATATCTTGAGGATTATTTGAGCCGGGTCTGGTCCAAAAGTTCTTCAAAGTGCTATTTCCATCTCTCTAGGTGTTCCCTTATAGTACTAGGCAGATTTCCTGTCTTATCTCTAATAAAGGCAGCAATCTGTTTACATTTTCCACACAATTTTCTGTGTACGGTTGTACACTGCTTTATAATTCCTTTTATTTGCTGCTTCCTCTGCCTCTTTAGCTAGATCATCTATATATTTCCGCTGGCCACTTTTACTCTCTCCAGAACGATTCTGCGTAATATATTTCTTGACACTGATAACGGCTACCATGGAGCGTCATTCCGCTCTGTCTCTTGCTTTAATGGTGCACGTTGTCATAGGCTGACGTGTTCATCTTTTGATGTTACTCGTCCATGTTAGTCGTGGTCTGCCTCTCCCTCTTTTACTTTGTATTTTCCCCTCCAGGATTACTTTTAGTAGACTGTTGTGACTTTTAACATGGCCCAACAACCGCATTTGTCTTGTTTGAATTGTGCTTAGTAGTTCTCTTTTCGTTGTTAGTTGTTTTAAGACTTCATCGTTGTTTTCTTTTCCTTCCATCCAATTCTACCTATTCTTCTATATACCACATATCAAAGGCTTCAGTTGTCTGTTCAGTTTTCTTGTCTAACGTCCCTGTTTATGCACCATTTAGGAATGTTGAGAAGACAACGTTTTGCTATTCTTAGTTTTAGCCCTGATCTTATTTGCCTTGATGTTAGTATATTTTTCATGGCATTAACGTTATTTTTCACCATTCATATTCTTTTGCTTATTTCAATTTTACATTTTCAATTACTGGTTATAGTATGTACAAGGTAGTTGTAGCTCTGAACTATCTCCAAGTCTATTCCTTCAATTTTGATATCCACTTGCTGGTTTTGAATATTTTCTTTGTTTATTGTCATAGTTTTACTTTCTTTTGATATTCATATCTAATCCATATTTATTTATTTATTTTTTATTATTTTTTTTTTTGGCTTGTCATGTTTAATTCATTAAGTAATGTTGTAGATCTTTATGATTTTCTGGTACTAATACAGTATCATCAGCATATTTTAGGTTAATGATCATCTCCCCATATTAATGTTTAGGTATGGCATTTATGTGATGTTTTAAAGATTTTCTCGATGTATATACTGCACAAGCATGTTTTACTCCTCTTTTTATAAAATAGGTATCGAGTTCTCTTTGTTATATTTTATTATCGCTGTTTGCCCGCAGTATAAATTATTTATCTCAGTCATCCTTCAAAACTGGGAACTATTGATATGGTGATACGAGGGATCAACAACAATATATTTTTCTGACACCGTAATCTCTGATAAACTCACAGACAGCGTTACGAGTGACGTCGATAATTTTTTTTTTTTGGAAAAGTTGAGATAGTTTAACATCTGTTGAACGGGTTCTTTTCAATATTGGATATTCAGATGAGACCAAAATCAAAGCAGAATCCATAATTACCGAGCTAGGCGAAACACTGAGATGTGCTGTTGGTGACGCATGCGAAAAAGATGATGGTGTTATTGTCGAAACACCATGATGGTTGAGTGAACATGTTGTTGACATGACAGATACGGTTGTCGTTATTGTTGCTGACAACAACAATTTTTTTATTTGGTGATGAGTATGTGAAAGATCGTGATATCATTTGTATCCTAGATGTGTTGAAGCGAAGAGATTTCTATCTTGCAGATACACCTGCAAATGTTCGCCTTTTCCAGCAAAGATCCTACACAAGGGAGAAGGCTAATGGGTCTGTAATTCTTGGAGATCAATTTTATTTGTGACTTTTCCGAGTCAAGGAATGGTATGTTGAGATCTCCTCCCACACAGATGATGCTTGTCCTAAGTGTCAAATATTGTTAACGAGCCTGAAAAACCAGTCATCGAGGTGGCATTGTCGGCAGGTTTGAAGAAATCAATGTCGAACTCTGATATTGATAAATACATATCTCTCCCCAATTATCATTATAGATATGTCTGACATCATATGGAAGAATATCTAAAGCGTCATCGTCAACTGTTAGTTTTCTTCTTTTCGCAGAACATCCAGTTTCCACTCGATGTGATAGCTCGTTTGTGTGACACCGATGAAGAAGTAGAAGGAGTCTGTATGGGGAACGATGAATACTGCTGTAGTTCGTATGTCAATTGTCGCTACTATTAAACGACGAACTGTAAAGAGGCCGTATGGGTGAGTGGAGGCGATATAGGTAGTGATATTGCATTTTTGGTTTTCTAGATGTTTTTTCTTTAGATTGTTGAGGTGCATTTGCACACGAAATATCACCAATAGTTTTGTTTTCACTAGCAGAAAATCACCATAGACTTTTTTCTCCCACAGAGCCTCATTTCTTATCTTATATCCGAACTTATCTTGGAACTAGTTTCCTGACGTATTTGTGACACAGGTGACTTCCTACCGCTGAGAGTTATTTTCACGATGCATCGTTTAAGAGCTGTTGAACTGGGCTCTTTTCGATATTGGATATTCAGATGAGTCCAGAATCAGGATGAATCCATAATGACTGAGCTACTCGAAACACTGAGATGTGCTGTTGGTGACACATGTGAAAATAGATGATGGCGTTGTTGTCGAAACATCATGATGGTTGAGTGAACATGTTGTTGACATGACAGATACTGTTGTCGTTATTGATGCTGACAACACAGTTTTTTTTTTCGGTGATGGGCATGTGAAGGGTTGTATCTCCCTATTAACCGACAACATGGTAAAAACTTGTAGTCGGTGGGTCTGGTGTACGACTCGTTATGACAGAGGCTGACACACTCACAGAGTTTGTAGTGTCAACATAAGAACATACCCAGATTTGTCGACGCATCAGAGATTGTAGGATCACCACAGTTGACATGCTCATGTGCCTCAACACACACTCGATTGTAATGTCTCTGCTCTACATGTATTATCGGTGTTCTTGTAGTCGACACTGTCGCGGTGTGATCGTTCAAGATGTCATAGATGTCGACACACTAGGCTGTAATGTCGGTGATATATGTGATGGTATTGGTGTCGGGAGAATACAATTTGTAATGTCAACTCCCCACATTCTCTCTTATTAACAACTGGTCGAGTCACCTTTCATGATAAGCGTGGTCGGTGACGCACACATTTTATGTTGTTTTAATGGTGTCGAGCAAAATTTAATATCAAAATATATCAAAAAGGTTCAATTTTTTTTTTAATGTTGATGTAGTTGTAGTCTTGCGCGCATCAGAATAACGAGATCCCCATCACTGAGACCGGTGTCGACACGCTCTCTGTTTTGTGTGAGATATATCAACTGAACGTATGTTTTGTTTCTACCCTAGCTGTGTTCTAGTAAGTTGGTTTTTTGTGTACCAGATCAACCTTTTATTCATCATCTTCCACAGCAACATTCCTACATAAGGGAGCAGGCAGATGGGTCTGTAATTCTTGGAGATCATTTTTCTTGCGTTTGACTTTTCTGAGTCAAGGTATGGTATGCAGAGATCTCCTCCCAAGCAGATGATACGTGTCCTAAGTGTCAAATATTGTTAACGATCATAAAAAACCAGTCATCGAGGTGGCATTGTCGACAGGCTTGAAGAAATCAATGTCGAACTTTGACATTGACAAATACCTGAACATTGTCCTTCACCCTCATTGTAATGTTTAAGTAAGATTTCCTGAAATGAAATTCGACATCTAGGTGAGCATCGCGTCAAACATATCCTAGGCTGTGATTGAGCTCGATGTTTTACATCCCCTTTGACTGGAGGATGATGAGCCTGTAAATCACGGAAGCCGTGTTGTCATCGAACGGTCAAGGTATGGTATGTAGAGATCTCCTTCCAGGTAGATAATTCATGTCTTGAGTGTCAAATTCGGTTAACGATCCTGAAAAAAGACATGATGACGGAATCCTCGAGGTGTGAGCAATATTGTTATAAGACCATGATTAGTATGTACCATACCAACGGACGTAGACAATCATCATGCCCGACCACATTTGTCTGTCCACACTGCAACTTATCAGTTCAGTTGTTGGGTGTTTTCCATCTTCTCTCTTTATCGAACACGATCTTTCATTCTTTTTTATTTTGCCACTTGTAACCAAGTATTCGAACTTTCCTTTTTTTTTCATGATGTGCCTATAAAACATCGATTGTTACTTTCGACTGTTGATTAAGAGCTCTCTTTTTGTGTTGGACTGTTTTCAAACATTCAGGGAACGCTCAAATCCTTCTGAGAAAGGCCACATATGCGGCCTCTAAGCGATTTTTCATTTGGTTGTCTGCTGACCAGCGATGTCACCACCACCTCATGTATACTTGACTCTGACAGGCGATTTTGTGAAAAATAAGAGGGAAGCAAGTAGGTATGAACGCCGTATACAAACAAGACATGAGAATCTGTGGCAAAATCAATCTAGCCAGGGGTCTGATGGTGACATATATCGAATGATTTGACATGAACCCTCTACTTTTCAACATCTTCACTTTTAAAAGTAACAGGGGAATCGACTAAGGTATAGATAGCATACTACCCAAAACCGGCGCTTTTTTATTCTGCTGCGAAGATAGAGATAGTGGACACGATGTACGTACACGAGCAGTAGACTGAACTTACCCAATTGTTCAAAAGACTTGAGCAATTGAGTGAGAATCGAACACTGGTGAACCAGACAAAGACGACTTCAAATTTGTATCTCTCCGATCAAAGAGATTGTGAACACACTTTCAAAACTTCCACAAGTTGATTCAGAAACTATCGCGATGACCCGCGAAACACGGGTGAGTCGAAAGAAAAAAAAAAAAAAAAAAAAAAAAAAAAAAAAAAAAAAAAACACGAGCCATATTACGACCACCAATCAATTCAACCATTCCAACAAAACTAGCATCTGGCATTTTCCCGTTACAACCGAATGTCTGGTGACGAATCGCAAACATATATTTACAACACCGCTAGTCCAGCGTCATTACCGAACAACAAGTGTCCTTCAACCAAGAAAAAATGTTGATCATGTTGATGTCGCATGTAACCACCACACGACGACTGCGACATCAACATGATCAACATTTTTTCTTGGTTGAAGGACACTTGTTGTTCGGTAATGACGCTGGACTAGCGGTGTTGTAAATATATGTTTGCGATTCGTCACCAGACATTCGGTTGTAACGGGAAAATGCCAGATGCTAGTTTTGTTGGAATGGTTGAATTGATTGGTGGTCGTAATATGGCTCGTGTTTTTTTTTTTTTTTTTTTTTTTTTTTTTTTTTCGACTCACCCGTGTTTCGCGGGTCATCGCGATAGTTTCTGAATCAACTTGTGGAAGTTTTGAAAGTGTGTTCACAATCTCTTTGATCGGAGAGATACAAATTTGAAGTCGTCTTTGTCTGGTTCACCAGTGTTCGATTCTCACTCAATTGCTCAAGTCTTTTGAACAATTGGGTAAGTTCAGTCTACTGCTCGTGTACGTACATCGTGTCCACTATCTCTATCTTCGCAGCAGAATAAAAAAGCGCCGGTTTTGGGTAGTATGCTATCTATACCTTAGTCGATTCCCCTGTTACTTTTAAAAGTGAAGATGTTGAAAAGTAGAGGGTTCATGTCAAATCATTCGATATATGTCACCATCAGACCCCTGGCTAGATTGATTTTGCCACAGATTCTCATGTCTTGTTTGTATACGGCGTTCATACCTACTTGCTTCCCTCTTATTTTTCACAAAATCGCCTGTCAGAGTCAAGTATACATGAGGTGGTGGTGACATCGCTGGTCAGCAGACAACCAAATGAAAAATCGCTTAGAGGCCGCATATGTGGCCTTTCTCAGAAGAATTTGAGCGTTCCCTGAATGTTTGAAAACAGTCCAACACAAAAAGAGAGCTCTTAATCAACAGTCGAAAGTAACAATCGATGTTTTATAGGCACATCATGAAAAAAAAAGGAAAGTTCGAATACTTGGTTACAAGTGGCAAAATAAAAAAGAATGAAAGATCGTGTTCGATAAAGAGAGAAGATGGAAAACACCCAACAACTGAACTGATAAGTTGCAGTGTGGACAGACAAATGTGGTCGGGCATGATGATTGTCTACGTCCGTTGGTATGGTACATACTAATCATGGTCTTATAACAATATTGCTCACACCTCGAGGATTCCGTCATCATGTCTTTTTTCAGGATCGTTAACCGAATTTGACACTCAAGACATGAATTATCTACCTGGAAGGAGATCTCTACATACCATACCTTGACCGTTCGATGACAACACGGCTTCCGTGATTTACAGGCTCATCATCCTCCAGTCAAAGGGGATGTAAAACATGGAGCTCAATCAGAGCCTAGGATATGTTTGACGCGATGCTCACCTAGATGTCGAATTTCATTTCAGGAAATCTTACTTAAACATTACAATGAGGGTGAAGGACAATGTTCAGGTATTTGTCAATGTCAAAGTTCGACATTGATTTCTTCAAGCCTGTCGACAATGCCACCTCGATGACTGGTTTTTTATGATCGTTAACAATATTTGACACTTAGGACACGTATCATCTGCTTGGGAGGAGATCTCTGCATACCATACCTTGACTCAGAAAAGTCAAACGCAAGAAAAATGATCTCCAAGAATTACAGACCCATCTGCCTGCTCCCTTATGTAGGAATGTTGCTGTGGAAGATGATGAATAAAAGGTTGATCTGGTACACAAAAAACCAACTTACTAGAACACAGCTAGGGTAGAAACAAAACATACGTTCAGTTGATATATCTCACACAAAACAGAGAGCGTGTCGACACCGGTCTCAGTGATGGGGATCTCGTTATTCTGATGCGCGCAAGACTACAACTACATCAACATTAAAAAAAAAATTGAACCTTTTTGATATATTTTGATATTAAATTTTGCTCGACACCATTAAAACAACATAAAATGTGTGCGTCACCGACCACGCTTATCATGAAAGGTGACTCGACCAGTTGTTAATAAGAGAGAATGTGGGGAGTTGACATTACAAATTGTATTCTCCCGACACCAATACCATCACATATATCACCGACATTACAGCCTAGTGTGTCGACATCTATGACATCTTGAACGATCACACCGCGACAGTGTCGACTACAAGAACACCGATAATACATGTAGAGCAGAGACATTACAATCGAGTGTGTGTTGAGGCACATGAGCATGTCAACTGTGGTGATCCTACAATCTCTGATGCGTCGACAAATCTGGGTATGTTCTTATGTTGACACTACAAACTCTGTGAGTGTGTCAGCCTCTGTCATAACGAGTCGTACACCAGACCCACCGACTACAAGTTTTTACCATGTTGTCGGTTAATAGGGAGATACAACCCTTCACATGCCCATCACCGAAAAAAAAAACTGTGTTGTCAGCATCAATAACGACAACAGTATCTGTCATGTCAACAACATGTTCACTCAACCATCATGATGTTTCGACAACAACGCCATCATTTATTTTCACATGTGTCACCAACAGCACATCTCAGTGTTTCGAGTAGCTCAGTCATTATGGATTCATCCTGATTCTGGACTCATCTGAATATCCAATATCGAAAAGAGCCCAGTTCAACAGCTCTTAAACGATGCATCGTGAAAATAACTCTCAGCGGTAGGAAGTCACCTGTGTCACAAATACGTCAGGAAACTAGTTCCAAGATAAGTTCGGATATAAGATAAGAAATGAGGCTCTGTGGGAGAAAAAAGTCTATGGTGATTTTCTGCTAGTGAAAACAAAACTATTGGTGATATTTCGTGTGCAAATGCACCTCAACAATCTAAAGAAAAAACATCTAGAAAACCAAAAATGCAATATCACTACCTATATCGCCTCCACTCACCCATACGGCCTCTTTACAGTTCGTCGTTTAATAGTAGCGACAATTGACATACGAACTACAGCAGTATTCATCGTTCCCCATACAGACTCCTTCTACTTCTTCATCGGTGTCACACAAACGAGCTATCACATCGAGTGGAAACTGGATGTTCTGCGAAAAGAAGAAAACTAACAGTTGACGATGACGCTTTAGATATTCTTCCATATGATGTCAGACATATCTATAATGATAATTGGGGAGAGATATGTATTTATCAATATCAGAGTTCGACATTGATTTCTTCAAACCTGCCGACAATGCCACCTCGATGACTGGTTTTTCAGGCTCGTTAACAATATTTGACACTTAGGACAAGCATCATCTGTGTGGGAGGAGATCTCAACATACCATTCCTTGACTCGGAAAAGTCACAAATAAAATTGATCTCCAAGAATTACAGACCCATTAGCCTTCTCCCTTGTGTAGGATCTTTGCTGGAAAAGGCGAACATTTGCAGGTGTATCTGCAAGATAGAAATCTCTTCGCTTCAACACATCTAGGATACAAATGATATCACGATCTTTCACATACTCATCACCAAATAAAAAAAATTGTTGTTGTCAGCAACAATAACGACAACCGTATCTGTCATGTCAACAACATGTTCACTCAACCATCATGGTGTTTCGACAATAACACCATCATCTTTTTCGCATGCGTCACCAACAGCACATCTCAGTGTTTCGCCTAGCTCGGTAATTATGGATTCTGCTTTGATTTTGGTCTCATCTGAATATCCAATATTGAAAAGAACCCGTTCAACAGATGTTAAACTATCTCAACTTTTCCAAACAAAAAAAAATTATCGACGTCACTCGTAACGCTGTCTGTGAGTTTATCAGAGATTACGGTGTCAGAAAAATATATTGTTGTTGATCCCTCGTATCACCATATCAATAGTTCCCAGTTTTGAAGGATGACTGAGATAAATAATTTATACTGCGGGCAAACAGCGATAATAAAATATAACAAAGAGAACTCGATACCTATTTTATAAAAAGAGGAGTAAAACATGCTTGTGCAGTATATACATCGAGAAAATCTTTAAAACATCACATAAATGCCATACCTAAACATTAATATGGGGAGATGATCATTAACCTAAAATATGCTGATGATACTGTATTAGTACCAGAAAATCATAAAGATCTACAACATTACTTAATGAATTAAACATGACAAGCCAAAAAAAAAAAATAATAAAAAATAAATAAATAAATATGGATTAGATATGAATATCAAAAGAAAGTAAAACTATGACAATAAACAAAGAAAATATTCAAAACCAGCAAGTGGATATCAAAATTGAAGGAATAGACTTGGAGATAGTTCAGAGCTACAACTACCTTGTACATACTATAACCAGTAATTGAAAATGTAAAATTGAAATAAGCAAAAGAATATGAATGGTGAAAAATAACGTTAATGCCATGAAAAATATACTAACATCAAGGCAAATAAGATCAGGGCTAAAACTAAGAATAGCAAAACGTTGTCTTCTCAACATTCCTAAATGGTGCATAAACAGGGACGTTAGACAAGAAAACTGAACAGACAACTGAAGCCTTTGATATGTGGTATATAGAAGAATAGGTAGAATTGGATGGAAGGAAAAGAAAACAACGATGAAGTCTTAAAACAACTAACAACGAAAAGAGAACTACTAAGCACAATTCAAACAAGACAAATGCGGTTGTTGGGCCATGTTAAAAGTCACAACAGTCTACTAAAAGTAATCCTGGAGGGGAAAATACAAAGTAAAAGAGGGAGAGGCAGACCACGACTAACATGGACGAGTAACATCAAAAGATGAACACGTCAGCCTATGACAACGTGCACCATTAAAGCAAGAGACAGAGCGGAATGACGCTCCATGGTAGCCGTTATCAGTGTCAAGAAATATATTACGCAGAATCGTTCTGGAGAGAGTAAAAGTGGCCAGCGGAAATATATAGATGATCTAGCTAAAGAGGCAGAGGAAGCAGCAAATAAAAGGAATTATAAAGCAGTGTACAACCGTACACAGAAAATTGTGTGGAAAATGTAAACAGATTGCTGCCTTTATTAGAGATAAGACAGGAAATCTGCCTAGTACTATAAGGGAACACCTAGAGAGATGGAAATAGCATTTTGAAGAACTTTTGGACCAGACCCGGCTCAAATAATCCTCAAGATATACTACCAGTAGAAGTTATTAAAAAATGGTAAAGCCATAGGGCCAGATGAAATTCCTTCGGAGTATTAACACCTCTACCATGATGTTACATACTCTATTAGATAACATTTGGGGGACGGAAGAAGGTTATATGATCAACTACCATTAGACAGGAAGTTTACAGGGGTGTACATATTATATGGGAATTATGCTGCTATCAGTGCCAGGATGAATAAAAAAAATTAAGTAGATTTATTTTGGAGAGCCTAAGAAAGGTCACAGAGAAACATTTGAGAGACGCACACGTATTTTTTAGGAAGAACAGCTCATGTGTTGATCACATAACTACTCTACGTATAACAATTGAACAACGATTACGAAACGGTATTTGCTAGTTTAGACAGAGGAATGGTTTGGAAGTTGGTGAGTCACTATGGATTCCCACAAAGTGTATTAACCTGATAAGAATAATGTATAACACACACACAAAAAAACAGACGCTCTTTTCTTTATAAAACCAACATTTTAAATTTATATTTTAATATATATGTTTTGCAAACATTTTAATAGAAATCCGCCATGTGAGAATATCCATATTGTAGTTTTTCTACGATGTGTAGTTGGAGGCATCGGTTGCAAACTGTTATATCGCGAGTCTAGCGTTCACGTCAGAATCGTAAAGGGAGGATCGTAGGTTTTTCGCTAGGTGAAAAAATTATTTAAAAAAACGCGTTGTGTATGACTGGTAGTTTGTCAATTGCAGCATGGGCTTGTTGTGTATTAGGTTTATCGCACGTTTGATAGTTTTAGAAGTTGCGGTTTTTGTTCGTTTTACTTATTACATCTCTAATTATGGCGCTTGTTTCCTTCTCGATTTTTGGAAGAGACGCTATTTATCCTGCTTTTGACGTTGGCGGTTGAAGAATAGGCTCTATAACTAATGCCGTTGTTGCTATTCTTCTCGCAAATCTGTGCCTGTCACAGGCAACCTGCATCCACGTTGAGCGTCTATCCTCTGTAAGATCATCCAAATGATGGACTGTCACCAACTCTTCGGCAAACGTCACCTAAAGTAATTTGATATTTAAAAAAATTAGAGTATCTTAATATCCTAAAAAAAAAAAACGATGGAGAGAGAATAAGATAAGACATGCTAACCTTGCGGTCGGTTTTTTGTAAAATACTCTGCTCACTAATATCCATAGCGCTCATCCCAATTAGCGTATTGCTTTGAGTTATTCTAGCTTGTTGCTTTATATATATATATATATATATTTTTTTTTTCCCTCTCTCTTTTGGAGAGGTAGCCTAAAGGAACACGATGGCTGGTAATTGATACAATTGTCCTAGATGTGTGCGAGTATTCTCCATGTTCAGCTCGCTAAATAGAAACGTTGAGAGTGTTCACGGAATCTGTTAATAATTTACAGATATGGACACATATCTAGCAGTGTTATCACTGTGGTTGACTGAGTGACCGACCGATGCTAGTCGAATGAATATATTAAACCGTGTACGCGCCTTTTTTTTTTACATAACCTGTTGCGTTTCGCGCTCGCTGGAGACAATAATCATTAAACTCACGCGAGAGCGGCAACGGTGGGAGATATTGAGCTGCCACGGTAGGAGAAAATGACTGTTCGTTAATACCGCCAGCAAGATTTGCCAATATATATGTATGTATATATACCTACTTATGGTCCATATCTTAAATACGGGGCCCATTTACGTCCACGTAAATATAATAACTATTACTATTACTATTATATGTATATATACTCACCATAACTATGAAATAACTAACGTATCACTACTCCCTAATATGGTAGTTTCACTTCCGGAGTGGGCGTGGTCTATAGCCGGACAACACACACACACACTAGCTCCTATTGGAAGTCACTTTGGCGGGAAAAACTGATGTCCAATACATGACTCACCCCTTCATGCACTATACAACCCCTATTCATATATACATATATATCATGACATCACTCTGGCTTGCCGCAGCTTGCCGCAGCTTGCCGCGGCTTGCCGTAGTCTCTATATAACTCTTGTACTTGAAGGAGGAAATCTTTCTCCTTTCCTCCTTCTCTTTGTCTTTGTATCCAAGTCCGACCATTGTGTCCACCTCCCACTACTAGCATTGCTTTTGTTAGTAACGATCCAGTCGAGCGGGCTATAAGCGATCTAACGCGTGATTAACTTTTGCATCCCGACGGGAAATAAGACATTAATGCTAAAATTGATTTTATATCAATAATATAAAACGTTATGCAGACACTATACCATGCCACTCAAAGTCTGTATCTTGTGGAGCTCTTTAAAAATGGTGAAATACGTCATCGGTTTTTGCTAATCTTGTCTTAAAATATAAACTCAATTTGTTTTGCTCTACGCACACTGGTAAAGGCAGTGCATTAGTCTGCGAAAGATAACAGCGATTGGAAGAATGCAGGCATGCGTGTGAATGAACATTAGCATTTATCGGATCACAAATCAGCATACACTTTGTTGTAATAGAAAAAAACAAAGGAGGCTGGATGAATGCAGCGCCGATAAGGCAGGTTGACGTAAACATGGCAGTATTGGGCGGGAAAACGTTCGCAAACGTGTTGGTTGCTGTTACCGATAATCGTTGATTAGCTTTAAAATAGACACGAGTTTTCTGTCTCTTTACATGGTGGTCATTGCTTCATGTCATTATAACGCATTTAAATATCTGATGGTGAAGTTAGGGGCGGTAGAGACCCAAACGGCAGACCAGCGTTGAGAAAGGGGGATGTTTGCAGAGCTTCCTGGCCTTGGGTGCATTCTCTAGCCGCTAAAGAAACTAGACAAATCTAGCTGAAAATCGTAGTACACGGAGAAGAAAAAAAAACGGCACTGCAACTTTCGAGGCCGCTTTGATATCAAATTTAGAAGACAATGGGCGCAAGAGGATGGAGACGAGGCCAGGCACTTCAAATACATCTTTTTCATTCTGCGGACGAATCTATCTATTCAACATTAGCGGATTCAGCCACGAGAGAAGCTGTTCAGTAAAATAGCATAAGACACTAATATTTTATCAAACTACTGACTTATCGTGATTGATTGTTACTAACCGTCACACACACACACACACATACACACACACACTCACTCACACACACTCTCATACACACACATACATACACACACACACACACACACACACACACACACACACACACACACACACACACAGTTTTTGCAGAAATTTATAAGAATTAGCCTTTGAAATGTAGATTTATAGTGGAAAAGGAAGAATTGGATGGAAGAAAAGAAAACAAATAATGAAGTCTTTAAACAACTAAAGATGAAAAGAGAACTGATAACTAGAGTTGAAACAAAGCAAATGCGATTTTTGGGGAAAGTTAAAAGACACAACAGCCTAATAAAAATAATATTGGAAGGGAAAATACAAGGTAAAAGAGGCAGACCAAGACTAACATGGACGAGTAACGAAATAAGATGGACAAGTCAACCTACAACAACCTGCACCATCAAAGCAAGAGACAGAGCTGAATGGCGTTCCATGGTAGCCAACCTTCGATGAGGAGATGGCACTCAATGATGATGGTGAGATTTCGAGCCAGTCTTGGCTACACATAAACTCAAATACGACACTGAGTCTGCTTCGTACTGTTCTCTGCAACATACAACAATCAAAGCCATAAACATCAAGCTCGATAATGTCACAAGTGACATTTGGCAAACACTTTAAATATTTATCAATCAGCATGGAGACCACGCCATATATGTCTAATGATCAAATTGTTGTTCATCAGTCGCCATATTGTGAACTCCCGTTCGGTGAATTGTGACATTCGTCCCAAGTGTTAGACGAATGACAGGAAACAGTCTGAGAGATAAGATCAGAAATGAAGAACTGAGAAAAAAAGCTAGGAATAGCCCCCGCCATAGAATATATAAGGAAACAACAGATAAAATGGTTTGGCCACCTGACAAGGCAGAAAGATCAAAACACAACACAACGAGCCTTCAGCAAACTGTGTGAGAACACCTGACCCAATAGTCGACCACGAAAAAGACAGATCGATGGAATATTAGAAGCACTAGGAAACATAACAGAAGCAGAGGCGAACAGAAGAGCAAAAGACCGCAAATTATACCTCCCCTCGACGCTGAAAGGCAGATGAAGAAGGAAAGAAGAAGTAGAAGTCCCAAGTAGTGAAGATTGGTTTCAAGAATTACTTGCCCTTGTTCTGGTCATGTTATGAAAGCGCCAATTGTCGACATGATACATGATGTCACTTCTGTTGCAGTGTTCACATCCCTTGATCCTGCGAATTTGATCTGCCTCTTCTGTTGCCATGTTTTGAACAGAAGCAGTGCCTTGACGCAAGATGTGCCAGCCGCGTGGACAAAACTCGCGTTTGCCCGTGTGCCCTGATTTCTCCCTTAAGCCTGCACCGTGGCTGATACACTCCATTTTCGGAAAGCTAATTCTTGGCTTGACGTAAGAGTCTTGCATGGTGGATGCCGACCAGGCAGGGCCGGTTATAGATTTGG
Organism: Megaustenia siamemsis; assembly: GCA_032433765.1. NCBI lineage: Eukaryota > Metazoa > Mollusca > Gastropoda > Stylommatophora > Ariophantidae > Megaustenia > Megaustenia siamemsis. The sequence goes on along the minus strand of JAVIAB010000106.1, from coordinate 73,857,352 downwards.
CGAGGCCCTAAGCTGCCTAAGCTAAATGGGACTTTGTCCCCCACCCCCCTTAAATAATGAACATCAGAAAGTCTCTATCGTAGATTACGATATAAACAAATGTGAGGCCCCCTTAGATTGTGATACATGAAGCTTTTGTAACTTATTTAGCTTAGGCCTAAATCCAGCCCTCGATGGCTCAGTGGTTAGTGAACTGGACTACTAAGGACAAGAGGCCGGGTTCGATCCTAATCGACAGCTTCCAGGTTCATCCAGCCTTAAATGGGTAACGGGTTTTTTTTTTCTGGGAAAGTAAAGCGGCACACACATGACAGGAAAAAAGTATGGATTAGATATGGATATCAAAAAGACTAAAACTATGATCATAAACAAAGAAAATACTCAAAAACCTAAACGTGGATATCAAAATTGAAGGAATAGACCTGGAGACAGTTCAGAACTACAACTACCTTGCATATTCTATAACCAGTGATGGAAAATGTACAACTGAAATAAACAAAAGAATAGGAATGGCAAAAAGTAATTTTAATGTCATGAAGAACATACTAACATCAAAACAAATAAAATCAGAGCTAAAACTAAGAATAGCAAAATGTTATATCTTCTCAATATTCCTGTGTGGTGCAGAAACATGAACATTAGACTAGAAACCAGAAAATAAAATTGAAGCCCTTGAAATTTGGATATATTGAACAATAGGAAGAATTGGATGGAAATAAAAGAAAACAAACGATGAAGTCTTAAAACAACTAAACATGAAAAGAGAACTACTAAACAAAATTCAAACAAGACAAACGCGATTTTTTTTTTTTGGGGGGGGGGCAAGTTAAAAGACGCAACAACCTACTAAACGTAATTTTGGAAGGGAAGATACAAGGTAACAGAGGCAGACCAAGACTAACATGGTCGAGTAGCGTCAAAAAGATGGACAAGTCAACCTATGTCAACCTGCATTATCAAAGTAAGAGACAGAGCGGATGGCGCTCCATGGTAGTCAACCTTCGATGTGGAGACAGCACTCAGTGATGATGATATTTTTACTTGCAGACACGAGTTAAACACACGTTTCATCTTGTAAAGTGCTCACCGTGCTCAGCACCTATCAATCTCGAGATCTGTTGCACCGCTTCATGTTTCATTAAAGCACTTGTATCCTTTGATACTAATCCAAACTTCTACAATTGTATTTCGACCTGAAGAAAGACTTCCTCGTCAGGTATTCACGTGGGAACCGTCTGGTAAAAAAAGATAGACCAAGAGAATCGCTACGCAGAACAATTTCTAGGGAATGTTCACCGATGGAACTGAGAAACATGCAGAACTGCAAGTAGAACTACAAACAGATAGTCAGTCATGGAGAACTATTGACTACCGCCTAATCGCTCCATAGGAAAATGAACGAAATCTCGACTTCAACAAACAGGCAACAAGATGAACTGGCATTAAAAGTCTGTCCAAAACTTCATGGTTTTCCTGGTCTTTGAAGTTCACAGTCTTATCTTGTTTGATGGGACGAAACCCTTACAGCTGACGTAACAGTTGTTCGATGACAAGAGTGAACGGCCGTTGCGTGCTCTGAATCTGTACATCGCGCAACAGTTGCAGGTCTGTACAATGGCCGCCATCATGAACACCATTTTACAAAGATTTCATCAACATCATCGAGTACCATCTCCGCAACGAAGGTTGGCTACCATGGAGCGCCATTCCGCTCTGTCTCTTGCTTTCACGGTGCAGATTGTCATAGGCTGATTTCTCCATCTTTTGGTGTTACTCGTCCATATTAGTCTTGGTCTGCCTCTGCCTCTTTTACCTTATATTTTCACCTCCAAGATTACTTTTAGTAGGCTGCTGTGTTTTCTAACAAGCCCCCAAAATCACATTTGTCTTGTTTGAATTGTATTTAGTAGTTCTCTTTTCATTTTTAGTTTTAAAACTTCACCGTTTGTTTTCCTTTCTTTCCATACAATTGTACCAATTCTTCTACATATCCACACTTAAAAGACTTCAATTATCTGTTCTGTTTACTTGTCTAATGTCCATGTTTCTGCACTATATAGGAATATTGAGAAGATATAACATTTTGCTATTCTTAGTTTTAGTAAAAAAAAAGTAAAGTACCCCCGTCACGCCAAGTGGCGTATAGGGAAATATGGTGTTAGTGACCCTATATTTTACAGACCTTCAGCATATGATTTTTGGGGTAATGTGGTTGGTATTACGCCCGTGCTGCTTTACTTTCCCAGAAAAAAATCCGGTACCCATTTAAGGCTGGGTGAACCCGGAAGCCGTCGGTTGGGATCGAACCCTACCCCTTGTCCTTTGTAGTCCAGTTCACTAACCATTGAGCTATCGCGGCTCCTTATTCTTAGTTTTAGCCCTGGTGTTATTTGTTTTGATGTTAGTATATTGTTCATGGCATTAAAAATTACATTTTGCCATTTATATTCTTTTGTTTATTTCAGTTGTACTATAGTATGTCCAAGGTAGTTGTAGTTCTCAGCTATCTCCAGGTCCATTCCTTCAATTTCGATTTCAAAACAAAGACTTCACCATTTCACGTCAGTAAAGTACTTCTTTTTGTCCCCAATTTTTTCTACAACGCCAGTATTGGGGACAGTTTACTGCCTTTATCTTCTCTTCGGTTGGTCTCTTCTGCTGTCATCTCTTTCAATGTTTCTAATATCCCATATCTACATTTCTTTTCTAGGCCCCCCTTTAGGTCTATTGTTTCAGTAGCGTTTGTGGATTGCGTTGAGTTGTCTGTCTTGTCACGTGGCCAAACAACATGGCCAATCTGCATAACTGCCTGTCCTGGGTGATGACAACCCAAATACTTGCCCTGACCCGAGTGATCACAACCCATATACTTGCCCTGTCCTGTGTGATGACAACCCATATACTTGCCCTGTCCTGCGTGATGACAACCCATATACTTGCCCTGTCCTGTGTGATGACAACACAAATACTTGCCCTGACCCGAGTGATCACAACCTATATACTTGCCCTGTCCTGGGTGATGACAACCCATATACTTGCCCTGTCCTGGGTGATGACAACCCATATACTTGCCCTGTCCAGGGTGATGACAACATATATACTTGCCCTGTCCTGAGTAATGACAACACAATACTTTACCTGTCCTGAGTAATGACAACACAATTCTTGCCATGTCCTGGGTGATGACAACCCATATACTTGCCCTGTCCTGAGTGATGACAACTCACATACTCGCCCTGTCCTGAGTGATGACAACTCACATACTAGCCCTGTCCTGAGTGATGACAACTCACATACTAATCCTGTCTTGAGTGATAACAACTCACATACTAGCCATATCCTGAGTAATGACAACTCACATACTAGCCATATCCAGAGTAATGACAACTCACATATTTGCCCTGTTCTGGATAATGGCAACTCAATACTTGCCTTGTCTTGGGTAATAACAACCCACATACTTGCCCAGCCCTGGATGATGACAACCCACATACTTGCTCTGTCCTCAGTAATGACAACTCACATAGCTGCTCTGTCCTGACTGATGGCAACCCACATATTTGCCCTGTCCTGAGTGATGACAACCCACATACTTGCCCTGTCCTGGGTAATAACAACCCACATACTTGTTCTGTCCCGGACGTTCGCAACCAACATTCTTGCTTTGCTCCGGATGTTGATACAACTTAATTACCCTGCCCCGGACATTAACAATCGACATATTTGCTCTGCCCCGGACGTTGACAACCCATTTAATTACCCTGCCCCGAACGTTGACAACCCATTTAATTACCCTGCCCCGGACGTTGACAACCCATTTAATTACCCTGCCCCGGACGTTGACAACCCATTTAATTACCCTGCCCCGGACGTTGACAACCCATTTAATTACCTTGCCCCGGACGTTGACAATCCATTTAATTACCCTGCCCCGGACGTTGACAACCCATTTAATTACCCTGCCCCGGACGTTGACAATCCATTTAATTACCCTGCCCCGGACGTTGACAACCCATTTAATTGGCCTGTCCCGGACATTGACAACCCATTTAATTGGCCTGTTCCGGACGTTGACAATCCATTTAATTACCCTGCCCCGGACCCTGCCACGGAAATTGATAGCTCACTTTATTGCCCTGAACCCTGACATTAACAACTGACATACTTGCTCTGCCACGTTTCGTTGATAACTCACATACTTGCCCTGCTCCGGTGATAACTCTCATACTTTCTCTGCCCCGGGAGTGTTGACAAACCCATTTAATTGCCCTGCCCCGGGACTGTTGACAACCCAATTAATTGCCCTGCCCCGGGAGTGTTGACAACCCACTTAATTGCCCTGCCCCGGGACTGTTCACAACCCACTTAATTGCCCTGCCCCAGGAGTATTGACAACACACTTAATTGCCCCGCCCCGGGAGTGTTGACAACCCACTTAATTGCCCCGCCCCGGGAGTGTTGACAACCCACTTAATTGCCCTGCCCCTGGACGTTGATACATCACATACTTGCCCTGCCCTTGCACGCTGATAACTCACATAATTGCCCTACCTCAGACATTAACAATCCAGACAACGCCACTGCATCTATTGCTTACGAATTGTGCCATTATCACCCCCACCCTCCCCCATTTTTACAAATCAACAACTGACAGAAACAAAAGATTCCCCACACGCTGTACTCGACAGATATGGACGACTAGTTTTCGAATGTCAACATCTACTGAATGCCAGCCTGTTTCATTTGTAAATAGTGCTACTCATCATCAAGTACCGGGCTTGCTGGCGTGGGTGATCATGTCTCTCCACAATTTTCGATCTCGACAGTTATTTATCATTTCTGTTGTTGACCTTCTACCAAACCATTCTCTTAAGCTGTCTGGTATTTTTTTCTCTTTGCTTTCCCCTATCTCTTCGTCCCTTGATTTTCCCAGTTGTTACAATGTATTCCAGTTGTTCTCTTCTTATTACATGGTAAAAAAAATGATGATTAATTCTTCCTAATATTGGAAATTAGCTCTCTTTTTGCTTTGACCTCTTTCAGAAAATTACCCGAAGTAAAACAACTCCACTGCATTGTGCGTGAGACTTTTTAGTCAAAGGCTAGCGGAGTCAACTGTAAACAAACCGACGGAAGGCAACTGAAACCACCGTCGTAACTTCTTTGTACAATAATGAATCGCAACAATAATAGAAATAGTGCTGCTGAACGAATAATGAACACGCCTTTGATGTGTGTTCAAATATTAACGCTGAACTAAGAATGGACTACTTTTGCATAATTCATAACTTAAGTGTTCGGTAGAAAGGTCGCTATTTGCAATTCATAGATTCAAAAGTCAACTACACTCGGTCGACCAGACGTGACAGCAAGCGGCCAGAAAGAAGTATCGATACGTTGTGATATATAATGGGTTGCTAAAGCTGCACAGGGTGGGGACGGGAAGGCGCATGTACTGACAATGGGGGCTGAAGCAGAGCAATGGTTAGTGAGCTATATATCAGGTCTTCTGAGGACAGCGAATCATTTCAGAGGCGGAGGTATGTTTACAGCACTCGGAAAAAATCACAAATAATCATCAACAGAAAAAAATAACATAAGCACAAAATAAGGCTTGAAGCAGGATCGAACGCGTACTCCTTAGCACAGCGCCTTGCCACCAGAAACCATACGCTAGAGCACACGGCCAGCTTAGTTATCTTAAAAAACGGCTGTCGGTGACGATGTCTTTCACGCAGGTGTTCTCATGATTATAGCATAGAGCTACAATCACAACTCGGGAGTAAATGGAGTATCTGTATTTTCATATTAAGACACGTATCTCCCGGGTAGGGAAGGGCTGAATACTTGCGTTGCAGACAAAAGGTTACAGGACGAAACAGCACGAATAGTAGTTTCCAGTAGTTTAGACTGTAGACAAGCAATAATACATGAATATCATTATAGAGGGAAACTTCTGAGGTGATAGATCAGCTAATCATTTCATAAGGAAATTGATAATTTTGAAAAAAAAATCACAAATAATCAACAACAAGAAAAAAAACAAAGAGCAATATATGGCCAGAAGCAGGATCGAACCTGTACTCCTTAGAACAGCGCCTTGCCACCAGAAACCAAACGCTAGAGCACACGGCCAACTCATATAAAATACTTTTCCCTGTTTTTTTCTCATAAACATGAGCCACTGTTTGCCATCATATATTTGTGTCCACCCAAGCGAAAAGCTTTCTCTTGATCCACAGATTGCTGTGCACAGATTCTTGTTATATTCTATGTTCTTCTCTACAAGCTGCCTCAGCGAAAATATTGCATCCCTGCACATTCTATTTTTTTTTCTAAACCCTATCTGTTCTTCCACCAACAGGGTTTCTATAATAGGTGTTAATCTTGTTTATATAATCTTGGCATACATTTTGACTACGTGGCTCAGAACTGGGAGGCGCGATAGCTCAGTGGTTAGTGAACTGGACTACAAAGGACAAGAGGTAGGGTTCGATCCCAATCGACGGCTTCCGGTTCACCCAACCTTTAATGGGTACTGGATTTTTTTCTGGGAAAGTCACTAACACAATATTCCCTATACCCCACTTGACGTGACGGGGGCACTTTACTTTACTACGTGGTTCAGACCTGACATGCCACGATGTTGTGAACAATCTCTTTTGTTTCCTTTATTCTTCCAAAGGGGTATTATTATTGCTAGTTGCCAGTCATTAGGTGTTTGTTGTTGTACCCATGGTACATTGACAATTCTGTGTAACCATTTACTGCTGAACACTCCTGCTGCTTGGATTTTTTTCTGTTGGTAATCTATCCTGGTGATTTCTAACGTAATTACAGCAAACTAAGTTCAGTAACTCTAGTCGTCAGTTATTTAAAAAATATGATTCTCGAGACCGTTCTTCCTATCCTTTCCTTCCTCATTTGTCTTTCAGCGCCGAGGGGAGATATCGTTTGTGGTCTGATGTTGTTCTTCTTCCCTTCTTCATTTGTCTTTCAGCGCCGAGGGGAGATATCGTTTGTGGTCTGATGTTGTTCTCCTTTCCTTCCTCATTTGTCTTTCAGCGCCGAGGGGAGATATCGTTTGTGGTCTGATGTTGTTCTTCTTTCCTTCCTCATTTGTCTTTCAGCGCCGAGGGGAGATATCGTTTGTGGTCTGATGTTGTTCTTCTTTCCTTCCTCATTTGTCTTTCAGCGCCGAGGGGAGATATCATTTGTGGTCTGATGTTGTTCTTCTTCCCTTCTTCATTTGTCTTTCAGCGCCGAGGGGAGATATCGTTTGTGGTCTGATGTTGTTCTTCTTTCCTTCCTCATTTGTCTTTCAGCGCCGAGGGGAGATATCGTTTGTGGTCTGATGTTGTTCTTCTTTCCTTCCTCATTTGTCTTTCAGCGCCGAGGGGAGATATCGTTTGTGGTCTGATGTTGTTCTTCTTTCCTTCCTCATTTGTCTTTCAGCGCCTAGGGGAGATATCATTTGTGGTCTGATGTTGTTCTTCTTTCCTTCCTCATTTATCTTTCAGCGCCGAGGGGAGATATCGTTTGTGGTCTGATGTTGTTCTTCTTTCCTTCCTCATTTGTCTTTCAGCGCCGAGGGGAGATATCATTTGTGGTCTGATGTTGTTCTTCTTTCCTTCCTCATTTGTCTTTCAGCGCCGAGGGGAGATATCGTTTGTGGTCTGATGTTGTTCTTCTTTCCTTCCTCATTTGTCTTTCAGCGCCGAGGGGAGATATCGTTTGTGGTCTGATGTTGTTCTTCTTTCCTTCCTCATTTGTCTTTCAGCGCCGAGGGGAGATATCGTTTGTGGTCTGATGTTGTTCTTCTTTCCTTCCTCGTTTGTCTTTCAGCGCCTAGGGGAGATATCATTTGTGGTCTGATGTTGTTCTTCTTCCCTTCTTCATTTGTCTTTCAGCGCCGAGGGGAGATATCGTTTGTGGCCTGATGTTGTTCTTCTTTCCTTCCTCGTTTGTCTTTCAGCGCCGAGGGGAGATATCGTTTGTGGTCTGATGTTCTTCTTTCCTTCCTCATTTGTCTTTCAGCGCCGAGGGGAGATATCGTTTGTGGTCTGATGTTGTTCTTCTTTCCTTCCTCATTTGTCTTTCAGCGCCGAGGGGAGATATCGTTTGTGGTCTGATGTTGTTCTTCTTCCCTTCTTCATTTGTCTTTCAGCGCCGAGGGGAGATATCGTTTGTGGTCTGATGTTGTTCTTCTTTCCTTCCTCATTTGTCTTTCAGCGCCGAGGGGAGATATCGTTTGTGGTCTGATGTTGTTCTTCTTTCCTTCCTCATTTGTCTTTCAGCGCCGAGGGGAGATATCGTTTGTGGTCTGATGTTGTTCTTCTTTCCTTCCTCATTTGTCTTTCAGTGCCGAGGGGAGATATCATTTGCGGTCTAATGTTCTTCTCCTTTCCTTCCTCATTTGTCTTTCAGCGCCTAGGGGAGATATCAATTTCGGTCTGATGTTCTTCTTCTTCTTCCCTTCTTCATTTGTCTTTCAGCGCCGAGGGGAGATATCGTTTGTGGTCTGATGTTGTTCTTCTTTCCTTCCTAATTTGTCTTTCAGTGCCGAGGGGAGATATCATTTGCGGTCTAATGTTCTTCTCCTTTCCTTCCTCATTTGTCTTTCAGCGCCTAGGGGAGACATCAATTTCGGTCTGATGTTGTTCTTCTTCCCTTCTTCATTTGTCTTTCAGCGCCTAGGGGAGATATCATTTGTGGCCTGATGTTGTTCTTCTTTCCTTCCTCGTTTGTCTTTCAGCGCCTAGGGGAGATATCATTTGCGGTCTGATGTTCTTCTTCTAGCCTCTGCTGCTTTATATTTCCTAGTGTTTCTAATATCCCGTCAATCCATCTCTTTTGTAGTCGACCTTTGGGTCTGGTGTTCTCGCAACGTTTATTGAAGGCTCGCTGTGTTGTGATTTGGATTTTCCGCCTTATCACATGGCTAAACCATTTTATCTGATGTTTCATTATGTATTCTAAGGCGGGAATTTTTCATATATTTTTTCTCAGTTCTTCATTTCTGATCTTATCTCTCAGACTGTTTCCTGTCATTCGTCTGACACATTTCATCTCGGTAGTGGTTATTTTTAATATTCTATTTGAGTCATAGAGTCCATGTTTGACATTCAACGTAGCTCAACGATGGGATGAAGATTGTACTGTAGAATGTCCGTTTTGCCTGTAAAGTTATTTCCTTGTTGGACAATGGTGGTGGTAGTTGTCCAATGATTTGACAAGCTTTGTTGAGACCGTTAACGCCCTAAAAGTTTACGGTAATAATGTGGTTTTTAAAAAAAATTAAATAAAAAAATAATGTTAATAAACAAGTGGCAAAGCTTCTTCAATGTATATGTTATTTCTGCATACTTTGATACTTTCATGTAGAAATTATAAAAATGTAAAGACACATTAATAAATGTTTGATACTATTCATGTCCTGTAATTAGTATATTTCAAAAGTATTCATTTAAATGTCCCTTCACTCGTGCTCGCTTCCTTATCAGAAGGTCCAAGTTCGATTCTCAGAAGCAGATTTTTTTCCCGGACCAACAAAGCTCCCGCGTTCACATAACCTCTAAAAATGGGTACCACAGATGTTTTGGGGGATGTAAAGGCGGCCTGGCGTGATACCGATAACACCACTCAAGAACGTGCCGTTGTCATGGATAAATATGGCCACTAGCACCATATTACTCATACGCCTAGCAAATCGTGAAGATAACCTTATATTCGATTTTATTTTGAACAACTTTCTCTGTAGGAAGTTATGCGAAAAACAATAAACAAACTGTAAACAGAGCAAATACATAACATTAACATCACACATACCATTACCATCAACGTCTGTGTTAGTAGCTTTGACAATTATTTGGATGGACTAACTCCATAATGCTGAGGGGAGGAGGGATATGTAAATGCTGCTCTCGCGTCTGTCTAGTACAGGTTCTGTAGTCGTGCTGTCTCATCAATATAGATTGCTTCATCGACCGTCAGTCTTAGCGTTAACGCCGACTTTCAACAGTACGGAAGGCTTAAGATGTTAGAATCGTGTTGAGCTGTAGAATTGAGAAAGCAGAAGTAGGCAGTGGATTCGTGAATAAAGGTAGGCAGTAGAAATGTGAACGGAAGTTGACGATAGGCTTGTGAATGGAGGTAGGCGGTAGACGTGTGGCAAATGTAGACTAGAAGCTTGTGGGAAAAAAGGTTGGCGATTAACTTGTGACAGTGGTAGGCGAGAGACTTGTAAACTAAGTTAGGGGGGTTAACTTGTGACGGAGGTAGGAAAGAGACTTGTAAGGGAAGGTAGGGGGGTTAACTTGTGACGGAGGTAGGAAAGAGACTTGTAAGCGAAGGTAGGGGGGTTAACTTGTGACGGAGGTAGGAAAGAGACTTGTAAGGGAAGGTAGGGGGTTAACTTGTAACGGAGGTAGGAAAGAGACTTGAAAGCGAAGGTAGGCGGTTAACTTGTGACGGAGGTAGGAAAGAGACTTGAAAGCGAAGATAGGGGGTTAACTTGTGACGGAGGTAGAAAAGAGACTTGAAAGCGAAGGTAGGGGGTTAACTTGTGACGGAGGTAGAAAAGAGACTTGAAAGCGAAGGTAGGGGGTTAACTTGTGACGGAGGTAGGAAAGAGACTTGAAAGCGAAGGTAGGGGGTTAACTTGTGACGGAGGTAGAAAAGAGACTTGAAAGCGAAGGTAGGGGGTTAACTTGTGACGGAGGTAGAAAAGAGACTTGAAAGCGAAGGTAGGGGGTTAACTTGTGACGGAGGTAGGAAAGAGACTTGAAAGCGAAGGTAGGGGGTTAACTTGTGACGGAGGTAGGAAAGAGACTTGAAAGCGAAGGTAGGGGGTTAACTTGTGACGGAGGTAGGAAAGAGACTTGTAACCGAAGGTAGGCGGTTAACTTGTGACGGAGGTATGAGAGAGAATTGTGATGGAGGTAGGAGAGAGAATTGTGACAGAGATAGGAGAGAGAATTATGACGGAGGTAAGAGAGAGAATTGTGACGGAGGTAAGAGAGAGAATTGTGACAGAGGTAGGAGAGAGAATTATGACGGAGGTAAGAGAGAGAATTGTGACGGAGGTAAGAGAGAGAATTGTGACGGAGGTAAGAGAGAGAATTGTGACGGAGGTAAGAGAGAGAATTGTGACAGAGGTAAGAGAAAGAATTATGACGGAGGTAAGAGAGAGAATTGTGACGGAGGTAGGAGAGAGAATTGTGACGGAGGTAGGAGAGAGAATTGTGACGGAGGTAAGAGAGAGAATTGTGACGGAGGTAAGACAGAGAATTGTGACGGAGGTAAGAGAGAGAATTGTGACGGAGGTAGGAGAGAGAATTGTGACGGGGGTAGGAGAGAGAATTGTGACGGAGGTATGAGATAGAATTGTGACGGAGGTAGGAGAGAGAATTGTGACGGAGGTAGGAGAGAGAAATGTGACGGAGGTAGGCGGTTAATTTGTGACGGGGGTAGAGACTTGAAAGCGAAGGTAGGGGGTTAACTTGTGACGGAGGTAGGAAAGAGACTTGAAAGCGAAGGTAGGGGGTTAACTTGTGACGGAGGTAGGAAAGAGACTTGAAAGCGAAGGTAGGGGGTTAACTTGTGACTATGGTAGGAAAGAGACTTGAAAGCGAAGGTAGGGGGTTAACTTGTGACGGAGGTAGGAAAGAGACTTGTAACCGAAGGTAGGCGGTTAACTTGTGACGGTGGTAGGAAAGAGAATTGTGATGGAGGTAGGAGAGAGAATTGTGACAGAGATAGGAGAGAGAATTATGACGGAGGTAAGAGAGAGAATTGTGACGGAGGTAGGAGAGAGAATTGTGACGGAGGTTGGAGAGAGAATTATGACGGAGGTAAGAGAGAGAATTGTGACGGAGGTAAGAGAGAGAATTGTGACGGAGGTAAGAGAGAGAATTGTGACAGATGTAGGAGAGAGAATTATGACGGAGGTAAGAGAGAGAATTGTGACGGAGGTAAGAGAGAGAATTGTGACGGAGGTAAGAGAAAGAATTGTGACGGAGGTAAGAGAGAGAATTGTGACAGAGGTAAGAGAGAGAATTATGACGGAGGTAAGAGAGAGAATTGTGACGGAGGTAGGAGAGAGAATTGTGACAGAGGTAGGAGAGAGAATTGTGACGGGGGTAGGAGAAATAATTGTGACGGAGGTAAGAGAGAGAATTGTGACGGAGGTAGGAAAGAGAATTGTGACGGAGGTAGGAGAGAGAATTGTGACGGGGGTAGGAGAGAGAATTGTGACGGAGGTAAGCGGTTAACTTGTGACGGAAGTAGGAGAGAGAATTGTGACGGAGGTAGGAGAGAGAATTGTGACGGGGGTAGGAGAGAGAATTGTGACGGAGGTAAGCGGTTAACTTGTGACGGAGGTAGGAGAGAGAATTGTGACGGAGGTAGGCGGTTAACTTGTGACGGTGGTAGGAGAGAGAATTGTGACGGAGGTAAGAGAGAGAATTGTGACGGAGGTAGGAGAGAGAATTGTGACGGAGGTAGGCGGTTAACTTGTGACGGAGGTAGGAGAGAGAATTGTGACGGAGGTAGGCGGTTAACTTGTGACGGAGGTAGGAGAGAGAATTGTGACGGAGGTAGGCGGTTAACTTGTGACGGGGGTAGGAGAGAGAATTGTGACGGAGGTAGGAGAGAGAATTGTGACGGAGGTAGGCGGTTAACTTGTGACGGAGGTAGGAGAGAGAATTGTGACGGAGGTAGGCGGTTAACTTGTGACGGAGGTAGGAGAGAGAATTGTGACGGAGGTAGGCGGTTAACTTGTGACGGAGGTAGGAAAGAGAATCGTGAACAGCGGGAGACGAGAGAATCGTGAGCAGCGGGAGACAAGAGACTTGTAAACAAAGGTATGCAGTAAACTTGTAAACAGATTTATGTAGTATACTTGTGGAAATAGAGGTATGCTGTAAACTTGTGAAAAGAAGTATGCAGTAAATTTGTGAACAGAGTTATGTAGTACACTTGTGAACACAGAGATATGCAGTAGACTTGCTAACACAGAACACAGAGGTAGGCAGTAGACTTGTGAACAGAAGTAAGGGGTAGATTTGTGAACACAGAGGTAGGCGGTGGACTTGTGAGCACAGAAGTAGGCGGTAGACTTGTGAACATAAAGGTAGGCGGTAGGCTTGTGAACACAGAGGTTGGCTGGAGATTTGCGAACAGAGGTAGGCAGTAGACTTGGGAACATATAATTAGGTGGTAGACTTGCAAACAGAGGTAGGCGTGGGAACAGAGAGGTTGGCTGAAAACTTGGGAACAGAGGTAGGCAGTAGACCTCTTAACAGAGTTAGACGGCACACTTCTGAAGAAGTAAACGGTAGACAGGTTCCCATTACCCATACAAATTACAACGCTGTGATGATCGTCGCTGAACCGCCGTTTGAGCTTTTTAAAATTCTTTTCAATGACAATCATTGTATGAGTGCATAGTTCAGATTCTGAATACATATCTATGTGTTTATGGCGTGCTTCACTTAATTAAAGGAAGATGATGTGCATCAACACTTAAAGGAAGATGGTGTGCATCATCACTTAAAGGAAGATGGTGTGCATCATCACTTAAAGGAAGATGGTGTACATCATCACTTAAAGGAAGATGGTGTGCATCAACACTTAAAGGAAGATGATGTACATCAACACTTAAAGGAAAATGATGTGCATCAACACTTAAAGGAAGATGGTGTGCATCATCACTTAAAGGAAGATGATGTGCATCAACACTTAAAGGAAGATGGTGTGCATCAGCACTTAAAGGAAGATGATGTGCATCAGCACTTAAAGGAAGATGATGTGCATCAACACTTAAAGGAAGATGATGTGCATCATCACTTAAAGGAAGATGATGTGCATCAACACTTAAAGGAAGATGGTGTGCATCAGCACTTAAAGAAAGATGATGTGCATCAACACTTAAAGGAAGATGATGTGCATCAACAGTTAAAGGAAGATGGTGTGCATCAACACTTAAAGGAAGATGATGTGCATCAACACTTAAAGGAAGATGATGTGCATCAACACTTAAAGGAAGATGGTGTGCATCAACACTTAAAGGAAGATGATGTGCATCAACACTTAAAGGAAGATGATGTGCATCAACACTTAAAGGAAGATGATGTGCATCAACACTTAAAGGAAGATGATGTGCATCAACACTTAAAGGAAGATGATGTGCATCAACACTTAAAGGAAAATGATGTGCATCAACACTTAAAGGAAGATGATGTGCATCAACACTTAAAGGAAGATGATGTGCATCAACACTTAAAGAAAGATGATGTGCATCAACACTTAAAGGAAGATGATGTGCATCAACACTTAAAGGAAGATGATGTGCATCAACACTTAAAGGAAGATGGTGTGCATCATCACTTAAAGGAAGATGATGTGCATCAACACTTAAAGGAAGATGATGTGCATCAACACTTAAAGGAAGATGATGTGCATCAACACTTAAAGGAAGATGATGTGCATCAACACTTAAATGAAGATGATGTGCATCAATACTTAAAGGAAGATGATGTGCATCAACACTTAAAGGAAGATGATGTGCATCAACACTTAAAGGAAGATGGTGTGCATCATCACTTAAAGGAAGATGATGTGCATCAACACTTAAATGAAGATGATGTGCATCAACACTTAAAGGAAGATGATGTGCATCAACACTTAAATGAAGATGATGTGCATCAACACTTAAAGGAAGATGATGTGCATCAACACTTAAAGGAAGATGATGTGCATCAACACTTAAATGAAGATGATGTGCATCAACACTTAAATGAAGATGATGTGCATCAACACTTAAATGAAGATGATGTGCATCAACACTTAAAGGAAGATGATGTGCATCAACACTTAAAGGAAGATGGTGTGCATCATCACTTAAAGGAAGATGATGTGCATCATCACTTAAAGGAAGATAATGTGCATCAACACTTAAATGAAGATGATGTGCATCAACACTTAAATGAAGATGATGTGCATCAACACTTAAAGGAAGATGATGTGCATCAACACTTAAAGGAAGATGATGTGCATCATCACTTAAAGGAAGATGATGTGCATCAACACTTAAAGGAAGATGATGTGCATCATCACTTAAAGGAAGATGATGTGCATCATCACTTAAAGGAAGATGATGTGCATCAACACTTAAATGAAGATGATGTGCATCAACACTTAAATGAAGATGATGTGCATCAACACTTAAAGGAAGATGATGTGCATCAACACTTAAAGGAAGATGATGTGCATCAACACTTAAAGGAAGATGGTGTGCATCATCACTTAAAGGAAGATGATGTGCATCAACACTTAAATGAAGATGATGTGCATCAACACTTAAAGGAAGATGATGTGCATCAACACTTAAAGGAAGATGATGTGCATCAACACTTAAAGGAAGATGATGTGCATCAACACTTACGTACCATCTCCGCAACGAAGAGTTGGCTACCATGGAGCGCCATTCTGCTCTGTCTCTTGCTTTGATGGTGCAGATTCTCATATGCTGATTTGTCCATCTTTTGATATTACTCGCCCATATTAGTCTTGGTCTGCCTCTGCCTCTTTAACTTTGTATTTTCCCCTCCAATATTACTTGTAGTAGGCTGTTGTGTCTTTTAACATGGCCCAAAAATCGCATTTGTCTTGTTTGAATTGTGTTCAGTAGTTATCTCTTCATTTGTAGTTGTTTTAAGACTTCATTGTTTGTTTTCTTTTCCTTCCATCCAATTCTACCTATTCTTCTATATATCCACATTTCAAAGGCTTCAATTCTCTGTTCTGTTTTCTTGTCCAATGTCCATGTTTCTGCACCACACAGGAATATTGAGAAGATGTAACATTTTGCTATTCTTGGTTTTAGCCCTGGTGTTATTTGTTTTGATGTTAGTATATTTTTCATGGCATTAAAATTACTTTTTGCCATTCCTATTTTGTTTATTTCAGTTGTACATTTTCCATCACTGGTTTTAGTATGTCTAAGGTAGTTGTAGTTCTGAACTCTCTCCATGTCTATTCTTTCAACTGTGATATCCACTTGTAGTTTTTTGAGTATTTTCTTTGTTTATGATCATAGTTTTAGTCTTTTTGATATTCATATCTAGTCCATATTTTTTGCTTGTCATGTTTATTTCAGTAAGTAATTGTTGTAGATCTTTAGGATTTTTTGATAGTAGTACAGTATCATCAGCATATCCTAGGTTACTGATTATCATTCCATATAACTTCTTTGATATAACTTGTTAAATGTTTATGACGTCCTCGGTAAACCTGTTTTTGGCCGATGCAGTGTGTAGCGTCGCTGCTATTATAGTTTGTTCAGAAATTCGTGCCCACAGAATTTATTAATTATCTCGGAAACTGTTTGATGAATTTCAATCATTTTTTTTTCATGAAACCTTATTTTTTCACTGACCTTAAACCTGATTTTGTTCCTTACTGTCATTCATTTAGGAAAAACTTTTCTTTCTTTAAGGTATACAAAAATATGATTTAATTATACGATTTGAACTTAAGTGCTTGCTCGCACTTACTAAACGTGATTTTGAAAGACGCGCCACTTTTGTCATTTCCGATTTCTTAGTTAAATAAGTTTAGAGACGTATTTTGACAAACTATTTACTATTAATGTATATTCCGGGTGCCGGTGTAACCAAGAGACAGAGATAGATATAAGGTGTAACAAAGCATGTCAAGTTATAGGCCAAGTATCAACACTATTGAAAAACAAAGCAATAACTACGGAAGCAAAAAAGGGCAATATACAAATCAATTTTTCTACCAACTCTGTGCTATCAGTGCCAGAATTGGACGCTGGACTCTAGAACAATAAGAAAGATAACGACCACCGAAATGAAATGTGTCAGAAGAATGACAGGAAACAGCTTAAGGGACAGAGTAAGAAACACTGACCTGAGGAAGGAACTCGAAATTGAACCAGCCATCGAAAACATAAAGAAACAACAGATAAATTGGTTCGGCCACATAACAAGACAAAAAGAACTAACAATGACTCAAAGAGCCTTAAATAAACGCTACGAAAACGCCAGATTAAGAGGAAGACCGAGAAAGAGATGGATAAAGGGAATACTAGAGTCACTAGGAGGAATAACACCAGAAGAGGCCAACAGAAGAGCAAAGAATCGGAGATTGTTTCTCCCCTCGACGCCAACGGCAACAGAGGAAGGATAGAGGAAGAAGATTAAGAATGTATATTCCTTTGCGTGTGATAATTTGTAAGCTGCTGTGAAGTGACTACTTGATTGTTTAAATCATGAAGAGTTTAAAGTGTACATTAATCACTATGCAGAAGCTAACTGTGTTATTGTACAGGTACTTTTGTTACTTATCTCTATGGCAAAGATATGCAATCAAATGAAAAATTGTGACTCTCCTCAATGTGATATGGATACGCCTTTGGCTTGCATTGTTAGAAAGTTAACGTCATTTACAGTAAAATCTAATGTTTAGAGCACACGGTTTGTTATTTTCCTAAAATTATATAACAAAAAACGATTTGTGCAAAATTCAGACTACCTTTGTACTTAAATGTTATAAAATCTGAAGGTCGGTGCAAAAATAAGATTTCATGAAAAATAATTACAGAAATTCATCAAACAGGTTCCGAGATAATTGATCAGCTCTGTAGGCACGAGTTTGTGAACGAACTATAGTAGTGACGATTCTGTGTTGAGTGTTAAGAAGTGGATTTTATGGACACATGTGGTTCTGCATGAGGCAGTTCAAGTGACATTATAAACCACCGCCATTATATACAACCCCAAATCAACAAAGCTTTACGCAAAATGTTGGCAGTCAGCAATCACGCAACCTATAAAAGTAAACTGGGCTAAAGGCATTACAAATGTGATTATTGAAGAACACAGACATTTCTTTTCTTCTTACATGTTCTTCTCTTTTTCATTCTCCTTTAGTTTTGTTTTCTTCTTCATTCTCCTTTAATTTTCTTTTCTTTTTCAGGTGTTTTATAATCAAGTGACTATGTTGATTTAGTTTGTTTATGTACATATTTGTGTGTGTTTTAGTGTGTGTTATCCATTGTTCCAGCTGAAGTTCTACTGAGTAGCAATGTCTTTATTTTGTGTTGTCCCATACCTACATAAAACTGTTTCCATACAATTTTATTGTTATTTTTTTCTCCTTTCATCATAAAATTAATCTGCATATTAGAGAAGGTATCAACAAAATAAACACCAACAGCTAAAGTCTGAAAATGTAGATCAAAGGAGTGCAGGACTAGAAAGAGCACACATGCACTATACAACACACGTTCAACAACTAAGCCCTGGCTAGGAGCGAATCAATTCAGATGAAGACGTATGTCTACAGCACTCGGAAAAAAATGAAAAATAATAAACAACAGAAAAAAAAGAACAATATATGGCCATAAGCAGAATCGAACCCGTACTCCTTGTTACCTAGCTTTTGGCTTTTCGTGGCAAGGCGCTGTGCCAAGGAATACGGGTTCGATCCTGCTTAGGACCATATATTGTTCTTTGTTTATTTTCTTCTGTTGTTGATTATTTGTCATTTTTTACGAGTGCTGTAAAGACACCTCTTCCTCTAATTTGATTCGCTGATTATCGCCTCGGAAGTTTCCCTTTGTAATAATATTCATTTATTATTAATTTGTGTCACATGGCTGGGAGGTTTGGCGGTGTTTATCTGCCTCTAAAAGACGAACGAAAAAAAAAACCCGGAACCAAATGTCCATCTTCACTGAACCGACTATGGAAGTTGGGATACAAAACATCGAGCACATACTCAACATAATTCAATGGGACGTTCATAGAACCAGGCACACAAATATTTCTAGAAGTATACACCGAAACCACTTGAAGCCAGGATAAAGCTGATTTAAGTGCAAGAGAATAACACAAAATGGTAATCAATAGCATTGTGAAAAAGACTAGACTAAACAGTCTAAAGAGTAAAGGTCTTCAGCGTAGATAGATGAAACCCAAAACAAACAAAAAAATACAATTTATAAATCTAAAAAGGCACACACAAAAAAAGGCTGCTTCTTATAAACCAAGAAATAAGAACGGAATAATGCAGAAAATAATAACGGCACAATACATAAAATATGAACACAACAATACAGAAAATAAGAACGGAACAAAACAGAAAAAAATAACGGAACAACACAGAACATAAAAACGTTCTGTTTCAAACCCATACTACCACGAAGAGCAGTTCTAAAAATGCATAAAGAGAACTGCAGATGAGATATGAGAATGGACCATGAAAGAAAATAATGAAAAGAATTAGTCTCTCTCTGGTTTAGAGTACCAAGGCGATTCTCAAGGGCGAACTTGTTACGGTCACACGATGCGCACGCAAAATGTTGGTAACTGGCTTATTTGAGGCCAGATCATGACAACTTTAGTGGATTACCACGGGAGTATGTCGAAAGATGTGGCAGAGATGCTGTCTGAAACAATCATCCATAGGTCTACACGTTTCACCAATATATATTTTGCTTATTTGAGGGCAGCTATGATCATGACAACTTTAGTGGATTATCACGGGAGTGTGTCGAAAGATGCGGCGGAGATGCTGCCTGAGACAATCACCCATGCGTCAACACGTTTCACCAATATATGTTTTACAACAGCATATGCAGATAATTGAGTGTATGGTACAGGAAGCGCACGGACACCCCTCCTTGCAGTCTAAAATTTACTATTAGGAAGGATTACATTATTAGTTCCCACATTCGGACATATAGTTAGCGCCTACAAGTAAATATACCACCGCTGTTATTGGTAGATTGGAGTAGACGAACTCCGACCCTACAAGTCGCGAGAATTTCTATTGGTAGATTGAAGTAGACGACTCCGACCCAACAAGTCGCGAGAATTTCTATTGGTAGATTGGAGTAGACGAACTCCGACCCAACAAGTCGCGAGAATTTCTATTGGTAGATTGGAGTAGACGAACTCCGACCCAACAAGTCGCGAGAATTTCTATTGGTAGATTGGAGTAGACGAACTCCGACCCAACAAGTCGCGATAATTTTTATTGGTAGATTGGAGTAGACGAACTCCGACCCAACAAGTCGCGAGAATTTCTGTTGTTAGATTGGAGTAGACGACTCCGACCCAACAATTCGCGAGAATTTCTATTGGTAGATTGGAGTAGACGAACTCCGACCCAACAAGTCGCGAGAATTTCTATTGGTAGATTGGAGTAGACGAACTCCGACCCAACAAGTCGCGAGAATTTCTGTTGTTAGATTGGAGTAGACGACTCCGACCCAACAAGTCGCGAGAATTTCTATTGGTAGATTGGAGTAGACGACTCCGACCCAACAAGTCGCGAGAATTTCTATTGGTAGATTGGAGTAGACGAACTCCGACCCAACAAGTCGCGAGAATTTCTATTGGTAGATTGGAGTAGACGAACTCCGACCCAACAAGTCGCGAGAATTTCTATTGGTAGATTGGAGTAGACGAACTCCGACCCAACAAGTCGCGAGAATTTCTGTTGTTAGATTGGAGTAGACGACTCCGACCCAACAAGTCGCGAGAATTTCTATTGGTAGATTGGAGTAGACGAACTCCGACCCAACAAGTCGCGAGAATTTCTATTGGTAGATTGGAGTAGACGAACTCCGACCCAACAAGTCGCGAGAATTTCTATTGGTAGATTGGAGTAGACGAACTCCGACCCAACAAGTCGCGAAAATTTCTATTGGTAGATTGGAGTAGACGAACTCCGACCCAACAAGTCGCGAGAATTTCTATTGGTAGATTGAAGTAGACGACTCCGACCCAACAAGTCGCGAGAATTTCTATTGGTAGATTGAAGTAGACGACTCCGACCCAACAAGTCGCGAGAATTTCTATTGGTAGATTGGAGTAGACGAACTCCGACCCAACAAGTCGCGAGAATTTCTATTGGTAGATTGGAGTAGACGAACTCCGACCCAACAAGTCGCGAGAATTTCTATTGGTAGATTGGAGTAGACGAACTCCGACCCAACAAGTCGCGAGAATTTCTATTGTTAGATTGGAGTAGACGACTCCGACCCAACAAGTCGCGAGAATTTCTATTGGTAGATTGGAGTAGACGAACTCCGACCCAACAAGTCGCGAGAATTTCTATTGGTAGATTGGAGTAGACGAACTCCGACCCAACAAGTCGCGAGAATTTCTATTGGTAGATTGGAGTAGACGAACTCCGACCCAACAAGTCGCGAGAATTTCTATTGGTAGATTGGAGTAGACGAACTCCGACCCAACAAGTCGCGAGAATTTCTATTGGTAGATTGGAGTAGACGAACTCCGACCCAACAAGTCGCGAGAATTTCTATTGGTAGATTGAAGTAGACGAACTCCGACCCAACAAGTCGCGAGAATTTCTATTGGTAGATTGGAGTAGACGACTCCGACCCAACAAGTCGCGAGAATTTCTATTGGTAGATTGGAGTAGACGAACTCCGACCCAACAAGTCGCGAGAATTTCTATTGGTAGATTGGAGTAGACGAACTCCGACCCAACAAGTCGCGAGAATTTCTATTGGTAGATTGGAGTAGACGAACTCCGACCCAACAAGTCGCGAGAATTTCTATTGGTAGATTGGAGTAGACGAACTCCGACCCAACAAGTCGCGAGAATTTCTATTGGTAGATTGGAGTAGACGAACTCCGACCCAACAAGTCGCGAGAATTTCTATTGGTAGATTGGAATAGACGAACTCCGACCCAACAAGTCGCGAGAATTTCTATTGGTAGATTGGAGTAGACGAACTCCGACCCATACAAGTCGCGAGAATTTCTATTGTTAGATTGGAGTAGACGAACTCCGACCCAACAAGTCACGAAGATTTCTATTGGTAGATTGAAGTAGACGAACTCCGACCCAACAAGTCGCGAGAATTTCTATTGTTAGATTAAAGTAGACGAACTCCGACCCAACAAGTCGCGAGAATTTCTATTGGTAGATTGAAGTAAACGAACTCCGACCCAACAAGTCACGAAGATTTCTATTGGTAGATTGAAGTAGACGAACTCCGACCCAACAAGTCACGAAGATTTCTATTGGTAGATTGGAGTAGACGACTCTGACCCAACAAGTCACGAAGATTTCTATTGGTAGATAGAAGTATACAAGGGTCCATCTGGTTAGTATTTAGGCGTAATTAACAAAGCTATAGAGTAGGCGCATTTCGCGCCTAATGTACACAAGAGACAAGGGGAGTTAAGCGGTCGTGCGACGGCGTGACCCCTCGGCGCTCCGGCATGGCTCGTGTGACCCCGGTCGGCGTGGTGACCTCGGGGCGGATCGCGTGTCGACGGGTGACCCCTTCAGATTATCTCTAGTGGTTCGGACAGCGTGCTATCGGATCGGGGATTATCTCGGTTCGGTGGGACGCTATCGCGCCAGGTAGACGTTAGAAAATATTTATAGCTATGTAGTTGGGTGTCTGCTTAGCGTTGTACCATAAATGAAGGATAAGGGTGAAACAGTTAGAGATTCCTGGTTAGTCTAAGCTGGTAGTGTAAATATGTTCCTCGGTGTTAGTGGTTCGCTATATCTCTCTCTCTCTCTCTCTCTCGCTATCTCTCTCTCGATCTCGATCGTTCTCTCTCCCTCTCCATCTCTCTCTCTCGCTATCTCTCTCTTTCACTAGACTTCTCTCTCACTCCTAGACATCTCTCTTACCATGCCAGCTTTCATCTCTCTCTCTCTCTCTCTCTCTCTCTCTCTCTCTCTCTCTCTCTCTCTCTCTCTCTCTCTAACATTCCACCCCCCATCGTACATTTAGCTTCCGTCATAGACTTCCTTCCATTGTAACACTTACTCATTTTCTCCATTTAAATCCATTAGCTCTACTTAGCTCCCCTAAATTTCTCTCTCTCTCTCTCTCACTCTCTACTATTCCAGCCTAGATTTCCCTCCATTGAAACACTTACTCATTCTCACCATTTATCCCTATCATCTCGCCTTCCTTCTCTCTCTCTCTCTCTCTCTCTCTCTCTCTCTCTCTTTCTCCCCTATCCTCTCTTAGACTTCTAACCTATCAGTCCACCCTCAGCCTCTCCCTTTACCTCCCCCGCCCTCCCTCATATTTTTAGCGTCCCTCCTATTGTAACACTTGATTATTCTCACCATTTATACCTAGCATCTCGCCTTCTTTCTCATAGGCCTCTCTCTCTCGCTCTCTCTCTTCTCACCCCTACTAGACTTCTCTCCTACCATTCCACCTTTTTTCCTCTCTCTCTCTCTCTCTCTCTCTCTCTCTCTCTCTCTCTCTTTACCTCGCCCTAGCGTTCCGCCTTCATTCGTATTTTTACCTTACCGCCAGTGTAACACATTAATAACATTGAATATCAATTACAAAAAGACTTGAAATATCTACTTTTTAAAGAACCAGTAAGATAAACATATGAAAAACGAAGGAATAATACACTCGACAAGGCTTAACATACGTACTTTATACACATCACCATTAATACAACTGAAATTCCTTTAATGATAACCTATCACATCGTTATGAGCTAAGAGAAAAACAGAAAAAAAAAATTCAACTTCCACCGTAAAATATTCCACTACAACACAGACCGCTAGACTGAACAGTACTATGAAAATAAACGTCAGTGAATCAAGCGCGCTTATAACACGAAGTCTCACATCCGACTAGTTTAAATATAATCTGGTAAATAAAAGTTAGGAGGCAAGGGCAGAAACCTAGGAGGCAAGCGCAGAAACCTAAGAGGCAAGGGCGGAAACCTAAGAGGCAAAGACAGAAACCTAGAAGGCAAGGTCAGAAACCTAGGAGGCAAGGGCAGAAACCTAGGAGGCAAGGGCAGAAACCTAGGAGGCAAGGGCAGAAACCTAGGAGGCAAGGACAGAAACCTAGGAGGCAAGGGCAGAAACCTAGGAGGCAAGGACAGAAACCTAGGAGGCAAGGGCAGAAACCAAGGAGGCAAGGGCAGAAACCTAAGAGGCAAGGCAGAAACCAAGGAGGGAAGGTCAGAAACCTAGGAGGCAAGGTCAGAAACCTAGGAGGCAAGGTCAGAAACCTAGGAGGCAAGGGCAGAAACCAAAAGGCAAGGGCAGAAACCTAGGAGGCAAGGACAGAAACCTAGGAGGCAAGGGCAGAAACCAAGGAGGCAAGGGCAGAAACCTAGGAGGCAAGGTCAGAAACCTAGAAGGCAAGGTCAGAAACCTAGGAGGCAAGGGCAGAAACCTAGGAGGCAAGGGCAGAAACCTAGGAGGCAAGGGCTTAAACCTAAGAGGCAAGGGCAGAAATCTAGGAGGGAAGGACAGAAACCTAGGAGGGAAGGACAGAAACCTAGGAGGCAAGGACAGAAACCTAGGAGGCAAGGACAGAAACCTAGGAGGCAAGGGCAGAAACCTAGGAGGCAAGGACAGAAACCTAGGAGGCAAGGGCAGAAACCAAGGAGGCAAGGGCAGAAACCTAGGAGGCAAGGGCAGAAACCTAGGAGGCAAGGTCAGAAACCTAGGAGGCAAGGGCAGAAACCTAAAAGGCAAGGGCAGAAACCTAGGAGGCAAGGACAGAAACCTAGGAGGCAAGGGCAGAAACCAAGGAGGCAAGGGCAGAAACCTAAGAGGCAAGGCAGAAACCAAGGAGGGAAGGGCAGAAACCTAAGAGGCAAGGCAGAAACCAAGGAGGGAAGGTCAGAAACCAAAGAGGGAAGGTCAGAAACCTAGGAGGCAAGGTCAGAAACCTAGGAGGCAAGGTCAGAAACAATGGGGTTTTTGAGCTACGATTTGGTGCAGCACGTAGGTGCCTCCTAGGTTTCTGCCCTTGCTTCCTAGGTTTCTGCCCTTGCCTCCTAGGTTTCTGCCCTTGCCTCCTAGGTTTCTGACCTTGCCTCCTAGGTTTCTGACCTTCCCTCTTTGGTTTCTGACCTTCCCTCTTAGGTTTCTGACCTTCCCTCCTTGGTTTCTGACATTGCCTTCTAGGTTTCTGTCTTTGCCTCTTAGGTTTCTGCCCTTGCCTCTTAGGTTTCTGCCCTTGCCTCCTAGGTTTCTGCCCTTGCCTTTTTGGTTTCTGCCCTTGCCTCCTAGGTTTCTGACCTTGCCTCCTAGGTTTCTGTCCTTGCCTCCTTGGTTTCTGCCCTTGCCTCCTAGGTTTCTGACCTTCCCTCCTTGGATTCTGCCTTGCCTCTTAGGTTTCTGCCCTTCCCTCCTTGGTTTCTGCCTTGCCTCTTAGGTTTCTGCCCTTGCCTCCTTGGTTTCTGCCCTTGCCTCCTAGGTTTCTGTCCTTGCCTCCTAGGTTTCTGCCTTTGCCTTTTTGGTTTCTGCCCTTGCCTCCTAGGTTTCTGACCTTGCCTCCTAGGTTTCTGCCCTTGCCTCCTAGGTTTCTGCCCTTGCCTCCAAGGTTTCTGACCTTGCCTTCTAGGTTTCTGTCTTTGCCTCTTAGGTTTCTGCCCTTGCCTCTTAGGTTTCTGCCCTTGCCTCCTAGGTTTCTGCCCTTGCCTCCTAACTTTTATTTACCAGATTATATTTAAACTAGTCGGATGTGAGACTTCGTGTTATAAGCGCGCTTGATTCACTGACGTTTATTTTCATAGTACTGTTCAGTCTAGCGGTCTGTGTTGTAGTGGAATATTTTACGGTGTAAGTTGAATTTTTTTTTTCTGTTTTTCTCTTAGCTCATAACGATGTGATAGGTTATCATTAAAGGAATTTCAGTTGTATTAATGGTGATGTGTATAAAGTACGTATGTTAAGCCTTGTCGAGTGTATTATTCCTTCGTTTTTCATATGTTTATCTTATTGGTTCTTTAAAAAGTAGATATTTCAAGTCTTTTTGTAATTGATATTCAATGTTATTAATGTGTTACACTGGCGGTAAGGTAAAAATACGAATGAAGGCGGAACGCTAGGCGAGGTAAAGAGAGAGAGAGAGAGAGAGAGAGAGAGAGAGGAAGAAAGGTGGAATGGTAGGAGAGAAGTCTAGTAGGGGTTATAAGAGAGAGAGAGCGAGAGAGAGAGAAGCCTATGAGAAAGAAGGCGAGATGCTAGGTATAAATGGTGAGAATAATCAAGTGTTACAATAGGAGGGACGCTAAAAGTATGAGGGAGGGCGGGGGAGGTAAAGGGAGAGGCTGAGGGTGGACTGATAGGTTAGAAGTCTAAGAGAGGATAGGGGAGAAAGAGAGAGAGAGAGAGAGAGAAGGAAGGCGAGATGATAGGGATAAATGGTGAGAATGAGTAAGTGTTTCAATGGAGGGAAATCTAGGCTGAAATAGTAGAGAGTGAGTGAGAGAGAGAGAGAGAGAGAGAGAGAGAGAGAGAGAGAGAAATTTAGGGGAGCTAAGTAGAGCTAATGGATTTAAATGGAGAAAATGAGTAAGTGTTACAATGGAGGGAAGTCTATGACGGAAGCTAAATGTACGATGGAGGGTGGAATGTTAGGAGAGAGAGAGAGAGAGAGAGAGAGAGAGAGAGGATGAAAGCTGGCATGGTAAGAGAGATGTCTAGGAGTGAGAGAGAAGTCTAGTGAAAGAGAGAGATAGCGAGAGAGAGAGATGGAGAGGGAAAGAGAACGATCGAGATCGAGAGAGAGATAGCGAGAGAGAGAGAGAGAGAGATAGCGAACCACTAACACCGAGGAACATATTTACACTACCAGCTTAGACTAACCAGGAATCTCTAACTGTTTCACCCTTATCCTTCATTTATGGTACAACGCTAAGCAGACACCCAACTACATAGCTATAAACATTTTCTAACGTCTACCTGGCGCGATAGCGTCCCACCGAACCGAGATAATCCCCGATCCGATAGCACGCTGTCCGAACCACTAGAGATAATCTGAAGGGGTCACCCGTCGACACGCGATCCGCCCCGAGGTCACCACGCCGACCGGGGTCACACGAGCCAAGCCGGAGCGCCGAGGGGTCACGCCGTCGCACGACCGCTTAACTCCCCTTGTCTCTCGTGTACATTAGGCGCGAAATGCGCCTACTCTATAGCTTTGTTAATTACGCCTAAATACTAAGCAGATGGACCCTTGTATACTACTGTAGATTGGTGTAGACAACTCCGACCCAACAAGTCACGAAGATTTCTATTGGTAGATTGAAGTAGACAACTCCGACCCAACAAGTCACGAAGATTTCTATTGGTAGATTGGTGTAGACAACTCCGACCCAACAAGTCACGAAGATTTCTATTGCATTTTAATGGTGCTAAAGAAGGATCAAACAATAGAAGTGGAGTGAGAGCGAAGAATGGTTAAGTGACGTTAACGATGGGGATGCAAGAAAGTTTATGGAGATAAGGAAACAGTTCTGTTTGAGGTAGATCGAGATGGGTGGATGGGTGGATAGGTGGATCTACGCGGAAAATTGTGAGGACAATTAGAAAGTAGTTTGAATAACGTGAGTATAACCGGGGGCTGGAATAATTCAAAAGTAAATGGGCTTGACTCAAGAAGACATCACCTTGGGCACAAATGCACCGAAGTCGAAGTAATGAGAAAAGGAGATGGAGTCGCGGCAGGGTTTGAGGGATGAGAGGAAGTCGGGATGA
The DNA here is from genome assembly GCA_032433765.1 of Megaustenia siamemsis. Classification (NCBI taxonomy): domain Eukaryota; kingdom Metazoa; phylum Mollusca; class Gastropoda; order Stylommatophora; family Ariophantidae; genus Megaustenia; species Megaustenia siamemsis. The sequence continues at coordinate 73,829,794 of JAVIAB010000106.1, read as the reverse complement.
GCTTTAGTAGGGTTCATGTGCAGATACCAGTGAGATCGAGGAAGACAGTTATGTCAAGTGAAGTGACGGTGGAATTATAGATAGTTTAGGTAATGTTAATAAAGTAAAAGGACGACAAAGAGAAAAAAATACTTGATAGCTTGGTGTCATGGCATGGAAAACAGTCAACAACAGAACTGATACGGATGCATTATATATAGAAGGTTGTGGAAGGACATGATCGCCTACGCCAACCGGTATGGCACACGATGATGATGATGATGATGATGAATAAAGGAATGAGATTTACTTTAAAATCTAAGTATACAATGGTGTTACGCGATCTGGTCATTTTAAATAAGTTTTAAATTTAATAATTATTGTTCAGATAGCTGAGTTAGCTGTATGTTCTAGCGTTTGGTTTCCCGCGGCAATGCGCTGTGCCAAGGAGTACGGGTTCCATCCTGCTTCGGGCCATATATTGTTCTTTTTTTCTGTTGTTGATTAATTGTGATTTTTTTCGAATGTTGTAAACATACCTCCTCCTCTGAAAAGATTCGTTAATCTATCGACTCGGAACTTTCCCTCTAGAATAATGTTCATGCATTATTATTTCACAAAAAGAGGTGAGATGCAGAATTGCTCAGGCAAAAGCAGTTTTCCCAAAAATGAGGAAGATACTATGCAATACATTTTTGACAATAGAAACAAGAAAAAGAGTTCTTAAATGATATGTACAGTCAGTCTTAACATATGGATGTGAATCATGGACAATATGACAACAAACAAGAAAATCACTGGAGTTTGTAGAAATGTGGTTTTACAGAAGAATATTGAGAATACCCTGGACAGCTAAGAAGAGTAATGAAAACGTTCTGAATGAGGTCTAAGCAAAAAAGAGAGCTAATTTCCAATATTAGGAAGAAACAATCATCATTTTTTGGCCATGTAATGAGAAGAGAAAAACTGGAATATATTGTAACAACTGGGAAAATTGAGGGACGAAGAGATAGAGGGAAGCAAAGAGAAAAAACACCAGACAGCATAAGAGAATGTCTTGGCAGAAGGTCAACAACAGAAATGATAAATAACTGCCGACATCGAAAATTGTAGAGAGACATGATCGCCTACGCCAGCAGGCCCGGTACTTGATGATTATTTCTCTCCAATTAAATAAAATGACTCCATAATTGGTGATGCATAAGTCAGACTAGGCTCTGATAAGTCAGGCAAGGCTCTGGTAAGTCAGGCTAGGCTCTGGTAAGTCAGGCTAGGCTCTGATAAGTCAGGCTAGGCTCTGATAAGTCAGGCAAGGCTCTGGTAAGTCAGGCAAGGCTCTGGTAAGTCAGGCTAGGCTCTGATAAGTCAGGCAAGGCTCTGGTAAGTCAGGCTAGGCTCTGGTTAGTCAGGCTAAGCTCTGGTAAGTCAGGCTAGGCTCTGGTTAGTCAGGCTAGGCTCTGGTTAGACAGGCTAGGCTCTGATAAGTCAGACTAGGCTCTGATAAGTCAGACTAGGCTCTGATAAGTCAGACTAGGCTCTGGTAAGTCAGGCTAGGCTCTGATAAGTCAGACTAGGCTCTGGTAAGTCAGGCAAGGTTCTGGTAAGTCAGGCTAGGCTCTGATAAATCAGACTAGGCTCTGGTAAGTCAGGCTAGGCTCTGGTAAGTCAGGCTAGGCTCTGGTAAGTCAGGCAAGGTTCTGGTAAGTCAGGCAAGGTTCTGGTAAGTCAGGCTAGGCTCTGATAAGTCAGACTAGGCTCTGATAAGTCAGACTAGGCTCTGATAAGTCAGACTAGGCTCTGGTAAGTCAGGCTAGGCTCTGGTAAGTCAGGCTAGGCTCTGGTAAGTCAGGCAAGGTTCTGGTAAGTCAGGCTAGGCTCTGGTAAGTCAGGCAAGGTTCTGGTAAGTCAGACTAGGCTCTGATAAGTCAGGCTAGGTTCTGGTAAGTCAGGCTAAGCTCTGGTAAGTCAGGCAAGGTTCTGGTAAGTCAGGCTAGGCTCTGGTAAGTCAGGCTAAGCTCTGGTTAGTCAGGCTAAGCTCTGGTAAGTCAGGCAAGGTTCTGGTAAGTCAGACTAGGCTCTGGTTAGTCAGGCTAGGCTCTGGTAAGTCAGGCTAAGCTCTGGTAAGTCAGGCAAGGTTCTGGTAAGTCAGGCTAGGCTCTGGTAAGTCAGGCTAAGCTCTGGTTAGTCAGGCTAAGCTCTGGTAAGTCAGGCTAGGCTCTGGTTAGTCAGGCTAAGCTCTGGTAAGTCAGGCTAGGCTCTGGTTAGTCAGGCTAAGCTCTGGTAAGTCAGGCTAGGCTCTGGTTAGTCAGGCTAGGCTCTGGTTAGTCAGGCTAGGCTCTGATAAGTCAGGCAAGGTTCTGGTAAGTCAGGCTAGGCTCTGGTAAGTCAGGCTAAGCTCTGGTTAGTCAGGCTAAGCTCTGGTAAGTCAGGCTAGGCTCTGGTTAGTCAGGCTAAGCTCTGGTAAGTCAGGCTAGGCTCTGGTTAGTCAGGCTAGGCTCTGATAAGTCAGGCTAGGCTCTGGTAAGTCAGGTTAGGCTCTGGTTAGTCAGGCTAAGCTCTGGTAAGTCAGGCTAGGCTCTGGTTAGTCAGGCTAGGCTCTGGTTAGTCAGGCTAGGCTCTCGTTAGTCAGGCTAAGCTCTGGTAAGTCAGGCAAGGTTCTGGTAAGTCAGGCTAGGCTCTGGTAAGTCAGACTAGGCTCTGGTTAGTCAGGCTAGGCTCTGGTTAGTCAGGCTAGGCTCTGGTTAGTCAGGCTAGGCTCTGGTAAGTCAGGCTAGGCTCTGGTAAGTCAGGCTAAGCTCTGGTTAGTCAGGCTAAGCTTTGGTAAGTCAGGCTAAGCTCTGGTAAGTCAGGCTAGGCTCTGGTAAGTCAGGCTAGGCTCTGGTAAGTCAGGCTAGGCTCTGGTAAGTCAGGCTAGGCTCTGATAAATCAGACTAGGCTCTGGTAAGTCAGGCTAAGCTCTGGTAAGTCAGGCTAGGCTCTGGTAAGTCAGGCAAGGTTCTGGTAAGTCAGGCTAGGCTCTGATAAGTCAGACTAGGCTCTGATAAGTCAGACTAGGCTCTGATAAGTCAGGCTAGGCTCTGGTAAGTCAGGCAAGGTTCTGGTAAGTCAGGCTAGGCTCTGGTAAGTCAGGCAAGGTTCTGGTAAGTCAGACTAGGCTCTGATAAGTCAGGCTAGGTTCTGGTAAGTCAGGCTAAGCTCTGGTAAGTCAGGCAAGGTTCTGGTAAGTCAGGCTAGGCTCTGGTAAGTAAGGCTAAGCTCTGGTTAGTCAGGCTAAGCTCTGGTAAGTCAGGCAAGGTTCTGGTAAGTCAGACTAGGCTCTGGTTAGTCAGGCTAGGCTCTGGTTAGTCAGGCTAAGCTCTGGTAAGTCAGGCAAGGTTCTGGTAAGTCAGGCTAGGCTCTGGTAAGTCAGGCTAAGCTCTGGTTAGTCAGGCTAAGCTCTGGTAAGTCAGGCTAGGCTCTGGTTAGTCAGGCTAAGCTCTGGTAAGTCAGGCTAGGCTCTGGTTAGTCAGGCTAAGCTCAGGTAAGTCAGGCTAGGCTCTGGTTAGTCAGGCTAGGCTCTGGTTAGTCAGGCTAGGCTCTGATAAGTCAGGCAAGGTTCTGGTAAGTCAGGCTAGGCTCTGGTAAGTCAGGCTAAGCTCTGGTTAGTCAGGCTAAGCTCTGGTAAGTCAGGCTAGGCTCTGGTTAGTCAGGCTAAGCTCTGGTAAGTCAGGCTAGGCTCTGGTTAGTCAGGCTAGGCTCTGATAAGTCAGGCTAGGCTCTGGTAAGTCAGGTTAGGCTCTGGTTAGTCAGGCTAAGCTCTGGTAAGTCAGGCTAGGCTCTGGTTAGTCAGGCTAGGCTCTGGTTAGTCAGGCTAGGCTCTCGTTAGTCAGGCTAAACTCTGGTAAGTCAGGCAAGGTTCTGGTAAGTCAGGCTAGGCTCTGGTAAGTCAGGCTAGGCTCTGGTTAGTCAGGCTAGGCTCTGGTTAGTCAGGCTAGGCTCTGGTTAGTCAGGCTAGGCTCTGGTAAGTCAGGCTAGGCTCTGGTATGTCAGGCTAGGCTCTGGTTAGTCAGGCTAAGCTCTGGTAAGTCAGGCTAAGCTCTGGTAAGTCAGGCTAGGCTCTGGTAAGTCAGGCTAGGCTCTGGTAAGTCAGGCTAGGCTCTGGTAAGTCAGGCTAGGCTCTGGTTAGTCAGGCTAGGTTCTGGTAAGTCAGGCTAGGCTCTGATAAGTCAGGCTAGGCTCTGGTTAGTCAGGCTAGGTTCTGGTAAGTCAGGCTAGGCTCTGGTTAGTCAGGCTTGGCTCTGGTAAGTCAGGCTAGGCTCTGGTAAGTCAGGCTAGGCTCTGGTTAGTCAGGCTAGGTTCTGGTAAGTCAGGCAAGGCTCTGGTTAGTCAGGCTAGGCTCTGGTAATTCAGACTAGGCTCTGATAAGTCAGGCTAGGCTCTGGTAAGTCAGGCTAGGCTCTGGTAAGTCACGCTAGGCTCTGATAAGTCAGGCAAGGCTCTGGTTAGTCAGGCTAGGCTCTGGTAAGTCAGGCTAGGCTCTGGTAAGTCAGGCTAAGCTCTGGTAAGTCAGGCTAAGCTCTGGTTAGTCAGGCTAGGCTCTGGTAAGTCAGGCTAGGCTCTGGTAAGTCAGGCTAAGCTCTGGTAAGTCAGGCTAAGCTCTGGTAAGTCAGGCTAAGCTCTGGTAAGTCAGGCTAGGCTCTGGTAAGTCAGGCTAAGCTCTGGTTAGTCAGGCTAAGCTCTGGTAAGTCAGGCTAGGCTCTGGTAAGTCAGGCTAAGCTCTGGTAAGTCAGGCTAGGCTCTGGTAAGTCAGGCTAGGCTCTGGTAAGTCAGGCTAAGCTCTGGTAAGTCAGGCTAAGCTCTGGTTAGTAAGGCTAGGCTCTGGTAAGTCAGGCTAGGCTCTGGTAAGTCAGGCTAAGGTCTGGTAAGTCAGGCTAAGCTCTGGTAAGTCAGGCTAGGCTCTGGTAAGTCAGGCTAGGCTCTTGTAAGTCAGGCTAAGCTCTGGTTAGTCAGGCTAGGCTCTTATAAGTCAGGCAAGGTTCTGGTAAGTCAGGCTAGGCTCTGGTAAGTCAGGCTAGGCTCTGGTTAGTCAGGCTAGGCTCTGGTAAGTCAGGTTAGGCTCTGGTTAGTCAGGCTAGGCTCTGGTTAGTCAGGCTAGGCTCTGGTTAGTCAGGCTAGGCTCTGGTAAGTCAGGCAAGGTTCTGGTGGGTCAGGCTAGGCTCTGGTAAGTCAGGCTAGGCTCTGGTTAGTCAGGCTAGGCTCTAGTAAGTCAGGTTAGGCTCTGGTTAGTCAGGCTAGGCTCTGGTAAGTCAGGTTAGGCTCTGGTAAGTCAGGCTAGGCTCTGGTAAGTCAGGCTAGGCTCTGGTTAGTCAGTCTAGGCTCTGGTAAGTCAGGTTAGGCTCTGGTTAGTCAGGCTAAGCACTGGTAAGTCAGGCTAGGCTTTGGTTAGTCAGGCTAGGCTCTTATAAGTCAGGCTAGGCTCTTATAAGTCAGGCTAGGCTCTTATAAGTCAGGCTAGGCTCTTATAAGTCAGGCTAGGCTCTGGTAAGTCAGGCTAGGCTCTGGTAAGTCAGGCTAGGCTCTGGTAAGTCAGGCTAGGCTCTGGTAAGTCAGGCTAGTCTCTGGTAAGTCAGGCTAGGCTCTGGTAAGTCAGGCTAGTCTCTGGTAAGTCAGGCTAGTCTCTGGTAAGTCAGGCTAGTCTCTGGTAAGTCAGGCTAGGCTCTGGTAAGTCAGGCTAGTCTCTGGTAAGTCAGGCTAGGCTCTGGTAAGTCAGGCTAGGCTCTGGTAAGTCAGGCTAGGCTCTGGTAAGTCAGGCTAGGCTCTGGTAAGTCAGGCTAGGCTCTGGTAAGTCAGGCTAAGCTCTTATAAGTCAGGCTAAGCTCTTATAAGTCAGGCTAGGCTCTGGTAAGTCAGGCTAGGCTCTGGTAAGTCAGGCTAAGCTCTTATAAGTCAGGCTAAGCTCTTATAAGTCAGGCTAAGCTCTTATAAGTCAGGCTAGGCTCTGGTAAGAGGCAAAGATTGCGCTTCTCCAGACAAAACTTGTGGAGACAAGCAATTCATCTTTGTAGCCAGGGCAACTCCGTTAATTCCATCGTGAAGTGACCGTTGAATTAGAACGAGTTGGGGGATAGGACTATTTCTCTAAAACGAGGATGGACATAAGTTTGGACACAGTTCGACAATAGACTTGCACTCACTGATGATATCACACCAATAGATCGTAAACTCGCGGATAAAGACGTACAGCAGTCTCATGGAAACATGTCAATGGTAAATTTGTAAACCCGCGTTTGTCATTGTAAATGTTAGATTAACATCATCATCATCATCATGTACCCTGCCGGTTGGCGTAGGCGATCATGTCCCTCCACAATCTTCTATCTACAGTGCATCGTATCAGTTCTGTTGTTGACTGTTTTCCATGCCATGACACCAAGCTATCCAGTATTTTCTCTTTTTGTCGTCCGCGATCTCTCTTTCCTTTTATTTTGCCAGTTGTAACCAAGTATTTCAACTTTCCTCTTCTCATGATGTGCCCAAAAAATGTTGATTGTTTCTTTCTGATGTTTTTTAAAAGCTCCCTTTTTGTGTTGGCCTCTTTGAGAACTTCCTCATTGGTCTTTTTAGCTGTCCAGGGAACTTTCAACATTCTTCTGAGAAATCCCATCTACTGTCTACTGTCCATGATTCGCTTCCATAGATCAGAATTGGTTCTATATAGCACTGATGAACTCTCTTTCTCATTTTTATTGACATAGATTTGTTGCATAAGATATTTTTCATTTTCTTAAATGCTATTTTGGCCTGAGCTATTCTGCTTTTTATTTCTGTGTTGCATCTCCCATCTGATGTTATTATTGTGCCCAAGTATTTGAAACGTTGCACTTGTTTTAGATTTGTCTCGTTTATTTTTGTGCTGCATGATGGTGATGATTGTTTCTTCGATATAACCATTACTTCTGTTTTCTTACTATTCAGACTGAGACCTTTCTTGTTGCTTTCTTCCACTATTATGCCTATCATTTCTTGTAGATCGTTCTCTGTCTCTGCTATTAAGACTGTGTCATCCGCATATCGCAAATTATTTATGTTGTGACCGTTGACTTCAATTCCTTTTTTGTCTACTATTGATCTCATAATATATTAGCTGTAAAGTGAAAACAAGTCCGGTGACAGAACACAGCCTTGTCTGACTCCTTGTTTTATAAATTGGAATTGTCCTGTTTGGTTGTTAATTCGTATAGCTGCTGTTTGTTGCCAGTACATATTTTTTATGATTCGCAGATCCTTGCCATCAATGTTTAATTTCTCCAGCATATTGATTATTTCCACATGCTTTACTTTGTCAAATGCTTTCGTGTAGTCTATAAAGCACATATATAGATCTTTCTTTACCTCTATAGATCTTTCTATCAATGTCCTTAAGATGTATATTGCGTTATTGGTGCCCTTTCCTTCCACAAATCCACCCATTAGATTAACAGGCACGTGTAAATACATGTAGTAGATTGTAAAAAAAACAAAAAAGTAAAGAGCCCCCGTCACGCCAAGTGGCGTTTAGGGAATAGGATGTTAGTGACCATAAATTTTATAGACCTCCAGCACATTATTTTTGGTGTAATGTGGTCGGTATTACGCCCGTGCCGCTTTACTTTCCCAGAAACAAATCCGATACTCATTATAGGCTGGGTGAAACCGGAGGCCGTCGGTTGGGATCGAACCATACCCTTGTTCTTTGTAGTCCAGTTCACTAACCACTGAGCTATCGTGGCTCCGAAGTAGATTGTGGGTATATGTAAGTAGTAGATTTGTGGACATACTTGATATGTGATAGATTAGTGGATATAGGTAAATGAAGATTTGCTAGCTTGCATTATAGATGGGTGCGGTGGCCAAAAGAACGTTCTAAAACAGGATTATTGACACACGCAAGATAATGCGATTATATTAATTAGCGTAATGAATGTTTTGTTCCCGCTGGGGTTTTCCTGGCGCATCGCGTGCAGCAATAAGTCACGCTCAGTGACGAGCCATGTTGAAGATTCCTGGAACATGGCCAGCTCTAAGTTTGATCTCTAACTACAATAGGTGGACTCGGTAGTAAGGGGGAGCTCAACGAGTGGTGATCTATTTCAATAAACGTCCACAGTGTTTGGATGACGCTTTCGCTGTTTTATTGATCATTGCCTGCTCGGGCAGAAATAGTTGCAAACAAATGTTATGATATGGTTTATGATATCTATCAATGTTATCGCATATCGTGCTAAAATTGGTATCGTTTATCAATATCCCATAATGCATTAAAGTTGGCAACTTCTCATCAGCAATAATGATGCCCATGTTTATGTTCGGCCGGATCTTTGGAGGGCGCAGTTAGTAATGTCACTCTTTTTGTTGTTGTTGTTGTTGTTATTTTGAAGGTCTTTGATGTCCCTTTTCATCCTTTTTTTTCGATTTATTCGAGTATAGTGGAGTAGGGAAGAAACAGTAGGAGCTCTCTCTTAGGAATGTCGTTTGAAATTGTCGCCTATGCAGTCTAATATGGTTTTCACGGAGTTCGACGTTGCTAACGTCATAACTGATGATGCGTGATAGCTATACATTTCGCCCTCTTTTTTCAGTCACTAGCTTAGCTGCTTAGCCGCTTCGATTGCTTTGTTTGTTTTCAGTGACTAGCTTAGTTGCTTAGCCGCTTCGATTGCTTTGTTTGTCTTCAGTGACTAGCTTAGTTGCTTAGCCGCTACGATTGCTTTGTTTTCAGTGACTAGCTTAGTTGCTTAGCCGCTTCGATTGCTTTGTTTGTTTTCAGTGACTAGCTTAGTTGCTTAGCCGCTTCGATTGCTTTGTTTGTCTTCAGTGACTAGCTTAGTTGCTTAGCCGCTACGATTGCTTTGTTTTCAGTGACTAGCTTAGTTGATTAGCCGCTTCGATTGCTTTGTTTGTTTTCAGTGACTAGCTTAGCTGCTTAGCCGCTTCGATTGCTTTGTTTGTTTTCAGTGACTAGCTTAGTTGCTTAGCCGTTTCGGTTGCTTTGTTTGTTTTCAGTGACTAGCTTAGTTGTTTAGCCGTTTCGGTTGCTTTGTTTTCAGTGACTAGCTTAGTTGCTTAGCCGTTTCGGTTGCTTTGTTTGTTTTCAGTGACTAGCTTAGTTGCTTAGCCGCTTCGATTGCTTTGTTTGTTTTCAGTGACTAGCTTAGCTGCTTAGCCGTTTCGGTTACTTTGTTTTCAGTGACTAGCTTAGTTGCTTAGCCGTTTCGGTTGCTTTGTTTGTTTTCAGTGACTATCTTAGCTGCTTAGCCGTTTCGGTTGCTTTGTTTGTTTTCAGTGACTAGCTTAGCTGCTTAGCCGTTTCGGTTGCTTTGTTTGTTTTCAGTGACTAGCTTAGCTGCTTAGCCGTTTCGGTTGCTTTGTTTGTTTTCAGTGACTAGCTTAGCTGCTTAGCCGTTTCGGTTGCTTTGTTTGTTTTCAGTGACTAGCTTAGCTGCTTAGCCGTTTCGGTTGCTTTGTTTGTTTTCAGTGACTAGCTTAGCTGCTTAGCCGTTTCGGTTGCTTTGTTTGTTTTCAGTGACTAGCTTAGTTGCTTAGCCGTTTCGATTGCTTTGTTTGTTTTAAGTGACTAGCTTAGTTGCTTAGCCGTTTCGGTTGCTTTGTTTGTTTTCAGTGGGGTTTTTTCATGGAAGCTAAAGTGTGGAAGTGAATGTTCACGCTTTTCAATGGGACTCGTTTAGAGTCATCGTCATCTGACCATGCAGCCGGTAAGGGCATGCGCGGAGGTCGACCTAAATTAGAATTTGCCAACGGCGCTAGCGCACTTGGAGGGAGGGGGGGGGGGTGTTGCAGCGTAAAGTGGCGTGGATATTGGGAATTCTGCAATGAAACTTGTTCCAAGGATAGAGTAGAATACGTCAATATTGAATCATGTATTAAAGTTGGTATACTCTATCAATATCAGTTGATGTCATCTATCAATATCAGTTGATGTCATCTATCAATATCAGTTGATGTCATCTATCAATATCAGTTGATGTCATATATCAATATCTCATAATGTTTTGAAGTTGAAATCATCTAACAACATGTCATAGTGTATTTAAGTTGTATGCTCAATCAATATGTTATAGTGTACTAAGGTTGATGTCTATCAATATATATATTAATGGAGTAAAGTTGATGTCTATCTATATATTAATGGAGTAAAGTTGATGTCTATCTATATATTAATGGAGTAAAGCTGATGTCTATCTATATATTAATGGAGTAAAGCTGATGTCTATCTATATATTAATGGAGTAAAGTTGATGTCTATCTATATATTAATGGAGTAAAGCTGATGCATATCTATACATTAATGGAGTAAAGCTGATGTCTATCTATATATTACTGGAGTAAAGCTGATGTCTATCTATATATTAATGGAGTAAAGTTGATGTCTATCTATATATTAATGGAGTAAAGCTGATGTCTATCTATATATTAATGGAGTAAAGTTGATGTCTATCTATATATTAATGGAGTAAAGCTGATGTCTATCTATATATTAATGGAGTAAAGTTGATGTCTATCTATATATTAATGGAGTAAAGCTGATGTATATCTATACATTAATGGAGTAAAGCTGATGTCTATCTATATATTAATGGAGTAAAGCTGATGTCTATCTATATATTAATGGAGTAAAGTTGATGTCTATCTATATATTAATGGAGTAAAGCTGATGTCTATCTATATATTAATGGAGTAAAGCTGATGTCTATCTATATATTAATGGAGTAAAGTTGATGTCTATCAATATATTCTAATTGACTAAAGTTGGTATCCTCTATCATCATCATCATCATCATCATCACCATCACCATCATCATAATAATCATCATCAGGTACCATGCCTGCTGGTGTAAGTGATCATGTCTCTTCATAACTTTCGATCTAGACAGTTGTTTATCATTTCTGTTGTTGATCTTCTGCCGAGCCATTCTCTTAAGCTGTCTGGTATATTTTCTCTTTGCTTCCCACTATCTCTTCGTCCCTCAATTATCCCAGTTATCACAATATATTGCAGCTGTTTCCTTCTCATTACATGGCCAAATAATGATGATTGTTTCTTCCTAATTTTGGAAATTAGCTCCCTCTTTGCCTCTTTCATAACGTTTTCATTACTCTTAATAGTTATCCATATTCTAAATATTCATCTGTAAAACCACATTTCTACAACTTCCAGTGATTTTCTTGTCTGCTGTCCTATTGTCCATGATTCACATCCATATTTTAAGACTGGCTCTACATAACATTTAAGAACTCTTTTTCTTGTTTCTATTGTCAAAAATGGATTGCACGGTATCTTCCTCATTTTTTGGAAAGCTGCTTTTGCCTGAACTATTCTGCATCTCACTTCTGTTGTACATCTACCATCTGAGGTTAACATTGTTCCCAGCTATTTACATTCAATTACCTGTTTTAATATTGTCCCACTTGTCTTTATCCTCTATCTGTAGCCCATAATATATTAACGTATAATAATAATGTAAATATTTGACGTAAATAATTTCCTATCTCTCTTTACTACAGGCAAACCTCCATATATTAGTACTAGTGCTGGAAATAGAAATACTGAAGAGACATGCCAAAACAAGACTGTCTGTCAGTTTACTGCATATCAACAGAGCAGCAACTGAACCAATCACAGGCTGTTGTAAATAATTAGAGCAGCAACGTCTGAACCAACCAGGTGTTGCTGCACTTTTAGGGAACACAAATTGAACCAATCAGGGATAGTTGCACTTCTATAGACCATTGACTGAACCAATCACATGCTCTTTCCATAATTAGTGCAACGATTGAACCTATCAGAGGCTGTTGTTCATAATTTGATCGAGGACGTAACAAATCAAAAGCTTTTGTACATCGCTAAAACGACGACTGAACAATTCAGAAGTTGTTGTACATCATTTGAATGATGAAGGAAGTAATCACAGGCAATTGTTCATAAAAAAACATGAACTAAATTAAACCTGGTCTAAAATACAGATTAAAATAATAAAAGAAACAATGAGAATATTGTACAGCGTACAACTTGAACAAGGAATAAAATATTTTGACTGGAGACAAAATGTCTAATGAGTTTCATTGATAAAAGCTATACCCGTTTGATGCTGTCTAACTGTGAACCTAAATTCCTGCATACCTACTTATCAACCGGCATATCAGCCCCTCTTCCTTACCTACTCACCTGAATACCCACCTACCAGTCTACATTCCATCGAAGCCATACATCACACCTCCAGTAGGGATCGAGGTTCAACAGTGACAAGATGTCACGAGCGCCCCTGATGGCCAAGCTGTGTCGCTTCGTCAAACTCAACGACCGCTTCAACGCACAGGTTTTCACATTTACGTTGCCTGGTCGGATACTCCGAGAATTTACACCGGACATCTACTCAAAGGTCAGTTCATGTCGTGCTCTGAATAATTAACTCACACATTGTTGATAACACCGCGCGTTAAAGAATGTACGTCTTCGCTTACGTCTTCATCACACAGACATGCTTTCACACATGTATCTTCTTCTGCTTTTCTTTCCTTCCTCATTTGCCTTTCAGCGTCGAGGGGAGATATACTTTGCGGTCTTTTGCTCTTCTGTTCGCCTCTGCTGATGTTATGTTTCCTAGTGCTTCTAATATTCCATCGACCCATCTTTTTGTGATCGACCCTTGGGTCTGGTGTTCTCACAAAGTTTATTGAAAGCTCGTTGCGTTGTGTTTTGTTCTTTCTGCCTTGTCACGTGGCCAAACCATTTTATCTGTTGTTTCCTAATATATTCTATAGCGGGGGCTATTCCTAGCTTTTTTCTCAGTTCTTCATTTCTGATCTTATCTCTGAGACAGTTTCCTGTCATTCGTCTAACACATTTCGTCTCAGTAGAGGTTTTTTTTTCTTATTGTTCTTGCATCTAGGGTCCAGGTCTGGCATTGGTAGCACAACGTTGGGATGAAGATTGTATTGTATAGTGCTCGTTTTGCCTCCAGAGTTATTTCCTTGTTGGACACATGTATCGCATCGCTTATAAACATCTTCGCTCATACACCATACATCACTTCAAACATTAACCACTTCCAATAACAGCTTTACATAATAACCACATTCACACAAAAACGACTTTCACACACTAACCACTTTACCAAAGCGATACCCAAATCCACACATTAATAATGTCACACAACAACACAACATACAATTCGCACAACAGCTTCAACAGTAACAACCAAAATCAATAATCACATCTACGCAATAGCAATCTCATCGTAATAACAATCACCCCACACAGTAACCAGTTCCACACAGTAACCACCTCACACATAATTACTACTTTCACACAGTAACCGTCTCTAAAAAAATAACCACTTCCATACACAATAAAGACATGAGCACAACAGCAGCAGCCGAAAAAAAAGAACATCACACACACCATCACGATTCAAAGTAATGATTACATGTACACAGAAACCACGTCTGTACACTGACCATCTCAACAGAGTTAACACTTCCAAGCAATGAACGCACAACATGATAACTATCTCAACACGGTAACAATTCAACACAATAATTACTCTCTTCTCTCTTCTACCTTATAGCTCCGAGTGGAGCATATGTCTTCAACAAACACTTTCCAAGTCGTTCTGTGTTTTGCAATTCTTTTAAGATCATTCCATGTCTTCCCCATCATCTTCATCTCTGCTTCGATCTGTCTTCTCCAAGAATTCCTTGGTCTTCCTCTTTGTCTTTTCCCCTGGGGATTCCAAAAAAGGGCCTGTTGTGTAATACTCTCAGTTGGCTTCCGTAATGTGTGTCCTATCCATCGCCATCGTCTACGCTGTATCTCTTTATCCACTGGTATTTGGCCGGTACATTTCCATAATTCCACGTTAGTGACTTTGTCCTGCCATTTCCATCCCTTTATTTTGCGTCAGCATCCATTAATGAAAGTCTGTACCTTCGTCATTGTCAATTTTGTTATTCTCCATGTTTCACAGCCATATAATAGGACCGACTTAACATTTGAGTTGAAAATTTTTATTTTTGTATTTAAACTAATTTCTTTAGATTTCCATGTTTCCCAGTGCAATGAAAGCTCCTCTTGCTTTTGATATCCTTATTTTGGTATCATTTTCTGTTCCTCCCTCTTTATCTATATTACTGCCCATATATATGTAAGATTGTACGTCTAGTAGAGGTATTTCTCCTAGTTTTATTTGGTTATTGCCAACTGCATTAATTCTCATAATGTTGGTCTTATCTCTATTAATCTTTATTCCTAGCTATTGTGATCTCTCATCTAATATACTCATTTTATCCTGCATCTGTTGATGGCTGTGTGATAGGAGAGCTATGTCATCAGCAAAGTCTAAATCATCAAGTTGTTTGGTTAGTGACCACTGGATCCCATTTCTGTTGTTTTGAGTTATTTTCATAATCCAATCTATGGCCAGTAGAAAGAGAAATGGGGACAGAAGGCATCCTTGCCTTACTCGTGTTCTTATTTCAAATGCTTCTGTAAGCTGTCCTTCATGCACCACACTACATTTTGTTCCTTCATACATTGTTTTTATCAGGTTAATAAACTTTATGGGGATTCGCTAATGACTCAGCAACTTCCAATAATTACACCCACACACACAATAAAATCCTCAACACAATAACCACCTGAACACTATAGCCACATGTACACAGTAACTACCTCCACACAATATCACTACCATACGATAACTACCTCCACACAATAACTACATCCACACAACACTACTACCACACAATAACCACCTTCACATAATAACTACCTCCACACAATAACTACCTCCACACAATATCACTACCATACAATAACCACCTCCACACAATAACCACCTTCACACAATACCACTACCATACAATAACCACCTCCACACAATAACCACATTCAAACAATACCATTACCACACAACAACCATCTCCACGTAATAACGACCTCCACACACTTCCATTACCATACAATAACCACCTCCACACAATAACCACATTCACACAATACCATTACCACACAACAACCATCTCCACGTAATAACCACCTCCACACACTTCCATTACCATACAATAACCACCTCCACACACTTCCATTACCATACAATAACCACCTCTATACAATTCCACCACCATACAATAACCACCTGCACACAATACCACTACCTCACAATAACTACTTCCACGTAATAACTACCTGCACTCAATAACCACCTCCACACAATAACTACCTCCACACAATAACCACCTCCACACAATAACCACCTCGACACAATACCACTACCATACAAGAAATACCACCACACAATAACCACCTCCACACAATACCACTAACAAACAATAACCACCTCCACATAATAACCACTCCCACACAATACCACTACCACACAATAACCACCTCCACATAATAACCACTCCCACACAATACCACTACCACACAATAACCACCTCCACATAATAACCACTCCCACACAATACCACTACCACACAATAACCACCTCCACATAGTAACCACATCCACACACTTTCACTACCATACAATAAACACCTCCACACACTTTCACTACCATACAATAAACACCTCCACACACTTTCACTACCATACAATAAACACCTCCACACACTTTCACTACCATACAATAAACACCTCCACACACTTTCCCTACCATACAATAAACACCTCCACACACTTTCACTACCATACAATAAACACCTCCACACACTTTCACTACCATTCAACAAACACCTCCACACACTTTCACTACCATTCAACAAACACCTCCACACACTTTCACTACCATTCAACAAACACCTCCACACACTTTCACTACCATACAATAACCACCTCCACACACTTTCCCTACCATACAATAACCACATTCACACATTTCCACTACCATACAATAACCACCTCCACACAATACCACTACCATACAATAACAACCTCCCCACAATAACCACCTCCACACATTTCCGATACCATAAAATAACCACCTCCACACAATACCACTACCACACAATAACCACCTCCACACAATAACCACATCCACACATTTCCAATACCATACAATAACCACCTCCAAACATTTCCAATACCATACAATAAACACCTCCACACATTTTAAATACCATACAATAACCACCTCCACACATTTCCAATACCATACAATAACCATCGCCATAACCACTTTTACATACAAAAACCCTCATGACAATAACCACTATCACAAATCAACAACAACATCATCATCATCATCATCATCATCATCAAGTACCGGGCCTACTGGCGTTGGTGATCATGTCTCTCCACAACTTTCGATCTCGGCAGCTATTTATCATTTCTGTTGTTGACCTGTCAAGCCATTCTCTTAAGCTGTCTGTTATTTTTTTCTCTTTGCTTCCCTCTATCTCTTCGTCCCTCAATTTTCCCAGTTGTTACAATATACTGAAGGGAGGTCAAAAAGTAATGCACACCAATTTTTTTCTCGGCTAATAATAAAGATAGGAATATGAAATTTTGCACACTTGGAATATGACATGTTCCAATTATGTGCACCAAATTGCACAGCATTCTGAAAAATATTACGCAATCTATGAACCGTTAAAATGGAGCTTGTCAACAATGTCCGTTACAAACAGCAAATTGTCATAGAATTTCTGGTTGCGGAAAAAGAAACTGTGGCAAACATTCATAAACGACTGTGTGCAGTGTACAAATGTTCTGCAGTCGATAGGAGCACAGTTAGTCGCTGGGTTCAGAGAATTAAAGCTGCAGAAAGTGTACGAGTGGAGCTGCATGATTTACCGCGTTCTGGGCGTGTTGCCTCGGCTACCAGCACAGACATGTTAAACCGGGCTGATGCCATTATTCGTAAGGATAGGCGTATCACTAGTCAGCAATTGGCATTGCAGCTTACAGTCAGCAAGGGAAGTGCAATCGCAATTTTTAAAACTCTCGGATATTCAAAGATTTGCGCTCGATGGGTTCCTCGGTGCCTAACAAATGATCACAGAGTTCAAAGGAAAACATTCTGTTCTGAATTGTTGGAGCGTTTCGGTGTTGAAGGAGAAATGTTTTTGTCAAAAATTGTTACCGGTGACGAAACGTGGGCACATCATTATGAGCCTGAAACAAAAATGCATTTAATGGAATTGCATCATCCGCAGTCACCAAAAAGAAAAAAATTCAAAACATCTCCATCAGCCGGAAAGGTGATGATCACTGTCTTCTGGGACATTGATGGTGTGATTTTTGTTGATGTAATGACAAGAGGTGAGACAATCAACTCGACAGCTTACATCAATACACTGACAAAACTCAAAAATCGGTTCCACAGAGTTCGGCCTAATAAGCCATCTGCAGATTTGTTGCTTCAACATGACAATGCACGCCCTCACACAAGTCTGGTAACACGGGAAGCAGTCAACAATTTTGGTTGGACTGTACTGCCCCATCCTCCTTACAGCCCTGATCTGGCTCCCTCAGATTTCCATCTGTTTGGACCACTCAAAAAATTCATGCGTGGGACACACTTTGACAATGATGAGGATGTGATCCGTGCAGTTAAAAAATGGCTACGCGAGCAGGACAAAACTTGGTACAAACGAGGCATTCATGACCTAGTTTCGCGTTGGCGTAAGGCAATACGCTTGGACGGAGATTATGTTGAAAAATAGGTAGTGTAAAGGGGATGTTCAGCTACAATCTGTGAAATTTTCACACATTTTTCCCGAATAGTTTCCGAGAAAAAAATTGGTGTGCATTACTTTTTGACCTCCCTATGATAATTGTTTCTTCCTAATATTGGAAATTAGCTCTCTTTTTGCTTTGACCTCTCTCAGAACATCTTCATTACTCTTCGTAGCTGTCCATGGTACTCTCAACATTCTTCAGTAAAATCACATTTCTACAGGCTCCAATGATTTTCTTGTCTATTGTGTTATTGGCCATGATTCGCATCCATATGTTAAGACTGGCTCTACATAACATTTAAGAACTCTTTTTCTTGTTACTATTGTCAAAAATGTATTACATAGTATCTTCCTCATTTTTTGGTAAGCTGCTTTTGCCTGAGCCATTCTGCATCTCACCTCTTTTGTACATCTTCCGTCTGAGGTTAACAAAGTTCCCAAATATTTAAATTCATTTACCTGTTCTAATATTGTTCCACTTGTCTTCATTTTGCACTGAGGTAATGTCTTTTTCTTTGTTGTTACCATTACCTCTGTCTTTTTGCTATTAAGAGGGCTGAGTCCTTTATTTTTGCTTTCTTTCTCTACAATGTCCAAAATTTCTTGTAACTCATTTTCACTCTTGGCGATTAAGACTATCATCAGCATACCTTATATTATTTATATTATGACCTCCAATTGTTATTCCAGGCATGTCCCTTATGGATCTTAAAATAATCTCACTATAAATGTTAAACAAATCTGGTGACAGCACACAACCTTGTCTAACACCCTGTTTTATTTGTTGAAACATTCCCAAATGGTTTCCAGTTCTTATGGCCGCTGATTGTTGTCAGTACATGTTCTTTATTATTCTTAGATCTTTCCTGTCTACGTTTATGCTTTCTAAAATTTTGATTATTTCTTGGTGCTTTACTTTGTCAAATGCCTTGGTGTAATCTATGAAACATAGGTATAGATCTGTTTTCACCTCTATGGCTCTTTCTGCTAAAGATCTTATGATATAAATGGCATTGCTTGTTCCTTTATCTCTAACAAAACCACACTGTTCAACGCTAATTTCTGGACTGATTTTGTTTTGCACTCTTCGCATGATGATTCTTAGTAATATCTTAGTCATGTGACTCATAAGGCTTATTGTGTGATGATCATCGCATTCAATCGCACCATATTTCTTTGGTAGGGCTATGAATATTGATTTGAGCATGTCGCCTGGTATATATCCGGTGTTGTAGATATCGTTCAATATTTTTATTATTAATTTCTATTCCAAAATCACCCATGGCTTCAATCTCATCTTTAGTTATATTATCTGGTCCAGGAGCTTTGCCTGCTTTCATATTGCGCAAGACATCTTCCACTTCTTCTCTGAGTATTTCTGGTCCTTCTCCAGTATCCTTTATATTTACTTCCGTTCGTTCATCATTATAAAGATCTTTAATGTATTCTGTCCATCGTTCCCTTTTGTTTTCTCGATCAATCAACAGTTCTCCTTCCTTTGATCTTAGACATCCATTTTTTATTGCGTTTTTCTTTCTTCACCAACAACAGCCCCAACATAATATTCTTCTCTATCCTAGACTATCTTAGTTTAGTTGCACGGATACAACGAATGTAACTATTAATTAATGCCCATTTTCTGTTCCATGTTACATCACAAAAACTATTAATGAATCCTGAGTTTCTGCTTCATTGTTTAATGTTACTGGAATCACAAAAGTTCATTGATTCTGACTTTCAGTTTAATGCTCTTTTCTTGGAATTAGTATCCGCTCCACCGCCTGTCCTAGCAATTCTTAAAGCGTATACAAACTGATTGTTTCTGTAAGATGTTGATTATAGATACATTTTCTTTTCTCTACTAAACCTTTTAGATCGACCAGATCCCTTTTCCACCTTTAGATTCCCCATTCTTTCAATATAAACATCATTGTTCCACCCTTTCTCCACCTCTTCTCTTAAGGATTGTAAAACAAACTTGGCCGTGTCCTTTTTGTCAAAAGTAAGGCCACACTCAGTGCCAAAGCTGCCAGCGAGCGTATCAGCTATTTCATTGCCATGTACACTAGCGACCTTATCGGCTATTTCATTGCCATGTACACCAGCGACCTTATCGGCTATTTCATTGCCATGTTAACTAGCGACCTTATCAGCTATTTCATTGCCATGTACACCAGCGACCTTATCGGCTATTTCATTGCCATGTTCACTAGCGACCTTATCGGCTATTTCATTGCCATGTACACTAGCGACCTTATCAGCTATTTCATTGCCATGTACACTAGCGACCTTATCAGCTATTTCATTGCCATGTACACCAGCGACCTTATCGGCTATTTCATTGCCATGTTAACTAGCGACCTTATCGGCTATTTCATTGCCATGTACACCAGCGACCTTATCGGCTATTTCATTGCCATGTACACCAGCGACCTTATCGGCTATTTCATTGCCATGTACACTAGCGACCTTATCGGCTATTTCATTGCCATGTTCACTAGCGACCTTATCGGCTATTTCATTGTCATGTTCACTAGCGACCTTATCGGCTATTTCATTGCCATGTTCACTAGCGACCTTATCGGCTATTTCATTGCCATGTTAACTAGCGACCTTATCAGCTATTTCATTGCCATGTTCACTAGCGACCTTATCAGCTATTTCATTGCCATGTTCACTAGCGACCTTATCAGCTATTTCATTGCCATGTTCACTAGCGACCTTATCAGCGATTTCATTGCCATGTTCACTAGCGACCTTATCAGCTATTTCATTGCCATGTACACTCGCGACCTTATCGACTATTTCATTGCCATGTTCACTAGCGACCTTATCGGCTATTTCATTGCCATGTTAACTAGCGACCTTATCGGCTATTTCATTGTCATGTTAACTAGCGACTTTATCGGCTATTTCATTGCCATGTACACTAGCGACCTTATCGGCTATTTCATTGCCATGTACACCAGCGACCTTATCGGCTATTTCATTGTCATGTACACAAACAAGCTTATCGGCTATTTCATTGTCATGTACACAAGCGACCTTATCGGCTATTTCATTGTCATGTACACTAGCGACCTTATCGGCTATTTCATTGCCATGTACACCAGCGACCTTATCGGCTATTTCATTGTCATGTACACAAGCGAGCTTATCGGCTATTTTATTGCCTTGTTCACTAGCAAGCTTATCGGCTATTTCATTGTCATGTACACCAGCGACCTTATCGGCTATTTCATTGCCATGTACACCAGCAACCTTATCGGCTATTTCATTGTCATGTACACCAGCGACCTTATCGGCTATTTCATTAACATGTACATCAGCGTGACCTGGACACCCATGTTAACGTGTTTACTTTGCAGTCATCCAAGATCTGTACCCACCCCTGCCGCAGACCCTGTCTGTGAATCTTCTGTAGAACATTTTACGTGTCGGTCACCAACACTGAGTGATCCACGTTCTGTGTAACCAACTATGTTATTGCCGCCGTTGCTGTTTCTATCTCCTTTCCCATGAAGGACACTTTAAAGCTATACCCGCCAGATTCCCTTGCCACTTCTGTGCTCTGTCGTGGTATGCCACAAAACCACAACCACTGCTTTGTCCGTGGAATACAGAACCATCTGTGTAGATGTTCGGATCTCTGTTTAGCGAACACCACATTACAGAAGGGTTGAATATACAATTTATTTCCGGTCTGTGATCGTTACCCTATGCTATAGTCATTGAGTACGCCTTCGTGTAAGACACTATCTATCTATCTATCTTTCGTTCGCCTGAAGCATTGTCTATATCTGCAATGTCGTTTCCTGTATAAATGTTACTGTCTTTTGTAATTCTTGCAGTGGCCCATATAGTTTTGTCTGTAGTGTTGTATCTATGGGCCAATGGATTTTCCTCAGTCTACTATATTCAGTGCAGTCTTGAAGTATGTGTTCAGCAGTCTGGGGCGCCTGTCCACATGTACAAGTAGTTGAGGTGCCGATCTTGAATTTTGTATACATGTGACTATGGAGTCGATTGTGTCCTGTTCTGAGACGTATAATGATAACTTGTTCATATCTATTCATATTATAAAAGGCATCCTGATTTGGGGCTTGTGGTCCTCTGATTGATTTGATTATCTGTTTCTTATGATGGTATGTAACAGGTGTATCTAGTTGTGTGCCTGTTGAACCTTCCTTTGCCAACTGATCTGCTTTCTCATTTCCTGGTATTCCACAGTGAGATGGGATCCACTGCAGGGCAACCCTGTGGTGCTTGCAGAGTTCAGTCAATAAGGTCTGCAGATGTGGTAATTTTCTGGATTGTAGTGCCTGGAGTACTGATCTTGCATCTGTCAAAAACACTACAGGCTGCGGGCTAAGATTAATGTTCAGCAGTTTTTCTATTGCTAACTTTATTGCTTGTATTTCTGCATCATAATTGTGACAATATTTCCCTGTTGCTATTTTATTCATATCCCTAGTGTTATTTGGGTATTCTATATATGCACCTGCTCCCCCATTTTTTACTGCATTCTGTGCTGATCCATCTGTATACACACGAATCCATAGGTCTTGTGGGTATTCTTCATCCAGGAAACTGAGAGTTATTGTTTTTCGCTGTAGACTATTCTGTTCCTCTTTATCAACTATTCCTTTCACTTCTGTCCGTATTTGAACTGATAATCCAGATTCCTCTGTCCAGGGAGTCTGTTCTGGTATGGGCAGTAGGGGGTTAACAGCTCTTGGCATGTCTGGTGTTTGTCTACTAATACGCTTGGCTTGGTGGATAAAACTGCTTCTCTTAAGTCGTCCCAATGCAAGATTTTGGAATCGGTCCTTCATTGGATGTCTCGGCATGCAAGCAAATTTTTCTGCCTGTATCAGCACCTTTGTGTCCCTCCGTTCTCTCAGTGCTGGTATCCTCCACAATTTCTCCATCTCTAATATTGGTGTTGATTTCATTGCTCCTGTGATGACCCTAAGTGCCTGGTTTTGTACTTTATCCAGTTCTTGAAGTGTGGTGTTTGATGCTGAACACCATGCAGATGATCCATATTCTAAATGTGGGCGTATACTCTGTTGGTAAACTTTACTGAGTATTTTCCCACTCGCACCCCACGTAGTTCCACACAGCTTTCTTAGAATAGCCAATTTTCTCCTTGCTTTTTGGGTTGCCTTATTTATCTGCTGTTTCCAAGATAGTTTGTTATCAAATGTAACTCCGAGATACGTAGCCTGTATGTCTTCTTTCACAGGCTCATTGTTTATATAGATGGCTCCTGCTTTTTGTTTTGGGGAAAGAGTGAAAAGTGTAGTACTGCATTTGTCTGTATTGATGCTGATACACCATCTATTTGTCCATGAATTCAGTGCATTCATAGCTCTTTGTAACAATTTGGAGGCCACTGTTGCATACTCCTCTGTGCACCACATTACCAAGTCATCTGCATACATTGCCACTTTGATACCATGTGGTAGTTCAGTAACTAGGTCATTGATGTAGATCAGAAAAAGTGTTGGAGATAGTACCCCTCCCTGTGGAACGCCCTGGCGCAGTAAGACCTTCTTACTCTTAAGACCATCCAGTTGCACTCTGGCTCTCCTGTTATGCAGGTATGCTTTGACCCATTTGTACATCCTGCCATTTACTCCATAATTTCTCAGTTTCTTCAAAAGCCCTTCCTTCCATACCTTATCAAATGCTTTCTTTAGGTCTATCCATGCTGCTAGTACCAGTTTCTTTTCTTGAAACGCATCCTCAATTTCCTGGGAAAGATAGGTTGCCTGATCTTCGGTAGAGTAACACTGTCTAAAGCCTGCTTGTTGTGGGACAAGGAGATTTTCACTTTCCAGGTACCACTGCAGTCTGAGATTGATTATACGTTCCATTGTTTTACACAAACAGCTTGTAAGGCTGATTGGTCTATAGCTGGATGTCATTGAACCATCTTTTCCTGGCTTTAGTAATGGTATCATAATTGCTTCTCTCCATGCCTGTGGCACTTTACCTGTGATCCAGCAAATGTTGTAGATCTGCAGTAGTTTTGCTTTAGCTGCAGTTCCCAAGTTCTTAATCATTTCATTAGACACTCCATCACTACCTGGTGACTTTTTCATTTTTAATTTGGATATTGCCAGCTCTAGCTCTCTTTGTGTAATGGGTATTTCCATGACTTCATGTGCAGTCTCTTCTTGTCTTGCATTTTGTTGTTTTAGACGGGTCTCTTGACGTTTCTCTAGGCTAATTTCAATATTGTTGTCATTTGCAAAGGAGTCTGCAAAGTGATTTGCTGCATGTTTACCTGTTAGAATGTTTCCATCCTTCTTCAGTGTAATTTTTGTGTTCCCTTCTGTACCCTCATCATTCAGCTGTTTTACAAGCTTCCACACTTTTCTTGTGTCTTGTTCTAGATTCATGTACTCTGTTTTCTCTTTCCAACTTCTCCGTCTGGCTTGTAGTTTAGCCCATTGAAATTTGGCTTTAGCATGCTGATAGTTATTGTGGTGTTCCTGGCAGGGGTTATTTTCTGCTTGTTTTCGAGATGTTTCCATGTCATTGTGCAGTTGCTCTGGAATCACAAAAGTTCATTGATTCTGACTTTCAGTTTAATGCTCTTTTCTTGGAATTAGTATCCGCTCCACCGCCTGTCCTAGCAATTCTTAAAGCGTATACAAACTGATTGTTTCTGTAAGATGTTGATTATAGATACATTTTCTTTTCTCTACTAAACCTTTTAGATCGACCAGATCCCTTTTCCACCTTTAGATTCCCCATTCTTTCAATATAAACATCATTGTTCCACCCTTTCTCCACCTCTTCTCTTAAGGATTGTAAAACAAACTTGGCCGTGTCCTTTTTGTCAAAAGTAAGGCCACACTCAGTGCCAAAGCTGCCAGCGAGCGTATCAGCTATTTCATTGCCATGTACACTAGCGACCTTATCGGCTATTTCATTGCCATGTACACCAGCGACCTTATCGGCTATTTCATTGCCATGTTAACTAGCGACCTTATCAGCTATTTCATTGCCATGTACACCAGCGACCTTATCGGCTATTTCATTGCCATGTTCACTAGCGACCTTATCGGCTATTTCATTGCCATGTACACTAGCGACCTTATCAGCTATTTCATTGCCATGTACACTAGCGACCTTATCAGCTATTTCATTGCCATGTACACCAGCGACCTTATCGGCTATTTCATTGCCATGTTAACTAGCGACCTTATCGGCTATTTCATTGCCATGTACACCAGCGACCTTATCGGCTATTTCATTGCCATGTACACCAGCGACCTTATCGGCTATTTCATTGCCATGTACACTAGCGACCTTATCGGCTATTTCATTGCCATGTTCACTAGCGACCTTATCGGCTATTTCATTGTCATGTTCACTAGCGACCTTATCGGCTATTTCATTGCCATGTTCACTAGCGACCTTATCGGCTATTTCATTGCCATGTTAACTAGCGACCTTATCAGCTATTTCATTGCCATGCTCACTAGCGACCTTATCAGCTATTTCATTGCCATGTTCACTAGCGACCTTATCAGCTATTTCATTGCCATGTTCACTAGCGACCTTATCAGCGATTTCATTGCCATGTTCACTAGCGACCTTATCAGCTATTTCATTGCCATGTACACTCGCGACCTTATCGACTATTTCATTGCCATGTTCACTAGCGACCTTATCGGCTATTTCATTGCCATGTTAACTAGCGACCTTATCGGCTATTTCATTGTCATGTTAACTAGCGACTTTATCGGCTATTTCATTGCCATGTACACTAGCGACCTTATCGGCTATTTCATTGCCATGTACACCAGCGACCTTATCGGCTATTTCATTGTCATGTACACAAACAAGCTTATCGGCTATTTCATTGTCATGTACACAAGCGACCTTATCGGCTATTTCATTGTCATGTACACTAGCGACCTTATCGGCTATTTCATTGCCATGTACACCAGCGACCTTATCGGCTATTTCATTGTCATGTACACAAGCGAGCTTATCGGCTATTTTATTGCCTTGTTCACTAGCAAGCTTATCGGCTATTTCATTGTCATGTACACCAGCGACCTTATCGGCTATTTCATTGCCATGTACACCAGCAACCTTATCGGCTATTTCATTGTCATGTACACCAGCGACCTTATCGGCTATTTCATTAACATGTACATCAGCGTGACCTGGACACCCATGTTAACGTGTTTACTTTGCAGTCATCCAAGATCTGTACCCACCCCTGCCGCAGACCCTGTCTGTGAATCTTCTGTAGAACATTTTACGTGTCGGTCACCAACACTGAGTGATCCACGTTCTGTGTAACCAACTATGTTATTGCCGCCGTTGCTGTTTCTATCTCCTTTCCCATGAAGGACACTTTAAAGCTATACCCGCCAGATTCCCTTGCCACTTCTGTGCTCTGTCGTGGTATGCCACAAAACCACAACCACTGCTTTGTCCGTGGAATACAGAACCATCTGTGTAGATGTTCGGATCTCTGTTTAGCGAACACCACATTACAGAAGGGTTGAATATACAATTTATTTCCGGTCTGTGATCGTTACCCTATGCTATAGTCATTGAGTACGCCTTCGTGTAAGACACTGCTACAATAGCCAATTTTTTTAGTTGGCTGCGTGGCAGTGTGCCAAGCGTTCGGCTACTCGTGGCAAGGCGCGGTGCCACTGAGTACGGGTGCGATCCCGCTTCGGACCATATATTGTTCTTCGTTTTTTTCTATTGTTGTTTGTCTGTCAATTTTTCCGAGTGCTAACACATACTCCTTTGTTCTATTATTCACCACATTACAGAAGCCTTGTTTTGGGTTCATGAGTCCTGTAATTGC
Source organism: Megaustenia siamemsis (assembly GCA_032433765.1). Taxonomy (NCBI): domain Eukaryota; kingdom Metazoa; phylum Mollusca; class Gastropoda; order Stylommatophora; family Ariophantidae; genus Megaustenia; species Megaustenia siamemsis. The sequence goes on along the minus strand of JAVIAB010000106.1, from coordinate 73,803,243 downwards.
CTATCCATTTTTGCTCCTTCGCGACTGTGTACATACGTCATAATCTTATCTGCAAAGGGAGAGTACGCACCCGGTCCGACACTATTTTTAGTGGTGCTATCCTGGCAGTGTGTATATTAACAAAGCAGATTTTTTTTCTTTTCGTTCGCCAGTTTTTACTTCTGACGAAGTACCTAGAGACTAGGACCTGGATTTTGCGTGTTAATGCATTTTTCCCTGGCAGTCGTGTGCGCAGGGGTCCCTCGCCGTACAAGCAGATAACTCCGACTTCGGAGGTACTCATATTTTTTTCCGTCGATGAGTAATTGACGTTTCAAGCCGGGCCTCGCTGCTGAGACTAGGGGTGGTTGCCGCAGAGAGAAATCATAAATAAAAATCTCAACCGGGGTAGCCGGGATTTGAACCCACAACCTCTCTGTCTCGAGGCCGGCTCTTGCCTCGAGACCAACCAGTCCCCATAAACTCAAATATTAAAGCCCTCATTACAAATTAATGCGATAACAGCAGCAATGTGTCTGTCTGTATTATTGATTTATTTGCGGGTCATCATCACTGTACTCCGAACATGTCCATAAGTGCTCAGATCCTCTCCTCATCAGTCCCGCAGTGTCCAGCGACTAACGACTCCAGTTCCATAGGTGCTCAGATCCTCTCCTCATCAGTCCCGCAGTGTCCAGCGACTAACGACTCCAGTTCCATAGGTGCTCAGATCCTCTCCTCATCAGTCCCGCAGTGTCCAGCGACTAACGACTCCAGTTCCATAGGTGCTCAGATCCTCTCCTCATCAGTCCCGCAGTGTCCAGCGACTAACGACTCCAGTTCTGTGTTGGTTGATGTCTTCTTACACGCCCACCAAGTTTCTCGTTTCTGGCTGTGCCCATCTTAACTCCCATCTCTTTCATCCGAAGGAGTGACGTGGTCTCATGGTTATCGAAGTTCTTTGCCATTCCCACATCTCGGAGGGCATTGATGACGTCTGCGTCTCTTGCAGGAACAATATGTTAAAATCGTAAACAAAGTAGTCAAGAACCGGCCGTCTCCGCACTGGTGCAGTTCCAGTATCCAACGTTGAGATAATCCCTGCTGTTTATTGGTTTGATCTTACTCACTGACAATAGTTCATTGATGCTGATTTTCTTTTTGATGTTAACCATCACACCTATCAATTAATGCTGACTGGGACTTCCGGTTAATATGGCGGATAGGCGACTGGAACCGTTGAGGCACTGTCTGAAAAGTGCTCCTTGTTGCAGTTTCCTCATATTCCAAGTCCGGCTTACTGCAGAGTCACCGAGTTTAGTGCTCTGTGCACACCGTGAGCTGTGCTTTTCATCCGGATAGTGTTTCTATATTCAGATTGCTTACTATGAATGATGATATTGTATGACGAAGGACAGTTCAGCTACATTCACTTTCGGTGCCGCTTGGCCTTATGTCTTTTGGTGTGTGCTGTAGCTGCTATGATAGGGACTGCAGCTGCCTTTCTTTGCTTGGATCCTTCAATGAGATGTTAGTTCGGATGATTCCACTGGCACGGGCGGTTGAGCAATTATGGATTTTAATTCGTTTGCAGTGATACCGGGGCCTTCGAATAACATTAACTATAATGTTAACTGCATACACACTGTTTGATTGTTTAGTTAACAATTGTCGACATTACACCATCGCAACTATTATTTTAAACTCCCGGCGTACGTTCTGAAAGTGTGGCTCCTGTCCTTTACTCTGTTAGCAGTTCCAGTAACTACATAAGCTCAATAACCTCTGGATTAGTTCATGTTCTAAAGTGGAATCTCTCCCTAAACCCCACCCCTTCTGCAGGACTTTGTGTATGGATACCAGCGCTGGAACGTGAGCTTCGTGAGGACTGATCGACACATCGGAGCCTTTCTTAAGCTTCAGACACCGTCCCAGGGGCTGCGCTGTAAGATTGACTTCTCGTTCACTGTGGTCAACAGGTGAGCATTTTTGTTAGTGGCTACATTAGATTTGTTGATGTCAATTGATTATTTCTCTGTCAGTGGCTACATTAGATTTGTTGATGTCAATTGATTATTTCTCTGTCAGTGGCTACATTAAATTTGTCAGAGTGAACCAATCATTTCTATTCCAGTGGCTACATTAGATTTGTCATTGTTAACTAAAATTCCCATGTATGTGGCTACGTTAGATATGTCATAGTCAATCAATCATTTTTCTGTCAGTGGCTACATTCGATCTGTCAAAGTCAACCAATAAGTTCTATTTCAGTGGCTACATTGGATCTGCCATAGTCAACCAATAATTTATATTTTAGTGACTACATTGGATCTACCATAGTCAACCAATAATTTCTATTTTAGTGACTACATTGGATCTACCATAGTCAACCAACAGTTTCTATTTCAGTGGCTATATTCGATCTGCCATAGTCAACCAATAATTTCTATTTCAGTGTCTACATTGGATCAATCATAGTCAACCAATAATTTCTATTTCAGTGTCTACATTGGATCAATCATAGTCAACCAATAATTTCTATTTCAGTGTCTACATTGGATCAATCATAGTCAACCAATAATTTCTATTTCAGTGTCTACATTGGATCAATCATAGTCAACCAATAATTTCTATTTCAATATCTACATTGGATCAATCATAGTCAACCAATAATTTCTATTTCAGTGTCTACATTGGATCAATCATAGTCAACCAATAATTTCTATTTCAGTGTCTACATTGGATCAATCATAGTCAACCAATAATTTCTATTTCAGTGTCTACATTGGATCAATCATAGTCAACCAATAATTTCTATTTCAGTGTCTACATTGGATCAATCATAGTCAACCAATAATTTCTATTTCAGTGGCTACATTGGATCAATCATAGTCAAACAATAATTTCTATTTCAGTGGCTACATTGGATCAATCATAGTCAAACAATAATTTCTATTTCAGTGTCTACGTTGGATCAATCATAATCAACCAATAATTTCTATTTCAGTGTCTACATTGGATCAATCATAGTCAACCAATAATTTCTATTTCAGTGGCTACATTGGATCAATCATAGTCAAACAATAATTTCTATTTCAGTGGCTACATTGGAACAATCATAGTCAACCAACAGTTTCTATTTCAGTGGCTACATTCGATCTGCCATAGTCAACCAATAATTTCTATTTCAGTGTCTACATTGGATCAATCATAGTCAACCAATAATTTCTATTTCAGTGGCTACATTGGATCAATCATAGTCAACCAATCTTTTTTTTTTGTTAGTGGCTACATTAGATATGTCATTGTTAGCCAATCAATTCTTTGTTAGTGGCTACATTAGATATGTCATTGTTAGCCAATGAATTCTTTGTTAGTGGCTACATTAGATATGTCATTGTTAGCCAATGAATTCTTTGTTAGTGGCTACATTAGATATGTCATTGTTAGCCAATCAATTCTTTGTTAGTCGCTATATTATATTTCTCGTCTGCCAATAATGTCTTCGTAAAACTTCATACAAGTTACGCCACCTTAAGTGGTTCCTATTCTATATATCACCACATTTATTTAATATGTATAGTGATATTATTTTAGGATCCATAAGGGGCATGCCTGGAATAACAATTGGAGGTCATAATATAAATAATCTCAGGTATGCGGATGATACAGTCTTAATCGCTAAGAATGAAAATGAGTTACAAGAAATGTTAGGCATAGAAAAGCAAAAATAAAGGACTCAGCATTAATAGCAAATAAGACAGAAGTCTTTTAAAAAAAGACGTGAAAAGAAGTGATTAAAAAAAAGACATCACAGGAATGCACAATAAAGACAAGTGGAACAATATTAAAACAAGTAAATGAATTTAAATATATGGGAAGAATGTCAACCTCAGATGGTAGATGTACAACAGAGGTGAGATGGTAGATGTACAACAGAGGTGAGATGGTAGATGTACAACAGGTGAGATGGTAGATGTACAACAGAGGTGAGATGGTAGATGTGAGATGGTAGATGTACAACACAGGTGAGATGAGATGGTAGATGTACAACAGAGGTGAGATGGTAGATGTACAACAGAGGTGAGATGCTGAATGGCTCAGGCAAAAACAGTTATCCCCCAAAAATGAGGAAAATACTGTGTAATCCATTTTTGACAATAGAAACAAGAAAAAAGTTCTTAAATGTTTTTTAGAGCCAGTCTTAACATATGGATGTGATTCATATTGTCAACAGACAAGAAAATCACTGGAGTCTGTAGAAATGTGGTTTTATAGAAGAATGTTGAGAATACCATGGACAGCTGAAAAGAGTAATTAAAACGTTCTGAATGAAGCCAAATCAAAAAGAGAGCTAACTTCCAATATTAGGAAGAAACAATCATCATTTTTTGGCCATGTAATGAGAAGAGAACAACTGGAATATATTGTAACAACTGGGAAAATTGAGGGACGAAGAGATAGAGGGGGGGGGGGGAGATACCAGACAGCTTAAGAGAATGGCTTGGCAGAAGGTCAAGTACAAAAATTACAAATAACTGTCGAGATCGAAAGTTGTGGAGAGACATGCTCACCTACGCCAGTAAGCATGGTACCTGATTATGATGATGATTCTATATGTATACCTTAAAACAGAGGTAGGCAACATACGGCCAGCGTTCCAGAATCGGCCCGACAAGCTATTTTGACCGGCCCTTGTGCTTGACTTGAAAATAGATTTATACTCCATTCTCTGAAGTAAAAATAGATAAATAAATAAACAGTAACACACAATTGCACAAACACTAACCGGTAAGCTTTCTATTAATAATTTATTCTGGAACTTGCGCCGCCCCCCCCCCTCCTTCTTTACCTGTTTCTGTCTAATCCCTCTCTCTTTCATTCCACTCTCTTTTCTGTCTTCCACTCTCCACCACTAAAAATATTTTGTTATATTACAATCGCTTGTAAATGCAAATTAGGTCATTTATAAAATGGCTTCATTAAGTGATGGTATCTGGCTCTCGACGTCTTTATAGTTTTCAGATCTGGCCATAGTGCTGAAGTCGGATGTGTTGGGCCGAAAGGCGCAACTATAACAGTTATACTGCAAACCACAACACAACGCAGACACGTCCACTTAACGTCCTCTTAAGGGCGGATGACGAAGAGGAATTCTAGTCTACGAATACTCTAGAATACTTTAGTCATCGGGCGAACGTAAGTAAATAAGATCTGGCCATGAAAAAATAAAAAGGAGCCCACCCATGGCTTTTAAACATTGCTTTAAAAAAATAATAACTGGCCTTCAAAACGCAAAAATCTGGCAGTCCACGTGATGTCGCTGAATTCGTGCTCGCCCGCTGGACTTAATCCGATAAAAATGACATTTCCACAAAAACAGGAAAGATATCTTGTGCAAAACTCTTCAGCCTTGTGAAGAGTCTCACTCACAGATCATCCCAGACAATCCCCGCTGGATATTTTGCTCACATTTTTCACATACTTTGAACAGCTCAATAGTGAGAGTTGATCTCCATATTGTCAATTCTAATATTTTGCGGGCAAACTGTTGGAGACTTGTTTTTTATTTATTTATTATTTTTAAAATGCTACTTGCTCTTTTTGCAACGTTTTTCTTTCTGCTTTCATTACTTCTCTATTATCATTTGTTTCTCATCCTCGTGTTATTGTAATGCTCTATTATAATTTGTTTCTCATTTTCTACTTATATTACTGCTCTGTTAACATTTTAGATCTCCCGGTTAATATGGCGACCGGAACTGTTATAGGTTGTGTCTGAAAAGTATGTATTGTTGCAGTTTCCTCATATTCCAAGTCTGACTTGCTGTAGGAGCTACTGAGTTAAGTGCGCTGTGCACACCGTGATCTGTGAGTTTCGTCCGTTTTGATCATGTTTCGTTATTCCAATTGTTTACGATGAATGATGATATCGCATGACGGGGAACAGATGGCTGTGTTCACTTTCTGTGCGGTTTCGCCTTATGTCTTACGGCTTGTGCTGTGACTGCTATGATGGGGACTACAGCTACATTTCTTTGTTTGGGAGATGAGATATTAATTCGGATGGTTCCACTGGTACTGGCGGTTGAGCAAATATGGATTTTAACTCGTTTGCAGTGATGCCCAGGCCTTCCATAACCAAAAATCATTACATTTGTAATCTTTTTGTTATCTTACTGTTCCGTTAACTCATCTACCTATATCACTGTGATATTAATGTTTCTTTCCCCTGTTCTCTTAATAATACTTGTTCTGTTTCCTATTTTATCTCTTTCTCTTTTTTAACTATCGGCTTTTCAGTCTGGACCTTTTTCTTTGAGTGTATGTCATTTTCGAGATACAACACAGATGATGTCGCTTGATAGGACACAGAGTTCTGAACCAACTGAGAGTTTTACACGATAAGCCCTTTTTTGGAATTCCCAGGGAAAGAGACAAAGAGAATGACTAAAATATTCTTTAAGAATACAGATGGAAACAAAGGAAGAGAATGGGGAAGACATGACATGATTTTAAAATAATGGCAAGAAACAGAATTGCTTGGAAAAGTGTTTGTTAAAAACCTATGTTCCACAGGGAGCTGAAAGTGTTTGTTGAAGACCTATGTTCCACAGGGAGCTGAAAGTGTTTGTTGAAGACCTATGTTCCACAGGGAGCTGAAAGTGTTTGTTGAAGACCTATGTTCCACAGGGAGCTGAAAGTTTTTGTTAAAAACCTATGTTCCACAGGGAGCAGAAAGTGTTTGTTGAAAACCTATGCTCCACAGGGAGCTGAAAGTGTTTGTTAAAAACCTATGTTCCACAGGGAGCTGAAAGTGTTTGTTGAAAACCTATGCTCCACAGGGAGCTGAAAGTGTTTGTTGAAAACCTATGTTCCACAGGGAGCTGAAAGTGTTTGTTGAAAACCTATGCTCCACAGGGAACTGAAAGTGTTTGTTGAAAACCTATGCTCCACAGGCAGCTGAAAGTGTTTGTTGAAGACCTATGTTCCACAGGGAGCTGAAAGTGTTTGTTGAAGACCTATGTTCCACAGGGAGCTGAAAGTGTTTGTTGAAGACCTATGTTCCACAAGGAGCTGAAAGTGTTTGTTAAAAACCTATGTTCCACAGGGAGCTGAAAGTGTTTGTTGAAAACCTATGCTCCACAGGGAGCTGAAAGTGTTTGTTGAAACCCTATGCTCCACAGGGAGCTGAAAGTGTTTGTTGAAGACCTATGCTCCACAGGGAGCTGAAAGTGTTTGTTGAAAACCTATGCTCCACAGGGAGCTGAAAATGTTTGTTGAAGACCTATGCTCCACAGGGAGCTGAAAGTGTTTGTTGAAGACCTATGCTCCACAGGGAGCTGAAAGTGTTCGTAGAAGACCTATGCTCCACAGGGAGCTGAAAGTGTTTGTTGAAGACCTATGCTCCACAGGGAGCTGAAAATGTTTGTTGAAGACCTATGCTCCACAGGGAGCTGAAAGTGTTTGTTGAAGACCTATGCTCCACAGGGAGCTGAAAGTGTTCGTAGAAGACCTATGCACCACAGGAAGCTGAAAATGTTTGTTGAAGACCTATGCTCCACAGGGAGCTGAAAGTGTTTGTTGAAGACCTATGCTCCACAGGGAGCTGAAAGTGTTTGTTGAAGACCTATGCTCCACAGGGAGCTGAAAGTGTTTGTTGAAGACCTATGTTCCACAAGGAGCTGAAAGTGTTTGTTAAAAACCTATGTTCCACAGGGAGCTGAAAGTGTTTGTTGAAAACCTATGCTCCACAGGGAGCTGAAAGTGTTTGTTGAAAACCTATGCTCCACAGGGAGCTGAAAGTGTTTGTTGAAAACCTATGCTCCACAGGGAGCTGAAAGTGTTTGTTGAAGACCTCCACAGGGAGCTGAAAGTGTTTGTTGAAGACCTCCACAGGGAGCTGAAAGTGTTTGTTGAAGACCTCCACAGGGAGTTGGAATAAAGAAAGATGCCCTTCTCTGCCATCAACTTGTATGTTTCATCTCGGTTAGTAAGATGCCGTCTATTTGATACTCTCTCGTCTCGAAGTCACGTCTCTCTGCTTATTTTTCTCATTCCGAAACGGTCGATTATCCAGTGTCGGCCTGGTTAAAAGTATCAGATTATTTCCCCCATTTTAAAGTCTGTTTGTCAAAACACTCATTCATTTTCTAAGCAAGAGTGACTTTCTCTTGGACTATGAATCATCGTCATTTTGCCCCGTCTCTGCATCAAAGGCTGGCTATCATCATCATCATCATCATCATCACTGAGTGCCATCTCCGCAACGAAGGTTGGCTACCATGGAGCGCCATTCTGCTCTGTCTCTTGCTTTGATGGTGCAGGTTGTCACAGGCTGATTTGTCCATCTTTTGATGCTAGTCTTGGTCTGCCTCTTTTACCTTGTATTTTTCCTTCCAAGATTACTTTTAGTAGGCTGTTGTGTCTATTAACATGGCCCAAAAATCGCATATGTCTTGTTTGAATTGAGTTAGTAGTTCTCTTTTCATTTTTAGTTGTTTTAAGACTTCTTCATTTGTTTTCTTTTCCTTCCATCCAATTCTACATATTCTTCTATATATCACATTTCAAAGGCTTCAATTCTCTGTTCTGTTTTCTTGTCTATTGTCCATGTTTCCTGGCTATCATAGATCGCCATTTCACCCTGACTTCTGTCTTCATAGTATACTCTCTCGTTGTTTGCCTGTCAGTTTCTTGATGTTGTCAGTCCAGTCCTTGTTTGACGTTTACTGAAGTTATTTTCTCTTGTGGAATAAATCTTCGCCTTCTTGGCGTTTACCAAATAAGCGGGCGTCAAGTTCACGACAAAGCCACGACATTAGCACAATTAGGCCCCACACCTCTGTCCTCGGCATAAGTAGATTTTTAAACAATTTTTTGGTGGGAAAGCTCAAGTACATGCGACCTGGATTCACAATAGCACTGTCGGGGCACCACCGACTGACCAACACCCAACAGTCCTACCTCTTCTTGGCCTCCCCGGTAACAACCGGGGTCTACTAAACAGGCTGGCTAACATAACCCATGATCGTCGTGTTCCCTGTAATGGTACGGGTTCGATCCTGCTTCGGACCATATATTGTTCTTTCTTTTTTTTTCTGTTGTTGATTATTTGTCATTTTTTTCCGAGTGCTGTAAACATACCTCTTCCTCTGAATTGATTCGCTGATTATCGTCTCGGAAGTTTTCCTCTATAATAATATTCATTTATTATTATTTTTCTCCATGTAGTGGTGACTGTTGCTGATATAGAGGACCTAGTTTTGGAAATATCTCTCGGCTATGCTAGGAGTTTCCCAGCACATCCTGGGACTAGACGAACTCCAACTTCTCCAGTAAAAGTCGCGAATGTCAAGAAAGCCATTAAGACCTGGTACATCAATGAGTCAAATGGCTGTATCCACCCGTGACACGTGACGCCAGTAACAGTCTTTCCTGTGTAGCTGTTATTTTTGACCTACTCTTTTCCGAATTGAACAGCCAAGGACTCTCTAGCGTGCGCAGAATGCACACGGGTTCTCCTGCTTTTCGCTGTTTTGCGAAGAGTCTAGATATCGGATCTCTCTACCCATAGATCAGGGGAGGGTAAAGCCACGAAGAAACCACAGCTTCATTTTTTTTTTATGTCTCCACCACCTGTTGCGAGATTTGAACCCGGGACCTATGTGTCCAGAGGCAGTCGCCTTACCTCTAGACCCCTCTCCCCCAGATGACTTTCACTAGTTTGTTTTGTCTCTTATATGTCAATAAAAACATTAATTTGTCTTGCACAAATTGAACTAAATAATTCTTCCTTCGTAGTTCAAAACTTCACTATTTGTTTTCTTCTCTGGGCACCTAATTCCCTCCCTCCTTCCCCCCCCCCCCCCTATAAACTCTCATTTCAATATTATTAAGACTTCTTCTTCGTGCACCTTTAGGCGTCTATAGTAGTATAGTATGGTGTATCAGGTTAGCATTGAGGCGCTAAATTAACAAAGATATATAGGGAGGCGCGCGGCGCGCCTCTCGCGCGAAATGTACACGAGAATCAAGGGGAGTTAATCGGTCGTGCGGTGGTGTGACCCCTCGTGCGGCGGGCGCGTGGTGACCCCTCGGTGCTCCGGCGGTCGGCGTGACCCCTCGACGCTCCGCGTGCCCCTCGTGATCGGTGACACGTAGTTGTTTCATTCGTTTATTGTTGAGGAATGTCGGTGTTCAATGGTTTACTGATCGTCTCGTGATGTATCGCTTATCGTTGTTAAGTCAATTGCTTATTGTTGTCAAGAATGTGGACTAATGTATTGAAAGTGGTTAAAATGTTTATGACGTGTCGATGTGGTATTTGTTGATGGTCATTGTTAGGAAAACCGCGTGGGGTATCGCTTATTGTTGTGAAGTTAAGCGCTTATTGTTGTCAAGAATGTGGTATTTTTAAAATGTTGAATGAATAATTAAAGGAGGTTATTTTAAATGTTGGAGAACCGCGTGTTGCAGTAAAGATAAATAGTAATAAAACTGAATTTACATTAAAAAATACGAAATGTTTCAAAACGTTAAGAAATATAGTTAAATGTGATAAAACTGATTTTTTAAAAATGCGAAATAATAAAAACTATGAAAAAATAAGTTAACTGTAAATGCTGACGGAAAACTGTATGTTAAGTAAAGAAATTGGAATGACACGGCAGCTTTTGTTGACTGGGCGGCTAGTGGTACTTGATGATGGCTATTGTTAGGAAAAATCGCTTATTATTGTCAAGGAATCGTGGTGGTATTGTTGTCGACGAATATTGGTCATTGTTAGGAAAAATATGCTGACGGTCATTGTTAGGCATGTGACTGAAACTGCGTGTTTAGACTTAAAGTGACCGGGCGGCTAGACGTACTTGATGATGGCTATTATTAGGAAAAATCGCTTATTATTGTCAAGGAATCGTGGTGGTATCGTTGTCGACGAATATTGGTCATTGTTAGGAAAAATATGCTGACGGTCATTGTTAGGCATGTGACTGAAACTGCGTGTTTAGGCTTAAAGTTAGGTAGAGGCATGTGACTAGGGGTGGTATTGTTGTTATTTTAAATACTGGTAAAGTAACTAAAGAATTTGGTTAAATGATGGTGTACTGTTGTGAAGTTGATAGTCGCGCTGGACTACGGTATTGTTGTCAAGAATATGCTGACTGAAAATATAGTAAAGTTAGATGACGCGGTAGGTTATTTTAAATGTTGGAAAACCACGTGTTATAATAAAGTTAAATAGTAATAAAACTGCATTTACATTAAAATATACGAAAATTTTCATTTTCAAAAATGAAATGCTCGCGGTATAATAAAATATTACTCTAAATTAAATTTGAATGAACGCGAAATAATAAAATATACTTAAAAAACTTTAAGAAATTATGTTTCAAAACGAAAAAATTAAAGTTGAATGAGTGCGAAATAATAAAATATTCTTAAATAAAAAGAAATGTTAAGAAATTATATTTCAAAACGATAAAATTAAAGTTCATCTTAAATACTTAAAAGAAGGGGAAATTTATTTACATTTAAAATGAACGCGAAACTTATTTTAAATGAAAGAACATTTAAAATATAGGTGAAACGATACGAATTATAATAAAATTGAAACGTATAAGAAAATTTGTGAAATATTAATGTTAAAAATCGCAAATATTTAAAGTTAAATACTTAAATAAAGGGAAATTAAAAAATATAGGCGAATGTATTTATTTTAAAAAAATTGTTTCAAAAAGGTTAAGAAGTTAAATGTGATAAAACTGATTTTTTTTAAAAATACGAAATAAAAGCTATGAAAAAATTAAAGGTGAATGAACGTGAAATAATAATATATTCTTAAATAAACGGCGGGGACTAAAGGACGACACGCAAATGCCTACGCTATGTTGTTAGTGAAGGTTATTTTAAAAGGTTGTTTATTATAAAAAATGTAGGTCATTGTTAGGCATGTGACACCACGTGCTCAGTTATTTTAGTTGCTGATAGAAAACCGCATACTAAAGTTTGGGTTATATTATGGTATAATAACATATTTAAGAAACATTAAGAAATACGTAAAGTTAAATTAACGCGAATTAATAAAACTAAAATTTATTTACACAAAAAAAAATAATAATACAACTAAAATACGAATTTATTTACATTAAAAAATAAAAAAAACTAAAATTGGAATTTATTTACACTAAAAATACGAAATTTGTAAAAATCACAAAATTAAATGTGGATGAACGCGAAATATTATTCTTAAGAATTACTTAAAGTCAAAAGGTTCGCGAATTAATAAAACCTATTTAAAAAAAAAAAAATAAATAAGCGTCCGAATCTGAGAAATTTATTTACATTTTAAAATATTATTCTTAAAAAATACTTTAAGTTTAAGGTTCGCAAATTAATCAACCCTAAAAATACGAGTCCGACCGACTCTGAGCTCTCTACCTAAGTAAGTGTCCGAAATCAGGCAACCAGATTTTTAACACACGGCCAGATTTTTCTACTAGTCAATAGTACGATAGTAGATTCATCTGAGCGTTACCTACCCAAATTTGGTCATGAAACTTGTACCTACCCAAATTTGGGCATGAAACTTGTACCTACCCAAAGTTGCGCATGCGGCTTGATACCACGTGACCATGTCGCATGAATAGTGCTAACCGGCCACAGCCAACGCGCACTTGTGACCGATCACATGACATGGCTTCTACCTGGCTAGTAGTCGTTCGTTAGTAGACACCTGTGATCACGAAAATTAGTTGCTGCCGAGACGTACCCAATATTAAAGTTAATTAAAGATGGTTGAACAAGTGTATTTCTATAACACATCGACGTCAAATCGTGAGTAGAAATATTTAAACAGGGAAATATAAGAAAGTAATATATATATATATATATATTTAATTATTATTTTTTTTGTAAAGTTGTGAAATGTTAAGAAATTATATTTCAAAACGATAAAATTAAAGTTCATCTTAAAAGAAGGGGAAATTTATTTACATTTAAAATGAACGCGAAACTTATTTTAAATGAAAGAACATTTAAAATATAGGTGAAACGATACGAATTATAATAAAATTGAAATGTATAAGAAAATTTGCGAAATATTAATGTTAAAAATCGCAAATATTTAAAGTTAAATACTTAAATAAAAGGAAATTAAAAAATATAGGCGAATGTATTTATTTTTAAAAAAAATTGTTTCAAAACGTTAAGAAGTTAAATGTGATAAAACTGCTTTTTAAAAAATACGAAATAAAAACTATGAAAAAATTAAAGGTGAATGAACGTGAAATAATAATATATTCTTAAATAAACGGCGGGGATTAAAGGACGACACGTAAATGCCTATGCTATCTTGTTAGTGAAGGTTATTTTAAAAGTTTGTTTATTATAAAAAAAATGTAGGTCATTGTTAGGCATGTGACACCACGTGCTCAGTTTATTTTAGTTGCTGATAGAAAACCGCATACTAAAGTTTGGGTTATATTACGGTATAATAAAATATTTAAGAAACATTAAGAAATACGTAAAGTTAAATTAACGCGAATTAATAAAACTAAAATTTATTTACCCAAAAAAAAAAAATAATAATACAACTAAAATACGAATTTATTTACATTAAAAAATAATAAAACTAAAATTAGAATTTATTTACACTAAAAATACGAAAATGTGTCAAAACCACAAAATTAAATGTGGATGAACGCGAAATATTATTCTTAAGAATTACTTAAAGTCAAAAGGTTCGCGAATTAATCTCTCTCTCGCTCTTTCACATTCAAGGTAAATCAAGTCAAATAAAAAACAAATTTCATAAAAGTTAGTTCGATAGTCAAAAAGTTAGTACCATAATCAAAACAGTTAGAGCCAACTTGCTTTTATCTTCCTTTCTTATAATCGGTTTGCTTTATGTTAAGGGATACAACAACACCCTCTATATTTTATCGACTTTTTTTCTAACACAGGTTCCTAGGTTTATACCCTTCCCTCCTAGGTTTCTGTCCTTGTTTCCTAACACTACTTCCTAGGTTTCTGACCTTCCCTCCTAAATTTCTGACCTCCCCTCCTTGATTTCTGTCCCTGTCTCGTAGGTTTCTGGCCTTCCCTCCTTGTTTTCTAACACAGCTTCAGCCTTTGCTTCCTAGTTTTCTGTCCTTGCCTCTTGGGTTTCTGCCCTTGCCTCCTTAGTTTCTGCCCTTGCCTCCTAGGTTTCTACCCTTGCCTCCTAGGTTTCTACCCTCGCCTCCTAGGTTTCTGCCCTTGCCTCCTAGGTTTCTGACCTTGCCTCCTAGGTTTCTGCCCTTACCTCCTAAGTTTCTGCCCTTGCCTACTAGGTTTCTGCCCTTACCTCCTAAGTTTCTGCCCTTACCCCTAAGTTTCTGCCCTTACCTCCTAGGTTTCTACCCTTCCCTCTTAGGTTTCTACCCTTGCCTACTAGGTTTCTACCCTTGCCTCTTAGGTTTCTGCCCTTGCCTCTTAGGTTTCTACCCTTGCCTACTAGGTTTCTGCCCTTGCCTCTTAGGTTTCTGCCCTTGCCTCTTAGGTTTCTGTCCTTGCCTCTTAGGTTTCTGACCTTCCCTCTTTGGTTTCTGACCTTCCCTCCTCTTTGGTTTCTGACCTTCCCTCTTTGGTTTCTGACCTTCCCTCCTTGGTTTCTGACCTTCCCGCCTTGTTTTCTGCCGTACAGAAGAAGACTTTTAAATTGACAAAGACAACTTTTGAATTGACAAAGACAACTTTTGAAATAGCATATGAGGGACAAAAGTTCCGATAGGTGACCATGTCCTTTGACAATCCATCGTATCAGTTCTGTTGTAATCGGAAGCGAATTTGGAGAGTGGTTACTATAAAAAAAAAAAGGTGGTTCGAAAAAAAAATTTTTTCTAGACCTCTCTTGACGGGTAATGTGTCTCGCGCCTTCAAACACATAAAAAGTAAGTGGTATTTTAGTTCTTCTTTAATATTATAGTGTGATACTTTAGTAACCTAATTTGTGAATCTCGTTGATCACATTTACTGGTTTTATTTCCTTGTAATGTTTATTGTTCGTTATTCTTTAGTTGCAATGTTTCAATTTTATTTTCTATAGATGCCTAACACTTGTCATCTGTGCTCCAAAACTTTCAACCGGAGCCGAGACATAAAGCGACATGTTGTTAGTGTACATAGGCGTCAGGAATACAAATGTGATGTTTGTGAACGAGTTTATAATAGAGCAGACAACCTTGGCAGACATATTAAGACCGAACATACTACATGGGTATTTCCTGCATCACCAACCCCTGTGTCACCCGATCATGTAGCTTCTAAAGAGACCCGTGCTACCCCCCATATCTGTCACATCTGTCAACAAAGCTTTACTGGAGCAAGTCATCTGCAAGTACATCTCGATAGTCATGATACAGTCGTGGACAACTCGACACCATCAACGCTAGCAGGTCCAGTGGTATCGACAACCTCACGAAAGCGACCAGTAAAGAGTTTGACTCAAGAACCCTCAAAGAGACCAAGATTTATTAAT
Organism: Megaustenia siamemsis; assembly: GCA_032433765.1. Classification (NCBI taxonomy): domain Eukaryota; kingdom Metazoa; phylum Mollusca; class Gastropoda; order Stylommatophora; family Ariophantidae; genus Megaustenia; species Megaustenia siamemsis. The sequence continues at coordinate 73,787,744 of JAVIAB010000106.1, read as the reverse complement.
GAAGCAGACTCTTTAAATAAGTTACCCCAAGATATTAGGAAGCTATATAAGACCAACTGGTTAGCTATTAGAACACATGAACGTAGGAACAAATACATGGACACGTACACTATATTTCATAAGCCTGATACTCCTATAGATTGGAAGACCCTTGTAAACCCAATTTTCCTAGCCCAGAAAAATCGATTCAAGGTGAATTATAGTCATCATCTAATCTTAAGACATAGGGAGACAAAGGGTCTGCGTTATTTTCACGCCAGCTCAAATAACGCGAGGGGGTTAGACAAACCTTTGTTAGTTAACAACATAAATAATTTTGAAACGTTTATAGATATATTAAATCAAAGTAATATATTAGAGTATGCAGACAAAAATAGGGAGACAACCAAATATACCTTGGAGGCGTTAGTCAGTACGAGTGTTTATATATATAAACTGCAAGATTATCCTATAGGGTGTCTGCTTGATATCCCACCCTATATTGCATCCAACTACGGCATTAATATCATTCAATATGATTCCCATTCTAAAGTTTACAATGATAATCTCTGCTTCTTCCGTTGTCCATCGAGGAACTTCAAATACTGATGTTAAGAAGGCTTCGAGACTACTTTTCAAACAGTTTAACCCGTCTCTAATGATAAGTAACTTTCATGGTGTAACTCTTGCCGAAATGCCTCTCTTAGAAAATTGTTTTGCACTAAATATAGATATTTTTGAGTTTGATTCTGAGCAAGCCTTGCGTATTGTCCTGAGAAGCGGCAGTAGTTATAGCGAAACTCTCCGTCTTTTACTTTACAAAAACCACTTCTTTTATATAAACGATCTTTCCAGGGCTAGTAAAAGCTTTTCTTGTGGGAAATTGTGGAAAGAGTTTTGGCGTATGGATAGGCACTAAAAAACTTGTAATGGGGATGTTACTGTGGAGACATATAAGGGCGGGGTTTACTCTTCACCTGAAAGTGTATGGGACGCGATCAGCGCTGAAGGGATAAGTACTCCAGAGTCTTTTATTTACCCATTCAGGGCGACATTCGATTATGAATGTTACTTTGATAGTAGGAATGTTCCCCAAGAGACGCACTCGACTACCTTTGTAGCTAAACACGTACCACTCTCCTGTTCTATAGCGTCAAATGTCCCAGGGTGGGAGGCACCAAAATGCTTCATAACAAAGGGTGACCCACAGGTTCTAGTTAGTCAGATGGTTGATTACCTTACTAGTATAGCTGATAAGGCATACTCGTTGTTGCGAGATCGGTTTGAAAGTATTTTTACTCAACTCCATGATCTAAATAAAGACAAGATAATAGTTAGGTTTGATGAGTATTTAAAAGAGCTTCCAGTGATAGGGTTTAACTCAGGGAAATATGACGTCAACGTCATTAAACCTTATTTAATAAGACACTTCACGGATGCCGCTGCACAAATGGGCGAAGAAGAAGACGACGAAGAAGAAGAAGAGAAAGCCGATGTTAACGAAGAAGAGGAAGATGAAATGAAAGTGGACTACAAAGTACCAAAACCGTTCAAGTTTATAGTTAAAAGAAACAATAACTTTATGTGTATTGCAACGCAGAAGCTAAAGTTCCTAGATATCATAAATTATCTAGCCCCAGGGTTTAGTTATAGTAAATATCTGGCCGCTTATAAAGTAGAGGTGACCAAAGGTTTTTTCTGCTACGAGTATGTAACCGATTTAAACAAGTTGAATGAGACGCAGTTACCCTCACACGAAGCGTTCTTTTCCAAACTAAAAAATGCCAACATTTCCAAGGAGGAGTACGCTCTGTGTAAAGAGGTCTGGAAGGACAATAACATGACCACCCTTAAGGACTTTTTGATTTGGTATAATAACAAAGATGTAGTCCCCTTCTTAGAAGCCTTGGAGCAGCAGGTTCGCTTTTATGGGGAGCGGGGTGTGGACTGTTTTAAAGACGCCATTTCGGTTCCGGGTGTTTGTTTAAAGTATCTTTTTAAGACCGTTGATAGGGGTGTAATATTTAGTTTATGTTCGAGCAAACAGGCTAGTCTACACACAATGATTAGGGATAATATCGTCGGGGGTCCCTCTATAATTTTCCATAGGTATCACGAGGTGGGCAAAACGCTTATTAGGGGCGGAAAGGTAGTCAAATCCATCCAAGGATACGATGCCAACGCGTTGTATCTTTGGGCTCTGATGAACCCAATGCCAACAGATTACCCAATTATTAGAAGAATGGAGACCGGGTTTAGGGTTGAAAAAGATAACTATTATGTCCAACAAAGTAGAGAGTGGTTAACGTGGGTCGCCCACCAAAAAGGGGTGGACTTGAAAACTCAGTTTAATGGGAGGGAGTTTCGGTTAGGTGATAGAAATATCCCTGTGGATGGGTGGGATAAATCCAATAGAAGAGGCTATAATTTTCATGGTTGTCTGTACCATGGTCACAAAGACTGCCCCCTTACCAAAGATAAAGATAGAAACCCTGTTAATAATAAGCCCTTGTTCGAGCTGTTTGAAAAAACATGCGAGATACACACCTACCTAACCGAGGAGGTCAAAGTTCCGGTAGAAGTTATGTGGGAATGTGAGTGGCAGGCTCTGAAAAAGTCTGACCCAACCATTAGGGGTTTCCTTTCTAAAGCCATCCCTCGAGCTAGACCCTCTTACTCTAAAGAAGGACTCCCTCTCAGTGATAAACAGATCCTGACTTCTGTTTCAGATGGGACATGTTTTGGTTTAGTGGAATGTGATCTACACGTCCCCGACCGCCTGAAGGAACATTTCAGTGAGATGACTCCTATTTTCAAAAATATTGACGTCACGCGTAATGATATTGGACCTTTTATGGGTGAATATGCCCTCAAACATAACTTGTTGTCAACCCCTCGTCGCACACTAATCGGTAGTTATGTCGGGAAAAAAATTTTGTTGGCAACACCACTGTTAAAATGGTATTTAGACCACGGATTGGCGGTAACAAAGATTTATCAAGTGATAGAATATCAACCGTCTAGTTGTTTTAAAAAGTTTGGCGATATGGTCACAGAGGCACGTCGGGCCGGTGATTTAGACGAAAATCAATCTATAGTTAGCGATACTATGAAACTCCTGGGAAACTCGGCATACGGGAAGACTCTAACCAATAAGGCCAATTATAGCACTGTCTCGTATGTTCAGGGGGATGAGATATCGAAAATGATAAATAATTCCCGGTTTAAAAAGATGACTGAACTAGGGGAGGATCTTTTTGAAATTGAGATGGAGAAAAAGAAAACTGTTTGGGATTTGCCCCTACAAATCGGTTTCTTCGTCTATCAATATGCGAAACTTCGTATGTTAGATTTTTATTTCGAGTTCTTAGATAAGTTTGTAGCCAGGTCCGACTTTCAGTTATGTGAAACAGATACCGATAGTTTATACTTGGCTTTAAGTGCACCTAAGTTGGAGGACATAGTTAAGTCAGGTATGCGGGATGAGTTTAATAGAGAATATAAAGACTGGTTTCCTGTCGAGTTTTGTGATGAGCATGTTAGCAAGACAGACTGTATAAACTGTAAGGGTGTTAAAGCATACACTAAACGAACACCCGGTCTTTTTAAATTAGAGTACGAAGGGACAGCTCTTGTTAGCTTATGTAGTAAGACGTATCATTGTAGTGGGGATTATGATAAAGTCAGTTGTAAAGGGTTAAGCAAGCAACACAACAAATTAGATAAAGATATGTTTTTAGAGGTTCTCGCTACGCAAACGGCCAAGGGTGGGAAAAATGTAGGTTTCAAGGTCTTAAATAATTCCATATTTTCCTACAGTCAAACAAGAAATGCTCTTTCTTATTTCTATATAAAAAGAAAGGTAGCTGATGATAACATCTCGACTACGCCTCTAGATATCTAACTCTTTACACTACCAGCTTGGACTGACCAGCAATCTCTAACAGTTTCACCCCTTATGATTCATTTATGATATAGAGCTAATCAGCGACCCAACTACATAGCTATAAATAAATGTTATCCTTGTGCTATATATTTACTCAGTGTACTAAATATTTTTTTATGTTATATAATATCCATTGTATGTTATATATCTACTGAGATAATAAAAGAATAAAATATATCTTTTGTTTTCTGTTTTATATTTAATGCTATTGTTTTTCCTTGATGTTGTATAATCTACTAAACTGTCACTATCGAGCCAGTATATAAAGAACTCCAAAGTCAGCACACACCAGACATAAACAGGCACACACCAGACATAAACAGGTCACTTCCGGGGTCACTGATACGCGAGGTCACCACGCGCCCGCCGCACGAGGGGTCACACCGCCGCACGACCGATTAACTCCCCTTGATTCTCGTGTACATTTCGCGCGAGAGGCGCGCCGCGCGCCTCCCTATATATCTTTGTTAATTTAGCGCCTCAATGCTAACTAGTTACACCATACTATACTACTGTCTATATTAATAAGCCAGAAGATAGCCTTCCTCATCGCTTCCTTCACGCCCGAAGATAGCCTTCCCCATCGCTTTCTTCAAGCCCGTAGACAGCCTTCCCCCATCGCTTCCTTCAAGCTCGAAGCAGGCCTTCCCCATCTCTTTCTTCAAGCCCGTAGACAGCCTTCCCCCATCGCTTTCTTCAAGCCCGTAGACAGCCTTCCCCCATCGCTTTCTTCAAGCCCGTAGACAGCCTTCCCCCATCGCTTTCTTCACGCCAGAAGATAGCCTTCCCCATCGCTTTCTTCACGCCAGAAGATAGCCTTCCCCATCGCTTTCTTCACGCCAGAAGACAGCCTTCCCCCATCGCTTTCTTCACGCCAGAAGATAGCCTTTCCCATCGCTTTCTTCACGCCAGAAGATAGCCTTCCCCATCGCTTTCTTCAAGCCAGAAGATAGCCTTCCCCATCGCTTTCTTCAAGCCAGAAGATAGCCTTCCCCATCGCTTTCTTCACGCCCGAAGATAGCCTTCCTCATCGCTTCCTTCACGCCCGAAGATAGCCTTCCCCATCGCTTCCTTCACGCCAGAAGATAGCCTTTCCCATCGCTTTCTTCAAGCCAGAAGATAGCCTTCCCCATCGCTTCCTTCACGCCAGAAGATAGCCTTTCCCATCGCTTCCTTCACGCCAGAAGATAGCCTTTCCCATCGCTTCCTTCACGCCCGAAGATAGCCTTCCCCATCGCTTCCTTCACGCCAGAAGATAGCCTTTCCCATCGCTTTCTTCACGCCCGAAGATAGCCTTCCCCATCGCTTCCTTCACGCCAGAAGATAGCCTTTCCCATCGCTTTCTTCACGCCAGAAGATAGCCTTCCCCATCGCTTTCTTCACGCCAGAAGATAGCCTTCCCCATCGCTTCCTTCACGCCAGAAGATAGCCTTCCCCCTCGCTTTCTTCACGCCAGAAGATAGCCTTCCCCATCGCTTCCTTCACGCCAGAAGATAGCCTTCCCCCTCGCTTTCTTCAAGCCAGAAGATAGCCTTCCCCCTCGCTTTCTTCAAGCCAGAAGATAGCCTTCCCCCTCGCTTTCTTCAAGCCAGAAGATAGCCTTCCCCCTCGCTTTCTTCAAGCCAGAAGATAGCCTTCCCCCTCGCTTTCTTCAAGCCAGAAGATAGCCTTCCCCATCGCTTTCTTCAAGACTGTGTCGTCTTCTTTGTCTGAATTACTCTGCACTTTTATGTTGTAGTCCGTTACAAGACTAATGTCCTCAAGCTGCATCAAATATCTGGGAAACCCCTGGACGGATTATCGTGAATGTGTGCTTGTAGTCTGACATTGACCATCACGGCCTGACTTCGTAATTTGAAATCATTCGGGTAATATTGGTTTCCTTAATGCGGCAACTTTCATTGGTCTTTGTCGATTCAGTTACTTTCATTATCATCATCATCATCATCATGTATCATATTGGCTGGCGTACGCGATCATGTCCTTCCACAATCTTCTATCCACAGTACATCGTATCAATTTTGTTGTTGACTGTTTTCCATGCTATGACACCAAGCTATCTAGTATCTTCTCTCTTTGTCGTCCGCTCAAATCACTCATCCCTTTATTTTGTCAGTTGTAATAAAGTATTCCAACGTTCTTCTTCTCATGATGTACCCGAAAAATGTTGATTGTTTCTTTCTAACCTTGTTCTAGGAGCTCCCTTTTTGTGTTGGCCTCTTTGAGAATTTACTTGTTGGTCTTTGTAGCTGTCCAGAGAATTCTCAACATTCTTCTGAGAAATCCCATCTCTGTGGCCTCTTATCGTCTTTCATTTGTTTGTCTACTGTCCATAATTCGCTTTCATGGGTCAAAATTGGCTGTGCATAGCACCGATGAACTCTCTTTCTCACTTCTATTGACATAAACTTGTTGCACAAGACCCGTTTTCCATTTTCTGAAATACTACTTTGGCGTGAGTTATCTACTTTTTATTTCTGTGGTACATCTTCCATCTGATGTTATTGTGCCCAAGTATTTGACGATCTGCTCTTGCTTTAGATTTGATTCGTTTATTTTAATGTTTCATGATGATGATGTTGGAGACCTTTCTTGTTGTTTTCTTTTACTATTATGTCCATCATTTCTTGTAGTTCATTCTCCGTCTCTGATATTAAAACTGTCATCCACAAATCCCAGATTCTTTATGTTGTGACCGTTGAGTTCAATTCCTTTTTTGTCTACTATTGATCTCATAATATTTTCGCTGTAAAGTGAGAACAAATCCGGCGATAGAACACAGCCTTGTCTGACTCCATGTTTTTTTTTTATATTGAAACTGTCCTGCTTGGTTGCTAATTCTTATGGCTGCTGCTTGTTGCTAATACATGTTTTTTTATGGTTCTCAGATCCTTGCCGTCAATGTTTAATTTATTTTCATTACACTAGTAAAAATGTGTTTGTAATTTTATATAATCATCATCATTTCATCATCATCATCACCATCATCATCTTCAAGTACCATGTCTGCTGACGTAGGTGATCACATCTCACCACAACTTTCCATCTCTACAGTTATTTATCATTTCTGTTGTTGACCTTCTACCAAGCCATTCTACTAAGTTAAGCTGTCTGATATCTTTTCTCTTTGTTTCCCTCTATCTCTTCGTCCCTCAATTTTCCCAGTTGTTACAATATATTTCAGCTGTTCCCTTCTCATTACATGGCCAAAAAATGATGATTGTATCTTCCTAATATTGGAAATTAGCTCTCTTTTTGTTTTGGCCTTTTTCAGAACACTTTCATTACTCTTCTTAGCTGTCCATGGTATTCTCAACATTCTTCTGTAAAACCACATTTCTACAGCTTCCGGTAATTTTCCTGTATGTTTTCCCATTGTTCATGATTAACATTCATATGTTAAGACTGGCTCTACATAAATTTATATATATATATATATTTTTTTTTTGCGTTCGCCATTTTTTACCTCTGACGAGGTCCCTAGAGACTTGAAAATAAATTTGAGTGTTAATCCGTTTTTCCCTGGCAGCCGTGTTCACAGGGGTCCCACGCCGCACAGGCAGATAACTTTATATAATACTCAAATAAGACAAAATAAAAACCATTTGTTTCTGTTTCCAATTAATTGTTTAAATATATAACGTCATGACAATAAACAGTTTACATACACAATTTCAACATTAAAAACCAAACGGTTATTTAATTATAGCATTTTGAAGAGGAGCGACTTTTGGAACGGGCTATATGCAGGGATCAATAATAACATCAGATGGGAGAAATTACAAGCAGAATAGGACAAACAAAAATTGAATTCCATCAAATGAAAAACATCGTGTGTAACAAATCATTGTCAATTCATGTTAGAAAACGCGTCATAAAGTGCTACATTCAACCTATTCTACTATATGGAAGTGAGTCATGGACGATAAGTAAGACTACACAAAGAACATTAGAGGCAGCTCAGATGTGGTTTCTCAGAAGAATGCTACGAATTCCATGGATAGCAAAAATTACAAATGAAGAATGTTTAAAACGAGCTGGAGAAACCAGAAATATCATCAAAATCATAAGGAAGAGACAATCTACATTTATTGGACATGTACATGTGAAAAGAAGGCCTTGAGAATAGTAGGCATATAACAGGCAGGATGAATAGAAAGCAGACCAAAGGAAAACCAAGAGAAAAAATATTAAACGGCTTATCCAAATGGCATGAGAGAGAGAGAGAGAGAGAGAGAGAGAGAGAGAGATGTAACAACAAAATATTATTTTGAAATGGGAAAAAGAATGAGCGAGAAAGAGAGGAAGAGAGAGAGAAAGAGAGAGAGACGTAACAACACAAAATAGTACTTTGAAAAGGTAGAGAGAAAATGAGCGAGAAAAAGAGAAAGAGAGAGAGAGAAAGAGAGAGAGAAAGAGAGAGAGAGAGAAAGAGAGGGACGTAACAACAGAAAATGATATCTTGAATAAAGAAAAAGAGAGAGAGAAAGAGTGATAAACGTAAAAACACAAAATACCGTCTTTAAAATAAAACTACAGAGAAAACAGAACAAAGGCAGATAAAAATTCTTGTGGGCTGACAATATCATGAGGGTGGACCAAACATAATGCCCCATCACGTCAGGAGACAAAGTAGAACGGAGATCCGCGTCGAGTGTCAACATTGACGTAGACGGCAAGAAATGATGACCACGACCTTCACTGTCACGTGACCGGCACTAAAACTCAATTACTTATCCTATAATTTAAGAACATCCAATTTACACTCTTCTGTTTCTTCTTTCCTTCCTCATTTGCCTTTCAGCGTCGAGGGGAGATATAATTTGCGGTCTTTTCTATTCGTATCTGCTGCTGTTATGTTTCCTAGTGTTTCTAATATTCCATCAATCCATCTTTCTCGTGGTCGACGTTTGAGTCTGGTATTCTCGCAACGTTTATTGAAGGCTCGTTGTGTTTTGGTCTTTCTGCATATCACGTGGCCAAACCATTTTATCTGTTGTTTCTTTATATATTCTATGGTGGGAGTTGTTCCTAGTTTTTTTCTCAGTTCATAATTTCTGCTCTTATTTCTCAGGCTGTTTCCTATCGTTCGACTAACACATTTCATCTCTGTAGAGGTTATTTTTCTTATTGTTCTTGCATCTAGGGTCCAGGACTGGCATTGGTAGCACAACGTTGGGATGAACAATATTGTACAGTGCTCGTTTTGCCTCTAGAGTTATCTCCTTATTGGACAGTGTCAGTGATAGCCGTCCAATGATTTGACAAGCTTTGTTGCATCTTGAGTCTATCTCTGCTGTTTGTGAATTATCGTTTGTCACTAAACCTCCTAGGTATTTGAACTCATCAACTTGTTTTAGTGCCTGCCATCTATAGTTATGTTAATGTTCTGTTTCTTCTTTGCCATATTAATGACTTCTGTTTTGTTGATGTTGATTTTCATTTTGTATTTTGTGCCTGTGCTTTTGAGTCTATTTAAGTATTATTGTAGGCCTTCTATTTGTTCATGTATTAGTGCCTGATAGTATTCAAATAAAAGCTCGTTGATCTCCTCTGTCTCTGAGGGGTTGGCTAGCTTGCATATATAGTCCATGTATGTAATAAACAGTAGGGGGGATAGTACGCACCCCTGTCTTACACCTGATCTTACTTTGAAGTGGTCTGTGTGGCCTGCCGCTGTTCTAACCCTGCAGCTGCTGTTGATGTAGAAACTTTTAATTAGGCTGGTTAGATGTTGGCTTACTCCGTTTGTTGTTAGTATCTCCCTCAGCTGTTCTCTGTTTACTCCGTCGAATGCTTTTTCCTGGCCAATGAAAGCTATGTACACATTTTGATTGTGTTTTGTCATCTTTTCAACTAGCTGTTTTAGGGTGAATATAGCGTCAGTATATATCTCTTTTTTTCGGAACTCCATTTGAGAATGGCTCAACTGTAGTACTGTTATTGGTCTCAGTCTTTTCCCCATAATTTTGGCGTATAACTTACAGTACATCATATTATATTCTTCCTCTTGTTTGAAAAATCGTGTCAGATGTCTGGGTCATCTCCTACTATTTCAGTACCAATGCATCTTTCCCTAGGGTTACAACACTCTCATTCATGTTATTGAATTCTTCCCGCGCAGTTCTTCATGTCGTGGTCATACCATCGCGTGCACTACAAATGTTTTATTTATTTCAAAGTTCAGACTGGTCATGTTACGTGATAAAATATGTTTGTTTACAGAACCGTAAATGGTAAGTGATACCAGTCCTAACATATAGATGTGATACCGTAACATATGGATTTGATACTTTGCTAACATATGGATGTGATACTAGTGCTAAAATATGGAAGTGATACCAGTGTTAACATATGGAAGTGATACCAGTGTTAACATATGGAAGTGATACCAGTGCTAAAATGTGGAAGTGATACCAGTGTAAATATATAGAAGTGATAGCAGTGCTAACATATGGATGTAATACCAGTACTAACATATGGAAGTTATACCAGTGCTAATATATGGAAGTGATACCAATGTTAACATATGGAAGATATACCAGTGCTAATATATGGAAGTGATACCAATGTTAACATATGGAAGTTATACCAGTGCTAATATATGGAAGTGATACCAATGTTAACATATGGAAGTGATACCAGTGCTAAAATATGGAAGTGATACCAGTGTTAACATATGTAAGTGATACCAGTGCTAAAATATGGAAGTGATACCAGTGTTAACATATGGAAGTGATACCAATGCTAACATACGCAAGTGATACCAGTGCTAACATATGGAAGTGATAGCAGTGCTAACATATAGATGTAATACCAGCAATAACATTTGGAAGTGATACCAGTGCTAACATATGGAAGTGATAGCAGTGCTAACATATGGATGTAATACCAGCAATAACATTTGGAAGTGATACCAGTGCTAACATATGGATGTAATACCAGCAATAACATATGGAAGTGATACCAGTGCTAACATATGGAAGTGATATCAGTGCTAACATATGGATGTAATACCAGCAATAACATATGGATGTGATGCTAGTGCTAACATATGGATGTGATACCAGTGCTAACATATAGATGTGATGCCAGTGTTAACATATAGATGTGATGCCAGTGTTAACATATGGAAGTGATGCCAGTGCTAACATATGGAAGTGATACCAGTGCTAACATATGTATGTGATACCAATGCTAACATATGGATGTGAAAGTTGGAAATTCACTACTATTCTAGATATGAAATTAAATGACAATGGAAACAAATGCCCCTGTAGGATATCAAACATAAGCTGGAGAGAATATATTTCAAACGAACAGATACGATCCGAATCAAAACAAGAGTACGTGTCGAGCTTTATAAGAAGGCGTTGGAGATACATCAGCCATGTGCTGAGAATGAATTAAGGAAGACTTCCCCGTAATGCATTCATGTGGAAACCATCTGGAAAAAGAAAACAAGGCAGACCAATTACGCAGAACAATTAATAGGGAAGGCTCCTCCATGGAACTAAGAAACAATCAAGAACTAGCAACAAATCGTCAATCATGGAGAACTATGTCTTCCGCCTTGTGTGCCGCCTTCGGTCCAAGATAAAAATGAATGAATGAATGAATGAATGAATGAATGAAAGTGTAAATTTCACAGCCGTGAATACAGACGATTATAAACAATTGTCAGAGGATAACTATGAGCATTATATAGTTAGACGAAGTCAGAAATGAGAATATCCAGGAAAAAAACAGGACCAGCTCTTTAACAGGAGAACATGGAGGCACATTGTAACTATCACAGCGAAATATTTAGTTTACCGAGACCAGCGGGGTGAAAGGAAACACTCAATGTTTGCGATGTTTTCAGCTTTACGAGCAGAGGCGGTTGTGGGTCAAATGATGTCAGCCGCCTATAGCTCCCATAGCTGCAAACGTCACAAACTTTGAGTGAATCCGGGACTTCCCCTCTCTGTCTGCAAGTCTTATTGAAACTATAGATTGATGTGGTACTACTATTATAGCGACGCAGCGTTCACTGCCCGCGTCTGGGGCAAAACGCCACCTAATCTGCTATTTTGAATGTATTATTTTAGTATCTGTATGTACTCACATTCTTTCCATCTTGTCTCTGATATGCCTACAATATCTATGTTTAGGCGTTCTGCTTCTAGAATAAGATTTTCTAATTTTCCTTCTTGTAAAGAGTCCTAACATTCCATGTACTTATTTTTAGATCTTTCTGATGACGTAAGTTAGAATTTCTCTCCATGGCTTTCTTTTGGAATAGTACGCTTTGAGGCTTCAATCATCATCATCAAGTACCGGGCCTGCTGGCGTAGGTGATCATGTCTCTCCACAACTTTAGATCTCGCCAGCTATTTATCATTTCTGTTGTTGACCTTCTACCAAGCCATTCTCTTAAGCTGTCTGTTATTTTTTTTTCTTTGCTTCCCTCTATCTCTTCGTCCCTTAATTTTTCCAGTTGTTACAATATATTCCAGTTCTCTTCTCATTACATGGCCAAAAAATGATGATTGTTTCTTCCTAATATTGGAAATTAGCTCTCCTTTTGCTTTAACCTTTTTCAGAACGTTTTCATTACTCTTCTTAGCTGTACATAGTATTCTCAACATTCTTCTGTAAAACCACATTTCTACATACTCCAGTGATTTTCTTGTCTGCTGTCCTATTGAGGCTTCAATACTAAACACAATTCAAACTAGACAAATTAGATTTGTGGGGCATGTTAAAAGACACAGCAGCATACTAAAAGTAATATTGGAAGGGAAAATACATGGTAAAAAAAGCAGAGGCAGACCAAAACTAACGTGAATGAGTAACATCAAAAGATGGACAAGTCAGCCTATGTCTAGTCAGCGAATCAATTCAGAGGAAGAGGTATGTTTACAGCACTCGGAAAAATTGACAAATAATCAACAACAGAAAAAATTATGGACCAAACCCGTACTCAGTGGCACAGCGCCTTGTCACGAAAAGCCAAACGCTAGGGAACACTGCTACTCAGCTAACTAGATTATCTGTTGATTATTTGTCAATTTTTCCGAGTGCTGTGAACATACCTCTTCCTCTGAATTGATTCGCTGATTATCGCCTCGGAAGTTTCCCTCTATAATAATATTCATTTATTATTATTTGTCTCTATGACTAGTCAACCAGCACCATCAAAACAAGAGACAGCGGAATGGCGCTCCATGGTAGCCAACCTTCGATGCACTCAATGATGAGGATGATGATGATTTTAGTACCACTTTCTTTGATTTATTTTGTAATTTTACGCTCCCATGAATTTTGCGCCCAGGGAAATCGCCATTCATACGCCCAGTGCAGTCGCCATTTATACGCCCAGTGCAGTCGCAATTCAAAGGATTGGACAGACATTAAGAACACATTGAAAACCAGCTTTCTCATTGAACTCACAACGGCCTGAGCAGTCTAGAGTTAAGACGTCGGCCGTTGGACAGGGAAGGCCTGAGTTCGAATCCAGCCACAGGCGGTGGTAGCTTGTCACTTCGAATCCAGCCACAGGCGGTGGAGTCTGTAGAAATGTGGTTTTACAGAAGAATGTTGAGAATGGACAACTAAGAAGAGTAATGAAAACGTTCTGAAAGAGGTCAAAGCAAAAAGAGAGCTAATTTCCAATATTAGGAAGAAACAATCATCATTTTTTGGCCATGTAATGAGAAGAGAACAACTGGAACATATTGTAACAACTGGGGAAACTGTGAGACGAAGAGATAGAGGGAAGCAAAAAGAAAAAAAATACCAGACAGCTAAAGAGAATGGCTTGGCAGAAGGTCAACAACAGAAATGATAAATAACTGTCGAGATCGAAAGTTGTGGAGAGACATGATCAATTAATGAAAATTAAATTAAAGTATCTCTGATGTTGGAAAATATCTGCTTGACTGGCGATGGGAGGGAGCCGCGATTGCCCAGTGGTTAGTGAACTGGACTACAAAGGACAAGAGGTAGGGTTCGATCCCAATCGACGGCTTCCGGGTTCACCTAGTCTTAAATGGGTACCCGATTGGTTTCTGGGAAAGTAAAGCGGCACGGGCGTAATACCAACCACATTACCCCAAAAATCATGTGCCAAAGGTCTGTAAAATTTATGGTCACTAACACCATATTCTCTATTCGCCACTTGGCGTGACGGGGCTTTTATATTTTTGTGGCTATGGGCACCTGGACACAGGGATGCTGATATTAAACTAGAAAAAGTAATATTCATGTAACATCCAGTCCTTCGGGATTTCGCGAGAGTTAAAAAGTTGGCGTTAGCAAACAAACAAAACGTTGAACATACGGATATGGAGGAAAGAGAAGAATTACAGGGAGAAATGAAACCACGAAATCATTCAGAAGCTTGAACTGGGAGGAAAGAAAGTCAAGGAATAATGAAGGATGGAGAGATTTATGGCTCCAGAGCTAGTTGAAGGGATATGATTAAATGGATGGATCGGTGGGTGGATGGGTTGGTGGATGGATGGGTTGGTTGATGGATGGGTGGATAAATGGGTGGATGGGTGGGTTGATGGATGGGTGGGTTGATGGATGGGTGGGTTGATGGATGGGTGGGTTGATGGGTGGGTTGGTTGATGGGTGGGTTAGTTGATGGGTGGGTTAGTTGATAGATGGGTGGATGGGTGGGTGGATGGGTAGGTGGGTGGATGGATGGGTAGGTGGGTGGATGGATGGATGGATGGATAGGTGGGTGGATGGATGGATGGATGGATGGGTAGGTGGGTGGATGGATGGGTAATAGGGTGGATGGGTGGGTGGATGGATGGATGGATGGGTAGGTGGGTGGATGGGTGGGTGGATGGATGGGTAGGTGGATGGATGGGTAGGTGGATGGATGGATGGATGGGTGGATGGATGGGCGGATGGATGGATAGGTGGATGGGTGGGTGGGTTTGGGTGGATCGATGGGTGGGTTGTTGGGTGAATGGGTGGATTGGTGGGTGAATTGGTGGGTGGATGGGTGGGTTGGTGGGTGGGTGGATGGATGGATGGGCGGTTGGCCGGACTGACAGACAGACAAACATACAGATAGATAGATAGCCAGATAGATAGATAGATAGATAGATAGATAGATAGATAGATAGATAGATAGATAGATAGATAGATAGATAGATAGGTAGGTAGGTAGAGATAGATAGAGAGATATAGACAGATAGACAGATAGACAGACCGATAGACAGACCGATAGACAGACAGACAGACAGATAGATAGATAGATAGATAGATAGATTGATTGATTGATTGATTGATTGTCCACGTTTCTTCATCGTGTCATGTCTAGTTAACTGCAGCCAGCCATCAATGTGTGGTGAGTACTTTCAGGCACGTTTTGTTCGCGAACAACAAAACCAGTTTTACATTTTCATTTGAGGTCTGTTTCAATTGTCAAGACTTGCTCGCAACTACACAGACAGTCTGGACTGATATCGATCAGGCCCTGACATGTTTTGGCTCAAGCCAATGAGGATCCGCTAGGGCTTTTGTCGAGAAGATAGTTCTAGCTACGAAAGAATAACCGTTCTTAATGGATTTAGAGTTAAAGTAGGCAAATTATGGGTGTGGATGACTGATAGCACTGCTGGATTAGTATCTTTAGCTATCATAACTGATTAGTTACAGAAGAATGTTGAGAATGCCATGGACAGGTAAGAAGAGTATTGTAAACGTTCTGAATGAGGTCAAAGCAAAAAGAGAGCTAATTTCTAATATTAGGAAGGAACAATCATCATTTTTTGGCCATGCATTAAGAAGGGAACAGCTGGAATATATTGTAACAACTGGAAAAATCGAGGGACGAAGAGATAGAGGGAAGCAAAGAGAGAAAATACCAGACAGCTTAAGAGAATGGCTTGGCAGAAGGTCAACAACAGAAATGATAAATAACTTCGAGATCGAAAGTTGTGGAGAGACATGATCACCTACGCCAACAAGTACGGTACTTGATGATGATGATGATCATAATTGAAGACGTCAGAGAACATCGGGGCCAAAAGTGGGCAGCGACTCAAAGTTGACTGTTTGTGTTAAGGAAAAAGAACAAAACAGATCAAGATTTCATTCTATCTCTCCGTGGTTGGTAAGCCAGGAAGTGGATTAACCAGGCTGGATCAAACAAGAAAGGGCAAACCGGTAATCAAAAATGATTTGCTGAAGTCGGATACATTGGTCCGAGAGGTAAAAAAAAATCACAAATTACATTAGTTTGTAGCGCAAAACGTCTACGCTGTTTCACCACCTTTCAAGGGTTTGCGACAAGGAAGTGTAGTAGTAGAACGAGAGCAGAAGAAGAAGAGGAAGATTAAGATGAGAAGTCAGAAAGAAGAAAAAATAGAAATAGAGGAAGAAAAAGAGAAAGAAGAAGAGAAAGAAGAAGAGAAAGAAGAAGAGAAAGAAGAAGAAGAAAGAGAGGTTACTCTACTAAATAGCTGTCAGCTGCCAAGAAAGAAGATGATTGTGTAGCCTCGTTGATAGTTTGATCGTTATTAGTTGTGTTTATTGCCTCTTCTTGGTTGTAAATTGTCGACAGATAGTTGTGTTTATTGCCTGTTCTTGGTTGTATATTGTCGACAAATAGTTGTGTTTATTGCCTCTTTTTGGTTGTAAATTATCGACAAATAGTTGTGTTTATTGCCTCTTCTTGGTTGTATATTATAGACAAATAGTTGTGTTTATTGCCTCTTCTTGGTTATATATTGTCGACAAATAGTTGTGTTTACTGCCTCTTCTTGGTTGTAAATTGTCGACAAATAGTTGTGTTTATTGTCTCTTCTTGGTTGCAAATTGTCGACAAAAAGTTGAGCTTATTGCCTCTTATTGGTTGTAAATTGTCGACAAGTAGTTGTGTTTATTGCCTCTTCTTGGTTGTAAATTGTGTGACAAATAGTTGTGTTTATTGCCTCGTCTTTGGTTGTAAATTGTCGACAAATAATTATGTCTATTGCCTCTTCTTAGTTGTAAACTGTTGACAAATAGTTGTGTTTATCCTCTTCATGGTTGTAAATTGTTGACAAATAGTTGTGCTTATTGCCTCTTATTGGTTGTAAATTGTTGACAAATAGTTGTGTTTATTGCCTCTTCTTGGTTGTAAATTGTCGACAGATAGTTGTGTTTATTGCCTCTTCTTGGTTGTAAATTGTCGACAAATAGCTGTGTCTATTGCCTCTTCTTGGTTGCAAATTGTCGACAAAAAGTTGAACTTATTGCCTCTTATTGGTTGTAAATTGTGTGACAAATAGTTGTGCTTACTGCCTCTTCTTAGTTGTAAATTGTCGACAAATAATTGTGTCTATTGCCTCTTCTTGGTTGTAAATTGTTGACAAATAGTTGTGTTTATTGCATCTTCATGGTTGTAAATTGTTGACAAATAGTTGTGTCTATTGCCTCTTCATGGTTGTAAATTGTTGACAAATAGTTGTGTTTATTGCATTTTCTTTGGTTGTAAATTGTTCACAAATAATGGTGTCTATTGCCTCTTCATGGTTGTAAATTGTTGACAAATAGTTGTGTCTATTGCCTCTTCTTAGTTGTAAATTGTTGACAAATAGTTGTGTTTATTGCATTTTCTTTGGTTGTAAATTGTTCACAAATAGTTGTGTCTATTGCCTCTTCTTGGTTGTAAATTTTCGACAAATAGTTGTGCTTATTGCCTCTTCTTGATTGTAAATTGACAAATAGTTGTGTTTATTGTCTCTTCTTGGTTGTAAATTGTCGACAAATAGTTGTGCTTATTCCCTTTTCTTGGTTGTAAATTGTCGACAAATAGTTGTGCTTATTGCCTCTTCTTGGTTGTAAATTGTCGACAAATAGTTGTATTTATTGCCTTTTCTTGGTTGTAAATTGTCGACAAATAGTTGTGTTTATTGCCTCTTCATGGTTGTAAATTGTTGACAAATAGTTGTGTCTATTGCCTCTTCTTGGTTGTAAATTGTCGAAAAAAAGTTGTGTTTATTGCCTCTTCATGGTTGTAAATTGTCGACAAATAGTTGTGCTTATTGCCTCTTCTTGGTTGTAAATTGTCGACAAATAGTTGTATTTATTGCCTTTTCTTGGTTGTAAATTGTCGACAAATAGTTGTGTTTATTGCCTCTTCATGGTTGTAAATTGTTGACAAATAGTTGTGTCTATTGCCTCTTCTTGGTTGTAAATTGTCGAAAAAAAGTTGTGTTTATTGCCTCTTCATGGTTGTAAATTGCCGACAAATAGTTGTGTTTATTGCCTCTTCATGGTTGTAAATTGTTGACAAATAGTTGTGTCTATTGCCTCTTCGTGGTGTGATATTTTTGCTCATTCGTTGTGCCTATTGCCTCTTTTGCGCTTGACATTGTCGCCAATTAGAACTTGTTGAGTATTCTGGTGTGTTTATTTACTATGTTGAAATTTTATTTCTTCTTCTTCTTTCCATTCTCATCTGTCTTTCAGCGTCGAGGAGAGATATAATTTGCGATCTTTTGCTCTTCTATTTGCCTCTCCTCTGTTATGTTTCCTAGTGCTTCTAATATTCCATCAATCCATCTTTTGCTCTTCTGTTGACCTCCCCTACTGTTATGTTTCCTAGTGTTTCTAATATTCCGTCAATCCATCTTTTTCGATGTCGGCCCTTGGGTCTTGCGTTCTCGCAACGTTTTATTGAAGGCTAGTTGTGTTGTGTTTTGATCTTTCTGTCTTGTCACGTAGCCAAACCATTTTATCTGTTGTTTCTTTATATATATTCTAAGGTCAGGGATTATTGCTAGCTTTTTTCTCAGTTCTTCTTTCTGATCTTACCTCTCAGGCTGCACAATCTACAACACTTACTCTGTAGGAGAGGAACACAAGATGTCAAATTGAACCCTGGAGGAAATGGAAGTGGTAATGGTAATGAGATCGCTAAAGGAAATAAAATTATAAAGAAAAAAATGAAGTAAGAAATGAGATCCTAAGAGAACTAGACATGGAAGCGAAAGCCATTGTATGTCCTAAAATACAGCTAGAAAAGGGGTTGGTGGCACCACAAGCATTGAAAGTTGCAACAGTAATCCCAATTCCCAAAAGAGGGGGGGGGGGGAAGACCCATCAGACGGAAATAGCTATAGACATATTAGTCTGCTTAGCTGTGTATGGGACGCTAATGGAACGCGTCAGTGACACCAGTCTTACGTGGCACCTGGAGAAAAACAACTTCTAATACCAGAGCAAGCAGGCTCCAGACAGCATAAGTCTACCGAAGACCATTTCAGCCATATGGTCCAGGAAACAGCAGCTGCTTTTCAAAAGGGGGCAAAAATTAATAATCTAGCAGTCTGGATAGACCTAGAAAACATATCCGTGTGTGTGTGTGTTTTTTTGTTCCTGCTGAAGGCCTATTGGGCAGAAACGTGGTTTAATCTGTGTCGTCCACTAATCACGTAAAGCTTCTAACATACCATTTTTTAAATTTTTTTTTTATTTTTCCTCACATTCAGCTTTACTGCAGCTTCGCATTTTTATGCATTCATTTGCATTTCTTTGCCTTAACCCCTTCCTAGATCTAGTAAGGCGTTTCATAAAGTTTGGAAAGAGGGATTGAAAGTCAAGATGAGCAGAAATAATTTTTGTGGGAGAATGTAGAAATGAATGATTCACTACCACGAAATCATAACAGACAAGATTATAGGGCAAACTAGAAGATACGGAACTTTAGAGTTGGGCGTTCCCCAAGGGAAGGTGTTGTCCCCAACATGATTTCTGTTGTACATAAACGACATGATAGAACATAAGTGTGTGGACAACTAGGAGATACGGAACTTTAGAGTTGGGCGTTCCCCAAGGGAAGGTGTTGTCCCCAACATGATTTCTGTTGTACATAAACGACATGATAGAACATAAGTGTGTGGACAACTAGGAGATACGGAACTTTAGAGTTGGGCGTTCCCCAAGGGAAGGTGTTGTCCCCAACATGATTTCTGTTGTACATAAACGACATGATAGAACATAAGTGTGTGGACAACTAGGAGATACGGAACTTTAGAGTTGGGCGTTCCCCAAGGGAAGGTGTTGTCCCCAACATGATTTCTGTTGTACATAAACGACATGATAGAACATAAGTGTGTGGACAGACTAGGAGATACGGAACTTTAGAGTTGGGCGTTCCCCAAGGGAAGGTGTTGTCCCCAACATGATTTCTGTTGTACATAAACGACATGATAGAACATAAGTGTGTGGACAACTAGGAGATACGGAACTTTAGAGTTGGGCGTTCCCCAAGGAAGGTGTTGTCCCCAACATGATTTCTGTTGTACATAAACGACATGATAGAACATAAGTGTGTGGACAGACTAGGAGATACGGAACTTTAGAGTTGGGCGTTCCCCAAGGGAAGGTGTTGTCCCCAACATGATTTCTGTTGTACATAAACGACATGATAGAACATAAGTGTGTGGACAACTAGGAGATACGGAACTTTAGAGTTGGGCGTTCCCCAAGGGAAGGTGTTGTCCCCAACATGATTTCTTTTGTACATAAACGACATGATAGAACATAAGTGTGTGGACAGACTAGGAGATACGGAACTTTAGAGTTGGGCGTTCCCCAAGGGAAGGTGTTGTCCCCAACATGATTTCTGTTGTACATAAACGACATGATAGAACAAAAAGAATATATAACTCCATATTTGACGACGAATTAGGCCTATGGACTCCAAAATTCTGGACACAACATTTAACCGTTGTTTGACTTGGAAAACACAAATAATATGAACCAGACAAAAGGATAAAGCAACTTAAGACAACCATGAAAAAAATGATCTGGCACAATTTTGGAGAGCGGATGAGATAGTGCCAAAAATGCTGTACTTGGGGTAAGTCAATCAAGTCCTAGAGTATGTCAGTGCAGCATGGACAATAGCAACATAGTCTAATTTTGTTACGATGAACAGACAATAAGAATCGTTAAGTTGCACTGATAATAGGTCACGGCACCATTGATGTACAAGACTCCTTGAGATGATGAAGTTTTCAAACTCTAAATGTGCTTGTTTTCTATGTTCATGTTTCTTTAGTGTGGAAGTTATACTATTGTAGATGCTATACCAGTGTGGAAGTTATACTATTGTAGATGGTATACCAGTGTGGATGTTATACCAGTGTGGATGTTAAAAAAGTGTAGATGTTATACCAGTGTGGAAGTTATACCAGTGTGGAAGTTATACTATTGTAGATGGTATACCAGTGTAGGTGTTATACCAGTGTGCATGTTAAAAAAGTGTAGATGTTATACCAGTGTGGAAGTTATACCAGTGTGGAAGTTATACTATTGTAGATGGTATACCAGTGTAGGTGTTATACCAGTGTGGATGTTAAAAAAGTGTAGATGTTATACCAGTGTGGAAGTTATACTATTGTAGATGGTATACCAGTGTGGATGTTATACCAGTGTGGATGTTATACCAGTGTGGATGTTATACCAGTGTGGATGTTATACCAGTGTGGATGTTATACCAGTGTGGATGTTATACCAGTGTGAATGTTATACCAGTGTGGATGTTATACCAGTGTGGATGTTATACCAGTGTGGATGTTATACCAGTGTGAATGTTATACCAGTGTGAATGTTATACCAGTGTGAATGTTATACCAGTGTGGATGTTATACTAGTGCAAATGTTATACTCATATTAATGTTATACCAGTGTAGATGTTATACCAGTGTTTATGTCATACCAGTGTGAATGTTATATCAGTCTGGATGTTATACCAGTGTGGATGTCATACCAATGTAGATGTTAAGTCATTAAAGATGCTACATCAGTTTGGATGTTATACCAGTGTGGATGTTATACCAGTGTTTATGTCATACCAATGTAGATGTTAAGTCATTAAAGATGCTACATCAGTTTGGATGTTATACCAGTGTGGATGTTATACCAGTGTTTATGTCATACCAATGTAGATGTTAAGTCATTAAAGATGCTACATCAGTTTGGATGCTATACCAGTGTAGATGTTATACTAGTGCAAATGTTATACTCATATTAATGTTATACCAGTGTAGATGTTATACTAATACTGATGCTGTGTGAAGTGGTCACCAGTATGGTAGATCAGAAATCGTTAACGTTTTACTAACAATTTCTCAGTTATCGATCTCATATTAAATTATCTTGTAAATGTTCGTACAGTTCTCAAACATTAACAACCAGCCATCCTGAGACAGCATTTGGATGGTAAGGTGGTTAGTTAAGTTTAATTAAGTTGAATAACAAGTTTATCACATGTTGGTTGAGGTATAATTAGGTTATGGCCGTTCTTGTGGCCAAGTTTATCACATGTTGGTTGAGGTATAATTAGGTTATGGCCGTTCTTGTCGCTAAGTTTATCACAGGTTGATTGAAGTATAATTAAGTTATGGCTGTTCTTGTGGCCAAGTTTATCACCTGTTGAATGAAGTATAATTAAGTTATGGCCGTTCTTGTGGCCAAGTTTATCACCTGTTGAATGAAGTATAATTAAGTTATGGCCGTTCTTGTGGCCAAGTTTATCACAGGTTGATTGATGTATAATTAAGTTATGGCCGTTCTTGTGGCCAAGTTTATCACCTGTTGATTGAAGTATAATTAAGTTATGGCCCTTCTTGTCACCAAGTTTATCATCTGTTGATTGAAGTATAATTAAGTTATGGCTGTTCTTGTCGCCAAGTTTATCATCTGTTGATTGAAGTATAATTAAGTTATGACCGTTCTTGTCGCCAAGTTTATCATATGTTGATTTACAATTTACCACATGTTGATTTACAATTTATCACATGTTGATTTACAATTTATCACATGTTGATTTACAATTTACCACATGTTGATTTACAATTTACCACATGTTGATTTACAATTTACCACATGTTGATTTACAATTTACCACATGTTGATTTACAATTTACCACATGTTGATTTACAATTTACCACATGTTGTATAATTAAGTTATGGCCCTTCTTGTAGCAGATGAAACAATTAACTCGCCTGAACAGTTTTAATAGAGTAAAAAAAAAAGTAAAGTACCCCCGTCACGCCAAGTGCCGTATAGGGAATATGGTGTTAGTGACCATATATTTTACAGACCTTCGGTACATGATTTTTGGGGTAATGTGGTCGGTATTACGCCCGTGCCGCTTTACTTTCCCTGAAAAAAAATCCGGTACCCATTAAAGGCTGGGTGAACCCGGAAGCCGTCGATTGGGATCGAACCCTACCTCTTGTCATTTGTAGTCCAGTTCACTAACCTCTGAGCTATCGCGGCTTCAGGTTTAATAGAGTCCTATGAGTATATTTTCTTGAATGTTTGGCGGTAGAAAATAAATATCGCACAAAATGAATGTGCACAGGACTCTCGGCCATGTTGTTGTAGTGGTGTACAGGTCACACACGTGCTGAGTGCTTTGTACGGCCTTCCTTGGACAGTAAGGGTTCTGATCTACTGGTCGTTCGGTGTTTAAACATCTGCAGTTTCCATCAATAACTCTTCCTCATCTTCTTCTTTCTTTCATTATTTGCCTTTCAGCATCGAGGGGGATATAATTTGCGTCTTTTGCTCTTCTGTTCGCCTCTGCTGCTGTTATGTTTCCTAGTGTTTCTAATGTTCCGTCAATCCATCTTTTTCGTGGTCGACCCTTGAGTATAGTGTTCTCGCAACGTTTATTGAAGGCTCGTTGTGTTCTGATATTTCTGCATATCACGTGACCAAACCATTTTATCTGTTGTTTCTTTATATATTCGATGGCGGGAGTTACATGTTAACACATTTCAACTCGAGAGAGGTTTATTTTCTTACTGTTCTTGCATCTAGGGTCCAGGACTGGCATTGGTAGCACAACGTTGGGATGAAGATTGTTTTGTAGTGTCCATTTTGCACCTAGAGTTATCTCCTTATTGGACAATAGTGGTGCTAACTGTCCAATGATTTGGCAAGCTTTGATGCATCTTGAGTCTATCTCTGCTGTTTGTGAATTGTCGTTTGTCACTAGACTTCCTAGGTATTTGAATTCCTCTACTTGTTTTAGTTGTCTGCCTTCTATAGTTATATAGCTTTTTTCTCAGTTCATTATTTCTGATCTTATCTCTCAGGCTGTTTCCTATCATTCGTCTTTCACATTTAATCTCAGTAGAGGTTATTTTTATTATTGTTCTTACATCTAGGGTCCAGGACTGGCATTGGTAGCACAACATTAGGACGAAGATTGTATTGTAGCGTGCCTATTTTGCCTCTAGAGTTATCTCCTTATTGGACAATAGTGGTGATAGCTGTCCAATGACAAGCTTTGTTGCATCTAGAGTCTAGGACTGGCATCAGTAGCACAACGTTGGGACGAAGATTGTATTGTAGCGTGCCTATTTTGCCTCTAGAGTTATCTCCTTATTGGACAATAGTGGTGATAGCTGTCCAATGACAAGCTTTGTTGCATCTAGAGTCTAGGACTGGCATCAGTAGCACAACGTTGGGACGAAGGTTGTATTACAACCAGTAACTTTGACGTTAATAGATGACTGAAACGCCGCTCTTAAGCTTGAATATAAAAGATATCAAATCTTGACCTGTGTTCTTTCCCCTACAATACTTATTAATAAAACCACATAGTTCACAATAACAATTCATGAAATACTTGTCATTTATTGTGATTGTCCAATGATCACACATCAATGAAAATGTTCCATCTCTCTGACACATATCTCCTATTCACACATCAATAAAAATGTTCCATATCTCTGACACATTTCTCCTATTCACACATCAATCAAAAGGTTCCATCGACTAACTCTCTCTTCTCATCTTCTCCTTTTAATTCACACACTCTTGTCTTTTCTCTCTACTACTTGTCCTCTCCATCCCATCTTAATTCTCATTATTCTCTTCACTTTCCCCATGAAGTTCGCCATTCAGGTGTGACTAATTGTCCCTGTCTCTCATTTGTCTTTTCAGGTCCGCTAACCTTGTCCAGTACACATTATTTTTTTATTGTCTCCCCTTTCGTTTTTTATCTAGCCTGACCTGACTACAATCTGATGGTACCAGATCAACACCGATTGCAGATTTTGAAAAAAAAAAAAAAAAAAAAAAAAAGGAATTACACACCGGGAGCCATTTTACGATATAACAGTGATCAGACTAAACAACAAGTTGAATAATTCAGTAGGCGACTAATCATCCCATACATTAGGGGACACATTGTAATAGTTATGGTTTGTCGAAGGCCCCGGTATCACTGCAAACGAATTAATATCCATAATTGCTCAACCGCAAGTTCAGTTGGCAATAACCAAATAAAATTAGGAGAAATACCTCTACTTGACGTACAATCTTACACATATCTAGGCAGGTATATAGATAAAGAGGGAGGAACAGAAAATGAAACCAAAATAAGGATATCAAAAGCAAGAGGAGCTTTAGTTGCACTGGGAAACATATGGAAATCCAAAGAAATTAGGTTAAATACAAAAATATAAATTTTCAATGTGAAACATGGAGAATAACAAAATTGACAATCATGAAGATACAGACTTTCATTAATGGATGCTTACGCAGAATAAAAGGATGGAAATGGCAGGACAAAGTCACTAACATAGAACTATGGAAATGAACCAGTCAAATACCAGTGGATAAAGAGATACAGCGAAGACGATGGCGCTGGATAGGACACACACTGCGGAAGCCAACTGAGAGTATTACACAACAGCCCCTTTTTTTAATCCTCAAGGGAAAAGACAAAGAGGAAGACCAAGGAATTCTTGGAGAAGATAGATAGAAGCAGAGATGAAGATGATGGGGAAGACATGGAATGATCTTAAAAGAATGGCAAAAAGCAGAACGACTTGGAAAGTGTTTGTTGAAGACCTATGCTCCACTGGGAGCTAAAAAAGGTAGAAGAAGAGCTCAACCGCCCATCCTAGTGGAATCATCCGAATTAAAATTCATCTCATTGAAGGATCTAAACAATGAAAGGCAGCTGCAATTCTCATCATATCAGCTACAGCACACGCCAACAGACATAAGGCCAAGCGGAGCCGAAAGTGAACGCAGCTGATCTGTTCTTCGTCATACAATATCATCACTCATCGTAAGCCATCGGAATATCGAAACATGATCCGGATGAAAAACACAGCTCATGGTGTGCACAGAGCACGAAAACTCAGTAACTCCGGTAGCAAGCCGGACTTAGAAAATGAGGAAACTGCAACAAGGAACACTTTTCAGACTGAACCTCTACGGTTCCTGTCGCCTATCCACCATACTGACTGGAAGTCCAGAGAATACATGTTTTGGAGAAAGTAGACTGAATCAAAACAGCTTCGCGGAATCAACAAACGCTGTGCAGAAAGTAAACCTAATACTCTATGAAGACAGCTAAACCAATTAACTATCTATCTTTACGGCATTTTCCCATTACTGGATTCTGCGTGGGGGAATTACAAAACAAACATAAAACATACAGGCATACACAATGTGGAGAAAACATCGTCCCCTACGCCTGACTTAACATAGCGCATACTCGACATAGTGCACACAAACAGCGAGGATCGGACATAAGGAAGGATGATAGCATTAAAATATATCGGAAAACACTACCAGAATGTCTCATCCCTTCCCAGATGGATCAGCAACAAAAGAAATATACAATAAAGAAGGAATCTTCACATGTTTTAAGAATGTAACACACAAACGGCTCTTTGTTGCAGTAGAAAAATATTCCAATATTTGTAAGGCAGAGACAAAGGCACTTAAAAATATAGCTTGGACTCTTGCAAAAAAAAAGAAGATGAAATAAAGAAAATATTGCATTGATGCTCTAGATAAAGGTAGCGTACGAGATATATCGACGTCTTAGCACGCGAGTCTTCATCAATATGCGCTGGGCTGACTGTCCAGAAGTGTTCGGAGACTTCTGGATAGTGTCGCTTCAAGCATCGAAACTCACGATGTGAGGCGGTATTCTTCACCTTCCCAGAGTACTATACCCTGGTACCCATTTCTATCAGCGGTTGGGTCGACTGTGAGGGTATTTTTTTCTTCAACCACGAGTACAATTCACACTGCTTCCAGCGGGAATCGAACACGGGTTGTCCGAACGTCGGTACAGATTCGGGTGGTTTTCCCAACTAGGCTACCGAGGCTCCTAAAGTTGACTGTTGTCAGTAGTTACGGCACTAAGAGGTTATGGTAACGAAGACCGGAATGATCTAAGAGCAATATTCTACAATGGGGGCTGAGAATGCTCAATTGTTAGTGAACTGGACTACTAAGAGGGTTGAGATAGTTCAGTGGTTGGTGAACTGGGCTACTAAGAGGGTTGAGATAGTTCAGTGGTTAGTGAACTGGACTACTAAGATGGTTGAGATAGTTTAGTGGTTGGTGAACTGGACTACTAAGAGGGTTGAGATACTTCAGTAGTTAGTGAACTGGACTACTAAGAGGGTTGAGATAGTTTAGTGGTTGGTGAACTGGACTACTAAGAGGGTTGAGATACTTCAGTGGTTGGTGAACTGGACTACTAAGAGGGTTGAGATAGTTCAGTGGTTGGTGAACTGGACTACTAAGAGGGTTGAGATACTTCAGTGGTTGGTGAACTGGACTACTAAGAGGGTTGAGATACTTCAGTGGTTGGTGAACTGGACTACTAAGATGGTTGAGATAGTTCAGTGGTTGGTGAACTGGACTACTAAGATGGTTGAGATACTTCAGTGGTTGGTGAACTGGACTACTAAGATGGTTGAGATACTTCAGTGGTTGGTGAACTGGACTACTAAGATGGTTGAGATACTTCAGTAGTTAGTGAACTGGACTACTAAGAGGGTTGAGATAGTTCAGTGGTTGGTGAACTGGACTACTAAGAGGGTTGAGATAGTTCAGTGGTTGGTGAACTGGACTACTAAGATGGTTGAGATACTTCAGTGGTTGGTGAACTGGACTACTAAGAGGGTTGAGATACTTCAGTGGTTAGTGAACTGGACTACTAAGAGGGTTGAGATAGTTCAGTGGTTGGTGAACTGGACTACTAAGAGGGTTGAGATACTTCAGTAGTTAGTGAACTGGACTACTAAGAGGGTTGAGATAGTTCAGTAGTTAGTGAACTGGACTACTAAGAGGGTTGAGATAGTTCAGTAGTTAGTGAACTGGACTACTAAGAGGGTTGAGATAGTTCAGTGGTTGGTGAACTGGACTACTAAGAGGGTTGAGATAGTTCAGTGGTTGGTGAACTGGACTACTAAGAGGGTTGAGATACTTCAGTGGTTGGTGAACTGGACTACTAAGAGGGTTGAGATAGTTCAGTGGTTGGTGAACTGGACTACTAAGAGGGTTGAGATACTTCAGTGGTTGGTGAACTGGACTACTAAGAGGGTTGAGATAGTTCAGTGGTTAGTGAACTGGACTACTAAGAGGGTTGAGATAGTTCAGTGGTTAGTGAACTGGACTACTAAGAGGGTTGAGATACTTCAGTGGTTGGTGAACTGGACTACTAAGAGGGTTGAGATAGTTCAATGGTTGGTGAACTGGACTACTAAGAGGGTTGAGATAGTTCAGTGGTTAGTGAACTGGACTACTAAGAGGGTTGAGATACTTCAGTGGTTGTGAACTGGACTACTATGAGGGTTGAGATACTTCAGTGGTTGGTGAACTGGACTACTAAGAGGGTTGAGATAGTTCAGTGGTTGGTGAACTGGACTACTAAGAGGGTTGAGATACCTCAGTGGTTAGTGAACTGGACTACTAAGAGGGTTGAGATACCTCAGTGGTTGGTGAACTGGACTACTATGAGGGTTGAGATACCTCAGTGGTTAGTGAACTGGACTACTAAGAGGGTTGAGATACTTCAGTGGTTGGTGAACTGGACTACTAAGAGGGTTGAGATACTTCAGTGGTTGGTGAACTGGACTACTAAGAGGGTTGAGATACCTCAGTGGTTGGTGAACTGGACTACTATGAGGGTTGAGATACCTCAGTGGTTAGTGAACTGGACTACTAAGAGGGTTGAGATACTTCAGTGGTTGGTGAACTGGACTACTAAGAGGGTTGAGATACTTCAGTGGTTGGTGAACTGGACTACTAAGAGGGTTGAGATAGTTCAGTGGTTGGTGAACTGGACTACTATGAGGGTTGAGATAGTTCAGTGGTTAGTGAACTGGACTACTAAGAGGGTTGAGATACTTCAGTGGTTGGTGAACTGGACTACTAAGAGGGTTGAGATAGTTCAGTGGTTGGTGAACTGGACTACTAAGAGGGTTGAGATAGTTCAGTGGTTGGTGAACTGGACTACTAAGAGGGTTGAGATAGTTCAGTGGTTAGTGAACTGGACTACTAAGAGGGTTGAGATAGTTCAGTGGTTGGTGAACTGGACTACTAAGAGGGTTGAGATACCTCAGTGGTTGGTGAACTGGACTACTAAGAGGGTTGAGATACTTCAGTGGTTAGTGAACTGGACTACTAAGAGGGTTGAGATAGTTCAGTGGTTGTGAACTGGACTACTAAGAGGGTTGAGATAGTTCAGTGGTTGGTGAACTGGACTACTAAGAGGGTTGAGATACTTCAGTGGTTAGTGAACTGGACTACTATGAGGGTTGAGATACTTCAGTGGTTGGTGAACTGGACTACTAAGATGGTTGAGATACTTCAGTGGTTGTGAACTGGACTACTAAGAGGGTTGAGATAGTTCAGTAGTTGGTGAACTGGACTACTAAGAGGGTTGAGATAGTTCAGTGGTTAGTGAACTGGACTACTAAGAGGGTTGAGATACTTCAGTGGTTAGTGAACTGGACTACTATGAGGGTTGAGATACTTCAGTGGTTGGTGAACTGGACTACTAAGAGGGTTGAGATACTTCAGTGGTTGGTGAACTGGACTACTAAGAGGGTTGAGATAGTTCAGTGGTTGGTGAACTGGACTACTATGAGGGTTGAGATACCTCAGTGGTTAGTGAACTGGACTACTATGAGGGTTGAGATACTTCAGTGGTTGGTGAACTGGACTACTAAGAGGGTTGAGATAGTTCAGTGGTTGGTGAACTGGACTACTAAGAGGGTTGAGATACTTCAGTGGTTAGTGAACTGGACTACTAAGAGGGTTGAGATACTTCAGTGGTTGGTGAACTGGACTACTATGAGGGTTGAGATACTTCAGTGGTTAGTGAACTGGACTACTAAGAGGGTTGAGATACTTCAGTGGTTGGTGAACTGGACTACTAAGAGGGTTGAGATAGTTCAGTGGTTGGTGAACTGGACTACTAAGAGGGTTGAGATACTTCAGTGGTTGGTGAACTGGACTACTAAGAGGTTGAGATACTTCAGTGGTTGGTGAACTGGACTACTAAGAGGGTTGAGATACTTCAGTGGTTGGTGAACTGGACTACTAAGAGGGTTGAGATAGTTCAGTGGTTGGTGAACTGGACTACTAAGAGGGTTGAGATACTTCAGTGGTTGGTGAACTGGACTACTAAGAGGGTTGAGATAGTTCAGTGGTTAGTGAACTGGACTACTAAGATGGTTGAGATAGTTCAGTGGTTGGTGAACTGGACTACTAAGATGGTTGAGATAGTTCAGTGGTTGGTGAACTGGACTACTAAGATGGTTGAGATACTTCAGTGGTTGGTGAACTGGACTACTAAGATGGTTGAGATACTTCAGTGGTTGGTGAACTGGACTACTAAGATGGTTGAGATACTTCAGTGGTTGGTGAACTGGACTACTAAGATGGTTGAGATACTTCAGTGGTTGGTGAACTGGACTACTAAGATGGTTGAGATACTTCAGTGGTTGGTGAACTGGACTACTAAGATGGTTGAGATACTTCAGTGGTTGGTGAACTGGACTACTAAGAGGGTTGAGATACTTCAGTGGTTGGTGAACTGGACTACTAAGATGGTTGAGATACTTCAGTGGTTGGTGAACTGGACTACTAAGATGGTTGAGATAGTTCAGTGGTTGGTGAACTGGACTACTAAGATGGTTGAGATACTTCAGTGGTTGGTGAACTGGACTACTAAGATGGTTGAGATACTTCAGTGGTTGGTGAACTGGACTACTAAGATGGTTGAGATACTTCAGTGGTTGGTGAACTGGACTACTAAGAGGGTTGAGATACTTCAGTGGTTGGTGAACTGGACTACTAAGATGGTTGAGATACTTCAGTGGTTGGTGAACTGGACTACTAAGAGGGTTGAGATACTTCAGTGGTTGGTGAACTGGACTACTAAGATGGTTGAGATACTTCAGTGGTTGGTGAACTGGACTACTAAGAGGGTTGAGATACTTCAGTGGTTGGTGAACTGGACTACTAAGAGGGTTGAGATACTTCAGTGGTTGGTGAACTGGACTACTAAGATGGTTGAGATAGTTCAGTGGTTGGTGAACTGGACTACTAAGAGGGTTGAGATACTTCAGTGGTTGGTGAACTGGACTACTAAGATGGTTGAGATAGTTCAGTGGTTGGTGAACTGGACTACTAAGATGGTTGAGATACTTCAGTGGTTGGTGAACTGGACTACTAAGAGGGTTGAGATACTTCAGTGGTTGGTGAACTGGACTACTAAGAGGGTTGAGATAGTTCAGTGGTTGGTGAACTGGACTACTAAGAGGGTTGAGATACTTCAGTGGTTGGTGAACTGGACTACTAAGAGGGTTGAGATACTTCAGTGGTTGGTGAACTGGACTACTAAGAGGGTTGAGATAGTTCAGTGGTTGGTGAACTGGACTACTAAGAGGGTTGAGATAGTTCAGTGGTTGGTGAACTGGACTACTAAGAGGGTTGAGATAGTTCAGTGGTTGGTGAACTGGACTACTAAGAGGGTTGAGATACTTCAGTGGTTGTGAACTGGACTACTAAGAGGGTTGAGATAGTTCAGTGGTTAGTGAACTGGACTACTAAGAGGGTTGAGATAGTTCAGTGGTTGGTGAACTGGACTACTAAGAGGGTTGAGATAGTTCAGTGGTTAGTGAACTGGACTACTAAGAGGGTTGAGATAGTTCAGTGGTTGGTGAACTGGACTACTAAGAGGGTTGAGATAGTTCAGTGGTTAGTGAACTGGACTACTAAGAGGGTTGAGATAGTTCAGTGGTTGGTGAACTGGACTACTAAGAGGGTTGAGATAGTTCAGTGGTTGGTGAACTGGACTACTAAGAGGGTTGAGATACTTCAGTGGTTGGTGAACTGGACTACTAAGAGGGTTGAGATAGTTCAGTGGTTGGTGAACTGGACTACTAAGAGGGTTGAGATAGTTCAGTGGTTGGTGAACTGGACTACTAAGAGGGTTGAGATAGTTCAGTGGTTGGTGAACTGGACTACTAAGAGGGTTGAGATAGTTCAGTGGTTGGTGAACTGGACTACTAAGAGGGTTGAGATAGTTCAGTGGTTGGTGAACTGGACTACTAAGAGGGTTGAGATAGTTCAGTGGTTGGTGAACTGGACTACTAAGAGGGTTGAGATAGTTCAGTGGTTGGTGAACTGGACTACTAAGAGGGTTGAGATAGTTCAGTGGTTGGTGAACTGGACTACTAAGAGGGTTGAGATAGTTCAGTGGTTAGTGAACTGGACTACTAAGAGGGTTGAGATAGTTCAGTGGTTGGTGAACTGGACTACTAAGAGGGTTGAGATAGTTCAGTGGTTGGTGAACTGGACTACTAAGAGGGTTGAGATAGTTCAGTGGTTGGTGAACTGGACTACTAAGAGGGTTGAGATAGTTCAGTGGTTGGTGAACTGGACTACTAAGAGGGTTGAGATAGTTCAGTGGTTGGTGAACTGGACTACTAAGAGGGTTGAGATACTTCAGTGGTTAGTGAACTGGACTACTATGAGGGTTGAGATACTTCAGTGGTTGGTGAACTGGACTACTAAGAGGGTTGAGATAGTTCAGTGGTTGGTGAACTGGACTACTAAGAGGGTTGAGATAGTTCAGTGGTTAGTGAACTGGACTACTAAGAGGGTTGAGATAGTTCAGTGGTTGGTGAACTGGACTACTAAGAGGGTTGAGATACCTCAGTGGTTAGTGAACTGGACTACTATGAGGGTTGAGATACTTCAGTGGTTGGTGAACTGGACTACTAAGAGGGTTGAGATACTTCAGTGGTTGGTGAACTGGACTACTAAGAGGGTTGAGATAGTTCAGTGGTTGGTGAACTGGACTACTATGAGGGTTGAGATAGTTCAGTGGTTAGTGAACTGGACTACTATGAGGGTTGAGATACTTCAGTGGTTGGTGAACTGGACTACTAAGAGGGTTGAGATAGTTCAGTGGTTGGTGAACTGGACTACTAAGAGGGTTGAGATACTTCAGTGGTTAGTGAACTGGACTACTAAGAGGGTTGAGATACTTCAGTGGTTGGTGAACTGGACTACTAAGAGGGTTGAGATAGTTCAGTGGTTGGTGAACTGGACTACTAAGAGGGTTGAGATAGTTCAGTGGTTAGTGAACTGGACTACTAAGAGGGTTGAGATACTTCAGTGGTTGGTGAACTGGACTACTATGATGGTTGAGATACTTCAGTGGTTGGTGAACTGGACTACTAAGATGGTTGAGATACTTCAGTGGTTAGTGAACTGGACTACTAAGAGGGTTGAGATAGTTCAGTGGTTAGTGAACTGGACTACTAAGAGGGTTGAGATAGTTCAGTGGTTAGTGAACTGGACTACTAAGAGGGTTGAGATACTTCAGTGGTTAGTGAACTGGACTACTATGAGGGTTGAGATACTTCAGTGGTTGGTGAACTGGACTACTAAGAGGGTTGAGATACTTCAGTGGTTGGTGAACTGGACTACTAAGAGGGTTGAGATAGTTCAGTGGTTGGTGAACTGGACTACTATGAGGGTTGAGATACCTCAGTGGTTAGTGAACTGGACTACTATGATGGTTGAGATACTTCAGTGGTTGGTGAACTGGACTACTAAGAGGGTTGAGATAGTTCAGTGGTTGGTGAACTGGACTACTAAGAGGGTTGAGATACTTCAGTGGTTAGTGAACTGGACTACTAAGAGGGTTGAGATACCTCAGTGGTTGGTGAACTGGACTACTATTGAGATACTTCAGTGGTTGTGAACTGGACTACTAAGAGGGTTGAGATAGTTCAGTGGTTAGTGAACTGGACTACTAAGAGGGTTGAGATACCTCAGTGGTTAGTGAACTGGACTACTAAGAGGGTTGAGATACTTCAGTGTTGGTGAACTGGACTACTAAGAGGGTTGAGATAGTTCAGTGGTTGGTGAACTGGACTACTAAGAGGGTTGAGATAGTTCAGTGGTTGGTGAACTGGACTACTAAGAGGGTTGAGATAGTTCAGTGGTTGGTGAACTGGACTACTAAGAGGGTTGAGATAGTTCAGTGGTTGGTGAACTGGACTACTAAGAGGGTTGAGATACTTCAGTAGTTAGTGAACTGGACTACTAAGAGGGTTGAGATAGTTCAGTGGTTAGTGAACTGGACTACTAAGAGGGAGATTGTGGTTGGTGAACTGGACTACTAAGTTGAGATAGTTCAGTGAACTGGACTACTAAGAGGGTTGAGATAGTTCAGTGGTTGGTGAACTGGACTACTAAGAGGGTTGAGATAGTTCAGTGGTTGGTGAACTGGACTACTAAGAGGGTTGAGATACTTCAGTGGTTGGTGAACTGGACTACTAAGAGGGTTGAGATAGTTCAGTGGTTGGTGAACTGGACTACTAAGAGGGTTGAGATACTTCAGTGGTTGGTGAACTGGACTACTAAGAGGGTTGAGATAGTTCAGTTTGTGAACTGGACTACTAAGAGGGTTGAGATAGTTCAGTGTTGGTGAACTGGACTACTAAGAGGGTTGAGATAGTTCAGTGGTTGGTGAACTGGACTACTAAGAGGGTTGAGATAGTTCAGTGGTTGGTGAACTGGACTACTAAGAGGGTTGAGATACTTCAGTGGTTGGTGAACTGGACTACTAAGAGGGTTGAGATAGTTCAGTGGTTGGTGAACTGGACTACTAAGAGGGAGATACTTCAGTGGTTGGTGAACTGGACTACTAAGAGGGTTGAGATACTTCAGTGGTTGGTGAACTGGACTACTAAGAGGGTTGAGATAGTTCAGTGGTTAGTGAACTGGACTACTAAGAGGGTTGAGATAGTTCAGTGGTTAGTGAACTGGACTACTAAGAGGGTTGAGATAGTTCAGTGGTTGGTGAACTGGACTACTAAGAGGGTTGAGATAGTTCAGTGGTTGGTGAACTGGACTACTAAGAGGGTTGAGATACTTCAGTAGTTAGTGAACTGGACTACTAAGAGGGTTGAGATAGTTCAGTAGTTAGTGAACTGGACTACTAAGAGGGTTGAGATAGTTCAGTAGTTAGTGAACTGGACTACTAAGAGGGTTGAGATAGTTCAGTGGTTGGTGAACTGGACTACTAAGAGGGTTGAGATAGTTCAGTGGTTAGTGAACTGGACTACTAAGAGGGTTGAGATAGTTCAGTGGTTGGTGAACTGGACTACTAAGAGGGTTGAGATAGTTCAGTGGTTGGTGAACTGGACTACTAAGAGGGTTGAGATACTTCAGTGGTTGGTGAACTGGACTACTAAGAGGGTTGAGATAGTTCAGTGGTTGGTGAACTGGACTACTAAGAGGGTTGAGATAGTTCAGTGGTTGGTGAACTGGACTACTAAGAGGGTTGAGATAGTTCAGTGGTTGGTGAACTGGACTACTAAGAGGGTTGAGATAGTTCAGTGGTTGGTGAACTGGACTACTAAGAGGGTTGAGATAGTTCAGTGGTTGGTGAACTGGACTACTAAGAGGGTTGAGATAGTTCAGTGGTTAGTGAACTGGACTACTAAGAGGGTTGAGATAGTTCAGTGGTTGGTGAACTGGACTACTAAGAGGGTTGAGATAGTTCAGTGGTTAGTGAACTGGACTACTAAGAGGGTTGAGATAGTTCAGTGGTTGGTGAACTGGACTACTAAGAGGGTTGAGATAGTTCAGTGGTTAGTGAACTGGACTACTAAGAGGGTTGAGATAGTTCAGTGGTTGGTGAACTGGACTACTATGAGGGTTGAGATAGTTCAGTGGTTAGTGAACTGGACTACTAAGAGGGTTGAGATAGTTCAGTGGTTGGTGAACTGGACTACTAAGAGGGTTGAGATAGTTCAGTGGTTAGTGAACTGGACTACTAAGAGGGTTGAGATACTTCAGTGGTTGGTGAACTGGACTACTAAGAGGGTTGAGATAGTTCAGTGGTTGGTGAACTGGACTGCTAAGAGGGTTGAGATACTTCAGTGGTTGGTGAACTGGACTACTAAGAGGGTTGAGATAGTTCAGTGGTTGGTGAACTGGACTACTAAGAGGGTTGAGATAGTTCAGTGGTTGGTGAACTGGACTACTAAGAGGGTTGAGATACTTCAGTGGTTGGTGAACTGGACTACTATGATGGTTGAGATACTTCAGTGGTTGGTGAACTGGACTACTAAGATGGTTGAGATAGTTCAGTGGTTAGTGAACTGGACTACTAAGAGGGTTGAGATAGTTCAGTGGTTAGTGAACTGGACTACTAAGAGGGTTGAGATAGTTCAGTGGTTGGTGAACTGGACTACTATGATGGTTGAGATACCTCAGTGGTTAGTGAACTGGACTACTATGATGGTTGAGATACTTCAGTGGTTGGTGAACTGGACTACTAAGAGGGTTGAGATAGTTCAGTGGTTGGTGAACTGGACTACTAAGAGGGTTGAGATAGTTCAGTGGTTGGTGAACTGGACTACTAAGAGGGTTGAGATACCTCAGTGGTTGGTGAACTGGACTACTAAGAGGGTTGAGATACCTCAGTGGTTAGTGAACTGGACTACTAAGAGGGTTGAGATACCTCAGTGGTTAGTGAACTGGACTACTAAGAGGGTTGAGATAGTTCAGTGGTTAGTGAACTGGACTACTAAGAGGGTTGAGATACCTCAGTGGTTAGTGAACTGGACTACTAAGGACAAAGAGGGGGGGGGGGGTTCGATCCTTATCGACAGCTTCCAGATTTTCCTAACCTGAAATTGGTACCTCATTTTTTTTTTCTGGGAAAGAAACCCGACATAGACATATTGCTGACCACATTACCCCACACACGATTTTTATTTACAATATGGGCACTAGCATCATGTTCTCTATACACCACTAGGTGGTGTGACGGGCTTTTTTCTTCTTTTTTTAAAAAAATGTAATATTCTGCACGTTCTTTCAGAGATTGAACTGGTTTACAAAGGACAAGAGGTTGGGATCTTTCCTGATCGACAGCTTCCGGGTTCACCCAGCCTTAAATGGGTACCTGATTTTGTTTTTCTGGGAAAGCAAAGCGACAGGGACGTAATACCGACCACATTACGCATGTGTCGAGGCCTATAAAAAGTGTGGTCACTAGCACCATATTGCCTATAAGCCACTTGGCGTGACGGGACTCTATACTTTTTACTTCTGTCAGAGATGCAGAGATTCAATAGATTCCATCTCACTGTAATACTCTTAAAAATGATAAGGCAGTCAAATTGGCAAAGAAGGGTGGTAGACTTTACCAAAAATAAATAAATAGACTCCATTACTTTGCAGAGCAAATAGGCCTCAAGATCAACACGATAAAAATGCATTGATTTTACCAACACAACCAATGAGAGCTCAATCAAGAATTCCTACAAATATTTGTCCACTTCCTACCTAGGGAGCAAAATGTCACGGGATGGAAATAAAATGGCTGAAATTTATATCCATATCGCGTTGCCACCAAGTGCCGATAACAAACATTCAACATTCATGTATTTGAAGATCACAAATTACTTAACGAGCACACGAAGTTAAGGCTAGTCGGCCTTTGTGTGATTCAGCTTAAACGTTTGAATGTCAGAGCTGGAAATCCACTCAGGCTCTAGGAAAGAAACGAATTGCCTTTTACAAAAATTACATCCGAAGGCTCTTGAACATAATTTTAAAGACTTTACACCAAATGGAACTGATATAAACCAAATAAAAAAAACACATCAAGCTGTGTAGGGTCGGCCTTACGTCCAGAATAGGGGAGAGAAGGCCGACTTGTTAAAACTTTCACCTGCACATCGGGTGGTAAAACAAAACAATGAAGACCAAAATATGACTCAGAAAAGAACAACCAAAAGAGAGGACTCAATTCTGGGCTTAATAATAAAATAAGTCCAACAAAGCTAGCACAGAATCGTCAGACATGGGGTGTTAACATATTCTGTTCAATGTGCCGCCTTTGGCCTGAGAGGAACAAACTGGACTTGATACCAGCCAGATACAGACTATGAGAAGCCAGAGGTTCATCGCGGATAAATACATGAACAGATGAAATACAGGAACAGATGAAATACACGAACAGATGAAATACAGAATAAATGAAATACATGAACAGATGAAATACAGAATAAATGAAATACATGAACAGATGAAATACAGAATAAATGAAATACAGAATAAATGAAATACATGAACAGATGAAATATATGAACAGATGAAATACATGAACAAATGAAATACATGAACAGATGAAATACAGAATAAATGAAATACAGAACAAATGAAATACATGAACAGATGAAATACATGAACAGATGAAATACATGAACAAATGAAATACAGAATAAATGAAATACATGAACAAATGAAATACATAATAAATTAAATACATGAACAGATGAAATACTGAACAAATGAAATACAGAATAAATGAAATACACGAACAAATGAAATACATGAACAAATGAAATACATGAACATATGAGTTACCAGAAAGATGATGCTGACTACCAGTTCAACAGAAAAGAATAAACATTGGAACAATTGTTTGAACAGGCCACAACAGATTGAAGTACCGCCTATTCAATACTCGTCGGTGTGACTGTGACACAGACAAGATGACTGCTGAATATCTGCTACAATCAAGGCCAACATATGATGGACAGACAAGATGACAGCTGAACATCTGCTACAATCATGGCCAACGTATGATGGACAGACAAGATGACTGCTGAATATCTGCTACAATCATGGCCAACATATGATGGACAGACAAGATGACTGCAGAATATCTGCTACAATCATGGCCAACATATGATGGACAGACAAGATGACTACAGAATATATGCTACAATCATGGCCAACATATGATGGACAGACAAGATGACTGCTGAACATCTGCTACAATCATGGCCAACATATGATGGACAGACAAGATGACTGCTGAACATCTGCTACAATCATGGCCAACATATGATGGACAGACAAGATGACTGCTGAACATCTGCTACAATCATGGCCAACATATGATGGACAGACAAGATGACTGCTGAACATCTGCTTCAATCATGGCCAACATATGATGGACAGACAAGATGACTGCTGAACATCTGCTACAATCATGGCCAACATATGATGGACAGACAAGATGACTGCTGAATATCTGCTACAATCATGGCCAACATATGATGGACAGACAAGATGACTGCTGAACATCTGCTACAATCATGGTCAACATATGATGGACAGACAAGATGACTGCTGAACATCTGCTACAATCATGGCCAACATATGATGGACAGACAAGATGACTGCTGACTATCTGCTACAATCATGGCCAACATATGATGGACAGACAAGATGACTGCTGAACATCTGCTACAATCATGGCCAACATATGATGGACAGACAAGATGACTGCTGAACATCTGCTACAATCATGGCCAACATATGATGGACAGACAAGATGACTGCTGAATATCTGCTACAATCATGGCCAACATATGATGGACAGACAAGATGACTGCTGAACATCTGCTACAATCATGGCCAACATATGATGGACAGACAAGATGACTGCTGAACATCTGCTACAATCATGGCCAACATATGATGGACAGACAAGATGACTGCTGACTATCTGCTACAATCATGGCCAACATATGATGGACAGACAAGATGACTGCTGAACATCTGCTACAATCATGGCCAACATATGATGGACAGACAAGATGACTGCTGAACATCTGCTACAATCATGGCCAACATATGATGGACAGACAAGATGACTGCTGAATATCTGCTACAATCATGGCCAACATATGATGGACAGACAAGATGACTGCTGAATATCTGCTACAATCATGGCCAACATATGATGGACAGACAAGATGACTGCTGAATATCTGCTACAATCATGGCCAACATATGATGGACAGACGAGATGACTGCTGAACATCTGCTACAATCATGGCCAACATATGATGGACAGACAAGATGACTGCTGAACATCTGCTACAATCATGGCCAACATATGATGGACAGAGAAGGCTCCTATGGCTATCACTGATACCATACCGGGACAAACTGTATGGAGATGTCACCAGCCTTGACCTAACTAATGCTTTCTTAGAACTCATTAATATTGACGTCAGAGGTTACGCAGAACAGAATTGTTAAATAACTATAGAGAAAAAAAAAAGTTATATTTAGACAATATCACCTTTACCGCCAGACATGGCACTTTGACCCCGATATTAAACTGAGAACAAAAGAAGAAGAAGAAGAAGTAGAAGAAAACACAGTATGCGACAAGTTAAAAAAAATATTTAATTAAGTTAAACGTCACGTGACAAGTTTGGTGACTCGTTTAAGAGGAAACAATAAACGATCGATGTACAAGAAAATGGCTGCCAACAAATGATCAGGTTTATTCACCCTCTAATTATTTATTAGCCAATCTGGAATGTTTCCGTGTAGCTGTCTCTACGTGCTCTCAAGTGTAAACCTGCGAGGTAAAAATCCTCTTATTGAATAGTTAATTGTCTCCCTTAACGCCTATGGGCGGCAACCTTCCCCTTGCCCAACTAAATCTAATTGTTTATTGCCTCACCTGACGTCATACCATTGCCTCATCCTCAGGGATCACTTCACAAAAAACGTCAGCTTCATCGAAAAGGGCTGCGAATTCTCCACGGACTCGAACGTTTTCGGTCGGAAAACTTTTATCGAAATTGAGGATTTGTTGAAGAGAAATTTTCTCCATGAATGGGGCGAGCTCCTGGTGGAAGTCGAGATCAGGAATATTCACAACATCTACGAGTGTTGGATGCGGGTACCCAAGGATGGCGGGAGCAGCAGCAGTAGCAACAGTTCCAGGCATGGCTACGGAGAGAGGATGGAGTCTTCGTATTTCATGTTCGGTCTGTCTGACTGGAGCGTCTCTCTGTTCCCTGACAACAGCGTGGCGGAGGCTGACGGTAGTCTGGAACTGCAGCTGCAACGACATACCAGCTTTGACCATCTGTGCTACGTGCGTTATCGGGTGGTCCTCGGTGAAGATGGTGTCTTTGACTCGGGCGAATTAGAGCAGGTTTTGGACGCCTCAGGTGTTGGAGAGCCTTTCATGATTGGCGCATCCGTGCATAGACTATCCAAGGGTTGCTCAACGCTCAGGGTCAAAGTTCAAATGATCTCCGTTGTGTCCGTCAGCGAGGTCTACCTCGGGTTGACACCCCAGAGCAGCAGCAAGGTCAGGGCTCACTGTTACGACCGCGACAAGCAGGCCTGGATGCTGGAGGCTGACATGGCTGGGAAGTATCTCACATTCAGGCTCTTCTACACTGACATCTCGCACGTTCCTCGCAAGTTCTCTCGTTTTGTTGGTTGGAACATTCGCCTGGTCTCCAAGGCAACGAGCTCGCGACCCGACCGATGTCTGGACGGCCCCTTCAGCAAATACTTTGTCCAGCAGGAGTCAGATGAAGGAAGTGTGGTTAGAACAGATGTGCTGATACAAGAGGTAGGTGACGATGATTATCGGAACATTTTCTTTTGTTGTACAGTCGTCGTGTTTTAATCATGTTTTTCTGTCGTGATGTTGTATTGTAGTAATATTTCACTGTTTAGTAATGTTTTTAGTTACGTATTGTGGTGATGTTTTGTTCTGATATGGCACTATTGTGATGATGTACTACTGTGATGTTGTATTGTAGTGCTACTGTTCAGTAGTAATGTTGTATTATTATTCTGCAATTCTGTAGTGATGTATTATAATGCTGTTGTTCCCTAGTGATGTTGTATTATAGTGCCGCTGTTCTGGGGGAGGGGGGAGGGGTTGTAATGTTGCTTGCATGAGGGGGAGGGGTTGTAATGTTGCTTGCATGTGGGGGGAGGGGTTGTAATGTTGCTTGCTAATGGTGGGAGGGGCTGTAATGTTGCTTGCTAGGGGGGGGGCTGTAATGTTGCTTGCTAGCGGGGAGAGGGGCTGTAATGTTGCTTGCATGGGGGGGGGAAGGAGTTGTAATGTTGCTTGCATGTGGGTGGAGGGGTTGTAATGTTGCTTGCCATTGGGGGAGGGGGGTTGTAATGTTGCTTGCATGAGGGAGGAGGGGTTATAATGTTGCTTGGTAGAGGTAGGGTGTGTAAGGATGCTTGCCGGTTGAGGGGGGGGGGGGGGGTGTAATGTCACTTTTCAGTTGTGGGCTGTGTGTAATGTCGCTTGTCACTTGTGGGCTGTGTGCAATGTCGCTTGTCAGTTGTGGGCTGTGTGTAATGTCGCTTGTCAGATGTGGGCTGTGTGTAATGTCGCTTGTCAGTTGTGGGCTGTGTGTAATGTCGCTTGTCAGTTGTGGGCTGTGTGTAATGTCGCTTGTCAGTTGTGGGCTGTGTGTAATGTCGCTTGTCAGTTGTGGGCTGTGTGTAATGTCGCTTGTCAGTTGTGGGATGGCTAATTGATGATTGATAGAAAGATCTACTCTACTAGAATATAATGCCCCATTCTGCTTGTAGCTGTTCCCCATGTGTCAATTATGTTCTCGAAACCCGATTACCCTATCCCCTCCCCCATGCCTGATGTATTCCAATCTTGTCCAACATCTGCAGGTTGACCTTTTGTTTAGTGTGTGTGTGTGTGTGTGTGTGTGTGTGTACAAATGTGTGTGTGTGTGTGAGTACAAATGTGTGTGTCTGTTAGCGAGAAGCTTCCCATTTGAATTG
Organism: Megaustenia siamemsis; assembly: GCA_032433765.1. Classification (NCBI taxonomy): domain Eukaryota; kingdom Metazoa; phylum Mollusca; class Gastropoda; order Stylommatophora; family Ariophantidae; genus Megaustenia; species Megaustenia siamemsis. Next base: position 73,744,847 of record JAVIAB010000106.1, on the reverse strand, counting down.
AATGCATATTAACAGCTGTTACATGACCGGGCAAAATGGATCGTCCATGCAAACTCTCCAGCATCAGCTCATAAACGAACATCCCTGGCAGGAATCAATTGCTCCTCTAAAAAGCTCCATTCCCCAGCCTGGGGCGGTTCCTCCCCAGACCAGTCACTTACCACAACTTCCGGATCCGTTCTCCACAATTGTTTTCCAGTCTAAAAATAGTCATTGTTTGCGAGAATATTATAGTCAAAAGTTGAATGTGCACATCACCAGTTAAGTCTTTACCAACAATGTGACGGTTCAATGTTTGTTGGGTTTCAAGAAACAGCATATAACAAAACCTTGTTTTAGTTAATTCGTAGAAGAGCTTCCGCAATTATCCTTCTCACGAATTTGTAGCTACTTGGTAAAAAAAGAAGAGGAAGAAAACAACAACAAGAAAAAGAAGAAGAAGAAGAAAAGAGAACAACAACAACAACAAGTAAAAGTAGAAGAAGAAGAAGAGAACAACAACAACAAGAAAAGTAGAAGAAGAAGAAGAGAACAACAACAACAAGAAAAGTAGAAGAAGAAGAAGAGAACAACAACAACAAGAAAAGTAGAAGAAGAAGAAGAGAACAACAACAACAAGAAAAGTAGAAGAAGAAGAAGAAGAGAACAACAACAACAAGAAAAAGTAGAAGAAGAAGAAGAGAACAACAACAACAAGAAAAAGTAGAAGAAGAAGAAGAAGTTTACGATGACGATATAGATGATTATTTAACGATTATTTTCTTACAACGGAACAGCATACTAAAAACGGAACCCGAAATGTGATAGACTTTGTTCTCATGACCATTCAGTAGACTTAGAAAACTTTGGCGCTCAACTAGTCTCCATCTCAGCATCAAGCTTTGACTTTATAAGTGAAATGTGTGATCTTTTCTCTTATATAGGGACCAGCGATAGCTCAGTGGTTAGTGAACTGGACTACAAAGGACAAGAGGTAGGGTTCGACCCCAACCAACGGCCCACAGGTTCACCCAGCCTTTAATGTGTACCGGATTTTTTTCTGGGAAAGTAAAGCGACACGGGTGTAATACCGACCACACTACCCCAAAAATCATGTAGCGAAGGTCTGTAAAATGTATGGTCACTAACACCATATTCCCTATACGCCACTTGTCGTGACGGGGTACTTTACTTTACTCTACTAAGCATCCGCACCTAGCATTAACATGGACACCATCTGGGTAGACGAAGAAGAGGAAGGCTGTATAGGGCATCACGACGAACCATACTTGATGAAATGATAGATGGCCAGCAGGTCCTGGCAAGAGTAGACCATTCTTGCTCCAGATCTGATTGGGTGGAGATCTCTTGTGAGTGCCCTATGCTCTCAACCGAAGTTCAGAGAATTAAGAAAGGCCTCGCGACACCGAAATAACTGCCAAGAACGTAATTCGCTCCAAGATTACAGATCTCATCGACCGCCCACGTCTGCTTCCCAACACACTTCAAGTTATATCATTCCTGATATCAGCTTGTGTAATCCCTCACTTTACAGTCTACCTGAGACCCAACAATACGCATTTTCGGATAGGTTTATTACATCTGCATGTCTGTGCCCCACAGTCCTACAGAATCTATCTTTTACTGGACTTCCGGTTAGTGTGGCGGGCCAAGATGGCCGCCTAGGCAAATCTGATTTGAAACTTATGGCATTTTAGCTGCAGTGTTTTTTCAAGTGATTCTTTCTGACCTGGATATTCGTTAGCGGAGACAGCCGTGGTTCGGTCGCATTCACCTGACCACGAAGTCAACATGGTTTTAGCGCCAGCACGCAGAGATTCATGTTGCAGGGAACTGATTGATGATTGAGGTAGACCGGTAACAGGCCTCGGCTTTGCCATGGACTGGATGTCTGATCTGTGTTAAATTGCAAATCTGCTGCTGCCTGGACTCCGATCAGATCGAGTGCTTCATCGAAGTGGAGTCCTGATTTCACTTGTTGGAACAGCGATTCTTGGGGCACACCGACTGACAACGAAATGTACACGCATTCTGCGCAGGCGCATGAAGGTCGTGCTGCCCATGACGACCGTTACAGCGACCTGAAAGTGTGCATTAATGCGCTGCCGCGCCCTTTTTATTATTTAGAACGCGACACATCCACTAGAACAATAGGAACAATCAAGATAAACATTTTGTTGGTTGCCGGAACTGGGGACTAGCACATATGGGAATGCCCCGCCTGCAGTGACGTCATTTTGCTCTAAAGTGTGCAGGACTACTTTGATAGCGTCTCGCAGGTTATTGTTAAAGGCCTTCCATTTATTACTAAAAACACGAATCTCTACATTGTCTCCCCTGACATGTACCACGAACCGTTATATACCGAGCTTGGGTCTCCAGATGTCAGGATTTCCCCGGACAGGTCCTGCTGTTTGGGTGTGCTTTATGCTTCATCATGAACAAAAAAAGAGGAAAATAATGGCAGTGTTTCTAACTACTGTTTTAGGAACAAGCTAAAAATAGCCACATGGAATGTTAGGACCTTATACCAACAAGGAAAACTAGAAAATCTTATGGTAGAAGCAGAGCGATTAAACATAGATATTTTAGGCATATCAGAACCAAGAAGGAAAATGGATACATACAAGACAATAAATATACATTTATATACTCAGGTAACACAACAGAACACCAAAGAGGGGTAGGCATACTAATAAAATAAGAAATACAAAAATATCAAAGCAAGAGATAGAGTGGAATGGCGCTCCATGGTAGCCAACCTTCGATGCGGAGACGGCACTCAATGATGATGAATGGCAGTGTCAGGATGTAGAGACTGGTGAGCAGCTATGCTAAATGAGGTTATAGAGCACCATGAAGAATGGATACGAGATCCTTCCGAGTGTGGTGCATCCGTTCTCGTGCGTATCACACAGGACAGAAAATGGAGGCAACAGGAAACTACAGTCGCTAAGACAGAAGTGCAGTCCCTGGTTGTCTCTATTCTGAGAGTATCGCAATCATTTACACAGATGGGTTTGTAATTTGACAAGTAAGGAGCCATTTACACAGATGGGTTTGTAATTTGACAAGTAAGGAGCCATTTACACAGATGGGTTTGTAATTTGACAAGTAAGGAGCCATTTACACAGATGGGTTTGTAATTTGACAAGTAAGGAGCCATTTACACAGATGGGTTTGTTATTTGACAAGTAAGGAGCCATTTACACAGATGGGTTTGTAATTTGACAAGTAAATAGCCATTTACACAGATGGGTTTGTAATTTCACAAGTAAGAATCCATTTAGGGAGCCGCGATAGCTCAGTGGTTAGTGAAATGGACTACAGAGGACAAGAGGCAGGGTTCGATCCCAACCGACGACTTCCGAGTTCACCCAGCCTTTAATGGGTACCTGATTTTTTTCAGGGAAAGTGAAGCGGCACGGGCGTAATACCGACCACATTACCCCAAAAATCATGTGCCGAAGGTCTGTAAAATTTATGGTCACTCACACCATATTCCCTATGCGCCACTTGGCGTGACGGGGGTTACTTTACTTTTTTTTTTTAAGGAGCCATTTACACAGATGGGTTTGTAATTTGACAAGTAAGGAGCCATTTACACAGGTGGGTTTGTAATTTGACAAGTAAGGAGCCATTTACACATATGGGTTTGTAATTTGACAAGTAAGGAGTCAGTTACAGAAATGGGTTTGTAATTTGGCAAGTAAGGAACCAGTTACACAGATGGATTTGTAATTTGGCAAGTTAGGAACCAGTTACATAGATGGATTTGTAATTTGGCAAATAAGGAACCAGTTACACAGATGGATTTGTAATTTGACAAGTAAGGAACCAGTTACACAGATGGATTTGTAATTTGACAAGTAAGGAACCAGTTACACAGATGGATTTGTAATTTGGCAAATAAGGAACCAGTTACACAGATGGATTTGTAATTTGGCAAGTTAAGAACCAGTTACACAAATGGGTTTGTAATTTGGCAAGTAAGGAACCAGTTACACAGATGGGTTTGTAATTTGGCAAGTAAGGAACCAATTACACACATGGGTTTGTAATTTGGTAAGTAAGGAACCAATTACACAGATGGGTTTGTAATTTGGCAAGTTAGGAACCGGTTACACAGATGGGTTTGTAATTTGGCAAGTTAGGAACCAGTTACACAGATGGGTTTGTAATTTGGCAAGTTAGGAACCATTTACACAGATGGGTTTGTAATTTGGCAAGTTAAGAACCATTTACACAAGTGGGTTTGTAATTTGGCAAGTTAAGAACCATTTACACAGATGGGTTTGTAATTTGACAAGTTAGGAACCATTTACACAGATGGGTTTGTAATTTGGCAAGTTAGGAACCATTTACACAGATGGGTTTGTAATTTGGCAAGTTAAGAACCATTTACACAGATGGGTTTGTAATTTGGCAAATACGGAGCTTGCGGCTTTCACGACTCATGTTGGTGGTAAATCTGTGACGGAAGAGAGTGAGAGACAGAAGTCTACGTTGCGTGTTTCCTCAATGAGTATACTCAGGAAGATGAAAACTGGCTGGGCTCGACGGCAGTTGTTAGAGTCGTCGTGGAGGTTTCATCTCATAAAAGTCTGTTTCACTTTCGTGCCGAGGTACGCCGATGTAGGACATAAGCGTCTGCGACCTGCGGTCCCATATAGCAGGATCGGCACATCGTCATCTGACCAAAGACTTGGTTCTGCCTCCTATCTGTCTTTCCCGGTAACAGTCTGCGTCACACCAGGCTGACTAACAGAAGCTAGGATCACTTTGTTCCCTGTTGTGGTGGCTATGACTGATTTAGAAGACCTAATAATGCAGTACACTAATTGTGGTGGCTATTACTGATTTAGAAGACCCAATAATGCAGTACCCTAATTGTGGTGGCTATTACTGATTTAGAAGACCCAATAATGCAGTACCCTAATTGTGGTGGCTATTACTGATTTAGAAGACCCAATAATGCAGTACCCTAATTGTGGTGCCTATTACTGATTTAGAAGACCCAATAATGCAGTACCCTAATTGTGGTGGCTATTACTGATTTAGAAGACCCAATAATGCAGTACCCTAATTGTGGTGGCTATTACTGATGTAGAAGACCCAATAATGCAGTACCCTAATTGTGGTGGCTATTACTGATTTAGAAGACCCAATAATGCAGTACCCTAATTGTGGTGGCTATTACTGATTTAGAAGACCCAATAATGCAGTACCCTAATTGTGGTGGCTATTACTGATTTAGAAGACCCAATAATGCAGTACCCTAATTGTGGTGGCTATTACTGATTTAGAAGACCCAATAATGCAGTACCCTAATTGTGGTGGCTATTACTGATTTAGAAGACCTAATAATGCAGTACCCTAATTGTGGTGGCTATTACTGATTTAGAAGACCCAATAATGCAGTACCCTAATTGTGGTGGCTATTACTGATTTAGAAGACCCAATAATGCAGTACCCTAATTGTGGTGGCTATTACTGATTTAGAAGACCCAATAATGCAGTACCCTAATTGTGGTGGCTATTACTGATTTAGAAGACCCAATAATGCAGTACCCTAATTGTGGTGGCTATTACTGATTTAGAAGACCCAATAATGCAGTACCCTAATTGTGGTGGCTATTACTGATTTAGAAGACCCAATAATGCAGTACCCTAATTGTGGTGGCTATTACTAATTTAGAAGACCCAATAATGAAGTACCCCATGGCTGGACTAGTAATTTCCAAGCACAGTCTGGGTTAGACGAACTCCAACTTTTCCAGGAAGAATCGGGAATGTCAAGAAGGTCATTACGACCTGCCACATCAATGAGTAAAAAGGGAACCTGCCCGCATCATCTCGTGTCATTATACCATCAACATCAATAACAATAATGCTAACAGACTTGCCAGTTTCACTAATGTCGACTGCGGAAGAGAACTTGACCGCAACGACATTCTAAATACCCTAAGAGGTCCTGAACGAAACAGCAATTAAAGGAAAATTAATCTCATTCTGCGACTTATGACAAGTAAAAAAAAAAGTAAAGAGCCCCGGAACCCATCGATTGGGATCGAACCCTACCTCTTGTCCTATGTGGTCCAGTTCACTAACCACTGAGCTATCGCGGCTCTCTAACTATGACAAGACTGCACGAATATCATATTGAGGTGGGGAGATGACAGGCGTTAGTGCAATGCAGAAAGTCAAAGAAGGCCTGTCAATCAAAACAACATCGACGTCATTAGTCGTTGCACGTTGAGAGCTATACTTAGGAGCCAATCCGAACACTTATAGACCGAAGCATAGTGAGGATGCTTGCTTACGTTCGCCCGATGACTAAGGTATTCTAGAGTATTCGTAGACTGTAGAATTCCTCTTCGTCATCCGTCCTTAAAAGGACGTTAAGTTGGCGTGTCTGCGTTGTGTTGTGGTTTGCAGTATAACTGTTATATTAGCGCCTTTCGGCCCAACACATCCGACTTCAGCACGACATTTTTGAGTACCGGGTTGTCTTCCCTCTTCGATCCCTGCTCGCTTGGCCAGGTTAGTCTGTTACTGGAGGCACCGCGGAGAGGTGGAGCAGGGTCTGGATGGTTTTGGTTCACCGAACCTGGCGCAAACCATCAACTGTGGGTCCAGTTCTGGTGCTGGTAGGCGCGCCTTCGGATGTGAGGATGACCTGTTGGCTAAACTAACTTAAAACTCCTCCGCCCGGCCTGGCATTTAATCTATGTATAAATAATCGAAAATAATTGCCTCAGGGATTTTTTTCTTGTTAAAAATACTTTGATGGTTATATATTTTGTATGTATTTTATTTGTCCCTTCCCATTCTTATTTAGTTACTTGATAGAAGAACTAAAGAAATGAATATCCACATAATCGGTTTGAGTTAGTTGGTAGAAGAACTAATGAAATGAATATCCACATAATCGGTTTGAATTAGTTGGTAGAAGAACTAAAGAAATGAATATCCACATAATCGGTTTGAGTTAGTTGACAGACATTTCTTTATTTGTTACTTCTGTCTGGCAAATTTGGCTGTAATTTATTGCAAAAAGAAATCACGTGATTTCTGCCCGACTGACGTGGTATTAATTACTGGGTAAAAGAAATGAAGTCTTTGCTTTCGTGTTGCCTGATTGTCATTTCTGGGTGAAAGTACTCAGATGACAACCCTTAAGAGAACTTGGCTTGTAATTGCTGGGTTACAAATAGAGTAATTGTTAAGACATTTTAAAAAACCTGACATGTAATTGTCGAGTAACAGAAATTGAGTAACTGTAACTACTTTCATAAGGACCAGGCTTGTAATTTTGCAGTCGAAATAGAATAACTCTCATTGATTTTGTAAGGACCTGGTAATAATTTGTGAGATTGTTGGTGCTAGTCAGTTCGATCGTCAGCGATAATTATATGAAGATGTATGTTGTTTTCTTCTTCTTCTTTTCTTGTTCTTGTTGTTTACTTCTTCTTTTTTTTTCTTGTTGTTGTTGTTTTCATCTCCTTCGTGTTTTCTTCTTCTTCTTCGTGTTGTCTTCTTCTTCGTGTTTTCTTCTTCTTCGTGTTTTCTTCTTCTTCGTGTTGTCTTCTTCTTGTTGTTTTCTTCTTCTTCGTGTTTTCTTCTTCTTCGTGTTTTCTTCTTCTTCGTGTTGTCTTCTTCTTGTTGTTTTCTTCTTCTTCGTGTTGTCTTCTTCTTCGTGTTTTCTTCTTCTTCGTGTTTTCTTCTTCTTCGTGTTGTCTTCTTCTTGTTGTTTTCTTCTTCTTCGTGTTGTCTTCTTCTTCGTGTTTTCTTCTTCTTCGTGTTTTCTTCTTCTTCGTGTTGTCTTCTTCTTGTTGTTTTCTTCTTCTTCGTGTTGTCTTCTTCTTCGTGTTTTCTTCTTCTTCGTGTTTTCTTCTTCTTCGTGTTGTCTTCTTCTTGTTGTTTTCTTCTTCTTCGTGTTGTCTTCTTCTTCGTGTTTTCTTCTTCTTCGTGTTTTCTTCTTCTTCGTGTTGTCTTCTTCTTCGTGTTTTCTTCTTCTTCGTGTTGTCTTCTTCTTGTTGTTTTCTTCTTCTTCGTGTTTTCTTCTTCTTCGTGTTTTCTTCTTCTTCGTGTTGTCTTCTTCTTGTTGTTTTCTTCTTCTTCGTGTTGTCTTCTTCTTCGTGTTTTCTTCTTCTTCGTGTTTTCTTCTTCTTCGTGTTGTCTTCTTCTTCGTGTTTTCTTCTTATTATTATTTTCTTCTTCCTCTTCTTGTTTTTTCTTCTTCTTCTTCTTCTTCTTCTTCTTCTTATTCTTTTCTTGTTGTTGTTTTCTTCTTCTTCTTCTTTTCTTGTTTCTTCTTCTTCTTCTTCTTATTCTTTTCTTGTTGTTGTTTTCTTCTTCTTCTTCTTTTCTTGTTTCTTCTTCTTCTTCTTCTTTTCTTGTTGTTTTTTTTCTTCTTTTTTTCTTGTTGTTGTTGTTTTCTTCTTCTTGTTTTCTTTTTCTTCTTGTTATTTTCTTCTTCTTCTTCTTGTTTTCTTCTTCTTCTTCTTGTTTTTCTTCTTCTTCGTGTTTTCTTCTTCTTCTTGTTTTCTTCTTGTTTTCTTCTTCTTTTCTTGTTTTCTTCTCCTTCTTCTTTCCTTGTTTTCTTCTCCTTCTTCTTTTCTTTTTGTTTTCTTCTTCTTCTTTTCTTGTTCTTGTTTTCTTCTTCTACTTTTTTGTTGTTGTTGTTTTCTTCTTCTTCATGTTTACTTCTTCGTGTTTTCTTCTTATTCTTCTTTGTGTTTTCTTCTGCTTCGTGTTTTCTTCTTCTTCATGTTTTCTTATTCTTCTTTTTCTTGTTTTCTTCTTCTTCTTCTTTTCTTGTTGTTGGTTTTCTTCTTCTTCTTTTTTTCTTGTTGTTGTTTTCTTCTTCTTTTCCTTCTTGTTGTTTTCTTCGTCTTCCTCTTTTCTTCTTGTTGTTTGCTTCTTCTTCTTGTTTTCCTCTTCTACTTCTTTTTCTTGTTGTTGTTTTTTTCTTCTTTTTTTCTTGCTATTGTTGTTTTCGTCTTCTTCTTCTTGATTTTTTTTCTTCTTCTTGTTATCTTCTTTTTTTTCTTGTTGTTTTCTTCTTCTTCTTTTACTTGTTGTTATTGTTTTCTTTTTTTTTCTTCTTCTTATTCTTCATCTTGTTTTCTACTTCTTCTTCTTTTTGTTTTCTTCTTCTTCTTCTTCTTTTACTTGTTGTTTTTTTCTTCTTCTTGTTTTCTTCCTCTTTTTTACTTGTTGTTTTCTTCCTCTTCTTTTTATTATTGTTTTCTTCTTCTTTTTTTTCTTGTTATTTTCTTCTTCTTCTTTTTTCTTGTTGTTTTCTTTTTTCTTCTTTTTTCTTGTTGTTATTGTTGTTGTTTTCTCATCTTCTTCTTTTTACTTGTTGTTGTTTTCTTCCTCTTCTTTTCTTCATCTCCCATCATCGCATCAAAGGTTAACTACCATAGAACAACAGTATATCTTTTACTTTGATGGTGTACTTTTTATACATTTCTTTCTTCGTCTCTTGATGTTATCAGTCCACTACATTCTTTGCCTATGCCTCGTTTACCTTGTATTTCCCCTAAAAGATAACTTTCAGTAGGTTGTTACTTCATATCATTCTAGTGGTCGCTCCCAATCTTTAATAACTGGTACACATATCCCTCTCTAGAGAGCCGCGATAGCTCAGTGGTTAGTGGACTGGACTACAAAGGACAACAGCTGGGTTTGATCCCAACCGACGGCTTTCGGTTCACCCAGCCTTTAATGAGTACCGGATTTTTTTCTGGGAAAGTAAAGCGACACGGGAGTAATACCGACAACATTACCCCAAAAATCATGTAGCGAAGGTCTATAAAATGTAGGGTCACTAACACCATATTCCCTGCACGCCACTTGGCATGACGGGGGTACTTTACTTTTTTTTTTTTTACAGGTATCTCTGAAATACAAAATAACTATTTAAAATAATAACATAAATGTCTTTTAAGACAGGTACAATTCTCTGACCAAATGTTTTATAATTGGTACAAGTCTCTGTCCAAATGTTTTATAATTGGTACAAGTCTCTGTCCAAATGTTTTATAATTGGTACAAGTCTCTGTCCAAATGTTTTATAATTGGTACAAGACCTTTCCAAATGTTTTATAATTGGTACAAGTCTCTGTCCAAATGTTTTATAATTGGTACAAGACCTTTCCAAATGTTTTATAATTGGTACAAGTCTCTGTCCAAATGTTTTATAATTGGTACAAGACCTTTCCAAATGTTTTATAATTGGTACATGTCTCTGTCCAAATGTTTTATAATTGGTACAAGACCTTTCCAAATGTTTTATAATTGGTACAAGTCTCTGTCCAAATGTTTTATAATTGGTACAAGACCTTTCCAAATGTTTTATAATTGGTACAAGTCTCTGTCCAAATGTTTTATAATTGGTACAAGACCTTTCCAAATAATTGTACAACCTTGAATGGGAACAAAGAGAGAGCGAGTGAGAGAGAATTGTCTTGAGATTAAGCGAATGTGTATTTGAATGGAGAGAAGGAGATATATATATATATATATATATATATATATATATATATATATATATATTATAGTTAACCGGCTTATTCTAACAGCTGTGTGTAAAGCAATAGCTATGTGTAAAGCAAGAGGTGCGTGCAAAGCAATAATTAGTAAATACATAATTTATATGGTGAAGCCTCGGTAGCTGATCGCTTCCTGGTCAGAAGGGTTTATGTTTGATCTCCAAAAGTGGCGACTTTTTTTTAGGATCGACAAGGTTTCTTAGTTCACCCACCCTCTAAAAATGGATACAATAGATTCAGGGAAGTAAAGGTGGCCTGGCGTGATACTGACCACATCAGCCAACAAAATACTGTGGTAATAGAAATATATGGTCAGTAACACTACATTCCGCACAAAGAATAGCAAGGCCGGGATAGGAACCTTTACTTCTTCTTTCCTTCCTCATTTGCCTTTCAGCGTCGAGGGGAGATATCATATGCGGTTTTTTGCTCTTCTCTTAGCCTCTACATCTGTTATGTTTCCTAGGGCTTCTAATATTCCGTCAATCCATCTCTTTTGTGACCGAACCTTGCGTCTGGTATTCTCACAACGTTTATTGAAAGCTCGTTGTGTCGTGTTTTGATTACTCTGCCTTGTCACGTGACCAAACCATTTTATCTGTTGTTTCTTTATATATTATATGGCGGAACCTTTACTTGTAACCTTTACTTATGTTTATCCGCGATAGCTCAGTGGTTAGTGAACTGGACTACAAAGGACAAGAGGTAGGGTTTGATCCCAACCGACGGCTTCCGGGTTCACCCAGCCTTTAATGGGTACCGGATTTTTTTCTGGGAAAGTAAAGCGGCACGGGCGTAATATCGACCACATTACCCCAAAAATCATGTGCTGAAGGTTTGTAAAATATTTATGGTCACTAACACTATATTACCCTAAACGCCGCTTGGCGTATAGGGTAATATTTATTTTTTTTTACTTAGGTTTGAGAGATCGTAGCTGTCAAGACACACCAACCACGATGTATTTGCATCACACACACACCTGTATAAACTCCTTCAAGCTTTAAATTATTCTCTCCACCCGCTTGCCGAATATCCCCAACCCGAGGCACATTGACGTCACAGCATAGACTGGCAGCTCAGAGATCCCATAGGAATTGCTGAAGTTAATTTGGACCGATCATGTCCTGAAGCCATACTGCCCCCCACACTTTCCCCCCACATCGCCATCACACAGTTTTATTATCATCACACATCCTCATGCAGACCTCGCACATTTCCGTCAACATACGTGCCCGTCAGACATCCCTGAGGTTATCACTGATTCGCAGTGTCACAATTTATTTCCATGATAAGAAAAAATTTCCTTTGTTATCGCGAATATATTCTCTGTTATCAAACACATATTTCTTCTGTTATCAAACGCATATTTCCTCTGTTATCAAACGCATATTTCCTCTGTTATCAAACACATATTTCCTCTGTTATCAAACACATATTTCCTCTGTTATCAAACACATTTCCTCTGTTATCAAACACATATTTCCTCTGTTATCAAACACATTTCCTCTGTTATCAAACACATTTCCTCTGTTATCAAACGCATATTTCCTCTGTTATCAAACACATATTTCCTCTGTTATCAAACACATATTTCCTCTGTTATCAAACACATATTTCCTCTGTTATCAAACGCATATTTCCTCTGTTATCAAACACATATTTCCTCTGTTATCAAACGCATATTTCCTCTGTTATCAAACACATATTTCCTCTGTTACCAAACACATATTTCCTCTGTTACCAAACACATATTTCCTCTGTTATCAAACACATATTTCCTCTGTTATCAAACACATATTTCCTCTGTTATCAAACACATTTCCTCTGTTATCAAACACATATTTCCTCTGTTATCAAACACATTTCCTCTGTTATCAAACACATTTCCTCTGTTATCAAACGCATATTTCCTCTGTTATCAAACACATATTTCCTCTGTTACCAAACACATACTTCCTCTGTTATCAAACGCATATTTCCTCTGTTGTCAAACACATATTTCCACTGTTATCAAACACATATTTCCTCTGTTATCAAACACATATTTCCTCTGTTATCAAACACATATTTCCTCTGTTATCAAACACATATTTCCTCTGTTATCAAACACATATTTCCACTGTTATTAAACACATTTCCTCTGTTATCAAACACATTTCCTCTGTTATCAAACACATATTTCCTCTGTTATCAAACACATATTTCCTCTGTTATCAAACACATATTTCCTCTGTTATCAAACACATATTTCCTCTGTTATCAAACACATATTCCCTCTTATGCCATACACATATTGCCTCTGCTGTAAAACACATATTCCCTTTGCTGTCAAAAACACATATTACTTCTACTGGCATAAACACATCCCCATGCTGTCATACATATATTCTCTCTGCTGTCATACAGTTATTCCCTTTGCTGTCATACACATACTCTCTTTGTTATCATACACGTATCTCCCTGCTGTCATACACATATTCCCTCTGCTATCATACACGTATTCCGTTTGCTGTCATAAACGTATCCCCTCTGCTGTCATATAGCCCTCTTATATCAAAGACATATTCCCTCTACTATCATACACATATTCCTCTCTCCTCCCATACATATATTCACTTTGCTGTCACGCACATATTTCTCCTTCTGCGACACATATTCCCTGTTTTATCACATATTCTCCATCTTCTAGTACATACACTGCCTCTTCTGTCTCATATATTCCCTACATTATCCCACATAGGTCTACTCCTTATATTACGCATATTCCCTCTGCTATAACATATATTCCCTCTGTTAACCAACTCATATCCCCTCTTCTATCACATACATTTCCTATTTTATAACATATATTTTATCTTCTATAACACACGTCCCAACTTCTACAACACACATTCCCTCTACTATCCAACACTTATTTCCTCTATGCTCACACATCACACCCTTTCTCTACCGACACACATCACTAGCCACACCAGAGACCACACGCGCACCCACTACCATCGACCCACTGGTCTGTATCGACCGGGCGCCACAAGAACTCTTCATTAATAGGAGGATAGCTGCCCTGTAGACGGTAGCGAGTGTCTATCGTGCAGGAGACAGAACCAAGCGAATGATTATGATGTGCCACACCCTCTTTCTGCTAGTGAGCACTGTGGTGTTCTTGGATGGCAGAGCACGAGATATTTCGCGGTGAAAAATTAAAGGAGAAAAAGTGAGGAACAAATTTAGTCATAAAGTAAATGGAGCGATATTTTGGAAATGAGAGGAAGTCTAAAAGATGAAAAGGAAAAATCAGTGTTCCCAATATGCAAGAAGAAATTAAGGCATTTTATACTCTATTACAGTATACAAGCTTGACTTTGAGAGCGTGTTACACACACACACACACACACAGAGAGAGAGAGAGAGAGAGAGAGAGAGAGAGAGGTGTAAGAACGCGCCTAAAGAATAAAAATTCTAGATATATCATCATCATCAGGTACCGGGCCTACTTGCGTAGGTGATCATGTCTCTCCACAACTTTCGATCACGACAGTTATTTATCATTCCTATTGTTGACCTTCTGCCAGGCCATTCTCTTAAGCTGACTGGTATCTTTTCTCTTTACTTCCCTCTATCTCTTCGTCCCTCAATTTTCTCAGTTGTTACAATATATTCCAGTTGTTCTCTTCTCATTACATGGCCAAAAAATGATTATTGTTTCTTCCTAATATTGGAAATTAGCTCTCTTTTTGCTTTGGCCTCTTTCAAAAAATTGTCATTATTCTTCTTAGCTGTCCATGGTATTCTCAACATTCTTTTGTAAAACCACATTCCTACAGACTCCAGTGATTTTCTTGTCTGTTGTCCTATTGTCCATGATTCACATCCATATGTTAAGACTGGCTCTACATAACATTTAAGTAAATTAATTTCTAAATATATAAACGCCTTTAACATTATCTGAGAGCGGACAATTAAGACTCCGTTAGGGTATATCATCATCATCATCATCAAATATATGTAGGCGTCTTGACAAACTGTTGGAAGCAAGCAATTATAATTTGTCAGTAATTAGGTAATATAATAATAATAATATGAGCACTTCTGGATAGGCGGCCGAGCACTTATGGGTGTAAACTCGCGTGCTAAGACGCCGATTCAAGTCTCGCACTTTACCGTGACCTTGGTAATATACATGATGTTTATAAAGACGCTGTGCAATGACTTGGAAACATATTTATGAAATTACGTCACCGATTGATTAAATTTACGTCAAGATATTATGTTTTAATAAAAAGTTAAAGTCATCCTTACTTGATGTAAAAGTATATAGAGGAACAGATGTGGCTTCAGGTCATCATCTTCTGATAGCCAAACTTAAACCAAAAAGATGTACTACAACACATGCGGGCACTTGATGAGCAAGGAATTAAAGATTAATTTGCATTCACGGTATCAAACAAATTACAAGTCCCCCAACAACTAGAAAAGACAATAGTTATAGAAAATCATTGGAAACAGGTAAAGGGTGTACGGAAGGAGACATGTGAAGAAACACTGGGGAAAAGAGACCGCCATAATAAGGCATGGATGACAGCAGATACCCTGGAGAAAATTAAAGAAAGAAAGAAAAAAACAATGAATGAAATAAAGAAAGAAAGAAAGAGAGAAGAAAGAAAGAAAGAAAGAAAGAAAGAAAGAAAGAAAGAAAAAGAAAGAAAGAAAGAAAGAAAGAAAGAAAGAAAGAAAGAAAGAAAGAAAGAAAGAAAGAAGAAAGCAGACGCAAATAAAAGCAAAACGAGAAGTACTAAAGCCAAAACAGAAAACTTACACAGACGATAACAAAGAAGTGAGAAGATGCATTAAAAGAGATAAGAGGAAATATACAGATGACCTAGCTAAAGATGCAGAAGAAACGGTAAATAAAGGAAATATGAAAGAACTGTACAACAGCACAAAGAAATTAAGCGGAACATACAAACAGATCAATGCATTTATTAACTATAAAGGAAATCTAAATAAGGAAACAAATAAAGAGATCGAAGGAACACTTTGAAGAATGAAGAACTTTTGAACAGACCCGGCTCAAATAATCCTCCACATATACTACCAGCAGAGGAAGAGTTACACTTAACTGTGGAAAACCAAGCAAGGAAGAAATAATGAAAGCCATCAAACTATTAAAAGATGGTAAAGCCACAGGACCAGATGAAATTCCTTCGGAAGCCATCAAAGCAGATATTAACACCTCTACCAAGATGTTACATAATCTATTAGATAACATTTGGGAGAGGGAAGAAATAATAAAGACTGGAAAGAAGGTTATATGATCAAACTACCAAAGAAAGGAAGTTTACAGGAGTGCACAAATTATAGGGGAATTATGCTACTATCAGTGCCAGGAAAAATATTAGGCAGAATCATCATGGAGAGACTAAAAGAGGCCATAGAGAAACATGGTGATATGAGGGGTAATGTGATGATCGATATATGTGAGGGGTAATATGAGGAGGTAATAGAGGGGTAATGTGATGATTCATATATGTGAGGAGTAATGGTTATGGTTATGGAAGGTCCCGGTATCACTGCAAACGAATTAAAATCCACAATTGCTCAACCGCCCGTGCCAGTGGAATCATCCGAATTACTAACTCTTCTCCCAAACAAATAAAGGTAGCTTTGTCCCCATCATGGTGAGGGGTAATAAAAGGGAGTAATGTGAGGGATAAAATTAGAGGCAATATGAGGGTAATGTGAGGGGGTGATATGAAGGATAATGGGAGGGATCATGTGAGGGAGATTTGAGAGGTGATGTGAGGGATAATGCGAGGGGCGATATGAGAGGTAATGTGTGGAGGTAATATGAGGGGTAATGTGTGGAGGTAATATGAGGGGTAATGTGTGGAGGTAATATGAGGGGTAATGTATGGAGGTAATATGAGGGGTAATGTGAAAGATAATGTGAGTGGCAGTATGAGTCATAATGTGAGGCGTAATGTGAAGGGTAATGTGGTGTGTAATGCGAGTGGCGGTATAAGACATACTTTTTATGTAAATATATCCAGTGATATATTGGATGTTAAATATTTAATTAAAATCAGCGCGTAAATAGCGGTGACGTCATTCCTTATAAAAATGCAAGTAGTGATGCGATGAACGAAGTAATATCTTATTTGATTAGTGATGTTTTTGTTTCTTGGCTTGCCTGGTGATGTCAGCGGTGGTGTATTTGACGATGTAAGTGGTAGTGCAAGTGTGGAATAAATGTTCTATTAGTTGTCGCGCATATTTCACGCTCTCTCTCTCTCTCTCTCTCTCTCTCTCTCTCTCTCTTCCCTCGCTCTTTCTTTCACGGTCACAATTCATTTCTCTTTCACACTATTATCACTAATATTTACTCTTTCCCACATTATGACTACTATATGTCCTCCCTTTAATTATCACTCGTACATATCTCCCGTTGTAGCAGTTCATATCTATCTCTCATTATTACCATTCATACTCATATCTTTCTCTCATTATTACCACTTATATCTATCTCCAATTATTACTACTCATACCTCTCTCCCATTATTATCATCATTACCACTCCTACCTTTCTCTCATTATTTCCACTCACACTTCTCTCACATTATTACCACTCATACATCTCTCCTATTATTACCACTCATACTTTTCTCGCATTATTAACATTCAAATTTATATCCCATTATTACCACTCACACATTTTTTCAATATTACCACTCGTATCTACTGAATACGTATATCCCATTGTTACCGTGCATACTTTATCTACCATTATTACCACTCATATCTAACTCCCATTATTATCACTCATACCTATCTCTCTTGGGAACCGCGATAGCTCAGTGGTTAGTGAACTGGACTACAAAGGACAAGGGGTAGGGTTCGATCCCAACCGACGGCTTCCGGGTTCACCCAGCCTTTAATGGGTACCGGATTTTTTTCTGGGAAAGTAAAGCGACTTGGGCGTAAAACCGACCACATTACCTCAAAAATCATGTGCTGAAGGTCCGTAAAATGTATGGTCACTAACACCATATTCCCTATACGCCACTTAGCGTGATGGGGGCTCTTTAATTACTTTTACGACATACAAATAGTTGTACATGTTATCACCCCCTCAACATCAGCATATTGTAATATCTAAAAGCCAATATGTGCAGTTTTCTATGAGTCGCATATTCTCACGTATATTCATTTACAACACTTTATTTTTTAATGTAACAATATTTTTTCGTCTTCTGCCCTTCCTAATTTACCTGAGAGTGTTGAGGGGACATAAATATTGAGGTCTTTTGCCTCCTCTGTTGTCAGGTTTACTCCTGTTTCTTATATTATATCAATTCATCTTTTTAATTGTCTGCCCTTAGGTCTTGTAAATTTATGGAAACCCGTTTTATCGAATTTGACCTTTCTGTCTTACATTGTCTGGTACAATAGAATTTGACTATTAGAATATGGTAACTCGAGTCAATCTGATGGTGGGTGTTAACACATCCCGCACCATGAGCAGCAAAATGCGGCTCTCGTAGCCGACACGAGAAACCAAGAAGCCGCATTTTGTGGGTTTTATCTCTTCTTCTACGACGTTCAAGTCTTGTGATCATGCGAAAGTTACTCTTTGTTCTGTTTCATGATTGAGGGGTATGTATAACATAATGACACACGATGACCTGGTCGCAAGGTCGGTACTCGTAGATGGAGGGGTATGTATAACATCATGACACACGATGACCTGGTCGCAAGGTCGATACTCGTAGATGGAGGGGTATGTATAACATCATGACACACGATGACCTGGCCGCATGGTCGGTACTCGTAGATGGAGGGGTATGTATAACATCATGACACACGATGACCTGGTCGCAAGGTCGGTACTCGTAGATGGAGGGGTATGTATAACATCATGACACACGATGACCTGGTCGCAAGGTCGGTACTCGTAGATGAAGGGGTATGTATAACATCATGACACACGATGACCTGGTCGCAAGGTCGGTACTCGTAGATGGAGGGGTATGTATAACATCATGACACACGATGACCTGGTCGCAAGGTCGGTACTCGTAGATGGAGGGGTAAGTATAACATCATGACACACGATGACCTGGTCGCAAGGTCGGTACTCGTAGATGGAGGGGTATGTATAACATCATGACACACGATGACCTGGTCGCAAGGTCGGTACTCGTAGATGGAGGGGTATGTATAACATCATGACACACGATGACCTGGCCGCATTGTCGGTACTCGTATATGGAGGGGTATGTATAACATCATGACACACGATGACCTGGCCGCATGGTCGGTACTCGTATATGGAGGGGTATGTATAACATCATGACACACGATGACCTGGTCGCAAGGTCGGTACTCGTAGATGGAGGGGTATGTATAACATCATGACACACGATGACCTGGTCGCAAGGTCGGTACTCGTAGATGGAGGGGTATGTATAACATCATGACACACGATGACCTGGTCGCAAGGTCGGTACTCGTAGATGGAGGGGTATGTATAACATCATGACACACGATGACCTGGCCGCATGGTCGGTACTCGTATATGGAGGGGTATGTATAACATCATGACACACGATGACCTGGCCGCATGGTCGGTACTCGTATATGGAGGGGTATGTATAACATCATGACACACGATGACCTGGCCGCATGGTCGGTACTCGTAGATGGAGGGGTATGTATAACATCATGACACACGATGACCTGGCCGCAAGGTCGGTACTCGTAGATGGAGGGGTATGTATAACATCATGACACACGATGACCTGGTCGCAAGGTCGGTACTCGTAGATGGAGGGGTATGTATAACATCATGACACACGATGACCTGGTCGCAAGGTCGGTACTCGTAGATGGAGGGGTATGTATAACATCATGACACACGATGACCTGGTCGCAAGGTCGGTACTCGTAGATGGAGGGGTAAGTATAACATCATGACACACGATGACCTGGTCGCAAGGTCGGTACTCGTAGATGGAGGGGTATGTATAACATCATGACACACGATGACTTGGTCGCAAGGTCGGTACTCGTAGATGGAGGGGTATGTATAACATCATGACACACGATGACCTGGCTGCATGGTCGGTACTCGTATATGGAGGGGTATGTATAACATCATGACACACGATGACCTGGCCGCATGGTCGGTACTCGTATATGGAGGGGTATGTATAACATCATGACACACGATGACCTGGTCGCAAGGTCGGTACTCGTAGATGGAGGGGTATGTATAACATCATGACACACGATGACCTGGTCGCAAGGTCGGTACTCGTAGATGGAGGGGTATGTATAACATCATGACACACGATGACCTGGCCGCATGGTCGGTACTCGTATATGGAGGGGTATGTATAACATCATGACACACGATGACCTGGCCGCATGGTCGGTACTCGTATATGGAGGGGTATGTATAACATCATGACACACGATGACCTGGCCGCATGGTCGGTACTCGTAGATGGAGGGGTATGCATAACATCATGACACACGATGACCTGGCCGCAAGGTCGGTACTCGTAGATGGAGGGGTATGTATAACATCATAACACACGATGACCTGGTCGCAAGGTCGGTACTCGTAGATGGAGGGGTATGTATAACATCATAACACACGATGACCTGGTCGCAAGGTCGGTACTCGTAGATGGAGGGGTATGTATAACATCATAACACACGATGACCTGGTCGCAAGGTCGGTACTCGTAGATGGAGGGGTATGTATAACATCATAACACACGATGACCTGGTCGCAAGGTCGGTACTCGTAGATGGAGGGGTATGTATAACATCATAACACACGATGACCTGGTCGCATGGTCGGTACTCGTAGATGGAGGGGTATGTATAACATCATAACACACGATGACCTGGTCGCAAGGTCGGTACTCGTAGATGGAGGGGTATGTATAACATCATAACACACGATGACCTGGTCGCATGGTCGGTACTCGTAGATGGAGGGGTAAGTATAAAATCATAACACACGGTGACCTGGTCGCAAGGTCGGTACTCGTAGATGGAGGGGTAAGTATAAAATCATAACACACGATGACCTGGTCGCAAGGTCGGTACTCGTAGATGGAGGGGTATGTATAACATCATAACACACGATGGCATGGTCGGTACTCGTAGATGGAGGGGTAAGTATAAAATCATGACACACGATGACCTGGTCGCAAGGTCGGTACTCGTAGATGGAGGGGTATGTATAACATCATAACACACGTTGGCATGGTCGGTACTCGTAGATGGAGGGGTAAGTATAAAATCATGACACACGATGACCTGGTCGCAAGGTCGGTACTCGTATATGGAGGGGTAAGTATAAAATCATGACACACGATGACCTGGTCGCAAGGTCGGTACTCGTAGATGGAGGGGTAAGTATAAAATCATGACACACGATGACCTGGTCGCAAGGTCGGTACTCGTAGATGGAGGGGTAAGTATAAAATCATAACACACGATGACCTGGTCGCAAGGTCGGTACTCGTAGATGGAGGGGTATGTATAACATCATAACACACGATGGCATGGTCGGTACTCGTAGATGGAGGGGTAAGTATAAAATCATGACACACGATGACCTGGTCGCAAGGTCGGTACTCGTAGATGGAGGGGTATGTATAACATCATAACACACGATGGCATGGTCGGTACTCGTAGATGGAGGGGTAAGTATAAAATCATGATACACGATGACCTGGTCGCAAGGTCGGTACTCGTAGATGGAGGGGTATGTATAACATCATGACACACGATGGCATGGTCGGTACTCGTAGATGGAGGGGTAAGTATAAAATCATGACACACGATGACCTGGTCGCAAGGTCGGTACTCGTAGATGGAGGGGTAAGTATAAAATCATGACACACGATGACCTGGTCGCAAGGTCGGTACTCGTAGATGGAGGGGTATGTATAAAATCATAACACACGATGACCTGGTCGCAAGGTCGGTACTCGTAGATGGAGGGGTAAGTATAAAATCATAACACACGGTGACCTGGTCGCAAGGTCGGTACTCGTAGATGGAGGGGTAAGTATAACATCATGACACACGATGACCTGGTCGCAAGGTCGGTACTCGTAGATGGAGGGGTAAGTATAAAATCATGACACACGATGACCTGGTCGCAAGGTCGGTACTCGTATATGCGTATGGGTCCTGATGTTTCCCATAAACCCGCGGCGTGGCTGATAAACTTCATCTTCTGCAGGCTGGATCAAGGTTGGACGTAGAAGTTTTCCTAATCGTAGGGTGGATGACGTCCAGGGCTGTTTGGCCCACCCTGCTCGTGGTTTCATTCTGGGTTTTCTCCCATAGCCGATGGTAACTGCAAGGCAGCAGTGGTTTGTTTTCCGGGGTGTCTTTCACCGTGGATAGAGCTTTGAATGCGGCTCCTACTTGCATGGCCTGTCCCGTCGTTGGGCATGTGGAACGTATCTTAGTTGGTCAACATTTCTACCTGTTGTGGCTTTTAATTAATTGACCACTCCACAATTATTTCCCACTAAAACCTTGTAATTCTCTTATTTAAATTCTTTTTCGATTTCCTGTACAAATAGTTCTGAACAAAACTAGTGTTTTATATCAATTTTCACTTATTTTCTCCCTGCTATTTCAAACGAAATGGAAAAACAAATCCGGAAAGTGGTGTGTTGAACTCTCTGATAACGAAAGTGTTTAAGTTAAAGAACCTGTTTGGCCACATCAAGTCTAAATCTGCTCGCATTTCATGGTGTCACTATATATATATATAGTTGTAGCAGAACTTGTCTAACTGCCTTCTCTTATCCAGAAATGGACTAATTCTTCAATCCTCATGACTCTTCATGTTAATTATTCAGATGAACAAAATCAATAAAAAGCAATTCTTGTTTAAATAAAACAAACAAACAAACAAACGGTGTAGTGATTTCTTATATGCTGGAGACATCGTTATTTTACAATAACAGTGTTATTTATTGATGCCATCGTTATTTCACAATAATAGTGTTATTTATTGATGACATCGTTATTTTACAATAATAGTGTTATTTATTGATGACATCGTTATTTTACAATAATAGTGTTATTTATTGATGACATCGTTAATTTACAATAATAGTGTTATTTATTGATGCCATCGTTATTTTACAATAACAGTGTTATTTATTGATGACATCGTTATGTCTGTGTTATAGTTTGTTAACAGTACTGTACTAGGGAGTTATATATTGTTGAAATCATCTTGTTAGAGTTGTAAAAAAATCTGATATTCGTAGCTCTCTCGTATGATTTCAGCTGAAGGAACCGGATTGCACACTCACCGAAGCTGATGATCACAGGCTGACGGTCCATGTTGAATGGCTGGACTCTCACCTACTGGCAACGCCCACTTACACGAACATCGATGACGTCACAAAACTACACAAACATCAGATGTCGTGAGTTTAGCATTCGTTTTCTCTCTCCATTTTTTCCCTTCCTTCTTTCCTCACTCTTTACACACACACGCACATACTCAGACACATACACTTATAAAACAGTCCAGATATAAATATTTCAGAAGTGATTATAAACTAGGATTGTCAGACTCGTATTTTGTGACGCTGCAACTACTGTCACTATAATTTTATAATCGCCAACTTTTGAATGGAGATAAGTTTATGTGCCCAATGATCAACACTATATAGATGCAGAGCACAAATACCTACCATCAACCTCCCTTTCTCATACCGACACTAAAAATGTAGTTACATCACCTTTTTTTTAATTCTCAATTTGCCGAACCTACAAGAGAGACTTATGCCGCCTAGGTTTCTCATTGTCAAAGACACCAATTCTCCCATGTTAGGCTATTTGAACACATGAACATGTTAGGCTATTTGAACACATGAACATGTTAGGCTATTTGAACACATGAACATCTTAGACTGTTTGAACACATGAACATGTTAGACTATTTGAACACATGAACATGTTAGACTATTTGAACACATGAACATGTTAGACTATTTGAACACATGAACATGTTAGACTATTTGAACACATGAACATGTTAGACTATTTGAACACGTGAACATGTTAGACTATTTGAACACATGAACATGTTAGACTATTTGAACACATGAACATGTTAGACTATTTGAACACATGAACATGTTAGACTATTTGAACACATGAACATGTTAGACTATTTGAACACATGAACATGTTAGACTATTTGAACATCTTAGACTATTTGAACACATGAACATGTTAGACTATTTGAACACATGAACATGTTAGACTATTTGAACACATGAACATGTTAGACTATTTGAACACATGAACATGTTAGACTATTTGAACACATGAACATGTTATGCTATTTGAACACATCAACATGTTATGCTATTTAAACGCATGAACATGTTAGACTATTTAAACACATGAACATGTTAGACTATTTGAACACATGAACGTGTTAGACTATTTGAACATCTTAGACTATTTGAACACATGAACATGTTAGACTATTTGAACACATGAAAATGTTAGACTATTTGAACATGTTAGACTATTTGAACACATGAACATGTTAGACTATTTGAACACATGAACATGTTAGACTATTTGAACATCTTAGACTATTTGAACACATGAACATCTTAGACTATTTGAACACATGACCATCTTAGACTATTTGAACACATGAACATCTTAGACTATTTGAACACATGAAAATGTTAGACTATTTGAACATCTTAGACTGTTTGAACACATAAACATGTTAGACTATTTGAACACATGAACATGTTAGACTATTTGAACACATGAACATGTTAGACTATTTGAACACATGAACATGTTAGACTATTTGAACACATGAACATGTTAGACTATTTGAACACATGAACATGTTAGACTATTTGAACACATGAACATGTTAGACTATTTGAACACATGAACATGTTAGACTATTTGAACACATGAACATGTTAGACTATTTGAACACATGAACACTAATAGTGAACATTTCCATTGTCAAGCCTTTTGGTGACGTTGAAAATGTTCAGCTTCAACTATTTCCGTACGTTTCAACGCATCATGCGCCATGCCGATTACGGTCATGTACGTTTAGCCGCACAGTGCGTCACTCTCAATTTGATTAGTGTAAACTGTCATCAAACCATATTCTTGTTTATATGCCTTGTATCATCTTGGTATTGGTGAAATATAATTCCTTGTTTAATTATCTTATAATTCATATATAATATGTTAAGTGTTTTATAAATATAAACATGTAGATTGATATTTAAAACCATGACAAATTTCGTCTCTTAAATATCTACACTAAATCGATTAAAAAAAACCTTCCGCACTGAAAGAGTTAAAGGAGTGACTTTGAAGAACAGGGTAGACAATCTATTAACATACATCATGTATGTATGTATGTATGTATGTATGTATGTATGTATGTATGTATGTATGTATGTATGTATGTATGTATGTATGTATGTATGTATGTATGTATGTATGTATGTATGTATGTATGTATGTATGTGTGTGTGTGTGTGTGTATGTATGTGTGTGTGTGAACAATGATTTTTCCTCGTTCCCTAAATTCTTTCTCTTTTTCTTTTCTTCTTCTATCCTTTCTCCTTGCCTCTTCTTCCTTGTCTACCTGATTCGTTAGCACCTTTAGAAAGTTTTTGTAACAAGACGAGTAGTTCACGATCTTTTTTCATGTAGTGTTTGTTTGGCCAGTTTCTGTGTTTGATTGGCCAGGTTATGGGTTTGTTTGGCCACTTTCTGTGCTTGATTGGCCAGTTTATGAGTTTGTTTGATCGGTTTCTGTGTTTGATTGGCCAGTTTATGAGTTTGTTTGGTCGGTTTCTGTGTTTGATTGGCCAGGTTATGGGTTTGTTTGGCCAGTTTCTGTGTTTGATTGGCCAGTTTATGAGTTTGTTTGGTCGGTTTCTGTGTTTGATTGGCCAGTTTATGAGTTTGTTTGGTCGGTTTCTGTGTTTGATTGGCCAGGTTATGGGTTTGTTTGGCCAGTTTCTGTGTTTGATTGGCCAGTTTATGAGTTTGTTTGGTCGGTTTCTGTGTTTGATTGGCCAGTTTATGAGTTTGTTTGGTCGGTTTCTGTGTTTGATTGGCCAGGTTATGGGTTTGTTTGGCCAGTTTCTGTGTTTGATTGGCCAGTTTATGAGTTTGTTTGGTCGGTTTCTGTGTTTGATTGGCCAGTTTATGAGTTTGTTTGGTCGGTTTCTGTGTTTGATTGGCCAGTTTCTGTGTTTGATTGTCCAGTTTATGGGTTTGTTTGGCTAATTTCTGTGTTTGATTGGCCAGGTTATGGGTTTGTTTGTTCAGGTTCTGTGTTTGTTTGGCCAGTTTCTGTGTTTGATTGGCCGGGTTCTGGGTTTGTTTGGTCAGGTTCTGGGTTTGGCCAGTTTATGGGTTTGTTTGGCCAGTTTCTGTGTTTGATTGGCCAGTTTCTGTGTTTGATTGGCCAGGTTATGGGTTTGTTTGGCCAGTTTCTGTGTTTGATTGGCCAGTTTATGAGTTTGTTTGGTCGGTTTCTGTGTTTGATTGGCCAGTTTATGAGTTTGTTTGGTCGGTTTCTGTGTTTGATTGGCCAGTTTATGAGTTTGTTTGGCCAATTTCTGTGTTTGATTGGCCTGGTTATGGGTTTGTTTGTTCAGGGTCTGTGTTTGTTTGGCCAGGTTATGGGTTTGTTTGTTCAGGTTCTGTGTTTGTTTGGCCAGTTTCTGTGTTTGATTGGCCGGGTTCTGGGTTTGTTTGGTCAGGTTCTGGTTTTGTTTGGCCAGTTTATGGGTTTGTTTGGCCAGTTTATGGGTTTGATTGTCCAGTTTATGGGTTTGTTTGGCCAATTTATGTGTTTGATTGGCCAGGTTATGGGTTTGTTTGTTCAGGTTCTGTGTTTGTTTGGCCAGTTTCTGTGTTTGATTGGCCAGGTTCTGGGTTTGTTTGGCCAGTATCTGGTTTTGTTTGGCCAGTTTCTGTGTTTGACTGGCCAGTTTATGGGTTTGTTTGGCCAGTTTCTGTGTTTGATTGGCCAGGTTCTGGGTTTGTTTGGCCAGTATCTGGGTTTGTTTGGCCAGTTTCTGTGTTTGTTTGGCCAGGTTCTGGGTTTGTTTAACAAGTATCTGGGTTTGTTTGGCCAGTTTCTGTGTTTGTTTGGCCAGGTTCTGGGTTTGTTTGGCGTTTCGGGGTTTGTTTGGCAAATTTATGTGATTGTTTGGCCAGTTTCTGGATTTGTTTGGCTAGTTTATGGGTTTATTTGGCCAGTTTCTTTTTTTTTTTTGCCAGTTTCTGTGTTTGTTTGGCCAGTTTCTGTGTTTGTTTGGCCAGTATTATACGTCATTAGTCCACTTCTTTCATTAGCTACTTCCTTGTCTTCTGCCGTTCGCTGCTGCCTGTAAGATGAGTTTGTCTAGGCCGTGGTATGCACAATTATTTTTATCTTATAGTCGCCAGAAGTTCCACGTCTTTTCTTCCTGTTATGTTCCATCGCACTTCCGGAAAGATAACAAGCTTTATAAGAGGAAAGGGGGAGGGCGCTTGGGTGGTCTAGAAGTAAGACATCGATCACTGGACAAGAAGGCCGGGGATTAGATCTCCACCACAGGCCGTGGGAAAAATTATAAAAAAATCGAATCAATAGTTTCTTCGTGGGTTTATCTCCCCTGGTTTGTGGGTAAGGTCTGATGTTTAGTCCTCTAGGAAAATATACAAAAAAAAAAAAAAAAAAGGAGGTCCCGTGTACATTCTGCACGCGTTAAAGAACTTTTAGCAGTTGAAAATCGAAAAGAGTAGGTGAAATATGGCCGCTGCCCGATAGCAAGAGGTAGTGTGTTCAAAACTTGGGGACGCCAGGAAGTGAGACCTAACTGTAGATTGACCTTTAACCTGATTTGCGACATTACAACAATTTCCGCTATGTCAAATAGTGTCTTCAGTATTGCCTACATTGACATCATTATATCCGAGTTATTTCTGACATTATAAGTTGTGACAAAATCATGTTTCTTTTCCTCTTCTGCTTCTTCTTCCCTGCATCACTTTCCTGTCAGCATCGAGGGGAGATATAATTTGTTGTTGTTTGCTCTTCTGTTCGCCTCTGCTGCTGTTCCATCAATCCATCTTATTCGTAGTCAGCTCTTGAATATGATGTTCTCGCAACGTTGATTGAAGACTCGTTGTGTAGTTTTGATTTTTCTGCCTTATCACGTGGTCAAACCATTTTATCTGTTGTTTCTTTGTATAGTCTATGGTGGGAATTATTTCTAGTTTTGTTCTCAGTTCTTCATTTCTGATTTTATCTCTCAGGCTGTTGTCTGTCATTCGCCTTCTAAAACATGTCATTATGGTAGTGGTTATTTTTCTTATTGTATTTGCTTCTAGAGTTTAGGTAGACACAACATTGATAGCACAACGTTGGGATGTAGATTGTATTGTAGAGTGCTCGTTTTGCCTCCAGAGTTATTTCCTTGTTGGACAATGGTGGTGATAATTGTCTGATGATTTGACAAGCTTTGTTGCATCTTCTTTCTTTCTTCTTTTCTCTTTTCACTGATACCTGAAAGGTGTCGTGGTTTATATAATTTGTCGTTTTTGAGCTGCTCGAACTGTCTGAATTAGTGATTTTCCTTTGTTGTTGCATGTCTCTATCACTGCATCTATCCATCTTCTTCTGGATCTTCATCTTGTTCTTCTTCCATGCATTCTCGAGAAGAACGCCCTTGATGGTGATTGGTGAGGATTCATTCTGACCAGGTGACCAAACCATTTAAGTTGTTGTTGTTCTATATATTCTAGGCAGGGTTTAGTTCCTACCATTTTTCTTATGGTTTCATTTGGTAAAATGGTAGGAACAAAGCCCTGTTGTTGCATACTGAGACTATTTCTGCTGCTTGTCCCAGTTGTC
The DNA here is from genome assembly GCA_032433765.1 of Megaustenia siamemsis. Classification (NCBI taxonomy): domain Eukaryota; kingdom Metazoa; phylum Mollusca; class Gastropoda; order Stylommatophora; family Ariophantidae; genus Megaustenia; species Megaustenia siamemsis. Next base: position 73,716,314 of record JAVIAB010000106.1, on the reverse strand, counting down.
GTTTGTCACTAAACTTCCTATGTATTTAAATTCCTCTACTTGTTTTAGTTGTCTGCCGTCCATCGTTATGTTGATTTTCTTTTTCTCATTTGCGGTATTGATGACTTCTGTTTTGTTGATGTTAATTTTCATGTTGTATTGAGTGCCTGTTGTAATAAAGTTTATTTACATGTTCTTGTGGGTCTTCCTATTTGTTCGAATACTAGTTTAACTTGTGTCAGCTGTTATTAAACGCCTCTTACAATTTTGTTACAGTTTTGTTACTGTTTTTTTTTTAAATTAAGACGTAACGCAGTAATCCTACGTAGGCTCTAGATAAGGTCGCATCCTAATGGCTCTACTTCTACATGTTTCAATAAAGAGCTAGAACGCCATCTTATTAGTCGTTTTTCTGTTATCATGGTAACGAGGAGTTAATTGCTGAAATAGACTATCTAGTCTTTATAAACATTGTAAAGTCATCGATATCGTTGCGACCAGTTCATCTTGTGTCACCATGTTGTCCTTGCCCCTCCATATACGAGAACTGACCATGCGACCAGTTCATCGTGTGTCAGAATGTTGTTTCTCCATCACGAGACAGGACAAAGAGTCAGGTTCCCATGATCACAAGACTTGAACGCTGAAGTTAACAATTGTGATAAAGTAATAGACTTGAACGCTGAAGTTAACAATTGTGATAAAGTAATAGACTTGAACGCTGAAGTTAACAATTGTGATAAAGTAATAGACTTGAACGCTGAAGTTAACAAACTGTGTTAAAATAATAGACCTGAACGCTGAAGTTAAGTTTTGTGATAAAATAATAGACTTGAACGCTGAAGTTAACAATTGTGATACAATAATAGACTTGAACGTTGAAGTTAACAATTGTGATAAAATAATAGACTCTGAACGCTGAAGTTAACAATTGTGATAAAATAATAGACTTGAACGCTGAAGTTAAGTTTTGTGATACAGTAATAGACTTGAACGCTGAAGTTAACAATTGTGATAAAATAATGGACTTGAAGGCTGCAGTTAACAATTGTGATAAAATAATAGACTTGAACGCTGAAGTTAACAACTGTGATAAAATAATAGACTTGAACGCTGAAGTTAACAACTGTGATAAAATAATAAACTTGAACGCTGAAGTTAACAACTGTGATAAAATAATAGAGAAATCGTCGTCTTTTCTGAATATCCGAAGCTGTTTGTCCAGGCAAAATTAATGGGAACAAATGTACCCAAACTATTGACGATCAAAATGAGAGTACCTCTGAAGTTGGGGAATATCTGCCTGAATGGCGATGGACACCTGAGCGAACGGCTGTTGACGTGGAAAGTATGAAAAAGTGATATTCATACAAATTTCAGTTCTTCGTGACTTCGCTGAAGATATAAAGCTGGCACTAAAACAAGTGTTATCTTACCATTCCTCAGTATGGGAGCCACGATAGCTCGGTGGTTAGTGAACTGGACGACAAAGGACAAGAGGTAGAGTTCGATCCCAACTGACAGCTTCCGGGTTCACCCAGCCTTAAATGGGTACCGGATTTTTTGGGGGGAAAGTAAAGCGGCACGGGCGTAATACTGGCCACATTACCCCAAAAATCATGTGCCGAAGGTCTGTAAAAATGATGATCACTAACACCATATTCCCTATACGCCACTTGTCGTGACGGGGGTACTTTACTTTTTTACTATTCCTCAGTAGCCTAATTCACTACAGTGTGATGTCTTCCTGATATTGTTCCTCCTTTTTGTCGTGCGATTGCCTCGGATGCTGCTTGTTTTATTATCTTCTTCTTGTAAGTACTTCGTATGGTACGGAATAGCCAGATATTCTCTCCAGTGGGAAAATTCTTGTTGTCCCTGGCAAAAGCGTCATTTTGGTTCTATATTCTATATCGATCTTTTTCCTTCGTGGTCTTATTCCGGTTTTTAGCTGTTCTGATCACTTCGGTTGCCGTACTCAAATACCTCATTTGTGTGATGAAATAATTTCCGCTTTTGGTTTAACCAATCTCAGAAAATTCTCTCTGGGAGAGTGTGGCAGTCTGGCGTGGTAACTAACCACATCGTTCATAAATATGCCGACGAAAGGTGTGAACGCTGATCTCCACGAGCCAATTACGTTGCTGGTAGCACTGACTTACTTGTCTTGCCACGTTTCTATGGATACATTTGTCATTGGTTGAAACCACGTGATTACACCATCAATGTCAAGGATTTATTAAATGGTTGACCTCGGTAATAAAGTTTTTTTTTTTTTTTTTATATTGCGTCAGATTATCATCATTCATCATCATTGAGTGTCTTCTCTACAACGAAGGTTGGCTAACATGGATCGCTATTCTACTCTGTTTCTTGCATTGATGGTGCAGGCTGTCACAGACGTCAGATTATACACACACTGTAAATGATTACGATTTACACAATTATGGAAGGTCCGTAGAGTGGATTTTTTCTGGTGGAAACGTAGTTTTAAATAAATAACACAAATGAAAAGGTACGACATTATTTTGATAATGATTGCTCATCTTCTGTGAGATTAGGAGATCTTTATTCAAATCTTCTCCTTCTGTGTACACTCCTGGACGTCAATGTTCGAAAAAGCTATCGTCAGCTCAAGGCTGGTGACATCACCATACACAATGTCCCAGTATGGTACCAGTGATGGTCACAAGAGCCTTCTCTGTTCATCATTTGTTGGACATGATTGTAGCAGATGTTCAGCAGTTATTTTGTTTATGCCTCAGTCACATCCACAGAGGTTCCCACTTTTAAAAGTGTTACTTCAATCTATAACGTTATTCAAATGAAGAAAGGTTATATGGAACTAGCGCACTAACCAATGTGTACATACATCAACGTCTTGTTTGGTTACGCCTGAGTTGATCTTTACACCAGCAAATAGCTGAACGTTTACGGACACGCTCACCCGGGGTGAAAGGTCACATCCATAAAGTTCATTGATAAAAGAGACGAATGTATTTGTACTTGATTGGAGAGAGCAAAGCGCATTACTGCAGCGTTATCTCCAGGAGAATGTCAACACTGATGCCAATGATTGAATAAAGACAGATCTAGAAATGGGACCGTTGATTATATCTTTCAAATATTCATCTTGACCTATCCACATTTGCTACACAACTAGACCAGCAAACCGCTTTTTAATTATTTTTTTTTATTTGTGTTCTCCATGTGCCACGATCTGCAGCCAGATCCTCTGCTTCTTTCACTGATAAATAATTCCCCCAATAAAGCCCTGCAAACATCCTTATATCTACAGCAACATTCGAGGCAACGTTGGTATCAAATTCAGAAGACAAAAGGCGCGGGAGAAATGAGACGAGGCCAGACGCCACAAATATATATTGCCCACTCTGCGATTGAATATGTCTATCCATTATTGGCAAATTCAGCCATGAGAGAAGCTGTTCAACATAACAGCATAAGGCACTCATTTTATTTTTAACCAAACTACTGACTTATCATGATTGCTTGCTATCAACCGTCTGTCAAGACGCCAAAGGTCATACATATCGACAAGGATCACTATATAATCAAATGTTACACTCGAGATCTCAAATGAGAACGTAAGTAGTGATGGTGGCTGTGAACTCAACAGAAAAGTGGAATAACATGCACCGAAATACAATAGATTTGGCACCGACTTTGCACCGACTTTGCACCAAAACGGTGCCAAAAAAAAAAATTATTTTTTCGAATTCGCGATTTTTTCGAACTTCATTATTTTTTTTTGGAAAAATTTTTTTTTTTGGTGTTCGTCAGTTTGTCGAAATGGTTCACTGAGAGCTTAACTCAGGTAAATTCAATAGAGACTCGGTGCTAATCCGATCGCCTCGCTCCGTGTCCAGTGATCGCCTCACGCGGTGTGCGTGAAAGAGTATTTTAAAAGAGTATGTGATAAATAAAAATTCAGAATTATTAAAAACGTTAAGAAATATAGTTAAATGTGATAAAACTGATTTTTAAAAAAGGCGAAATAATAAAAACTATGAAAAAAATAAGCTGTAAATACTGACGGAAAACTGTATGTTAAGAAACTGGAATGACATGGCAGCTTTTGTTGACTGGGCTAGTGGTACTTGAGGAATGCTATTGTTAGGAAAAATCGCTTACAAGGAATCGTGGTCATTGTTAGGAAAATATGCTGACGGTCATTGTTAGGCTCCCGATCGCGTAAATGATTGGGTCGCGGATCTCGCACTACATTTTTGTGTCGTGTAGTAAGGTGTGCTAATATTAAATAGTGACGCTCGCTCTTTCTCATTCAATGTAAAGCAAAACAAAATTCTATATTTCACAATTTTATTAATACATCATATATATATATATATATATATATATATATATTACTGTCCGGATGCTGATAATTTTAACCGTCTGGGTTTCCTACACAACCGCCCTCCATTTTGACAAAACCTTGATCAAAGCTGGAATAGGTAATCGAGGACTTGGCTGAAACATCCTGGGCATCCACACTGGCTGCCGGAGCTGTCGTCTGATTAACAAGAGTGAGGTCCCCTTGGTTAACAAAAAAGGGCGTGTAGTTGATGTTAGCATAAGCGTTTTCGAGACTGCCTTAACGCCATCTTTAGACAATGGAACTACCCCCTCTGCCTTCATGTCCTATCATCATCATGTGCCACCCTCAACACCATCACCCCTTCATGTCCTATCATCATCAAGCCACACAAAGTATCAACCCCTTCATGGCCTATCATCATCATGTGCCACCCTCAACATCAACCTTCATATCCCATCATCATCTTGTGCCCTACCATTAAATAGTGACTCTCTCTCTCTCTCTCTCTCTCTCTCTCTCTCTATCGCATATCCAAGCTAACTCAAGTCAAATAAAAATCATCACCAAGCCACACAAATTGACACATCATCATCATGTGCCACCCTCAACATCCCCCTTCCTATCATCATCATGCGCCACCCCCAACACCAGCCCTTCATGTCCTATCATCATGTGCCACCCTCAACACCATCATCAAACCTTCATATCCCATCATCATCTTGTGCCCTACCATTAAATAGTGACTCTCTCTCTCTCTCTCTCTATCGCATATCCAAGCTAACTAAAGTCAAATAAAAATCATCACCAAGCCACACAAATTGACACATCATCATCATGTGCCACCCTCAACATCCCCCTTCCTATCATCATCATGTACCACCCTCAACATCAAACTTTCCGGCTTGGACGGAGGAACTGTTTTCCATCAGTCGAGTAAATGAAACAAACCCCGTTACATATGTGTTGAAAGACGATAAGGGCGATGAGATAGAGGGGTCATTCTACACACCGAAAATTCAAAAAGTTGGAGACAAACTCATCATCCCTGCATGTCCTATCATCAAACCACACAAAGTATCAACCAGCGAAATTCTCTCTCTCTCTCTCTCTCTCACTCTCTCTCTCTCTCTCTCTTTCTCTCTCTCTCTCTGTCTCTCTCACATTCATGGTAAACCAAAACAAAATAAATCACTAAGATTTTACCACCATAACACACAAATTTAGGGTCATATTAAAAAAAGTCGACCTTAAAACCATACAAATCTACTCCCATACTCATAAAAGTTAGACACATCAAACAGATAATTACTTCCAAACTCCAAAAAAAAGTTAGACCAAATCACGCCTCGATCGTTCTCTAACATTGCCTCGATCGTTCTCTAACATTGCCTCGATCGTTCTTTAACATTGCCTCGATCGTTCTCTAACATTCCCTTGCTCGTTCTCTAACATTGCCTCGATCGTTCTTTAACATTGCCTCCAGCGTTCTCTAACATTCCCTTGCTCGTTCTCTAACATTGCCTCCAGCGTTCTCTAACATTGCCTCGATCGTTCTTTAACATTGCCTCCAGCGTTCTTTAACATTGCCTCCAGCGTTCTGTAACATTGCCTCGATCGTTCTTTAACATTACCTCGAGCGTTCTCTAACATTGCCTCGATCGTTCTTTAACATTGCCTCCAGCGTTCTCTAACATTCCCTTGCTCGTTCTCTAACATTTTCATTAGTTGGAGTCTTTGTGTTGCCTTCTTAGTGAGATTCTCTACGTGTTTCTTCAGGCTCAATTGTCAGTCTAGTTGTATTCCTAAAAAATCTACTTCCATACTGATACTAGTTAGACACAATGATCAGATAGTTACATCCAAATCCCAAACATTTTACCCCAGAACACAAAAATTTAGGGTCATACTAAAAAAAGTCGACCTAAAAATCCCAAAGGGCAGAAACTTAGGAGGTAAGGGCAGAAACTTAGGAGGTAAGGGCAGAAACTTAGGAGGTAAGGTCAGAAACCTAGGAGGCATGGTCAGAAATCTAGGAAGCTGTGTTAGAAAACAAGGAGGGAAGGTCAGAAACCTAGGAGGCATGGTCAGAAATCTAGGAAGCTGTGTTAGAAAACAAGGAGGGAAGGTCAGAAAGGACATGCTCACCTATCGGAACTTTTGTCCCTCATATGCTATTTCAAAAGTTGTCTTCGTCAATTTAGGGAAGGTCAGAAAACTAGGAAGCAAAGGCTGAAAACAAGGAGGGAAGGTCAGAAACCTAGGAAGCAAAGGCTGAAAACAAGGAGGGGAGGTCAGAAATCTAGGAAGCTGTGTTAGAAAACAAGGAGGGAAGGTCAGAAACCTAGGAGGCATGGTCAGAAATCTAGGAAGCTGTGTTAGAAAACAAGGAGGCAAGGTGAGAAAACAAGGAGGGAAGGTCAGAAATCTAAGAGGCGAGGGTAGAAACCTAGGAGACAAGGGCAGAAATCTAGGAAGCTGTGTTAGAAAACAACGAGGGAAGGTCAGAAACCTAGGAGGCATGGTCAGAAATCTAGGAAGCTGTGTTAGAAAACAACGAGGCAAGGTGAGAAAACAAGGAGGGAAGGTCAGAAATCTAAGAGGCGACGGCAGAAACCTAGGAGGCATGGTCAGAAATCTAGGAAGCTGTGTTAGAAAACAACGAGGCAAGGTGAGAAAACAAGGAGGGAAGGTCAGAAATCTAAGAGGCGACGGCAGAAACCTAGGAGACAAGGGCAGAAACCTAGGAGGCGATGGTAGAAACCAAAGAGGCAAGGTCAGAAATCTAGGAAGCAAAGGTTGAAAACAAGGAGGGAAGGTCAGAAACCTAGGAGGCATGGTCAGAAATCTAGGAAGCTGTGTTAGAAAACAAGTAGGCAAGGTGAGAAAACAAGGAGGGAAGGTCAGAAATCTAAGAGGCGAGGGTAGAAACCTAGGAGACAAGGGCAGAAACCTAGGAAGCAAAGGCTGAAAACAAGGAGGGGAGGTCAGAAATCTAGGAAGCTGTGTTAGAAAACAAGGAGGGAAGGTCAGAAATCTAAGAGGCGACGGCAGAAACCTAGGAGACAAGGGCAGAAACCTAGGAGGCGATGGTAGAAACCAAAGAGGCAAGGTCAGAAATCTAGGAAGCAAAGGTTGAAAACAAGGAGGGAAGGTCAGAAACCTAGGAGGCATGGTCAGAAATCTAGGAAGCTGTGTTAGAAAACAAGTAGGCAAGGTGAGAAAACAAGGAGGGAAGGTCAGAAATCTAAGAGGCGAGGGTAGAAACCTAGGAGACAAGGGCAGAAACCTAGGAAGCAAAGGCTGAAAACAAGGAGGGGAGGTCAGAAATCTAGGAAGCTGTGTTAGAAAACAAGGAGGGAAGGTCAGAAACCTAGGAGGCATGGTCAGAAATCTAGGAAGCTGTGTTAGAAAACAAGGAGGCGAGGGCAGAAACCAAAGAGGCAAGGTCAGACATTTTCATTATTTGGAGTCTTTGTATTACCTTCTTAGTGAGATTCTCTACGTGTTTCTTCAAAAAGCTACTCTCATTCTCATACTAGTTAGACACATCGAACCGTTCGTTATTTCTAAAGCCAAATAAAAAAAGTTTGGCCAAATCACTAACAATTTACCCACAGAACAAAAATAAATATAGACTCATATTAAAAAAGTCGACCTCAAAACCATAAAAATCTACTCCCACACTCATCTAAAAGTTACACCAAAACCGCACGAGATTTGCACCGTGCAAAAACATGCACAAGTTTGACACGCGCACCAGTTTGGCACAATGCACCAATAGACATCCCCATACCAAAAAAAAAATTTACTTAAAAATCACTTTTATGATTGTTACGCCCCTTACGAATGCTGATTGTTACGCCCTTTACGAATGTGCATTGTGCCAAACTGGTGCGCGTGTCAAACTTGTGCATGTTTTTGCACGGTGCAAATCTCGTGCGGTTTTGGTGTAACTTTTAGATGAGTGTGGGAGTAGATTTTTATGGTTTTGAGGTCGACTTTTTTAATATGAGTCTATATTTATTTTTGTTCTGTGGGTAAATTGTTAGTGATTTGGCCAAACTTTTTTTTTTTTTGGCTTTAGAAATAACGAACGGTTCGATGTGTCTAACTAGTATGAGAATGAGAGTAGCTTTTTGAAGAAACACGTAGAGAATCTCACTAAGAAGGTAATACAAAGACTCCAAATAATGAAAATGTCTGACCTTGCCTCTTTGGTTTCTGCCCTCGCCTCCTTGTTTTCTAACACAGCTTCCTAGATTTCTGACCATGCCTCCTAGGTTTCTGACCTTCCCTCCTTGTTTTCTAACACAGCTTCCTAGATTTCTGACCTCCCCTCCTTGTTTTCAGCCTTTGCTTCCTAGGTTTCTGCCCTTGTCTCCTAGGTTTCTACCCTCGCCTCTTAGATTTCTGACCTTCCCTCCTTGTTTTCTCACCTTGCCTACTTGTTTTCTAACACAGCTTCCTAGATTTCTGACCATGCCTCCTAGGTTTCTGACCTTCCCTCCTTGTTTTCAACCTTTGCTTCCTAGATTTCTGACCTTGCCTCTTTGGTTTCTACCATCGCCTCCTAGGTTTCTGCCCTTGTCTCCTAGGTTTCTGCCGTCGCCTCTTAGATTTCTGACCTTCCCTCCTTGTTTTCTAACACAGCTTCCTAGATTTCTGACCTCCCCTCCTTGTTTTCAGCCTTTGCTTCCTAGGTTTCTGCCCTTGTCTCCTAGGTTTCTACCCTCGCCTCTTAGATTTCTGACCTTCCCTCCTTGTTTTCTCACCTTGCCTACTTGTTTTCTAACACAGCTTCCTAGATTTCTGACCATGCCTCCTAGGTTTCTGACCTTCCCTCCTTGTTTTCAACCTTTGCTTCCTAGATTTCTGACCTTGCCTCTTTGGTTTCTACCATCGCCTCCTAGGTTTCTGCCCTTGTCTCCTAGGTTTCTGCCGTCGCCTCTTAGATTTCTGACCTTCCCTCCTTGTTTTCTCACCTTGCCTCGTTGTTTTCTAACACAGCTTCCTAGATTTCTGACCATGCCTCCTAGGTTTCTGCCGTCGCCTCTTAGATTTCTGACCTTCCCTCCTTGTTTTCTCACCTTGCCTCGTTGTTTTCTAACACAGCTTCCTAGATTTCTGACCATGCCTCCTAGGTTTCTGACCTTCCCTCGTTGTTTTCTAACACAGCTTCCTAGATTTCTGCCCTTGTCTCCTAGGTTTCTACCCTCGCCTCTTAGATTTCTGACCTTCCCTCCTTGTTTTCTCACCTTGCCTCCTTGTTTTCTAACACAGCTTCCTAGATTTCTGACCATGCCTCCTAGGTTTCTGACCTTCCCTCCTTGTTTTCTAACACAGCTTCCTAGATTTCTGACCTCCCCTCCTTGTTTTCAGCCTTTGCTTCCTAGGTTTCTGACCTTCCCTCCTTGTTTTCAGCCTTTGCTTCCTAGTTTTCTGACCTTCCCTAAATTGACGAAGACAACTTTTGAAATAGCATATGAGGGACAAAAGTTCCGATAGGTGAGCATGTCCTTTCTGACCTTCCCTCCTTGTTTTCTAACACAGCTTCCTAGATTTCTGACCATGCCTCCTAGGTTTCTGACCTTCCCTCCTTGTTTTCTAACACAGCTTCCTAGATTTCTGACCATGCCTCCTAGGTTTCTGACCTTACCTCCTAAGTTTCTGCCCTTACCTCCTAAGTTTCTGCCCTTTGGGATTTTTAGGTCGACTTTTTTTAGTATGACCCTAAATTTTTGTGTTCTGGGGTAAAATGTTTGGGATTTGGATGTAACTATCTGATCATTGTGTCTAACTAGTATCAGTATGGAAGTAGATTTTTTAGGAATACAACTAGACTGACAATTGAGCCTGAAGAAACACGTAGAGAATCTCACTAAGAAGGCAACACAAAGACTCCAACTAATGAAAATGTTAGAGAACGAGCAAGGGAATGTTAGAGAACGCTGGAGGCAATGTTAAAGAACGATCGAGGCAATGTTAGAGAACGCTCGAGGTAATGTTAAAGAACGATCGAGGCAATGTTACAGAACGCTGGAGGCAATGTTAAAGAACGCTGGAGGCAATGTTAAAGAACGATCGAGGCAATGTTAGAGAACGCTGGAGGCAATGTTAGAGAACGAGCAAGGGAATGTTAGAGAACGCTGGAGGCAATGTTAAAGAACGATCGAGGCAATGTTAGAGAACGAGCAAGGGAATGTTAGAGAACGATCGAGGCAATGTTAAAGAACGATCGAGGCAATGTTAGAGAACGATCGAGGCAATGTTAGAGAACGATCGAGGCGTGATTTGGTCTAACTTTTTTTTGGAGTTTGGAAGTAATTATCTGTTTGATGTGTCTAACTTTTATGAGTATGGGAGTAGATTTGTATGGTTTTAAGGTCGACTTTTTTTAATATGACCCTAAATTTGTGTGTTATGGTGGTAAAATCTTAGTGATTTATTTTGTTTTGGTTTACCATGAATGTGAGAGAGACAGAGAGAGAGAGAGAAAGAGAGAGAGAGAGAGAGAGAGAGAGAGAGTGAGAGAGAGAGAGAGAGAGAATTTCGCTGGTTGATACTTTGTGTGGTTTGATGATAGGACATGCAGGGATGATGAGTTTGTCTCCAACTTTTTGAATTTTCGGTGTGTAGAATGACCCCTCTATCTCATCGCCCTTATCGTCTTTCAACACATATGTAACGGGGTTTGTTTCATTTACTCGACTGATGGAAAACAGTTCCTCCGTCCAAGCCGGAAAGTTTGATGTTGAGGGTGGTACATGATGATGATAGGAAGGGGGATGTTGAGGGTGGCACATGATGATGATGTGTCAATTTGTGTGGCTTGGTGATGATTTTTATTTGACTTTAGTTAGCTTGGATATGCGATAGAGAGAGAGAGAGAGAGAGAGAGAGAGAGAGTCACTATTTAATGGTAGGGCACAAGATGATGATGGGATATGAAGGTTTGATGATGGTGTTGAGGGTGGCACATGATGATAGGACATGAAGGGCTGGTGTTGGGGGTGGCGCATGATGATGATAGGAAGGGGGATGTTGAGGGTGGCACATGATGATGATGTGTCAATTTGTGTGGCTTGGTGATGATTTTTATTTGACTTGAGTTAGCTTGGATATGCGATAGAGAGAGAGAGAGAGAGAGAGAGAGTCACTATTTAATGGTAGGGCACAAGATGATGATGGGATATGAAGGTTGATGTTGAGGGTGGCACATGATGATGATAGGCCATGAAGGGGTTGATACTTTGTGTGGCTTGATGATGATAGGACATGAAGGGGTGATGGTGTTGAGGGTGGCACATGATGATGATAGGACATGAAGGCAGAGGGGGTAGTTCCATTGTCTAAAGATGGCGTTAAGGCAGTCTCGAAAACGCTTATGCTAACATCAACTACACGCCCTTTTTTGTTAACCATGGGGACCTCACTCTTGTTAATCAGACGACAGCTCCGGCAGCCAGTGTGGATGCCCAGGATGTTTCAGCCAAGTCCTCGATTACCTATTCCAGCTTTGATCAAGGTTTTGTCAAAATGGAGGGCGGTTGTGTAGGAAACCCAGACGGTTAAAATTATCAGCATCCGGACAGTAATATATATATATATATATATATATATATATATGATGTATTAATAAAATTGTGAAATATAGAATTTTGTTTTGCTTTACATTGAATGAGAAAGAGCGAGCGTCACTATTTAATATTAGCACACCTTACTACACGACACAAAAATGTAGTGCGAGATCCGCGACCCAATCATTTACGCGATCGGGAGCCTAACAATGACCGTCAGCATATTTTCCTAACAATGACCACGATTCCTTGTAAGCGATTTTTCCTAACAATAGCATTCCTCAAGTACCACTAGCCCAGTCAACAAAAGCTGCCATGTCATTCCAGTTTCTTAACATACAGTTTTCCGTCAGTATTTACAGCTTATTTTTTTCATAGTTTTTATTATTTCGCCTTTTTTAAAAATCAGTTTTATCACATTTAACTATATTTCAAACGTTTTTAATAATTCTGAATTTTTATTTATCACATACTCTTTTAAAATACTCTTTCACGCACACCGCGTGAGGCGATCACTGGACACGGAGCGAGGCGATCGGATTAGCACCGAGTCTCTATTGAATTTACCTGAGTTAAGCTCTCAGTGAACCATTTCGACAAACTGACGAACACCAAAAAAAAAAAAAATTTTTCCCAAAAAAAAATAATGAAGTTCGAAAAAATCGCGAATTCGAAAAAATAATTTTTTTTTTTTTGCACCGTTTTGGTGCAAAGTCGGTGCAAAGTCGGTGCCAAATCTATTGTATTTCGGTGCATGTTATTCCACTTTTCTGTTGAGTTCACAGCCACCATCACTACTAACGTAGCCTTGTTTACTGACGGACTTGTGTGGAAACAAGTTTTGATATGGCGTGCTGCCAGAATGAAAAGTAGAATTCTTATTGATACACTCAGAGTGTATACTAATGCTGCTGTTACCGCCTCAAAAATGAGAGTAGAGACCTATAGTAGTGCTGACTTAACTGTTGCAAATGAAATAAGTATTAGGTCAACTTAACGCCTGATGGATATTGGTGAGCTGACAGTTGCTCTATCCTATCTACACAGGTACATGTTACGCCAGTGTTGTAGTGACATAAAACATCTCGGCTATAGATGAGAGCCAAGCTGGGTAATGTTGGCATATGTTCAGCCAAGCGGATACCATAATTACAGGAACCGACAAATAGAGAATTGAGCTTGTCAATAAGCCAAGCTTGGCCGGAATCACTACAAAAAAAAGCTGTGATAAACTTGGGAAGGATTTAGATGCGAAGAGTGGGAGAGGCTTTGGAGCTAGCGACGAAGAGTGGGAGAGGCTTTGGAGCTAGCGACGAAGAGTGGGAGAGGCTTTGGAGCTAGCGACGTAGAGTGGCAGAGGCTTTGGAGCTAGCGACGAAGAGTGGGAGAGGCTTTGGAGCTAGCGACGAAGAGTGGGAGAGGCTTTGGAGCTAGCGACGAAGAGTGGGAGAGGCTTTGGAGCTAGCGACGTAGAGTGGGAGAGGCTTTGGAGCTAGCGACGTAGAGTGGGAGAGGCTTTGGAGCTAGCGACGTAGAGTGGGAGAGGCTTTGGAGCTAGCGACGTAGAGTGGGAGAGGCTTTGGAGCTAGCGACGTAGAGTGGGAGAGGCTTTGGAGCTAGCGACGAGTATTGAAAGTTTATAGAAGTAAGAGTTGATTGTAGACAAATAACAATCATCATCATCGAGTGCCGTCTCCGCAACGAAGGTTGGCTACCATGGAGCGCCATTCTGCTCTGTCTGTTGCTTTGATGGTGCAGGTTGTCATAGGCTGATTTGTCCATCTTTTGATGTTACTCGTCCATGTTAGTCTTGGTCTGCCTCTGCCTCTTTTACCTTGTATTTTCCCCTCCAGGATTAATTTTAATAGGCTGTTGTGTCTTTTAACATGGCCCAAAAATCGCATTTGTCTTGTTTGAATTGTGTTAAGTAGTTCTCTTTTCATTTTTAGTTGTTTTAAGACTTCGTCGTTTGTTTTCTTTTCCTTCCATCCAATTCTACCTATTCTTCTATATATACACATTTCAAAGGCTTCAAATCTCTGTTCTGTTTTCTTGTCTAATGGCCATGTTTCTGCACCATGTAGGAATGTTGAGAAGATGTAACATTTTGCTATTCTTAGTTTTAGCCCTGGTGTTATTTGTTTTGATGTTAGTATGTTCTTCATGGCATTAAAATTACTTTTTGCCATTCCTATTGTTTTGTTTCTTTCAATTATACATTTTCCATCACTGGTTATAGTATGTCCAAGGTAGTTGTAGTTCTGAACTGTCTCCAGGTCTATTCCTTCAATTTTGATTTCCATTTGTGGGTTTTGAGTATTTCCTTTGTTTATGATCATAGTTTTAGTCTTTTTGATATTCATATCTAGTCCATATTTTTTGCTTATCATGTTTATTTCATTAAGTAATTGTTGTAGATCTTTAGGATTTTCTGCTAGTAGTACAGTATCGTCAGCATATCTTAGGTTATTGATTATCTTTCCATTAATTTGTAGGCCTGGCACCTCTATGATGTTTTTAAAGATTTGCTCAGTGTATAGATTGAACAAGCTTGGTGATAGGATGCATCCCTGTCTTACTCCTCTTTTTATATCAATGGGTGTAGAGTTCTTTTTGTTATATTTTATTATTGCTGTTTGCTCCCAGTATAGATTTACATATTAATCGTATGTCCATGCCATCTAGATGTATCTCTTTTAGGCATTCTATAAGTTGTTTGTGGTGTACTCTATCAAAAGCTTTGGTGTAGTCTATGAAGCAGGTATATATTGGTTTGTTTACTTCTGTGTACTTTTCTATTAATGAAATAACAATAAATGAATATTATTACAGAGGGAAACCCCCGAGGCGACAATCAGCGAATCAATTCAGAGGAAGAAGTATGTTTACAGCATTCGGAAAAAATTGCAAGTAAGCAACAACAGAAGAAAAAAAAACAATATATGGTCCGAAGCAGGATCGAACCCGCATTCCCCGGCACAGCGCTCTGCCATGAAACCCCTAACAAAAGGGAACACTACCATTGTCAAATGTTGTTGATTATTTGTCATTTTTTTCCAAGTGCTGTAAACATACCTCTTTCTCTGAATTGATTCGTTGTTGATTACAGAAGAGCCCGGAGAGTGTCATAACATCGACAGTTGCCGTAGACACTTATAAGAACTACCATTAACGATTAAAAATTTGAGTTTAATAGATGACCATCAGCAAATATCTATGTAGTTTTAGACATTCAGCCATTTAATATACTTAATTAGATGAGATTGTGAAGTATAACTAGACAGCTGTGTTAACACAAATATGAATACACCCAAGACACGACTTTGAGTTATCACATGCAGGGTCGATGGCAAATGTTACAGTGGACTTTTTAATTTGTGTGCTCTTATAATCATTCAAGTCGAGTTAGTCACTGTCACAGGCTGAGCCGGTAGCTGCACGCCTGTAAGGGTTATCTAAGATTCCAGTAAGTAGCTCTGAGACAGTTATCTAAGACTCCTGTAAGTAGCTCTGAGACAGTTATCTAAGTCTTCAGTAAGAAACTCTGAGATCGTTATACAAGACTCCAGTAGGTAGCTCTGAGACAGTTATCTAAGACTCCAGTAAGTAGCTCTGAGACAGTTATCTAAGACTCCAGTAAGAAACTCTGAGATCGTTATACATGACTCCAGTAAGTAGCTCTGAGATCGTTATACAAGACTCCAGTAAGTAGCTCTGAGACAGTTATCTAAGTCTTCAGTAAGAAACTCTGAGATCGTTATACAAGACTCCAGTAAGTAGCTCTGAGACAGTTATCTAAGACTCCTGTAAGTAGCTCTGAGATGGTTATCTAGGACTCCTGTATGTAGCTCTGAGATGGTTATCTAGGACTCCTGTAAGTAGCTCTGAGATGGTTATATAAGACTCCTGTAAGTAGCTCTGAGACAGTTATCTAAGACTCCAGTAAGTAGCTCTGAGACAGTTATCTAAGACTCCTGTAAGTAGCTCTGAGACAGTTATCTAAGACTCCTGTAAGTAGCTCTGAGACAGTTATCTAAGACTCCAGTAAGTAGCTCTGAGACAGTTATCTAAGACTCATGTAAGTAGCTCTGAGACAGTTATCTAAGACTCCAGTAAGTAGCTCTGAGACAGTTATCTAAGACTCCTGTAAGTAGCTCTGAGACAGTTATCTAAGACTCCTGTAAGTAGCTCTGAGATGGTTATCTAGGACTCCTGTAAGTAGCTCTGAGATGGTTATCTAGGACTCCTGTAAGTAGCTCTGAGATGGTTATATAAGACTCCTGTAAGTAGCTCAGAGACAGTTATCTAAGACTCCAGTAAGTAGCTCTGAGACAGTTATCTAAGACTCCTGTAAGTAGCTCTGAGACAGTTATCTAAGACTCCTGTAAGTAGCTCTGAGACAGTTATCTAAGACTCCAGTAAGTAGCTCTGAGACAGTTATCTAAGACTCATGTAAGTAGCTCTGAGACAGTTATCTAAGACTCCAGTAAGTAGCTCTGAGACAGTTATCTAAGACTCCTGTAAGTAGCTCTGAGACAGTTATCTAAGACTCCAGTAAGCAGCTCTGAGATGGTTATCTAGGACTCCAGTAAGGATATTGGTGTCAGATTCGCATTCGGGAAACTGGTTGGTCTCGAGGTAAGACGCCGGCCTCGAGACAGAGAGGTTGTGCGTTTAAATCCCGGCTGCACCATTTGGAATTTTTACTTGTGATTTCTCTCTGCGGTAACCACCTTGAAACGTTGATTAACGTTGCTTGAAACGTCAATTACTCATGGACGGAGCAAATATTAGTACCTTCGAAGACGGAGTTATCTGCCTGTGCGGCGAGGGACCCCTGTGCACACAGCTACCAAGGAAAAACGGATCAACGCGCAAAATTTAGTTCCTAGTCTCCAGGGATTTCATCAGAGATCAAAGCTGGCGAACCAGAAAAAAACAAAAAACGAAAGATTCGCATTCGATAATGCGGAAGTCAAAGCAATATTGGATCGCGACGCCCACGATCAGTGAAAAATGAAAATGTATCATCTGCGGAAAAGAACGAACACATTCTCTCTCTCTCTCTATCTCTCTCTCTCTCTATCTCTCTCTGCGATCAAGGCTTAATCAGAGTAGGATTCCAGACTCTCTCATGAAGTCAGCTGTCTGTTTAAGTGATTCGATTGCCCCATATAGTTTTTCTTCCAGGGAGGTGGGTGTGGACCACAATGCTCTTCTCAGGTCTGTGTACTGGGGGCAATCCTGTAGAACATGTTTTGAAGTCATACTGTCCAGTGTACAGTGACATAGGCTGGTTGTACCTATTTTGAATTTGGTGAACATGTGGTTTCTCATTCCATTGTGGTCAGTGCGTAGGCGAAGTATGATTTCTTGATCCCTCCTTGATAGTTGATGGTATCCGTCCCTCTCGTTATGCTTCGGGTGTTCTCGTTTCCATTTTTCATGGTACTGATTTTTGAGGATGGATTTGGCTTCATCATAACTGAGCGGATGGTTCTCTTGTGGTAGTCTCCCTCCCTCTTTAGCTAATTTGTCTGCGCATTCGTTCCCGTGTATATTACAGTGTGATGGTATCCACTGAATGACTACTCTCTGGAAGTTATTGCATAGTTGGTCCAGGGTTGTTGAACACATTCAATCACTGCAGGACAGGAACAATCATAGTACGAACACTTCGACGGTTGCTGGGACGGATAGCGCATATGGGAATGTCTCGACTATTATTACTACAGTCTGAACTAAAAGTGAGAAAGGCTAACAATGGGCGACTGCAATATCAATGTTATTTTTTATATGAATGTATAATTACATTTTATGTAAATGTATAAAATAAAAAAATAAAAAAATAAAAAAAATAACTCAAAACCCACAAGTGGATATCAAAATTGAAGGAATACACCTGGAGACAGTTCAGAACTACAACTACATTGGACATACTATAACATCATCATCATGTGCCGTACCGGTTGGCGTTGGCGATCATGTCCTTCCACAATCTTCTATCCACATTGCATCGTATGAGTTCTGTTGTTGACTGTTTTCCATGCCATGACACCAAGCTATCCAGTATTTTCTCTCTTTGTCGTCCGCGATCTCTCTTTCCTTTTATTTTGCCAGTTGTAACCGAGTATTCCAACTTTACTCTTCTCATGATGTGCCCAAAAAATGTTGATTGCTTCTTTCTGATGTTTTTTAAAAGCTGCCTTTTTGTGTTGGCCTCTTTGAGAACTTTTTCATTGTTCTTTTTACCTGTCCAGGGAACTTTCAACATTCTTCTGAGAAATCCCATCTCTGTGGCCTCTAATCGTCTTTTCATTTGTTTGCCTATTGTCCATGATTCGCTTCCATAGGTCAGAATTGGTTCTATATAGCATCGATGAACTCTCTTTCTCATTTCTATTGATATAGATTTGTTGCATAAGATATTTTTCATTTTCTGAAATGCTATTTTGGCCTGAGCTATTCTGCTTTTTATTTCTGTGTTGCGTCTTCCATCTGATGTTATCACTGTCCCCAAGTAATAAATATAAAGTTGTGGTTTGTCATGATTATTCCAGGCAATATAAGAAGGTAGTTTGCCATTCCTTTCCTTTTTGGCAGTGACTGTACTAGTCGGAGATCGCAGCCATTGTCTCTATACATGAGATCCTCTGCCTGCCATCGCGGTGTGGGCACCATAACCGGCACTACTTGTCGGCTGCTCCCACAACACCATCCACCACCTGCTCCAATGACTTCACGTAACCCTGATAGGGGGGCACAACGGGAGCTCCACCTTGCCCAGGGGTGTCCTGAAGACTAGCGGAGGAAAGGAGACGTCTTAATCCTCCTTTGGTAGTACTATAACCAGTGATGGAAAATGTACAACTGAAATAAACAAAAGAATATGTATGGCAAAAAGTAATTTTAATGCCATGAAGAACACACTAACATCAAAACAAATAACACCAGGGCTAAAACTAAGAATAGCAAAATGTTACATCTTCTCAACATTCCTATATGGTGCAGAAACATGGTCATTAGGCAAGAAAACGGAACAGAGAATTGAAGCCTTTGAAATGTGGATATATAGAAGAATAGGTAGAATTGGATGGAAGGAAAAGAAAACAAACAATGAAGTCTTAAAACAACTAAAAGTGAAGAGAGAACTACTAAACACAATTCAAACAAGACAAATGTGATTTTTGGGCCATGTTAAAAGACACAACAGCCTACTAAAAGTAATCCTGGAGGGGAAAATGCAAGGTAAAAGAGAGTAACATCAAAAGATGGACAAACCAGCCTATGACAACCTGCACCATCAAAGCAAGAGAGAGCAGAATGGCGCTCCATGGCACCTTCGTTGCGGAGATGGCACTCGATGATGATGATGAATATAAGTGTTGGCAAAGACGGAAGCCCCAAGACTTCAGTGACACGATATTGGTCAAGTCATGCCGAGCTCCAAACAATGAAGGAACCACGAGTTGTCCTGAAAGGTAGCGTTCGTAGGGGTCATAATCACGGATAGGGGTTCATGGTCTTATGGTTATGAAAGGCCCCGGTATCACTGCAAATGAATTAAAATCCATAATTGCTCAACCGCCCGTGCCAGTGGAATCATCTGAATTACTAATTCATCTCCCAATCAAAGAAAGGTAACCGTAGTCCCCATCATAGCAGTCTCAGCACACGCCAAAATACATAAGGCGAAACCGCACAGAGAGTGAACACAGCCAACTGTTCTTTGTCATACGATATCATCATTCATCACAAAGGGAATATCGAAACATGATCAAAACGGATGAGACACACAGCTCACGGTGTGCACAGAGCACTTAACTCAGTAGCTCATGTAACAAGCCGGAGTTAGATATAATATGCATTACCTAATTTGTGTCTCAACTGTTTTTTCTCCAGCTTTTATCTCATATTTATTCAAACTAAAATGAATTAAATGTACTTTCAAGATGCAAACAGTAATTGATGAACCAGTTGTTTTTAGGCTGCATCAGTAGGCGTAGCCGTCATTGCCTGTTCAGTATATTTATAGGTTTGCCTGAGTTCAGTTGTGCCATTTCTTTATCATCGTCAATAAATTAATCATAGTACATTGACGATAACAATAATCGGCGTGAGGACTGCTACAGTTAATGTTGGAAGATGCCAAAGGAATAGCCTCCCTTAGATGTCTTGGTAAGATATGCTCCATGTGTCATTTGATATACTGCAAATGCCAATTAGAATATACTGCAGATGCCAATTAAGATATACTCCATATGCCTAAACAAGATATATCCCAGATGCCAATTAGGATATGCTCCATGTGTTTAAATAGGATATTATCCAGATGCCAATTAGGATATACTCCATGTGCCTAAATAGGATATTCTCCAGATGCAAATTAGGATATGCTCCATGTGCCTAAATAGGATATTCTCCAGATGCAAATTAGGATATGCTCCATGTGCCTAAATAGGATATTCTCCAGATGCCAATTAGGATATACTCCATGTGCCTAAATAGGATATTCTCCAGATGGCAATTAGGATATACTCCATGTGCCTAAATAGGATATTCTCCAGATGGCAATTAGGATATACTCCATGTGCCTAAATAGGATATTCTCCAGATGCCAATTAAAATACATTCCATGTGCCTAAATAGGATATTCTCTAGATGCCAATTAAAATATACGCCATGTGCCTGTGCATATGCAGGATACACTTCGGATGACAGTTACGATATATTCCATGTGCCTAAAAAGGATATTCTCCAGATACCAATTAAGATATATTCCATGTACCTAAATAGGATATACTCCAGATGCCAATTAGTATATACTCCATGTGCCTAAACAGGATATTCTCCATGTGCCTAAATAGGATATACTCCATGTGCTTAAACAGGATATCCTCCAGATGCCACTTAGGATATTCTTCATGTGCCTAAACAGGATACACTCCAGATGCTAATTAGGATATACTTCATGTGCATTTAGGATATATTCCAGGCGCCAAGATCAAATGTGCTCCTACTGCAAAATTAAAATCTATCTCGAGTGTTTAAGTAGGTTATGCTCTGATTGTTTAAGATCGATTGTAAAAAGATCATTTGTGAATATTGATTGATGGATTGATTTGAGTATTCTTGTCATTTCTACAGGCGTGAGATATTGGCCCTGCAGGCAGAGAACTATGCCCTGGAGAAGCAGCTGTACAGCTATCAGCTGTCACTGTCCAAGAACAGCGCCAGAGACTCATCCACGCGAAACACAAGTCGAGCAAACAGTTATGACTCCACCAACCGGATGTGACGTTGGCTGGCCATTATCCAATCCTAGTTTACCTCTGTGTTTAACCTTGCTCAGTAGTACAGGTTTAACTGTTGATATGTAATATTTGAATGTGATAGTAGAAGAATGTGATGCCCAAAATGACTGTGATAGTCAAAATATGATGTTTCAGATCCTATAATAATGTAACAGGCAGTTAGTGATGTGGATATTTATTAATGCGAAAAGAAAATGATAGGCTGTTACTAATGTGGAGTTTTGTTAATAATGGTAAAGTACGAGACTTCAATCGGCGTCTTAGCACGCGAGTTTTCACCCATATGTGCTAGGCCACCAATTCAGAAGTGTTCGGAGACTTCTGGATAGTGTCGCTTCAAGCATCGAAACTCACAATTCGAGGCGACATTAATCACCTTCCCAGAGTGATACCCTGGTACCCATTTCTGCCAGCGGCTGGGTTTACCGCGGGGGTATATTTTTTTCCCCAACCACGAGTACAACTCACACTGCTCCCAGCGGGAATCAAACACGGGTTGTCCGAACGTCGGTAGCCCAGTCGGGTGGTTTTGCCAACTCGGCTACCGAGGCACCATAGGTTTGTTAATGTGAGAAGAATGCGACAGGCAGTTAGTGGTGTGGGGATTAGTTGTGAGAAGAATGTGACAGACAGTTAGTGATGTTGTGGTTTGTTGTGAGAAGAATGTGACAGGCAGTTAGTGATGTTGTGGTTTGTTGTGAGAAGAATGTGACAGGCAGGTAGTGATGTGGTGGTTTGTTGTGAGAAGAATGTGACAGGCAGTTAGTGATGTGGTGGTTTGTTGTGAGAAGAATGTGACAGGCAGTTAGTGATGTTGTGGTTTGTTGTGAGAAGAATGTGACAGGCAGTTAGTGATGTGGTGGTTTGTTGTGAGAAGAATGTGACAGGCAGTTAGTGATGTGGTGGTTTGTTGTGAGAAGAATGTGACAGGCAGTTAGTGATGTGGTGGTTTGTTGTGAGAAGAATGTGACAGGCAGTTAGTGATGTTGTGGTTTGTTGTGAGAAGAATGTGACAGACATTTAGTGATGTTGTGGTTTGTTGTGAGAAGAATGTGACAGACATTTAGTGATGTTGTGGTTTGTTGTGAGAAGAATGTGACAGACATTTAGTGATGTTGTGGTAAGTTGTGAGAAGAATGTGACAGACATTTAGTGATGTTGTGGTTAGTTGTGAGAAGAATGTGACAGACATTTAGTGATGTTGTGGTTTGTTGTGAGAAGAATGCGACAGACATTTAGTGATGTTGTGGTTAGTTGTGAGAAGAATGTGACAGACATTTAGTGATGTTGTGGTTTGTTGTGAGAAGAATGTGACAGGCAGTTAGTGATGTGGTGGTTTGTTGTGAGAAGAATGTGACAGGCAGTTAGTGATGTGGTGGTTTGTTGTGAGAAGAATGTGACAGGCAGTTAGTGATGTGGTGGTTTGTTGTGAGAAGAATGTGACAGGCAGTTAGTGATGTGGTGGTTTGTTGTGAGAAGAATGTGACAGGCAGTTAGTGATGTGGTGGTTTGTTGTGAGAAGAATGTGACAGGCAGTTAGTGATGTGGGGATTAGTTGTGAGAACAATGTGACAGGCAGTTAGTGATGTGGGGATTAGTTGTGAGAACAATGTGACAGGCAGTTAGTGATGTGGTGGTTTGTTGTGAGAAGAAAGTGACAGGCAGTTAGTGATGTTGTGGTTTGTTGTTAGAAGAATGTGACAGGCAGTTAGTGATGTGGTGGTTTGTTGAGAGAAGAATGTGATAGGCAGTTAGTGATGTGGTGGTTTGTTGAGAGAAGAATGTGAAGGCAGTTTGTGATGTGGGGATTAGTTGTGAGAAGAATGTGACAGGCAGATTGTGATGTGGGGATTAGTTGTGAGAAGAATGTGACAGGCAGTTAGTGATGTGGGGATTAGTTGTGAGAAGAATGTGACAGGCAGTTAGCAATGTGGGGATTAGTTGTGAGAAGAATGTGACAGACAGTTTGGGATGTGGGGATTAGTTGTGAGAAGAATGTGACAGGCAGTTAGTGATGTGGGGATTAGTTGTGAGAACAATGTGACAGGCAGTTAGTGATGTGGGGATTAGTTGTGAGAAGAATGTGTCAGGCAGTTAGTGATGTGGTGGTTTGTTGTGAGAAGAAAGTGACAGGCAGTTAGTGATGTTGTGGTTTGTTGTTAGAAGAATGTGACAGGCAGTTAGTGATGTGGTGGTTTGTTGAGAGAAGAATGTGATAGGCAGTTAGTGATGTGGTGGTTTGTTGAGAGAAGAATGTGACAGGCAGTTTGTGATGTGGGGATTAGTTGTGAGAAGAATGTGACAGGCAGATTGTGATGTGGGGATTAGTTGTGAGAAGAATGTGACAGGCAGTTAGTGATGTGGGGATTAGTTGTGAGAAGAATGTGACAGGCAGGTAGCAATGTGGGGATTAGTTGTAAGAAGAATGTGACAGGCAGTTAGTGATGTGGGGATTAGTTGTGAGAAGAATGTGACAGGCAGTTAGCAATGTGAGGATTAGTTGTAAGAAGAATGTGATTGGCAGTTAGCAATGTGGGGATTAGTTGTGAGAAGAATGTGACAGGCAGTTAGTGATGTAGTGTTTGTTGAGAGAAGAATGTGACAGGCAGTTTGTGATGTGGGGATTAGTTGTGAGAAGAATGTGACAGGCAGTTAGTGGTGTGGGGATTAGTTGTGAGAAGAATATGACAGGCAGTTTGTGATGTGGGGATTAGTTGTGAGAAGAATGTGACAGGCAGTTAGTGATGTGGTTCCTTGTGAGAAGAATGCAATTGGCAGTTAGTGATGGGAAGAATGATATAGGCAGTTAGTGATGTGGTGGTTTGTTGTGAGAAGAATGTGGCAGGTCGTTAGTGATGTGAAAGTTTGTTAATATAAGACGAGTTTGAATGGCAAATAGAGAGGTTTGTGAATGTGATAGAGGGAACAATTTATGTTTGATAAACCCATATTAATTCAGCTCGATCATGCTCAATTATATATGCTTTGTGTTGCAAGTGTCAGTGAATAACAAGAATACATGGGGGGTGGGACATTTATTTCCCCTCTCCCCCACCTTTAACACACTCCCCCACTAATAGGGAGGCCATTATTGTGGTTGTAATCATTAATAACAAACACAGTTACTTCCTGTTATGAAGAACATCTGGAACAATAATTAAATATGTTCCCTTTCTGTTGTGTAAAGTGTGTGTTAATCTATTATTGTGTTTCCTTCCTGTGGATATTGGAAAGTGTGTGTGTGTGTGTGTTAGTCATTAGATACGTGTTTCCTACCTATTGTGTAAGGGAAAGTGTGTGCGTGTTTCCTTTCTATTGTGGTTTGAACGTGTATGTGTGTGCTAGTCATTAGATACGTGTTTCCTACCTATTGTGTAAGGGAAAGTGTGTGCGTGTTTCCTTTCTATTGTGGTTTGAACGTGTATGTGTGTGCTAGTCATTAGATACACGTTTCCTTGCTATTGTGGATAGAAAATGCGTGTGTGTTCTGTCTATCATAAAATAGATACAAGTGTTTCATTCCTTTTGTGAAGGAAGTAAATGTGTGCTATATACAGTAAATAGATACAAGTGTTTCCTTCCTTTTGTGGAGGAAGAAAATGTGTGCTATATACAGTAAATAGATACAAGTGTATCCTTCCTTTTGTGCAATGTTTGCATCGACCCCCCCCTCCCCCTTCCCACCCAAAAAAACAAACGTTTGCACTGTACCTGCACAAGTTAATGTTAACGAGAATTTGTTGATTCCCTGTCTGTAGTTGTGTGTATGTGTATGTAAGTGTCCTAATTACAAGATACAAGATCTAGGGCCGGTAATAAGAAACATTCAAACATAAATCATGACAAGGATAGTGCCCCCCGCAGGGACACCTTCTTCCGATGGCTTTACACAACAACCATCCAGATCTTCAGTGAGTGTAAATGCGGTGTATTACTAGTTTTATGGCTCGCTGAAATATATGCGATTTTGGTCCAACACATCCGCCTTCATCATGGTATCTTTGGATACCGGACTTGCCTTCCTTCTTTGATTTTTATCTCTTGGCCAGAATGATTAGTCCTTCTTTCAATGGACACCGCTGGGAGGTGGAGTATGGTCTGATTCTGCTCTGTTACTCACATATTCTGACATGCACTGTCAGCTTGGGTTTGTGACCACTCAGAGCCCTGATACTGGTGGTCATTTTGGCACCTTCTCCTCTCGTGAAAAATAATAACAAGGTCAAGGATGTGTCATAACCTCTTGTAAGGCAACAAAGTAATCATTTCCAAGAATTTGAAGACGATAAGTGCACAGGTCAACTGTTATCGTCTCCAAGACAATTAAATATTCACCCCAAAGCAGGGAATATAGCACTTCCTTGATAAATCAATCAATCTATCTGTCGATCTGACTGCCTGCCCACCTACCTACCTATCTATATCTTTCATTCACCTGAAGTATTGTCTATATCTGCAATGTCGATTGATTTGACTATCCGTTTCCTCTGATTGATTTGACTATCCGTTTCCTCTGATTGATTTGACTATCCGTTTCCTCTGATTGATTCGACTATCCGTTTCCGCTGATTGATTTGACTATCTGTTTCCTCTGATTGATTTGACTATCCATTTCCTCTGATTGATTTGACTATCTGTTTCCTCTGATTGATTTGACTATCCGATTCCTCTGATTGATTTGACTGTTTCCTCTGATTGATTTGACTATCCGTTTCCTCTGATTGATTTGACTATCTGTTTCCTCTGATTGATTTGACTATCCGTTTCCTCTGATTGATTTGACTATCTGTTTCCTCTGATTGATTTGACTATCCGTTTCCTCTGATTGATTTGACTATCCGTTTCCTCTGATTGATTTGACTATCCATTTCCTCTGATTGATTTGACTATCCATTTCCTCTGATTGATTTGACTATCCGTTTCCTCTGATGATACAAAATGCTCGCAACTGATTGTTAGTTTATGTCTTCTTTTGCCAGATGGGTAAAGCTGGTCTGCTTTCTTATTTCCTGGCCTGGGACAATGAAGTATTCACTTCACAGAATTTGATGAAGAGAAGTGAATTGTGCACAGCCTCACATTTATTATATTCTTCACTTCAGCTAACAAGGCACTATTGCTTTGTCTCAAGTGGGTAAAGTGAAGAGCAGAACTGAACTCAAGTCCACTCTATCGCCCAGTCAGCACACTATTCACTTTGCTACAGATGCAAGCCAATAATATTCCTATTGGACCGGATCTAAAAAATACATATAACATCGAATGGATCTGCTATAACCTCCAGCATGGACATCAAATAATTGCCTCAAATGATCCACTATACCAATGACTGGATCAAAAATAGTTTTTTTCTTCTTTGCTTCCTCTTTTGCCTTTTAGCATTGAGGGAACTTATAACTATTGTTATTATTTTGGCCTCTGCTGCTGCTGTTTCCTAATGTTTCTATTGTTCCATCAATCTATCATTTTCATGGAAGACCCTAGGATCTGGTGTTCTCGCAACGTTTATTGAAGGCTCATTTGAGTTGTATTTTGATCTTTCTGATTTAAAATAATTTTTTTCAAAATGACAGATCCACGATGCTTAAAGACTGGATCTAAAATAAATTCCCCAAAATGACAGATCCACGATGCTTAAAGACTGGATCTAAAATAAATTCCCCAAAATGACAGATCCACTATACTTAAAGACTGGATCTAAAATAATTTCCCCAAAATGACAGATCCACTATACTTAAAGACTGGATCTAAAATAAATTCCCCAAAATGACAGATCCACTATACTTAAAGACTAGATCTAAAATAATTTCCCCAAAATGACAGATCCACTATACTTAAAGACTAGATCTAAAATAATTTCCCCAAAATGACAGATCCACTATACTTAAAGACTGGATCTAAAATAATTTCCCCAAAATGACAGATCCACTATACTTAAAGACTGGATCTAAAATAATTTCCCCAAAATGACAGATCCACGATGCTTAAAGACTAGATCTAAAATAATTTTGCCAAAATGACAGATCCACTATACTTAAAGACTGGATCTAAAATAATTTCCCCAAAGGACAGATCCACTATACTTAAAGACTAGATCTAAAATAATTTCCCCAAAATGACAGAACCACTATACTTAAAGACTGGATCTAAAATAATTTCCCCAAAGGACAGATCCACTATACTTAAAGACTGGATCTAAAATAATTTCACCAAAATGACAGATTCACTATACTTAAAGACTGGATCTAAAATAATTTCCCAAAAATGACAGATCCACTATACTTAAAGACTGGATCTATAATAATTTCTCCAAAGGACAGATCCACTATACTTAAAGACTGGGTCTAAAATAATTTCCCAAAATGACAGATCCACTATACTTAAAGGCTGGATCTAAAATAATTTCCCAAAATGACAGATACACTATACTTAAAGACTGGATCTAAAATAATTTCCCAAAATGACAGATACACTATACTTAAAGACTGGGTCTAAAATAATTTCCCCAAAGGACAGATACACTATACTTAAAGACTGGATCTAAAATAATTTCCCCAAAGGACAGGTACACTATACTTAAAGACTGGGTCTAAAATAATTTCCCAAAATGACAGATACACTATACTTAAAGACTGGATCTAAAATAATTTCCCCAAAGGACAGGTACACTATACTTAAAGACTGGGTCTAAAATAATTTCCCAAAAGGACAGATACACTATACTTAAAGACTGGATCTAAAATAATTTCCCAAAATGACAGATACACTATACTTAAAGACTGGATCTAAAATAATTTCCCCAAAAGGACAGATCCGCTATACATAAAGACTGGATCTATAATAATTTCTCCAAAGGACAGATCCACTATACTTAAAGACTGGGTCTAAAATAATTTCCCCAAAGGACAGATCCACTATACTTAAAGACTGGGTCTAAAATAATTTCTCCAAATGACAGATCCACTATACTTAAAGACTGGATCTAATTTTCCCAAAGGACATTCCCTCCCCTTTAGGAAATCAGTGGACCAGCTCAGTGGCCACATTTTCCATCTGCTGCACGGCTCTTCTATTATATTGTAAGCTCCTGCCAAGTTCATGTCTAATTATATTGTACAGCCCACCATCACCTGCACTTTCTCTTGTTTTAAGAGACAACCACTTTATATGCAATGTTGTGAAATAAAATGTTACTTTTTCTGACAAGTATGCAATTGGTTGGTTATTTGTTACATGTCCATTGATTACAAATGTATAATAATTATTATTATTCTTTCCTTCCTCATTTGCATTTCAGCGTCGAGGGGAGATATAATTTGCAGTCTTTTGCTCTTCTCTTTGTCTCTGCTGCTGTTATGTTTCCTAGTGTTTCTAATATTTCGTCAATCCATCTTTCTCGTGGTTGTTTCTTGGGTCTGGTGTTCTCACATTTATTGAAGGCTCGTTGTGTTTTGATCTTTCTCCTATATCACATGGCCAAACCATTTATCTGTTGTTTCTTATGTACTCTATGGTTGGAATTATTCCTAGCTTTTTTCTCAGTTCTTCATTTCTGATCTTATCTCTCAGGCTGTTTCCTGTCATTCGTCTAACACATTTCATCTCAGTAGAGGTTATTTTTCTTATTGTTCTTGCATCTAGAGTCCAGGTCTGACATTGGTAGCACAGCGTTGTGATGAAAATTGTATTGTAGAGTGCCCGTTTTGCCTCTAGAGTTATTTCCTTGTTTGACAATAGTGGTGATAGTCACTATCTGATCTGATGATTTGACAAGTTTTGTTGTGTCTTGAGTCTCTTTCTGCTGTTTGTGAATTGTCGTTCGTCACTAGACTTCCGAGATATTTAAATTCCACTACTTGTTTTAGTTGTCTGCCGTCTATAGTTATGTTCATGTTCTGCTTCTCTTTTGCGATATTCATGACTTCTGTGTTGTTGATGTTGATTTTCATGTTATATTTTGTGACTGTGCTGTTGAGTACTATTTAAGTGTTCTTGCAGGTCTTCTATTGTTCCATGTATTAGTGCCTGATCATCTGCAAATAAAAACTTGTTGATCCCTCTGTCTCTGATGTGTTGGCTAACTTGCATATGTAGTCCATGTATGTAATAAACAGTGGGGGGGGGTTGTCAGTATGCATTCCTGTATCTAACTTTGAAGAGGTCTCTGTAACCTGCTGTTGTTCTGACTGTGCAGCTGCTGTTGATGTAGAGACTTTTAATAAGGTTGGTTAGATGTTGGCTTACTCTGTATGTTGTTAGTATCTTCCACAGTTGTTCTCTGTTTACTTGGTCGAATGAGTTTCCTGGTCAATGAAGGCTATGTGCAAACTTTTATTGTGTAATTACTGATGTTGTTATTTCATTGTTGGACTGATGTCATTGTTGTTATTTCATTGTTGGACTGATGTCATTGTTGTTATTTCATTGTTGGACTGATGTCATTGTTGTTATTTCATTGTTGGACTGATGTCATTACTGTAACAAAATTGCCAAATCTTCAGAGAGTCATTTCATTATTGCTTGGAAACACAGATGAAAGAACATGTCATTTCACATGAGACTGTCAACAATTCAAGAGAAAAGAGAAAAATGGTACATATAAGAAAAGGGCACAATTACACATGACAAAAGGGCACTGTTACACATGAAAAAAGGGCACAGTTACACATGATAAAAGGGCATTAGTTACGCATGACAAAAGGGCACTGTTACACATGAAAAAAGGGCACAGATACACATGACAAGAGGGCATTAGTTACACATGACAAAAGGGCACAGTTACACATGACAAAAAGGCACTGTTACACATGAAAAAAGGGCACAGATACACATGACAAGAGGGCATTAGTTACACATGACAAAAGAGCAGAGTTACACATGACAAAAGGGCATAGTTACACATGACAAAAGAGCAGAGTTACACATGACAAAAGAGCATAGTTACACATGACAAAAGAGCAGAGTTACACATGACAAAAGATGACACAAAATAACCTGGTGCTACTCGGTCTCCAGCCTAAAAGTCAACCTTCTGCTGTGACAGGGACAGTACACACACACACACAAATACAAATAAGAACTAGAAAAACTAAAGTTCAAAATAAAAAATATATTAATAGAGATAACAAAATAATTATTTACAAATTTGTCCCAGATTTCATATGTACACTTACATTCCAGGTTTCACTGACACACATTTAATAGGACTGGTAAAAATGATGCAAAGACATGGGTCAAGGTTGGCTTCAATTTTTCAACAAAATGTCAAAATGCTTGCTAGTTTAATCAACAGGTCATCCTCATTGCACACTGGACAAGCACATAAGTGCTCAGATCTTCTCTGATTTATATCCCTCAATGTGTAGTGACTAATAACACTGGTATTATGTACAAATCTTCTTTGGTGTTCTGCATGGTGCCCCCATTGGTCATCTCCCACCTTGACACGATATACATTAACTTGTGGATTCATTATTTTCTAAGTTGGTTTTTTTCCCAGAGGGCATCCAGAATGTCAGCGTGGTCCAAATGCATGTACTCAACACATCCAATACCTCACTGAACATAGCACATCAATTATTTCAATCAACATAGCACATCGTTTATTTCAATCAACATTGCACACCTCTCATTTCAATCAACATAGCACACCTCTCATTTCAATCGACACAGCACACCTCTCATTTCAATTGACACAGCACACCTTTCATTTCAATTGACACAGCACACCTCTCATTTCAATCGACACAGCACACCTCTCATTTCAATCGACACAGCACACCTCTCATTTCAATCGACACCTCTCATTTCAATCGACACAGCACACCTCTCATTTCAATCGACACAGCATACCTCTCATTTCAATCAACACAGCACACCTCTCATTTCAATCAACACAGCACACCTCTCATTTCAAATAACATAACACATCTCTCATTTCAATCAACACAATGCACCTCTTATTTCAATTGACACAGCACACCTCTCATTTCAATCAATATAGCACACCTCTCATTTTAATCAAAATAGCACACCTTTTATTTCAATCAAAATAGCACACCTCTCATTTAAATCAACACAGCATATCTCTCATTTCAACCAACATAGCACATGTCTTATTTTAATCAATATAGCACACCTCTCATTTGAACTTCCATTGTAAAGATGGTGGATCTAGGTCAAGTTCTCTCAATCGCTGCAGAAAGTGCATTCAGGATCGGATTAATTGCGGTTCTCCATTGTAATTTTCTGCATTAATGCATAAATATTGATCTACTTATTACATCTGTGCCACTAAAGCGAAGTTGTACACCGGCAACAGTCCATTTTTGACAAATCAAGTGTTGTGAATGCGACCTTCCAACATTTAGACTTGATCTGTGCTTTACGTCACATTGGTGCTGTTCATGACCACCGTTGGAATTCGCTTGACGCAAACTATTTCCATCTAACTTATTAATGTAAAGTACTTCGTCAGCCACAGTTTTATCTATTTATGGAATTTGCACTGTGTTTTGTTCGTCGTAAGCTGCTTTCACTAGAGTAATTAGGAATCTAAAGGGAGCGAAATTGTGTGTACGACATTTTTGTGTGCTATGTCATCTTATTGGCTCATCATACATCCCTAGACCAGCCGTACGATAATCTTACGGTCTGTTGTTTGATGTGCGACGGGGAAAATCTGACGAATAACTGTGTGTCTAAATGTTCAGAATTGGAGTCAACAACGATGGCCTAACATCATCAAGCGCTATACATTTTAAAAAAAAAAAAACAACGATCATCATTTTCAAGAGGACGTGAACTTCCGGTATATGGTGGATAGGCGGACGGAACAATTGAAGGCTATGCATGAAAAGTGTTCCTTTGTTGCAGTATCCTCATATTCCAAGTCCGGCTTGTTGCAAGAGCTACTGAATTAAGTGCTCTGTGTACACCGTGAGCATGTCTCATCCATTTTGATATTTCAATTGTTTTTGATGAATGATGATATCATATGTCAGGGAACAGTTGGCTGTGTTCACTTTCTGCGCGGTTTCGCCTTATGTCTTTTGGCGTGTGCTGAGACTGCTATAACGGGGACTACGGTTACCTTTCTTTGTTTGGGAGATTAGATATTAATTCGGATGATTACGCTTGCACAGGCAGTTGAGCAATTATGGATTTTAATTCGTTTGCAGTGATACAGGGGCCTTCCATAACCAAATTTGTGTGTGTGTGTCTGTGTTTAGTCATATCTCATATCTTAGTGTGTATCTGTGTTAGTCATTGTCATATCTTTGTGTGTGCATGTCTGTTAGTCATATCTTTGTGTGCATGTCTATGTTAGTCACATCTCATACCTTTGTGTGTGCATGTCTATGTTAGTCATGTCTCATATATTTGTGTGTATGTCTATGTTAGTCACATCTCCTACCTTTGTGAGTGCATGTTTATGTTAGTCATATCTCATATCTTAGTGTGTGTCTGTGTTAGTCATGCCTCACATCGTGTGCATGTCAGTGTTAGTCACATCTCATATCTTTGTGTGTGCATGTCTGTGTTAGTCACCTCTAGTGACTCTGGCAGAGGGTACTCGTAAACCTGGGAGGGCCAACCATCTAAGGGCAGAATCCCCCTACAGAAAAGACAATCTGCTGCCTTGCAGGAAGATTGGGGATAATCAAAGGCAAAGGAAAGCAAACCTGAATAAAATGCTGGCTGAAATCGGATGCACTGGGCCACTGGCGCAGAACACAGTGCAACGTTTTAACAGGTATTCAATCAGAGTGGATCTAACAGACTCTAATTATGATGTTCTGTCTGTAGGGTCGATCAATTCACTTAGACAGCTGTCTTCATGTGAGAGTCTGGAATCCTACTCTGATTGAGTCCTGATCGCAGAGAGAGAGAGAGAGAGAGAGAGAGAGAGAGAGAGAGAGATTTCAACCAACATAGTTAACCTCTCATTTCAATGGACATAGCACATCTCTTATTTCAACCAACATAGCACATCTCTTTACCTCAGTCAACACATTACACTTAATCTGTCACTCACAACACTCAGCACCTTCAGTCTGTCTCTCTTATCTACCTTTCAACTTTCTGTGGAAAACAGGTCTTCAACAAATACTTTCCAAGCCATCCTGTTTGGTGCCATTATTTTAAGATCGTTCCATGTCTTCCCCATCATAATTTGTGTCCTATACTTGATGTGTCTATGTTTGTGAAGTTTTTGCAGCTTTACTTTTTACAGTATGAGGTAGCCAGCCCCATGCCCAACCCACTTTAGTTGTCTCTTACAACATGCCTGATACCCAAAAAAATTATCTTTACAGCATTTCCTCATTACTGGGGACTGCAGTGGGAAATTGTATGTAAAGTAAAAAGTAAAGTACCCCTGCCACGCCAAGTGGCATATAGAGAATATGGTGTTAGTGATCATAAATTTTACAGACCTTTGGCACATGATTTTTTGGGGTAATGCGGTCGGTATTATGCCCGTGCGACTTTAATTCCCCAGAAATAATCCGGTACCTATTAAAAGCTGAGTGAACCGGAAGCCATCGGTTGGGATCGAACCCTACCTCTTGTCCTTTGTAGTCCAGTTCAATAACCACTGAGCTATCGCAGTTCCCTGAAATTGTATGGACCAGAGGATAAAGGCTGCTTGTTCAGTGCAATTCCACGAGGTGTTTGAGTCTGAGTTTTTATCTCACATTATACTAGTAGTAGCCTCCATCAGTCGTTGTTGACAGGATTGTGCAGTGCCACTAGGAAATGTTATTTTTCTCTATTTTTTTGCAGTGTATTCTCTTCTTCTATAAATCTGTCTGCTTTTTGCTTGAGTTGGAGTTTTTGAGTATAGTGCCATTATTATTATTGAATCTCCTTTTGTATCCAGGCAATGAATGCCAGCTCTTCTTCTTCAGCGATCAGCTACTGCTATGTGTTTACAGCTATTGCTATGTGTTTACAGCTATTGCTTTGTGTTTACAACTATTGCTGTGTTTACAGCTATTGCTTTGTGTTTACAGCTACTGCTTTGTGTTTACAGCTACTGCTTTGTGTTTACAGCTACTGCTATGTGTTTACAGCTATTGCTATGTGTTTACAGCTATTGCTTTGTGTTTACAGCTATTGCTATGTGTTTACAGCTATTGCTATGTGTTTACAGCTAATGCTATGTGTTTACAGCAATTGCTATGTATTTTGACATTTAGACCAGTTTGGGTCATGAACAAGATGGTGCTTTTGAGTTCAACACCGGTTCCCCATACCTTGTCATGTAGGGATTTTTGTGTGGGCCATATTTGTGTTCTCAGAATGCTGCAGTCCTATAGTGTATGCTCAGGAGTTTGGCTGCTCTATAGTCACATATTGCGTCACTGAGTCCTATCTTGTGTAGATGTGCTCTGAGACCACAATGACATGTTCTGAATCTGAATATCTTGGTCTGTTCATGTCTGCTAAGTTTATTAAGGCTGTCATGTTATGGTTCATGTTTTCCTGTATGGTTCATGTAACTCCCTCCATTCTGCTTTCCTAGCTTACTTCAGGATTGTTTTTATTTCTTTGAGGCTCTGAGGTTGTTGGACTGTTGAAGGCTTCCACCTGCTTTTGTAAGTTTATCTACTTTCTCATTTCCAGGGATGCCACAATGTACTTGTATCAACTGCAGGACTAGTTCTGTCTTTTCTGAAAGTGAACATATGTTGTTCTTTATTTCTTGGAAAAGTCTGTTCTATTTCAGACTTGACATTGATTGTATGACTGTTCTGGCATCGGTGAAAATGACAATTTTTGGACCTGGGACCTCTTGAGAGTTTGTATGGCTGGCCAGCACTTCAACTCCTCACTCAACACCATCGTTCCATCGTGTCGCTGGGCACTGAGGGAATTGCTGAGGAGGGGATCTGAGCACCTATGGACATGTTCGGAGTGCAATGATGATGACCCACAAATAACTCAACACCAACCATCTTCCACCTCCAACCACTAGATTGAAATATACATGTACTGCAAGCTCACACTGCACTTTGTTACAATAACAACAAAAATCTGACAAGTAAACCTCTGTGCTCCACTAAAATGTATTTATCTCAAAACTAAAGTATTCTTTAAAGGCAAAACTAATAAAATGTGAAATAAATACAAATACAAGCAACAGAATGGGTTAAGATCAGATATTTCCATTAAGACATAATACTTATGGTATCATTAATAATAAAATGGTTTTAAAATCAGATATTCCCATCATATTTCAAGATTTCTTTGGTCATTAACAACAAAATGGCTGCAGAAAATGTGTAGCTATATAGCTGGTACATCTGTTTGAGATATGCAGCTGATCACATACACCAGTCATAGTTCTGACTACAAGGAAAGTTCATAGAACACATGCACTCAATTCAGGGTACCACATTCACAGAAACCTTAGACCATTCAGTTACAGCTACAGGTGGTGGCTTTGAGAAGATTGGTCTCTGGATGAACTCAGATCATGGATGGCCACATTGGTCTCTGGATGAACTCAGATCATGGATGGCCACATTGGTCTCTGGATGAACTCAGATCATGGATGGCCACATTGGTCTCTGGATGAACTCAGATCATGGATGGCCACAGTGGCTGGAACAGTTTAGTTCAGTGATGGTTGTAGTCAGTGGGCAAGTTTAGTTCACTGATAGTTCTAGTCCATGGGTAAGTTTAGTTCACTGATAGTTCTAGTCAGTGGGCAAGTTTAGTGCACTAATACTTGTAGTTACAAGACCAGTTTAATTTACAGATGACTGCAGTCACAGGACCAGTTCAGTTCACTGATGGCTTCAGTCACAGGACCAGTTCAGTTCACTGATGGCTTCAGTCACAGGACCAGTTCAGTTCACTGATGGCTTCAGTCACAGGACCAGTTCAGTTCACTGATGGCTTCAGTCACAGGACCGGTTGACGAACATCTCAGCGACAAGACCACAGTCCATGAAAGGCCAGCTTGTGCAGACAACCATGTAAGCAGACAAGAATCAACCATTCAACTGGCCATCAACAAAACCAAACAGGAGTCACTCACCTGAAACAAAGAGAAAACAAATGTGAGCAAACACATTGAAAGTGATAAGGCCGAACCACATATCTGGTGTAGTCAATATAACTTAAAATATATTCCCATAAAACTTCAATTACAGGAATTTTAATAATAATTAAGTCACCCATTTACATTCAAATTACTGTACACGACCATGGCTGACCTTAACAAAACAAGCAGTTCTTGAGTGTGAGAAGTTAGCGAACTCTTTTCACTTTGAAGTGTAAAAAATATCTGAGAAATATTGGTGGTTATTCTGCTAAAAAATTGGACCAAAAAGTCAAGTTAAAAAAAAATAACACCAGAAATGTTACGATCGGCCTGGCAATCCTGAAATACAAATTATTATGAGCAGGTAGAAAATACATGTTTGAGCATGTATGTGGTGACATACAGTGAAGTTGTGTGTAAGATCAGCTAAAAATGAAAAAAAGAACAACTTTACACAGTTTGAGCAAGGCAACTGAATTTATTTAATTTTTAGGACATGTGAAGAGACATAATACCCTACTGAAAGTTATCTTTGAGGGGAAAGTACAAGGTGGCAGAGGTAGACCAAGACTAAAGTGGACTGATAATGTCAGAAGATGGACAGGTGAACCTATGACATGGTGCACCATCATGGCAAGAGACAGAGTAAAATAGCGGTCCATTGTAGTTAACCATCGATGTGAAGACGGCACCCAATGAATGAAAAGGTAGTCATAAGACAGGATAGTAGTGAAATCAGTGAATGAAATAAAATGAATAATCTTCCAAACAACATGACAGGTTAATGCATGCATTAAGACAAATGTTATTCACTTCAATAAATGTCAATAAACAGTAGGAGCTTGATTATCTGGACTTTGGTTTTCTGGATATTAAATTATCTGGATGTTCATTTATTTGGACTTGTAGTTATCTGGATGTTCAATTATCTGGACTTGTTATCAGGATGTTCAATTATATCTGGACATGTAGTTATCAGGATGTTCAATTATATCTGGACATGTAGTTATCAGGATGTTCAATTATATCTGGACATGTAGTTATCTGGATGTTCAATTATTTTAACATATATTGTGATTGGAATATAAATAATTAAGTTGTGTAATAAATTCTTTTCAATATGAAAACTTAATGAAGGAATAACAAATTTAACATTGAGCATGAAGATATGTCAAGAATGAGATGATGAGAACATCAAAGAATGGCTAAACTGTGAGATCTGTGCTCCAGACTTTCATATCTTGACTGACAAATAGATCAAGAACATCACTTACGCTTCATTGTTCAGCAGCAATTTCTATGGAGCTATCTTTCCCTTTTAGGTAGCGCATAAGCGTGGTGGTGAAATGATTGCAGTTCAATGTCTGTTACACCCCAGTCACCCAACAGGAAAAAATGGGCATCTAACCCTTTGATTTGGGAAAGGTATTGACACTGAGTGGGGGTAGGGTAGGAGTGTGTAGGGATAATACCTCATGGCGAGAGGCAGCCACATTATCTGGGATTGCCCTGGTATCTATTTCTTTCCCCCCAGACGAGGAGGATTTGTAGAATACATAAAGAAATAGACTCAAGCTTCTGAAGATACATGCAATTGACTTGAGCGACACGAAAGAATCTGATCCAAAGCATCTGCTATATTTGAAAAAGATCTGTGATTGAGAGACAGCAAGAATCTGATCAAAAGCATCTGCTACATTTGAAAAAGATCTGTGATTGAGAGACAGCAAGAATCTGATCCAAAGCATCTGCTACATTTGAAAAAGATCTGTGATTGAGAGACAGCAAGAATCTGATCCAAAGCATCTGCTACATTTGAAAAAGATCTGTGATTGAGCTGCTTTGAAATTTAAAACATTGTTTACGTCAAATGTCAGTTCTACCCGTGCGCTGCTGGAGCCCCGAGAGGGGAGTAAAGAATTGTAGCGCAGCTCCCTACCAGGCATGTTCATAAGAGGTGACTAAGGAGGGCATGGGACTGGCTATCCTGTACTGTAAAAAAAAAAAAGGCGCAAAAACTTCACAAATATGGACAAGTTAAAGGAAAGAAAAAATAAAAAGTAAATCTGCTATCTAAGAAATATAAGGGCTCTCTGTCTACGAGATTGCCTGTGTGGCTACCAGGGAGGGGAGAAAAGAATAGAGCCGCTGTTACCTGCCACGCATGTCATAAGAAGGGACTAAGAAGATTTAGAATTGTCGCCTGTGCAATTGAGTATGATGTGCATGGAGTGACCTTGTGAACTGAATTTATCAATGTATTTTGGTAAATGCTGTGATAAGTAGTACATCGCACAACATTATCTATGCCATCGTATGTAAGATGACCAAGATAGGTGAATCAGGATGTCACCTCTAAAAGAGATGCAGGCACACCAATAACATCTCACTTCAACTCTAAGGGCCATTAAGATCAGGTGGATGTCAAAGTTACTAAGCCTGTTATCATGTTATTCTGACAGCCGTAGCTAATTCACCTTAGAAAATCATCTGATCGCCCATATAAGTTGTCTCACTCCATGGGACGTTAATGCGTCCCTTTCTCGCAGGTAATCTATTACCCCTCTCTTTCTCTCCCTTTACTTCTTTCATTACCATCTCCCTTCCGATTCCCCCCTCTTTTCTTCCCTCCCCTACGTCTATTTTTGTCCCTTACACCCTGACATGATCTCGCCAGGCAATATTCAGGATCTATATTACATATCTGAAAGTATGTTGGCAACCTTCCACAGAAATCATGATCCCTATTTACCAACTTATATTTATAATGACAGTAGTACTGATATTGTTTGCCTGTTCTCCACTTATATTTATTATCCTTATCAATGCATATTCTGTCACTTTATATTCCAGTTCTACCTTACTCTCACCTGTTATTCTTTTTATTCCATTCCCATATAGCTGCTTTTATACTTCTCCTGTCTGACACTCTTAACATCCTGTACGCCAGTCCTCCATAATCCCCCCATTACGTCTCATTTATCTCCTTGTTATCTGAGTCATGTCTGGCTTTGTTTGCTTGTTTTCACTCCATAGTACACACTTCGCAACACTTTGTTTCCAATAAACTTTTATGTATTCACGTA
This sequence comes from Megaustenia siamemsis, assembly GCA_032433765.1. Lineage (NCBI taxonomy): Eukaryota > Metazoa > Mollusca > Gastropoda > Stylommatophora > Ariophantidae > Megaustenia > Megaustenia siamemsis. The sequence goes on along the minus strand of JAVIAB010000106.1, from coordinate 73,676,964 downwards.
AAAAAATGTATACAATTTATTTTATATATTTTATTTTACTGATTATTTTATTATATTTAGTACATTGTTGATGATCCAGACAACACCTGGTCACAATTAGTTTTGATAATCAAGCTCCTACAGTATGTCCTTGTTTGTCAATATTTCACATGTAATACAATACAGTGAGATAATTATCATTACATTTCAATGTTTACTCTCCCTTATATAAACAAAGCATTCCAATGTCAAAATTAATGTTTGCCATTAAATCGCCTAATAAATTACAAGCACCCAAAAATATCAACTATAATCAAGAGAAGGTGACATATGATATATGGTGATCATATGTGGGTCATGTGATGAGACAACAAGAGAATCTGAAAGCAGGCCCACAAATAAGAACTAGATGGTAAAAGAAAAAGAGGTAGACTTTGAGAAATACTAAAAAAAAAGATACAATGCAGGTCCTGTGCAAGTTCTGATGCCTGATAACAATGATAGTTGAACACACAAGAGTCTAGAATTTCTGTCATATGTGCAATCTTCAGCTCAAAAGAACAATAGATAGAGATAGATACTCTAGTAAGACATCAAGGTTGGAAATTTCAGGGAAAGAAATCAAACTAACAACTTTTGAGTCACACAGAACCTGAAAAAACTGAACCAAAAGAATATAACCCTAATTACAGAAAAGCTAAAAAAAAATCGACTTCAAAGTTTCAGCACCATCAGTTGTAGGGTAAATATAGAAAATGATTGAAATAATAGCTTCACAAACGCTGACATTACGTTGGCCTCCATTACTGTCCAAGACTGATAAACTCAATTTGTTTGTTGCGACCAAACTATTTTAGCAATGTTTGTTTGCAAGTGTTGCATTATAAGTTCAAACAAACAAACAAAAATGAGCAAAGAATTGCACAGCAAATTCCAGCTTGCTGTTGTGATAAAAAGAAACAGAACTGATTAGATCAATGACAGTAAGTATAAAGATGAAATATTTCTCTGAGGTTCCATCGCTATTGTGACAGTATCTATAATGTGACAGGAGTGTGATTTTGTTATTATAACCTTATATGGGGCTCCAGACCTCTCAGCAATCAAGCTTCAGCCTAGAAGTAAAGATGGTAGAGTTTTAGTGATATTAAGTGATGTTTGTATCATTGGTGCTGTAAATTACAAATAATGATGTACACAGGAGTGGTAAGGGAATGGATGTCTGCAATGTAAATGATACATGATACCAAGAAAATTGGGAGAAAAATTAACAAGAGGTGATAAGATAATAAACTATCACCATGTGAATCACACAGCAATCTCATCAGCACACTATGAATCAGAGCAGTGGGCAAATTCTCCACTATCATTCTGTGTACCAGGACAACAATCAAACCCAATTCTCTACTATCATTCTGTGTAACAGGACAACAATCAAACCCAATTCTCTACTATCATTCTGTGTAACAGGACAACAATCAAATCCAATTCTCTACTATCATTCTGTGTAACAGGACAACAATCCAACCCAATTCTTTACTATCATTCTGTGTAACAGGACAACAATCAAACCCGATTCCCCACTCATTCTGTGTACCAGGACAACAATCAAACCCAATTCTCCACTATCATTCTGTGTACCAGGACAACAATCAAACCCAATTCTCCACTATCATTCTGTGTAACAGGGCAACAATCAAACCCAATTCTCCACTATCATTCTGTGTACCAGGACAACAATCAAACCCAATTCTCCACTATCATTCTGTGTAACAGGACAACAATCAAACCCAATTCTCCACTATCATTCTGTGTAACAGGACAACAATCATACCCAATTCTCTACTATCATTCTGTGTAACAGGACAACAATCAAACCCGATTCTCCACTATCATTCTGTGTACCAGGACAACAATCAAACCCAATTCTCCACTATCATTCTGTGTATCAGGACAACAATCAAACCCAATTCTCCACTATCATTCTGTGTAACAGGACAACAATCAAACCCAATTCTCCACTATCATTCTGTGTACCAGGACAACAATCAAACCCAATTCTCAACTATCATTCTGTGTAACAGGACAACAATCAAACCCAATTCTCCACTATCATTCTGTGTAACAGGACAACAATCAAACCCAATTCTCCACTATCATTATGTGTACCAGGACAACAATCAAACCCAATTCTCCACTATCATTCTGTGTAACAGGACAACAATCAAACCCAATTCTCCACTATCATTCTGTGTACCAGGACAACAATCAAACCCAATTCTCAACTATCATTCTGTGTACCAGGACAACAATCAAACCCAATTCTCAACTATCATTCTGTGTAACAGGACAACAATCAAACCCAATTCTCCACTATCATTCTGTGTACCAGGACAACAATCAAACCCAATTCTCCACTATCATTCTGTGTAACAGGACAACAATCAAACCCAATTCTCCACTATCATTCTGTGTACCAGGACAACAATCAAACCCAATTCTCCACTATCATTCTGTGTACCAGGACAACAATCAAACCCAATTCTCCACTATCATTCTGTGTAACAGGACAACAATCATACCCAATTCTCTACTATCATTCTGTGTAACAGGACAACAATCAAACCCGATTCTCCACTATCATTCTGTGTACCAGGACAACAATCAAACCCAATTCTCCACTATCATTCTGTGTATCCGGACAACAATCAAACCCAATTCTCCACTATCATTCTGTGTAACAGGACAACAATCAAACCCAATTCTCCACTATCATTCTGTGTACCAGGACAACAATCAAACCCAATTCTCAACTATCATTCTGTGTACCAGGACAACAATCAAACCCAATTCTCAACTATCATTCTGTGTACCTGGACAACAATCAAACCCAATTCTCCACTATCATCCTGTGTACCAGGACAACAATCAAACCCAATTCTCCACTATCATCCTGTGTACCAGGACAACAATCAAACCCAATTCTCCACTATCATCCTGTGTACCAGGACAACAATAAAACCCAATTCTCAACTATCATTCTGTGTACCAGGACAACAGTCAAACCCAATTCTCAACTATCATCCTGTGCACCAGGACAACAATCAAACCCAATTCTCCACTGTCATCCTGTGACCAACAGCAGCAATCAGACAACAGCCCACCACTATCATCATCCTGCGACCCACAACAGCAATCAAACCACAACCCACTACTATCATCCTGTGACCCACAACAGCAATCAAACCACAAACCACTACTATCATCCTGTGACCCACAACAGCAATCAAACCACAAACCACTACTATCATCCTGCGACCCACAACAGCAATCAAACCACAAACCACTACTATCATCCTGTGATCCACAACAGCAATCAAACCACAAACCACTACTATCACACTGTAAAACAACCACACTTATCACCTCCAAATCATCAAAGAATTAGGGGAAAAAAACATTTTACACAATTGCCATCACCATTTTGTTCTGTCTCCACACCAAATATTGACTACCATTTTGTTCTGTCTCCACACCAAATGTTGACTACCATAGATCACCATTTTGTTCTGTCACCACACCAAATATTGACTACCATAGATCACCATTTTGTTCTGTCTCCACACCAAATATTGACTACCATTTTGTTCTGTCTCCACACTAAATATTGACTACCATTTTGTTCTGTCTCCACACCAAATATTGACTACCATAGATCACCATTTTGTTCTGTCTCCACACCAAATATTGACTACCATAGATCACCATTTTGTTCTGTCTCCACACCAAATATTGACTACCATTTTGTTCTGTCTCCACACCAAATATTGACTACCATTTTGTTCTGTCTCCACACCAAATATTGACTACCATTGATCACCATTTTGTTCTGTCTCCACACCAAATATTGACTACCATAGATCACCTTTTTGTTCTGTCTCCACACCAAATATTGACTACCATTTTGTTCTGTCTCCACACCAAATATTGACTACCATTTTGTTCTGTCTCCACACCAAATATTGACCACCATAGATTACCACTTTGTGCTGTCTCCACACTAAATGTTGACTACCATAGATCACCACTTTGTGCTGTCTCCACACCAAATATTGACTACCATAGATCACCATTTTGTTCTGTCTCCACACCAAAGGTTGACCACCATAGATCACCACTCTGCGATATCTCCATGCCAAAGGTTGACCACCATAGATCACCACTTTGTGCTGTCTCCATACTAAATGTTGACTACCATAGATCACCACTTTGTGCCATCTCCACACCAAATGTTGACTACCATAGATCACCACTTTGTGCCATCTCCACGCCAAAGGTTGACCACCATACTGCTGCTGCTGCTTGCGTTCGCCCGATGACTTAAGGAGTGTACCTCGTCATCATCCGCCCTTAAAAGGGCGTTAAGTGGGCGTGTCTGCGTTGTGTTGTGGTTTACAGTATAACTGTGATATTTGCGCCTTTCGGCCCAACACATCTGACTTCAGCATGTCGACCACCATAGATCACCACTTTGTGCTGTCTCCACACTAAATGTAGACTACCATAGATCACCACTTTCTGCCATCTCCACGCCAAAGGTTGACCACCATAGATCACCACTTTGTGTCATCTCCACACCAAAGGTTGATCACCATAGATCACTACTTTGTGCCATCTCCACACCAAAGGTTGACTACCAAAGATCACCATTTTGTGCTGTCTCCACACTAAATGTAAACTACCATAGATCACCATTTTATTCTGTCTCTTACCTTGATAGTACACTCTGTCTTAGGTTCTCCTGTTTATATCTTGATTTTGTCATCCTACTTAAGCATTTATTAGCTTCTACCATATTACCTTGTCTTTTCCCCTTCAATATGACTTCAGCTATGTTATTGTATCTCTTTACTCCTTCCAAAACATTTAATTTGCAATGTTTTTTCTTCTTTGGTATTCAAGTCTTGTGATCATGCAAACTTGACTCTTTGTTCTGAACCATGATGGAGGGGTAAGTACATCGTGACATACATCATGACATACAATTAATTGGATGCATGGTCAGTTTTCGTATATGCATGAGTCCTGATTTTGATTTTTCCCCTAAACATGTACCGTGGCTGACATACTCTGTCTTCGGCAGACATTTGTCATGTTTGAAATGTGTTAAAGTGTTCTTTTTTCATGCTTGGCTCTTTCAAAAAAATAATTCTTTATTTTCTTCTCTGCCCACCCATTTCTTCTGAAAATCTATATTTCAAGAATTACAATTTTTACACATGTGTAGTCACCACAAAAAACAGAACACATTTAAATGTGCAGTCAATGACCAGAGATAGCACACAAGAAAATAATTATCATGATAGTAGAAGAGTGAATTCTAAAATCCAACGAGCAACAATTTTCACCACTGGCCAGGCACATTCTCACAAGCAAGGCCATCCCAAGATATGGCCAATTGACACCCTCAAAAGTATGGGGGCTGTCTTTAGTCACTAGATATTAACACAAGTTTGTAAAGCTGTCTCTGGTCACTACACATTCATACAAGTATGTGAGGCTGTCTCTGGTCACTACACATTCATACAAGTGTAAGGCTGTCTCTGGTCACTACACATTCATACAAGTATGTGAGGCTGTCTCTGGTCACTACACATTCATACAAGTGTAAGGCTGTCTCTGGTCACTACACATTCATACAAGTGTAAGGCTGTCTCTGGTCACTACACATTCATACAAGTGTAAGGCTGTCTCTGGTCACTACACATTCATACAAGTGTAAGGCTGTCTCTGGTCACTACACATTCATACAAGTGTAAGGCTGTCTCTGATCACTACACATTCATACAAGTATGTGAGGCTGTCTCTGGTCACTACACATTCATACAAGTGTGTGAGGCTGTCTCTGGTCACTACACATTCATACAAGTATGTGAGGCTGTCTCTGGTCACTACACATTCATACAAGTGTGTGAGGCTGTCTCTGGTCACTACACATTCATACAAGTATGTGAGGCTGTCTCTGGTCACTACACATTCATACAAGTATGTGAGGCTGTCTCTGGTCACTACACATTCATACAAGTGTAAGGCTGTCTCTGGTCACTACACATTCACTCAAGTGTGTAAGGCTGTCTCTGATCACTACACATTCATACAAGTGTAAGGCTGTCTCTGGTCACTACACATTCACTCAAGTGTGTAAGGCTGTCTCTCGTCACTACACACTCACTCCAGTGTGTGAGGCTGTCTCTGGTCACTACACATTCACACTAGTGCTGCTGTCTTTGGTCACTAAACATTCACATAAATATGTGACGCTGTCATTAAGACGTTAACTGATATGTACACTCATAAACAACATTCCTTTAAGAAACATGATTACGGCTGAGAAACAACTAATTTAATTCACAAAAGAGTGTCCTGACCACATATTTGTGTTGAATTTAAAATATATTTACTTAAAGTATCAAAGTTTTACCCTGTGGAAGTGAAAAGTTTGAAGGAATGTTGCTCATGAATCATTTTACATGAAACAAATGTCAACATTCAAACGTTACCACTCACATTTAAAAAAAAAAAACATGCACGCACACATACCAGCCATGCATTCATCCTACAGTAAACAATGAAATTCACAGCACAGTGACATTGTGCTGACATGATGAAGGTCTGCATAACACAAACAACACACTGGCACCTTTCAGTCAAGTCACAAGTCTGGCTGTGTTTGGCCATGATTACCGAAGTTTAAACAAATAGGCTGAAAGTACTCAATGGCAACCTTTATTGTCAGCTGGAGTGGCAACCTTGGCACAGAAATGTGACCTGCCTGGCCAGGAAGTTGAGGTCACAGATTGAAGTCAGGTTATTTTAGCTCCACTTGCATGATGGAAAAAAAAAACAAATGCATTAGATAATGATACAAATTTAATATTCTCTTTTAGAATACAAAATGTATCAATACAATCTGAAAATTAGTATGTGACAATCAGTGATTGAATGGTTTTATGAAGTCCCAAGCACCCACAGCCTGAAACAATAGCAAGCCTTAAATGAAACCATCCCCATGTAGCTTAATGAGAGAGACAAACAACAGTCCCATTTACGCTGCCCTATGACTAATTCAAGACATCCAGCAAGCACACTATTTAGAATACACAGCATCCGGCATTACAAGACAGCAGCTAGAGCTACAGGACAGCATCCACAGGAGAACAGCAGTCTGCACTTTTACGCTAGCTGTCTTCTGACAGAATCAACCCAAGTAAATTAAAGACAAGGAGGGCAAAAATGAATATTTATAACGCTCTTAAGTGATGAAGTCTTAAAACAACTAAAAATGAAAAGAGAACTACTAAACACAATTCAAACAAGACAAATGCACTTTTTGGGCCATGTTAAAAGACACAACCGCCTACTAAAAGTAATCTTGGAGGGGGAAAATACAGGATAAAAGAGGCAGAGGAAGACCAAGACTAAAATGGACGAATAACTTCAAAAGATGGACATTTAAGCCTATGGCAACCTGCACCATCAAGGCAAGAGACAGAGCAGAATGGCGCTCCATGGTAGCCAACCTTTGTTGCGGAGATGACACTCAATGATGATAAGACTCTTGGAAATGTCTTTACATACACCAAAAATGACTATCTCATCCACATACACACACACAGAGAAGTCATTGCCAATGCTGTGCATTCACAAACATCCACAAGAACCCAAATTTAAGAATTGTAAAAAAAAAAAAATCTAATGCAAATTTAAGAGAGAGAGAGAAAAAAAAAAAACACCTTGTAAGTGATTTAAACATGAATACACTCATTAGATCATGTAAAAGAAAAAAAAAGCCCAATAAAGAGATGCTATCATGTTTGGAGCATTTAAATGGCAATGTGATTTTATCACGAATCTGTAAATGATCATTTGGAACAAATAATTCTTTCCGTTAAAGTAAGCACTTGTCATAAAGACATCCCTTGCGCAATGTTAGAGATACACCAATTACAAGTTGCACACTGAAACATAAACCCCGTTTGCTAAAGTGACGATGCTCAACTAAACCTGAGTTGAAAATAATGACTCATAGCTGACTAACACCAGCGTTAGTAGCAGCATCTGATCATGTTAGACAAACATAGAGCAGAAGAGGACTACACATGATATACCAAGTATAGAAATTTCCTACGTTAAAAAAAAAAAAACTAAAAAAAACTATACTCCTTTTACAATGTTAGGTATGGTTTCTATTTACTGTCTCATCAAGCTGTGTATCAGGTACAATCACCGGCACAATTACTTTCTGTTTACTGTCTCAGCCAAACTGTGTACAAGGTAGAAGTATTGACTCCATTACTCTGTCTCAGCCAAACTGTGTATACAAGGTAGAAGTATTGACTCCATTACTCTGTCTCAGCCAAACTGTGTATACAAGGTAGAAGTATTGACTCCATTACTCTGTCTCAGCCAAACTGTGTATTAACTCCATTACTCTGTCTCAGCCAAACTGTGTATTAACTCCATTACTCTGTCTCAGCCAAACTGTGTATACAAGGTAGAAGTATTGACTCCATTACTCTGTCTCAACCAAACTGTGTATACAAGGTAGAAGTATTGACTCCATTACTCTGTCTCAACCAAACTGTGTATTGACTCCATTACTCTGTCTCAACCAAACTGTGTATTGACTCCATTACTCTGTCTCAACCAAACTGTGTATTGACTCCATTACTCTGTCTCAGCCAAACTGTGTATACAAGGTAGAAGTATTGACTCCATTACTCTGTCTCAACCAAACTGTGTATTGACTCCATTACTCTGTCTCAGCCAAACTGTGTATACAAGGTAGAAGTATTGACTCCATTACTCTGTCTCAACCAAACTGTGTATTGACTCCATTACTCTGTCTCAGCCAAACTGTGTATACAAGGTAGAAGTATTGACTCCATTACTCTGTCTCAGCCAAACTGTGTATTGACTCCATTACTCTGTCTCAGCCAAACTGCGTATACAAGGTATAAGTATTGACTCCATTACTCTTTCTCAGCCAAACTGTGTATACAAGGTATAAGTATTGACTCAATTACTCTTTCTCAGCCAAACTGTGTATACAAGGTATAAGTATTGACTCCATTACTCTGTCTCAGCCAAACTGTGTATACAAGGTATAAGTATTGACTCCATTACTCTTTCTCAGCCAAACCATACATATTAGGTACAATCATTGACTCAATAACTTCCTGTTTATTGCCACAATAAAGCTGCATGCTAGCACTGGACCAGGAAAGACAACTCCAAATTCTGAATCAGCAGAGACTTACTTATCTATGTAAATGTTGCTTTCAACCAAACATTTCTGTTACTGTCAGTTCAAGCTGCCAGACCTGAACAAACCGATGAACCTTAGGCTGTAACAAGACAGCACTCTGAGATAGTACATTACAACTGCCTTCATATCTATTATATATGTATGTATGTGTATGTATATATATATCACCAAAATGTTTACAAACCAATCCTTGCCAACCTTCAAACACGTGTGTATGTGTCAAATATAATTAAGTTGGCTAGCCTATTCATCAGATAAATATTTAAGTTTTTTTTTTTATAGTTTCATACAAATAAAAGCAAGGTGACAATGTGACTATTTGTCCAGGGCTTCCATCATAACATAGAAATTCTGACCCAAATACCTGCACTGTGCATGCGGCCTTTATTTTCAACCCAACAGAAAATCCCAGCACCTAACAAATAGGATAAAAGCCGTAATGACAGTTTCCCCCCCCCCCCCCCCCCCAATTCATAACTAATGGTTCATACAACAGATTCATATCAAGCCTGATGCTAAGTGTTGCTTTTCTCAAACACTTGTCCTGATTTATTTGGGCCAACATTCTCAACAGAACAAGCGTGTCTATTCAAATTTTCTCTGTGATAAATTGATGCGTCAGTGCATGGTTGATTGGGATTCGCTTAGAGGGGTCAATGGTTAGTAATTTGTCCAGTAGGTCCTTGAGCTGCGTGACCTTGCGAAGCTGGTCCTCAGGAAGGCGGTTGTATGGGACCATGTCTGCCAGCATATCCTTCGTGGCATTTATGGAAGTGATGCAGGTAACTTTCTCCTGAAACAAATGAGTAAGAAGACATTTCAAAAACAAACAAAAATCCTATATAAGATCTAAGTCAACCTTATAAAACAAATATACAAGCAAAAATTCCAACAACTGTAAGTGATACAATATACAAGAATTGTGGCTCTTATTGGCATTGATAGACAAACAATAAATAACATATAAAGGTGAAACATGATGGTGTCACTCATTGCTTATATTCTTAGTGAAGAGATGATGGTGCCACTCCTTGCTTATATTCTTGGTGAAGATGGTGCCACTCCATGCTCATATTCTTGGTTTCTGGCTGGTGGTGGCCCTAGGTTTCATCTCTAGCAGAAATTCTTGTTAGGAAGTCACCTCACCAGCTGTTTTTAAACAGCAACATTTTTTTCACAGACATCAACATAACACAGTTTCAATTCTGGGAGTCAACCTCCATGGTACAAACCTGGTAGTGACTTGGTGAAATAGAAGCAGTTCTTAAATGATGTTGACAGAGTCCTGAATAAACTTCAAAATTGCAGCTCACTGAAACTCTGAGCTTTTCAATCACTAAACTGTCACCTGTTTTACTGAACATCACAACCCAATGTCCCTCCTGAGAAGTGCCTGCCATAGAATTTTCACTGTTTTGAACTTCCTACAGCACTAATTTACTTGCTGTGGTCACTATCATAAACTTAACTTGATAAACTGCTTCACATTTTCACTAACAAATTAAGATGAAGGGATACTGATTACTTTAGTGAATGCTGCCACCTGTCATTGCTAACAACACTGCCAGAACAATGGAGCAGTCATTCAAATTTGTATTGACCTGTACATTTTAATTTTACTCCCCCATAAAATAAATTCTGTCAACAGTTCTTACATAAACATTTTATTCACTGGCAATCTATCACATCTGGTCACTCTAACAAACCTTTCTCATCACAAATTAATGTCAACTCTACGGTCACTCTAACAAGCCTTTCTCATCACAAATTAATGTCAACTCTACAGTCACTCTAACAAGCCTTTCTCATCACTAATTAATGTCAACTCTACAGTCACCCTAACAAGCCTTTCTCATCACAAATTAATGTCAACTCTACAGTCACTCTAACAAGCCTTTCTCATCACAAATTAATGTCAACTCTACAGTCACTCTAACAAGCCTTTCTCATCACAAATTAATGTCAACTCTACAGTCACTCTAACAAGCCTTTCTCATCACAAATTAATGTCAACTCTACAGTCATTCTAACAAGCCTTTCTCATCACAAATTAATGTCAACTCTACAGTCACCCTAACAAGCCTTTCTCATCACAAATTAATGTCAACTCTACAGTCACTCTAACAAGCCTTCTCATCACAAATTAATGTCAACTCTACAGTCACTCTAACAAGCCTTTCTCATCACAAATTAATGTCAACTCTACAGTCACTCTAACAAGCCTTTCTCATCACAAATTAATGTCAACTCTACAGTCACCCTAACAAGCCTTTCTCATCACAAATTAATGTCAACTCTACAGTCACTCTAACAAGCCTTTCTCATCACAAATTAATGTCAACTCTACAGTCACTCTAACAAGCCTTTCTCATCACTAATTAATGTCAACTCTACAGTCACTCTAACAAGCCTTTCTCATCACAAATTAATGTCAATTCTACAGTCACTCTAACAAGCCTTTCTCATCACTAATTAATGTCAACTCTACAGTCACTCTAACAAGCCTTTCTCATCACTAATTAATGTCAACTCTAATTAATGTCAACTCTATTTAAAAACTCAAATATTAAAGTCCTCATCTTGAGTTAATGTCAACTCTATAAAAAAAAACTCAAATATTAAAGTCCTCATCTTGAGTTAATGTCAACGCTATAAAAAAAAACTCAAATATTAAAGTCCTCATCTTGAGTTAATGTCAACTCTATAAAAAAAAACTCAAATATTAACGTCCTCATCTTGAGTTAATGTCAACTCTATAAAAAAAAACTCAAATATTAAAGTCCTCATCTTGAGTTAATGTCAACTCTATAAAAAAAAACTCAAATATTAACGTCCTCATCTTTAGTTAATGTCAACTCTATAAAAAAAAAACTCAAATATTAACGTCCTCATCTTGAGTTAATGTCAACTCTATAAAAAAAAACTGAAATATTAACGTCCTCATCTTGAGTTAATGTCAACTCTATAAAAAAAAACTCAAATATTAACGTCCTCATCTTGAGTTAATGTCAACTCTATAAAAAAAAACTCAAATATTAAAGTCCTCATCTTGAGTTAATGTCAACTCTATAAAAAAAAACTCAAATATTAACGTCCTCATCTTGAGTTAATGTCAACTCTATAAAAAAAAACTCAAATATTAACGTCCTCATCTTGAGTTAATGTCAACTCTATTTAAAAAAACTCAAATATTAACGTCCTCATCTTGAGTTAATGTCAACTCTATTAAAAAAAAACTCAAATATTAAAGTCCTCATCTTGAGTTAATGTCAACTCTATAAAAAAAACTCAAATATTAACGTCCTCATCTTGAGTTAATGTCAACTCTATTAAAAAAACTCAAATATTAAAGTCCTCATCTTGAGTTAATGTCAACTCTATAAAAAAAAACTCAAATATTAACGTCCTCATCTTGAGTTAATGTCAACTCTATAAAAAAAAAAACTCAAATATTAACGTCCTCATCTTGAGTTAATGTCAACTCTATTAAAAAAAAACTCAAATATTAACGTCCTCATCTTGAGTTAATGTCAACTCTATAAAAAAAAAAACTCAAATATTAACGTCCTCATCTTGAGTTAATGTCAAATCTATAAAAAAAAACTCAAATATTAACGTCCTCATCTTGAGTTAATGTCAACTCTATACAAAAAAACTCAAATATTAATGTCCTCATCTTGAGTTAATGTCAACTCTATAAAAAAAAACTCAAATATTAACGTCCTCATCTTGAGTTAATGTCAACTCTATAAAAAAAAACTCAAATATTAACGTCCTCATCTTGAGTTAATGTCAACTCTATAAAAAAAAAACTCAAATATTAAAGTCCTCATCAAGCTGTGTATCAGGTACAATCACCAGCACAATTACTTTCTATTTACTGTCTCAGCCAAACTGTGTACAAGGTAGAAGTATTGACTCCATTACTCTGTCTCAGCCAAACTGTGTATACAAGGTAGAAGTATTGACTCCATTACTCTGTCTCAGCCAAACTGTGTATTAACTCCATTACTCTGTCTCAGCCAAATTGTGTATTAACTCCATTACTCTGTCTCAGCCAAACTGTGTATACAAGGTAGAAGTATTGACTCCATTACTCTGTCTCAACCAAACTGTGTATACAAGGTAGAAGTATTGACTCCATTACTCTGTTTCAGCCAAACTGTGTATACAAGGTAGAAGTATTGACTCCATTACTGTCTCAGCCAAATTAATCCTCATCTTTAGTTAATGTCAACTCTATAAAAAAAAAACTCAAATATTAAAGTCCTCATCTTGAGTTAATGTCAACTCTATAAAAAAAAACTCAAATATTAACGTCCTCATCTTGAGTTAATGTCAACTCTATAAATAAAAACTCAAATATTAACGTCCTCATCTTGAGTTAATGTCAACTATAAAAAAAAACTCAAATATTAACGTCCTCATCTTGAGTTAATGTCAACTCTATAAAAAAAAAACTCAAATATTAACGTCCTCATCTTGAGTTAATGTCAACTCTATTTAAAAAAACTAAAATATTAAAGTCCTCATCTTGAGTTAATGTCAACTCTATAAAAAAAAACTCAAATATTAACGTCCTCATCTTGAGTTAATGTCAACTCTATTAAAAAAAACTCAAATATTAACGTCCTCATCTTGAGTTAATGTCAACTCTATAAAAAAAAACTCAAATATTAAAGTCCTCATCTTGAGTTAATGTCAACTCTATAAAAAAAAACTCAAATATTAACGTCCTCATCTTGAGTTAATGTCAACTCTATAAAAAAAACTCAAATATTAACGTCCTCATCTTGAGTTAATGTCAACTCTATAAAAAAAAACTCAAATATTAACGTCCTCATCTTGAGTTAATGTCAACTCTATAAAAAAAAACTCAAATATTAACGTCCTCATCTTGAGTTAATGTCAACTCTATAAAAAAAAAACTCAAATATTAACGTCCTCATCTTGAGTTAATGTCAACTCTATTAAAAAAAACTCAAATATTAACGTCCTCATCTTGAGTTAATGTCAACTCTATAAAAAAAAACTCAAATATTAACGTCCTCATCTTGAGTTAATGTCAACTCTATAAAAAAAAACTCAAATATTAACGTCCTCATCTTGAGTTAATGTCAACTCTATAAAAAAAAACTCAAATATTAACGTCCTCATCTTGAGTTAATGTCAACTCTATAAAAAAAAACTCAAATATTAACGTCCTCATCTTGAGTTAATGTCAACTCTATAAAAAAAAACTCAAATATTTTATTTATTTTTTTTTGCGTTTGCCAGCTTTTACCTCTGACAAAGTCCCAAGAGATTAGGAACTGAGCTTTGCATGTTAATCCATTTTCCCCTGGCAGCCGTGTGCACAGGGGTCCCTTGCCACACAGGCAGATAACTCCATCTTCGGAGGTACTCATATTTGTTCCGCCGATGAGTAATTGAAGTTTCAAACCGGGCCTCTCTGCTGAGACCAGGGGTGGTTGCCACAGAGGGAAATCATAAATAAAAATCCCAACCGGTGCAGCCGGGATTTGAACCCACAACCTCTGTCTCGTGACCGGCATCTTGCCTCGAGACCAACCAGTCCCCCTAAACTCAAATATTAAAGTCCTTACTACAAATTAATGCCAAACTCTTTAAAAACTCTAATAAATCCTCCCCACAAATTAATGCCAAACTCTATAAAAACTATAATAAATCCTCTCCACAAATTAATGCCAAACTCTATACAAACTCTAATAAATCCTCCCCACAAATTAATGCCAAACTCTATTAAATCCTCCCAACAAATTAATGCCAAACTCTATAAAAACTCTAATAAATCCTCCCCAAATAATACAAGAAACATTTACCCTCTGGGTGATCTTATCCATCTCATGATGCAGAAAGTTGAAGGAAGAGTCAAAATGTTGATCCTTGAACATGCCCTTACGGATCATCTTGTTTGGAATGCGACCCTTGTAGTCCATAATTGTCTTCAACATGTCATTGTTACTGGTGCCAGGAAAGAGAATCTTGCCAGTGTAAAGTTCATAGATGGTACAGCCCACTGACCAGGTGTCGATGTTGTGGTCATAGCCAAGGCCCAGGACTGGGGAAAAGAGTGGTAATCAAGAAATATGAGGGTAGTGAATATGAACAAAGGTTCTCATTTATAATTTATGTGATCATATTTATAACATATACAAGCTGAATATGTGTTATCTGTACATATTTTTTTGTGTTTTTGTTTTTGGGCACTTGTCAGCTTTTACCTCTGATACAGTTCCGAGAGGGTAAGAACTGAATTTTGCGTGTTAATCCGTATTTCCCTGGCAGCCCTGTGCGCAGGGGTCCCTCGCTACACAGACAGATAACTCCAACTTCAGAGGTACTCATATTTTATTTCTGTCGATGAGTAATTGACATTTCAAGTCAAGCCTCACTGCTGAGACCAGGGGTGGTTGCCAGAGAGAGAAATCACAAATAAAAATCCCAACTGGTGCAGCTGGGATTTGAACTCACAACCTCTTTGTCTTGCAGCTGGCATCTTGCCACGAGACCAACAAGTCCCTCAGTACATCATATTAGTCTGGTATAAACAAAGAATATAATCCTGCTTGTTGCAGGAGCTACTGAGTTAAGTGCTCTGTGCACACCGTGAGCTGTGTGTCTCATCTGTTTTGATCCTGTTTCGATATCCCGCTTGTTTACGATGAATGATGATATCGTATGACAGGGAACAGTTGGCTGTGTTCACTTTCTGCACGGTTTCGCCTTATGTCTTTTGGCGTGTGCTGAGACTGCTGCGATGGGGACTACAGTTACCTTTCTTTGTTTGGGAGATGTGTTAGTAATTCAGATGATTCCACTGGCACGGGCGGTTGAGCAATTATGGATTTTAATTCGTTTGCAGTGATACCGGGGCCTTCCATAACCAATAACCAATAATAATAATAAACAAAGAATATAATCTAGTCTAGCAACACATATCATAACAGGGGTGGTCTAAAGGTATGATGTCAGACTCTGGACAATAAGGTACTGGGTTCGATTTCATCACCTGCCATAGAAAATTATTATTTTTTTAAAAATATAGAACATGTGGTTTCTTTGTGGCTTTACACTCACTTGGTCTCTGGGTAGTGAGATCAAATGTCTAGCCCTCTCGGATAATGACAAAAATCAGGAGGGCCCATGTGCATTCCACCAAAGAACCCTTAGTTGCTGGAAATTGGGGGGAAAATTAATAGAAAAATGTACTCAAAATATGACAACTCTCAATGAGAGTACTTCTGAAGTCGGGGAATATCTGCTTGTTTGACAAGGAACAGCTGAGCACACGATGATGGTGTGAAAAAGTTATAGTTATAACTATAACTTATGTCATCATCATGTGCCATACAGGTTGGCATAGGTGATCATGTCCTTCCACAATCTTCTATCCACAATGTATCGTATGAGTTCTGTTGTTGACTGTTTTCCATGCCATGACACCAAGTTATCCAGTATTTTCTCTCTTTGTTTTATATAACTTATACAGTTGTTATAATATGGAAGTGATAGTTAGTTGGGACGTCACTAGAGATATAAAGTTATAGAATGCAAACAACATCATATCTTAATATGTGAGCTTTTATGACATATACCATGCATGCATGCAGGCAGGCACACTATTAAAACTGTAGCAGCAGCATCTCCAAAAAATATCTTCTGTCTAAAATCTTGTGAGGGCACAATGTTGACCAACAACTAAACAATAGTGTAGTCACTTGAGAAATGAGTACACAGGTAACCACATGGGAACTTACTAATTTCTGGAGCCCTATAGAATCGACTGACCAGGTATGGAGTGATGTCATTCTCTGACACGTGAGATGCTGAACCAAAGTCACACAGCTTCAGCACCATCTTGGATTCATTAACCTGGTGAGATACAACCAAAATGATTCATTAACCTGGTGAGATACAACCAAAATGATTCATTAACCTGGTGAGATACAACCAAAATGATTCATTAACCTGGGGAGACACAACAAAAATGATTAATTAACCTGGGTAGGCACAACAAAAATGATTCATTAAACTGGGGAGGCACAATAAAAATGATTCTTTAACCTGGGGAGACACAACAAAAATAATTTATTAACCTGGGGAGACATAACAAAAATGATTCATTAACCTGGGGAGGCACAACAAAAATGATTCATTAACCTGGGGAGGCACAATAAAAATGATTCATTAACCTGGAGTGAATCAACGAAAATTATTTATTAACCTGGGGTGACAAAAAAAATGATTCATTAACCTGGGGTGACACAACAAAAATTATTTATTAACCTGGGGTGACATAACAAAAATGAATCATTAACCTGGAGTGACACAATAAAAATTATTTATTAACCTGGGGTGACATAACAAAAATGATTCATTAACCTGGGGAGACACAACAAAAATGATTCAATAACTTGGGGAGACACAACAAAAATGATTCATTAACCTGGGAAGACACAACAAAAATGATTCATTATCCTGGGGAGACCCAACAAAAATTATTCATTAACCTGAGGAGACACAACAAAAATGATTCATTAACTTGATGAGACACAACAAAAATGATTCATTAACCTTGGAGACACAATCAGAAAGATTCATGAACCTTTTTGAACTTTATTTCGTGAAATAAGTTAGCCGATGTTATACAAAGCCAAGAGGTGGCAGTTAACGCAGGTTGGCTAGAGTTAACACAGGTTATTACAGTACAAAGTCAGGAGGCTAGAGTTAACACAGGTTATTACAGTACAAAGTCAGGAGGTGAGAGTTAACTTACCAGAATATTGTCAGGTTTGATATCAGCATGCAGGATGCAGCACTTCCTGAGAAGCTTCAGGGCCAGCAACAGTTGCTGAGTGTATGACCGGACTGCCTTAATGTGAAGACCCACATCTTTGCCATATTTTTTTAGCACTTCTCTCAGATTCATGCTGAAACAAGACAAACACTCACAATCAATCGCTACATCAGTTTAAACAACTCAGTCAGCGACTCTTTGTATCTTACTGAACAACTCAGCAGCTCTCTGTATCTTACTGAACAACTCAGCGTATCTGTGTATCTTACTGAACAACTCAATCAGCAGCTCTCTGTATCTTACTGAACAACTCAGTCAGCAGCTCTCTGTATCTTACTGAACAACTCAGTCAGCAGCTCTCTGTATCTTACTGAACAACTCAATCAGCAGCTCTGTGTATCTTACTGAACAACTCAGTCAGCAGCTCTCTGTATCTTACTGAACAACTCAGTCAGCAGCTCTCTGTATCTGAATGAACAACTCAGTCAGCAGCTCTCTGTATCTTACTGAACAACTCAGTCAGCAGCTCTCTGTATCTTACTGAACAAATCAGTCAGCAGCTCTCTGTATCTTACTGAACAACTCAGTCAGCAGCTCTCTATACCTTATGGAACAACTCTGCTGTCCAATTGTACATGAACACAAATTGATGAAAAAAGTTAAGAAATTATGGTGTAGCAGTCTATGTACCACCTATTGAATGAAAGCAAAACACGCCAGACAGAGGATGTATCCCATACTCCCCTTGCTGATGTATCAGACGACTTGACGTTCCGTCTGGATCTAAATGTTTATCATCTCCTTGAATGCATCTACAGATAGCAGCAACGATGGCTTATCAAGGCCCCGTCAATTTTTATCAATGAATGTCACGTGCAAGCTTTTTACGTGGTCACCCACACTTACGTGTACCACTCTCCATGGCAGCAATTGTAACAATCGGGCCAGGACGACTGTCACCTGCTGCAATACTGTGTCACTGCCTATTGAACTCGAGCCACCTGACCTACTCTCTGTCAGCCTCGACAGCTAACGCTGGTCTGGGCACTAGACTGGTTTCTTGAATACTGCCTTCAACCAGACTCTGCCATCTGCCCGTTAATTTTCCAGACAAGCACTACTTTCATCCATGATCATTATAATGAATTACCTCGCGTTGATTTGCCGCTGTGACGTTCCCACCAAGATCTGAGGACTTCGTCTTTTCTGCGTCTGTAAGATTCGTTCGTCACTACTATGGTTGGCGACCACAACACTGATACCAAACACTAATTCAAAGTCCACTCATAACAAATGACAAGCGTTTATTAACTGACACCTTGTCAAATAGTACAACAATTAAAAAGCCAGCGACTTACTTTGCACTTGACTGTCACCCATGTAAAACATTGCAGGCACTTGTCAATAAAGCCGTGCCATCCTCATTCACACACTCTGTTTGTCCATACTGCAAGCCTCCACTTCATACGTAACTATCTATCTATTGACCTTTCGAGCCGTAACCGGCCCATAGGGCGTAGACCAAGATACACCTTCTCCTATATGAATTTTTGTTCTAGCAGTTTTCTTTTTAAAGATATTTTATCAAATCTCGCCATCTGTCTCATACGTAACTAGAGACTAGAAACTATAGTCCGAACACAAAAACTGCCTCGACTTGCAACACAAGATTGCCGTCTATATTACTATCGCTATGACTACGGTTAAACTATCGCTGAGGCATAAAACAACACAACTGTTGACAAAACTACCACTATGGTCGACTCCTGGACCGACAACTCCACTAACAGGCTAAATAGGTAACATTAACCTTATGGTCACCGTCTCAGCGGCACTACTCTATCAGCCGCCTGTCTGAGTCCGTGGCTACTTCTCATCTGAATATCCCTCATTCCCCCAGCCAATCAAAACTCTCCTTACACTCTTTGTACTTTCCCTGATTGACGCTCACCCATACATGGGACTCATGTTTTTTTGTCTATCGTTCACTCTTCTTTCTTTCCAGTGACTCCCCTCTCGTTCACTCATCATTACCTTATCCCGATCCACTGCTACAATGGAGGAGAGATGTAGAGCTATAGCAGAAAGTTCTGAACTTGAAGGAAACTTGATTGTTTATATCTCACATAACTCTTTAAAAAAAAAGTTTAATATATTATTTTTGTCCCGTGGATCTATTTTTTCCAGTATGGTTTAGTCAATATATACAAATCTAACAATGAGATACATTTATCTCCCTGTGCATTAGATATACATTTATTTCCCCAGCCAATGGGAGCCCTCAAGAAAAAATTGAATGTAATGGACTCCCTCCACACCTCAGTCATGTGGGGATATCATGTAAGGAATATGGTATGGGGAATATATTGTAGGGATATGGTGTGGAGAACATGGTGTGGGGACAATGGTATGAGAATATGGTGTGGGGACCATGGCATGAGAATATGGTGTGGGGAATATGATGTTAGTGTCCATATTTTTTCACCCAAAATAAGCTCACCGTGGTATATTTTATGAAGAGATGTAGTCCAAGGTTACGCCACACATCCTATTTTCCTTGAAAAATCTGGCATCCTTTTAAGGTTGGTCAAACCTAGGCCTAGTAGCCATCTATCTCTTGTCTTTAGTAGTCCAGTTCATTCAACACTAGTCCCTCCAACTATAGACAAATATACAGACAGATGAATACGCAGATAGTTGTGAGCAGGGAACATTTACAAGATGTAAAGTACCTGAGGGGGAGCCACGATAGCTCAGTGGTTAGTGAACTGGACTACAAAGGACAAGGGTAGGATTCGATCCCAACCGACGGCTTCCGGGTTCACCCAGCCTTAAATGGGTACCGGATTTTTTTCTGGGAAAGTAAAGCAGCACGGGCGTAATACCGACCACATTACCCCAAAAATCATGTGCTGAAGGTCTGTAAAATATAGGGTCACTAACACCATATTTCCCTATACGTCACTTGGCGTGACGGGGGTACTAGAAACTATAAAGTACCTGAGGGGTTCAAACACAAGGCACAAGTGTTGCTTGTGATAAAAGTGTCTAAACAAGCGAAGACAGTGAAACTTGTCATCAGGGTCTGCATCATTTAGTTTCCTCAAAAACTCCAGCTCCTTCATGCCAGTCTTCAGCCTTGTGAGACAAGAGACAGGTAAATAGTAAAAACATGACCTACAGGTAAATAGGTAAAACATGAGTTACAGGTATGCATATTTGCTGGTAACTAATTTTAGCAAAGTTATACATCATAAAAAAAAAAACATGATTTTACCATCTCAAAATAAACATGTTTCTCATCATCAAGTGCCGTCTCCGCATCAAAGGTTGGCTACTTTGTCTTTTGCTTTGATGGTGCAGGTTGTCATAGGCTGGCGTGTCCATCTTTTGATGTTACTCGTTCACATTAATCTTGGTCTACCTCTGCCTCTTTTACCTTGTATTTTCCCTCCCAAGATTACTTTTTAGTAGGTTGTTGTGTCTTTTAACATGCCCCAAAAATCGCATTTGTTTTGTTTGAATTGTATTTAGTAGTTCTCTTTTCATTTTTAGACCATTAGATTTGAAGACTTCATCATTTCTTTTCTTTTCATCCAATTCTACCTATTCTTCTATATATTCACATCAATATGTTTCTAGAACCTTAAAATAAAATATTACTCTGCCCAAATAAAAAAAAAAAAACATGATTCTAGCATCTTAAATAAATATATAAATTTACCCAGACACAGGCAGGCATTAATGTAGTAAGACATACTTCAAACACTGGCACTGACATGTTAAGATGCACATGAAATACTTCTTTTCCTATTTCTTTCCACATTTGGCTTTCGGTGTCAAGGGAGATATAATTTGTGGGATTTTGCCATTCTGTTGGTCCCTGCTGTTGTCACTTCCTAGTGTTTCTAATATTACATCAAACCATTTTTTTCCATGTTCAGCCCTTGAGTTTGGTGTTCTACATAGCTGTTTGTTGATGATATTTTAGTAGATTTGGTAAATGCTCTCAGCTCTGAAACATGACTTGAGTATAATTCTATTATGACATTGACAATTATCATAAGAAATGTTATAACCTAAATTTGTACAATATTTATGGTTTAAAATAGAATTATTTTACACCTGAAGTGGTCAAATTTTGAAATATTTATTCTCATAAACATTTTCTCATTACGCCTTCAATCATTCATGTAAATACATCTTTTACGATTACAATTAAAATACTACTTTGAGATTAAAGTAAACAGCTGTGTCTTGCAACAAATACTGACAGTGCCATATTAATACTGATATCAAGTAATAATAACAACAATAATAAAAGCCACTAACTGGAATCAATGAAAAATACTTCAGCCTAATGTCAGTACAGCTTTCCTGTACGTGGACCTGACAGTGAAGTCCAAATTTGGCATTGAACCTTCTGCCACAAGTAGGACACGTACGATCAGGACATGGGTGTAGAATGTTTCCTTATCATCAACCCAGTATTTTTCTGCAATTAGAGCACTTTTATTGATGCTACTACACCAAAGTGGGCGGGTCTGAGTAAGGGCTTCCCAGGAAGTGATATTGATATTAGATACCCCAGATAGAAAGTTTGTAAAGTCCTTCATGCCTTCCAGCTAGTAAATTCCCTTTGATGAGCTCATCATACAAAAACCTGTTTAAAAGTGGTTTCATCAGGCACTTCAACAACATTGCCAGTCCATCTTACTTGGTAACTGTTGATGCTTGGATTTTTGGTTTTTGATGAATCTGGTACTTTTTCCTGGAACTTTATTTGGAGCAGTGCGTATATCAGGTATGCATAATGTGCTGGCAGATAGTGATGTACTGACAGTGATGCATTCATTAACACAAATAAACATCAAGTATTGACAGAAAGTGATGTTTTAACACGCATATACTTCAAGTACTGATGATGTATTAACACACACATATATCAAAGACAGGAATACAGTGTATTAAAATACATATACATCATGTACTGACAGTGTATTAACATACATATACATCATGTACTGACAGACAGTGAGGCATTAACACATATAAACATCTAGTATTGATGGACAATGATGTATTCATCATCATCGAGTGCCTTCTCCGCAATGGTTGGCTACCATGGAGCGCCATTCTGCTCTGTCTCTTGCATTGATGGTGCAGATTGTCATAGGCTGATTTGTCCATCTTTTGATGTTACTCATCCATGTTAGTCTTGGTCTGCCTCTTTTACCTTGTATTTTCCCCTCCAGGATTACTTTGAGTAGGCTGCTGTGTCTTTTAACATGGCCCAAAAATTTCGTTTGTCTTGCTCTAATTGTGTTTAGTAGTTCTCTTTTCATTTTTAGTTGTTTTAAAACTTCATCGTTTGTTTTTTTTCCTTCCATCCAATTCTACCTATTCTTCTATATATATCCACATTTTAAAGGCTTCAATTCTCTGTTGTTTTCTTGTATAATGTCCATGTTTCTGCACCATATAGGAATATTGAGAAGATGTAACATTTTGCTATTCTTAGTTTTAGCCCTGGTGTTATTTGTTTTGATGTTAGTATGTACGATGTATTAACACATATAAACATCTAATACTGATGGACAGTGATGCAGTAACACAAGTATACATCAAAAACTCAAAGAAGATGGACAGACATATCAAGCAGTATATGTGATTCTGGTACTCACATCATATCATTGTTGCGGATAACTTTAATAGCTACATCAGTGTTGCCCCGTGCTGCGTCACGACACATAACGACATTACTAAACATACCCTGACCCTTGTACGCATAGACAGAGTAGCGCTTGTCAAGAGTTTCTCCAATACGTACACCTGTAAGGTGGGTGGATATCACATACTGGTGGTTATTGATCAACAAGTCATCTAAATATGTTTATATGTCTGACTTGGTCAATAGAGAGGAGGACATGACCTGTTATTAAAAGGTACACACTGAAGCAGTGAAGTGATAGGAGTGTGACAGAGTATGTATGTAATAGTCTAAGTTGTGAATGTCATACTGACTGAGTGTAATTGTGACAGAGAGTGTGAATGTATTAGAGTGTTTATGATAGAGTATGTTTGATTGTGGTATATATTTTTTTTTTAACAGAATGTGATATGGCAAGAGTGTGTGATAGAGTGTGAAAATTATAGCTTATGTGTGATAGAGTGTGAAATTATAGTTTATGTGTGACAGAGTGTTAAAATTATAGTTTATGTGTGGCAGAGAGTGTGATAGTGTAAAAATTGTAGTTTATGTGTGACAGAGAGTTATAGAGTGTTAAAATTATAGTTTGTGTGATAGAGAGTGTGATAGAGTGTAGCATGGATGAGATACAGATAAAGCCAAGCATTGTATGGAGACAGATAATGACAAATAGAAAAAAAGTCAGAAAAACAATAAAAGTATAAGAAAGAGAAAAATAGACAGTATGAGAATGAGTGAGAGAGAGAGAGAGAGAGAGAGAGAGAGAGAGAGAGAGAGAGAGAGAGAGAGAGAGAGAGACAGAGAGATAGAGGAAAAAGGATAAATAGCATGAAGGAAACAGATAAAAAAAAAAGTAAGAAGAAGGAGAGATAGGCAGAGACAAAAACAAAAAATAATAGTGAAAAAAACATAAGAGAGAGTGAGAGGCCAAGATAAAAACAAGAAGCATAAGAGAGGCAGAGATAAGAACAAGAAACATGAGAAACAGTGAGGGTCAGAAATAAAAACAAGAGTTGTAAGAGAGAGAGAGCAATGAAAACAAGCATAAGAAAGACATAAACCAAAAATAAATCTCGTTAAAGATAAATAGTCAAAGATGTTGAGATAGAAGACAAGCAAAATGAAATAGTAAAACATAAAGGAGGGACGACTTGTAGGTAACCTACGGTAGTATCCTTCAGCATCGTCCCAGTTATCTGTTAAGTTCGGGTTTTCTGCCACACCCACAAGGACACGCCTCAGTCCTGGACTCTGTGAACATAAACACAGAGAGAGATCATATATGACAGGAGCAATAACAAAGTTCAGTTTTCAATGCTCACATTGATTTGTCCAACACTTCACACATTTACTATACTCAAGTGGGGTTTGAGTCGCTGATAAGATGTTAGCATTTTTATGGTTGATGGAGGAGTTTAAGTGCCTGCAATCGCAGGGTCAGCACACCATCAGATGATAGGGGAGCTTGAGCACCTGCAATCACATTAGCAGGGTCAGGAAACCATCAGATGATAGGGAAGCTTAAGCATCTACAATCACAATAACAGGGTCAGGAAACCATCAGATGATAGGGAAGCTTAAGCATCTACAATCACAATAACAGGGTCAGGAAACCATCAGATGATAGGGAAGTTTAAGCATCTACAATCACAATAACAGGATCAGGAAACCATCAGATGATAGGGAAGCTTAAGCATCTACAATCACAATAACAGGGTCAGGAAACCATCAGATGATAGGGAAGCTTAAGCATCTACAATCACAATAACAGGGTCAGGAAACCATCAGATGATAGGGAAGCTTAAGCATCTACAATCACAATAACAGGGTCAGGAAACCATCAGATGATAGGGAAGTTTAAGCATCTACAATCACAATAACAGGGTCAGGAAACCATCAGATGATAGGGAAGCTTAAGCATCTACAATCACAATAACAGGGTCAGGAAACCATCAGATGATAGGGAAGCTTAAGCATCTACAATCACAATAACAGGGTCAGGAAACCATCAGATGATAGGGAAGCTTAAGCATCTACAATCACAATAACAGGGTCAGGAAACCATCAGATGATAGGGAAGTTTAAGCATCTACAATCACAATAACAGGGTCAGGAAACCATCAGATGATAGGGAAGCTTAAGCATCTACAATCACAATAACAGGGTCAGGAAACCATCAGATGATAGGGAAGCTTAAGCATCTACAATCACAATAACAGGGTCAGGAAACCATCAGATGATAGGGAAGCTTAAGCATCTACAATCAATATTAATAAGTTCAAAGAAAGCGTTTGTCAGCTCAATGTTGGTATCATAGGGAAGCTTAAGCATCTATATCAATATTAATAAGTTCAAAGAAAGCGTTTGTCAGCTCAATGTTGGTATCATAGGGAAGCTTAAGCATCTATATCAATATTAATAAGTTCAAAGAAAGCGTTTGTCAGCTCAATGTTGGTATAATTTTCTCACTGCCTTGAGGGACTCCTTGGAATGAGCACCATATTGCTTTCTTCTAAACTGTGGCGTCTTCATGGTAAGAATAACATTGCAGTGTTATGTTAGACATGTAGTCAGGTGCATCCGATTTCAACAAGTTTGTGTTTCATCTTTCCTGGTCAAGCCCTTTGATCTGCCTGGCTTGGGTGATACCTTGGTGGCATTGCTACCACCAGAACAGTTCTAAATGAATCAGACATGCAAGCTCCTCTACCACTATGTGGCGGAGACACACCAGAGGGGCAAATTTGTATAGGTACTCAACCTGCAATGTTTTCATGCATAAAACCTCATTTTATTGTAGAAAATCTACGGAGTTATATTGTTGCATGGTGTCAGATCTGATTGGTCATGGGTGAGGCTGTCAGAGCTGGCTCGTGCTATTGTAGTACTTTAGTGCACATAGCAAAAATCTCACTGTTTATTTGGTTTCTCAACTCAGCACTTTTTTTTTTAACAAATTGATAGAAACAACATTTTGGCCCTAACAAGATTCAAATCCACATTTATCTTATTTTGAGAACTTTTTTTGTACCCATCCGCCTTGAAGCTTCACAGGAAACAGAATTAATGTACAATATAATCTGATGTCTGTAGATGTTGCATTGTTTTTTCTTTTGGTCACTTCCCTTTTAGACGTAGTGACTTTTTGGGCACATCTGGAAATTGTTAAGACAGAAATATTTTGCTGTTTTGGTTTTTGCTTATATCTTTTAATCTATCAACTCATTTCTTTATTGGTCTCTATCTTGCTCTATGTTCTGATGTTTAGAGGCAGAAAGTTTTTCTTGTTGTCCGGTCTGGTTTATTCTGAGACCATATTTCATCCAAAATATTACTGCATTGCCGTCCTCTGTTTCTAATGCCTTCAATCTTTCTAGCTGTCCCAAGGTTTTTAAAGCCATGTGGGTCTACCAGCAGTTTATTATTCCCCAAAAATAAAATCCCTTGTGGGTCAACAGTGAGCTCAATGGAGCCACCCTAACTCAAACAAATTGTGAGCAATATCAACAAACAAGACATGACCTGCAGGAAAACACACTTACGTTGTAATTTTCATTGAATATGTCCTCCGTGTCAGCAAACATGTCCACAAGAACACCTTCCTTCTTTGATTTCACATCTGGTGAAATAAAATAACATGTTTACCAGCAAATTCTAAAGATTAGTTAGATACAAAGGGGTGGTTATGGCTAGAGTGTACAATACAAATGATATTCTGATTGCTATATTATATATACTCACATGATTGCTATATTATATATACTCACATGATTGCTATATTATATATACTCACAGAAACACTGCATGCAAAACTATACAGGTCACTGTACTTGATTTTTTGGATGGCATGAGCTTGGTGCGGGAGCCACGACAGCTCAGTGGTTAGTGAACTGGACTACAAAGGACTAGGGGTAGGGTTCGATCCCAACCGATGGCTTCCGGGTTCACCCAGCCTTCAACGGGTACCGGATTTTTTTCTGGGAAAGTGAAGCGACACAGGCGTAATACCGACCACATTACCCCAAAAATCATGTGCCGAAGGTCTGTAAAATTTATGGTCACTAACACCATATTCCTTATACGCCACTTGGCGTGACGAGGGTACCTTACTTTTTTTTATGAGCTTGATGCACAATAGGGTTGAATATTGAATAATAGAGTAAGTGATTATTTTAATTTCTGTGAAAAGTGTCACGGAAGGAAGATGTAACTAAAGTTAAAATAAGCGTAACACTCCATGAACAAATGAAAACTTGATCTCGTGTTATGTCCAACGTGAGTTGTTATCAGTGCTTGACAGTGCCTTCTCAGCAAGCCAATACAGCAGCCACGATAAGACAGTCTGTTGCTGCTGAAAGTGGTCCATGACATATGTGGACATGCATTATCTTGTTGCAATAACATTCTCCTTGATGCCTGTACAACAAACAACACCCATCATTGCTTTACATGAAAAATCTGGACACATCAGAGAACATTATGTATCTCCATTGATGATAGCAAATAAACTGGATGTATTTGAAAACAAATGCCTCAGGAGAATACTTTGTATACCATGGGATGAATTCAACAGAAATAAGAGAAATGACAAAGCATCCAACAGTTTCATTTATAATCAAGAAAAGAAGGTGGTCATATGCTGGCCTTGTGATGAGAAGAAACAACAAGAGCATCTCAAAGCAAGTCCTGAAATGGGAACCAAAGGGTAAAAGAAAAAGAGGCCTAACTAGAGGTATACTAAAAGAAGATTAAAGTGAGAGGTAACAACAGCAGGCATCAGCTCCCTCCCCAAGATTGAGCAACTTGTCCATAACAGAGCCATGTGGCGAGTTACATTGCGGTCCTGTGTAAGGTCTGACACTTGATAACAAAGATCATCGGACACAAGAGTCTAGAATCTCTGCCCTATGTGCCGCCTTCGGCTAGAAAGAATGATAGATTGATGATAGGGCCACTGCAAATGTTGTCTGGCCCAGGCAAAGAGCACTTGTCTATAATGAACTGACAGTACTGGTCTAACATCCAGTCTGTGAGGTAACAGACTGGCCTCTCTGAACCTGTTCCGCACTGTTCTGGCATGACACATTGCCTAGATAAACCAGTTACAAAGATACAAATGGTAAGTGAAACAGTCTGGTACAGGAGTGGTAACTTGTGGTTGGCCATTTCTGTGGTGATCAACAGTGGAGTTCATTCTGGTGGTATTTAGCTCCATGCATGATATAGTGTTGCAGTGAACATTGAAATGTTGTGATACAGATGATATAGTCATTCCAGCAGCTAACATTCTTATAGCTGTAGCTCGTTGCTGTTGGTTCAATCTCGGCACTGTGATAAAAATGATGTTTCTGTTGGACGCTTGGTAATTTTTATTTTAACAATTATGTTTTTCCATACAAGTGATTAGGCACACTTACCGTACATTTACCTGTGATTAATTATCCCCTGTCACAAAATTTAGCATGTGCCGTGATTATCTCCCCATGAATAAGGTGAGACACATGCAAGTGCACATGTAAGTGTTCACCGCCCACACTGAAATGTGCACCCACCAAGTATTATTTCATGTCATCCAACAAATCACCCACAGTGTCCTATACAATGTTGTACATTATCTTGCTTCATTGAGAAAATAATACACATTATTAGTTGCCAAAAGTAGCATTATAAAGCATCAATGTCTATGTAACATCCTTTTAAGGGTAGTTAGAAGTAGAGGTAGGGTAGACACAAGACAAAATATAATATTAGCAAATGGTTAAAATGAAAGTAACACAAGTGAATAAATTAACAGCAAGCTGTTAATATGAAAATGACATTAAAGACCCACTCCTGATAATTAAAGAATCATCCTTACCAATTTATGACCCAACCTAATAATCAAAGTTTCAATTTAATAATCAAAATCTCAAACCAACCTAATAATCAGTCTCAACTTAATAATCAAAATGTCAAACTAACAATTGAAACAATTAAATCAGCTACTTATACAAACAATAGTTTCTAATATTTCAATACACAATAGAACAATGTATCAGTCCTGGCACCACTTCAGATGTCTAGACCCCATGTTGACAATTTACTACCCTGACCATCTACTTTCTTTTCGCCCTACTGCTTTTAAGTGTTGCTGCTTAAAGAGCTTCAATGAAGGGTCAAGACATAAAAATGCATAAAACATCATTTTGATTTTGTATTGTTCCTCGCCCCAATAAAGCTGTAGCCATACCAATTTTTGTCTTTTAATTCTTCAATGAAGGGAACTGGTGGGCTATGAAGCTTAGACAAGATTAGATTAGACAATTGAAGCTGTTGGTGAACCTGCTGCAAATGTTACAAATGATGCATCTGCTGATAGTTACAAATGATGCCCCTGCTGATAGTTACAAATGATGCACCTGCTGATAGTTACAAATGATGCCCCTGCTGATAGTTACAAATGATGCACCTGCTGTTAGTTATAAATGATGCATCTGCTGCTAATTACAAATGATACACCTGTTGTTAGTTACAAATGATGGCCCTGCTGCTAGTTACAAATGATACACCTGCTGTTAGTTACAAATGATACACCTGCTGTTAGTTACAAATGATGCAGCTCCTGCTAGTTACAAATGATGCACCTGCTGTTAGTTACAAATAATGCATCTGCTATTAGTTACAAATGATGGCCCTGCTGCTAGTTACAAATGATACACCTGCTGTTAGTTACAAATGATGCAGCTCCTGCTAGTTACAAATGATGCACCTGTTGTTAGTTACAAATGATGCATCTGCTGCTAGTTACAAATGATGCACCTCCTGCTAGTTGCAAATGATGCACCTGCTGTTAGTTACAAATGATGCATCTGCTGTTAGTTACAAATAATGCATCTGCTGTTAGTTACAAATGATGCATGTCCTGCTAGTTACAAAACTAGTCACATCACTTACCTCCAGCTTTTTCTTGACCTGAGGAAACCTGTCTCTCAGTGCCTTGAGCTCCAACATGACCTGAAATGGAGGTTTCTTCCTTGTCTCTCTCACTAACTTGCTGATCATTATCTGAACTGCTGCTGTCACTATCACTGTCTGAGCTGTGTGATCTAATTGAATGGAATATGCAAAATTACTCATCACAACAAGATTATACACAAGATTACTAAACACACAGATCTATTCGTCACATAAGACTACTCACCAAATAAGATTATCAACATCATTCACCAAACATGCTATTCATCAAGATCACACAGGATTATTCATCATACACCATTACTCATCTTAAAGATGACTTTTCTTTCCTTTTATCCTACTGCTAACTCATGCCATGTAACATCACAGTCAGGAGGGATGTGTCATTTTCTGGCCTTTGTTAGTCATGTAGTTTTGAGTTGCTGTCATAACAAATTTACTTAATGTCTCTTTGATTCCATCTGTCTATCTCATCCAGGGTTTCCCTTTTGCTCTGTAACCACATATTTTCATATAAAATGCTGCAGGTTTGTTAGATTTCATTCTGGTCAGATGTCCAGACTATTTGATTCTTTGTTGATCAATAAAGAAAATAGCTGGAGTAACAACAATCATTTTTCTCAAGGCCTCATTCTGAATGTTGTTTTAAGCTTGTGTATTTCAAAAATTATCCATGTCTGACAATAATAATGCAGTGTGGTCATAAACATATTTTTCCATTAATTTCTTTTGTTTGCAGTCACATTCAGATGTTTCAAAATCAGTGCTATTTCTTCTTCTTTCCTTTATTTGCCTTTCAGCATCAAGGGGAGATATAATTTGAGGTTTTTTGCCCTTCTATTGGCCTCTGCTACTATGTTTCTTAGTGTTTCTAATATTCTATCAATACATCCTTTTCGTGGTCAGAGCTTGATGAGTCTGGTGTTTTCTTGTAATGTTTACTAAAGACTCGTTGTGTTGTATTTTGGTCTTATCACATGGCCAAACTATTTTAACTGTTGTTTCCTTATTTATTCTATGGTGGAAATTATTCTTAGCATTTTTCTCAGCTCCTCATTTCTAATCTTATATCTCAGGCAGTTTCCTGTTGGTAGCTTACATTATTTGCTTTCTGGTTTCTATCTCTTTATCTAATTTACCAATTATTACTCAGCAACACAAAATGAATTTATCACTAAAGATTACTGATGAAAAGATATCTAATTAGTATAATTTCAACATTCAAGAGAAAGATCTCACTTGTAGCTGCCACTATGACTATCACTTTCACTTGTCCTTCGACTGTCCCTGCTACGCCGTCGCCGTCTTCTTACACCTCGATCATGACTGGCACTACGACTGTGTTGTCTGCTGCTTCGTTCATTTCTGTCTCCACTACTGCTATAGCTGTCTCTCCTGCTTCTACTGTTATTGGCTCCTTTGCTTATGCTGCTGGTTGGGCTAACACTTCGGCTTTGCCTGTCTCTACTTTCAGGACTTCTGCTGATTTGTGAAGAATCGTCCCTGCTAGAAACAGCAAAGAAATATCACAAAGGTTACTAGAACACAACATGAACCAGAGAACATGGACAATTAATCAATAAGTACAGTTGCCAGATTGGCAGAAAGACTTCATCACAAGTAACTATTTGGTGATAACCAGATAAATTAATAGTTAATGTCAATATAATGAAAAATGGCAATTTCATAGGAAATAAACAATCAGACCTCCTGACAAGGAAAGATGAAATAAAAAGAATGAAACATTATAATTAACAATTAAAAAAAACCCATAAAAGTATAATTTCAGAAACTATGAATACAGACATATGCATGCAATAGCAGACCCCAAAGATTGCTAGTACTCTTTGTCACACAGTGAAAACAGACCAGTCTTCACAATTTGATTGGTACACAACAAACCAAAAAAACCACAAGAATTGAAGATATCAATGACAGATGTTTTTTATACAAAACTGACTGTGATTCAGTGAAACAAAGCTATCATCATCATCATCAAGTGCCATACCGGTTGGCATAGGCGTTCATGTCCTTCCACAATCTTCTATCTACATTGCATCGTATCAGTTCTGTTGTTGACTGTTTTCCATGCCATGACACCAAGCTATCAAGTATTTTCTCTCTTTGTCATCCACGATCTCTCTTTCCTTTTATTTTGCCAGTTGTAACCAAGTATTCCAACTTTCCTCTTCTCATGATGTGCCCAAAAAATGCTGATTATTTCTTTCTAATGTTTTTAGGAACTCCCTTTTAGTGTTGGCCTCTTTGAGAATTTCTTCATTGGTTTTTTTAGCTTCAAGGGAACTTTCAACATTTTTCTGAGAAATCCCATCTCTGTGGCCTCTAATCGACTTTTCATTTGTTTTCTACTGTCCATGATTCACTTCCATAGGTCAGAATTGGTTCTATATAGCACTGATGAACTCACTCTCTCATTTCTATTGACATAGATTTGTTGCATAAGATATTTTTCATTTTCTGAAAAGCTATTTTGGCCTGAGCTATTCTGCTTTTTATTTTTGAGGTGCATCTTCCATCTGATGATATTATTGTGCCCAAGTATTTGAAATGTTGCACTTGTTTCAGATTTGTCCTGTTTATTTTTATGCTGCATGATGGTGATGATTGTTTCTTCGATATGACCATTACTTCTGTTTTCTTACTATTCAGACTGAGACATTTCTTGTTGCTTTTTTTTATTATTATGTCTATCATTTCTTGTAGTTCATTCTCTGTCTCTGCTATTAAGACTGTGTCATCTGCATATAGCAAATTTTTTATGTTGTGACCGTTGACTTCAATTCGTTTTTTGTTAACTATAGATTTCATAATATTTTCAAAGTTATTTCTTTGGATTTATACTATTCCATGGTCATCTCTAGCTCATTGTAAAAAAGTGTCAATGTCTTCTTCTTCGCTATTACTTGTTGGTGCATAACCTTGAATTATGTTGATATCCATTGGTCTACCTCTCAATTTTACATCATACTGTCTAAAACCAAGTTACAACTGATGAGGTGTTCTCCTGGTGAATTCGAGGCAAACCAAGTTGTTGATCAGTTGTTAATGTCATCTGATGACTGAATGAATGAAGGACAAAAGATAAGGTAAAAGGGATAATAAAACAGCTTCACATAATTTTATAAAATTATTAACTCCTTCCAAATGTTTTGGCGCACTGTGTGCCACGCTGATTTCACCTCGTAGGTTTTGCCACATTGTACACTGCTCTCAATTTGATTGGTGTGAACCTTCATCAAACCATATTCTCTTTCCATGTCTTGTATCATCTTGGTATTGATGAAATCTAATTCCTTGTTCAATTCATATATATATATATATATATATATATATATATATATATATATATATATATATATATATATATATATGTGTTAGATAAATATAAACATGTAGATTGATATATAAAACCATGAAAATTTGTGTCTCTGAAATCTCTTCAATTGTGTTAATAAAAACTCTCCGTACTAAAAGAGTTAAGAAAACAATTTTTAAATATATTCAAATAAAGAGTAAGTTAGAAGCTAATGGTCATATTATCTGTTGTTTCACACTGTCATCTACTGTCTTTTTGCCATGATCACCTCAAATGTTCAAGATCCACTCTTGCTGCCAGTCTCTGTCTGTTGTCATCCTGCATGAGTTGTCTCAATATAGCTATCACATACAACTATTCAACATATTTTCCTTTTGTCTGTCACAATCTGCCATATATTGTACATACTCTATCTCTTATATCATACATCTATATCATATGCAATCTAGATATCTAATAACAACATCTCATATTGCAATATCTAATTACAACTCATATTGTAATATCTAATAACATCTCATGTTGCAACATCTAATTACAACATCTCATATTGAAATATCTAATCACATCTCATATTGCATTATTTAATTACATCTCATATTGCATTATCTAACATCTCATAATGCAAAATCTAATTACAACATCTCTTATTGCAATATCTAACATCTCATTTGTAATATCTAATTACAACATCTCATATTGCAATATCTAACAACAACATCAACATCCCAAATTGCAATATCTAATTACAACATCTCTTATTGCAATATCTAACAACAACAACATCCCAAATTGCAATATCTAATAACAGAATCTCATATTGCAATATCTAACAACAACAACATCCCAAATTGCAATATCTAATAACAGAATCTCATGACGTTAACCTCCCAACACAATTCATTCACTTAACCATACCTCAAATTATCATCATCATCATCCCTACAGAATTCTCCCTTTTCCTCTCTGGACTTGATTAC
Organism: Megaustenia siamemsis; assembly: GCA_032433765.1. Taxonomy (NCBI): domain Eukaryota; kingdom Metazoa; phylum Mollusca; class Gastropoda; order Stylommatophora; family Ariophantidae; genus Megaustenia; species Megaustenia siamemsis. The sequence continues at coordinate 73,641,855 of JAVIAB010000106.1, read as the reverse complement.
ATTCTCATCATGATTGTCCTTCTCAGAAGTTGGCAATGTCTGAGAAACAGCTTCCTGTTCGGCAAGGGAGGGGCTTGCAGATACCGATGAGATGTAGACGGAATCAGAGTTATCTACCATGTTGGCTTTTTTCAAATTCTGAAAGTGCATTGACAACAAGGATTCAGTTAAAGCTGAGAGCTTAGTTGGACTATTACATTTTTATTGCTATCATGAACTCAAATTAACGAAATCACAGCTCACCACGATTACTTAACTTTCCTTAAAAAAAACTAGCACAGTTACCATAACTTATCACAATACTTTACCACAACATGAGCTCGACCACTGAAACCTACTTTTTTGACTTCATTCTTCCACCACATTAGTCCAGTTACACTAAAATGACTACCATAATCTACAATTTTGGCTCCACTCTCCACTTTCCCACAACACTAGCACAAATATCATAATCCACCTCGATGATTATCTTTCCTAGAATACTAACACAGCTACCATAACTTACCATGATAACTTCACTTTCCCCACAACACTAACACAGCTACCATAACTTACCATGATAACTTCACTTTCCACACAACACTAACACAGCTACCATAACTTACCATGATAACTTCACTTTCCCCACAACACTAACACAGCTACCATAACTTACCATGATAACTTCACTTTCCACACAACACTAACACAGCTACCATAACTTACCATGATAACTTCACTTTCCCCACAACACTAACACAGCTACCATAACTTACCATGATAACTTCACTTTCCCCACAACACTAACACAGCTACCATAACTTACCATGATAACTTCACTTTCCACACAACACTAACACAGCTACCATAACTAGTCATTAAGTTAAGTAGAAAATCAAAGAAAACTCATAAACCAACACAGAAGGGGGGGGGGGGGGGGGGTCATCAGCCATAATAAGTTGGAGAAGTAATCTGAGCACTTATGGAGTTGCCCCAGGTGCAGTGAGAATGATTTGTCAGTGACGATGATCAATCAAATTTAGAATTAACTGAAATAACCGCAAGCATCAAGAATATGAATTATGTCATGTTGACTATCTGTAGACTGGTAAAAAAAAAAAAATGCAAAATAAAGATTTTATTTAATGTGACAGTATTTGACAAAGTTCAACATTAACCCTAAAATACGACTATCGATTTTAAATCACATTCTTACAACCACTTCAATAAATGCACTTTAATTGTGCACAGTTACTGAACCGCCATTTATATATTTCAGTTGTTTAGTCATGTCCTACTCCTTGTCTTCAAAGGCTTGATTGATGTTTGTCGACAGCTTATGAGAATTTAACAGCCGCAAAAGAAGAAAAAAAAAATATTTCTTCTCCCGTTCTTACCATCAATTTTTACTAAGAATAGGCTTTTATCACTACTTTGCGGTGTATATGAAAACAAAATGTTTAACCCGAACACGATGGCTAATCAGGGATCACCAGCAGGAACAACGGCGTGGATTTGCTAAACAATTTTGCACAGGCAGCGGCCATTTTTGGCCTTCTCTTTCAGACTTTTAACTGCTAAAGGTTCTTTAACATGCATGAGTGCACATGAAACATCCTGTTCTTTGCTGCTTTTCAAGAGGGCTAGACATCGGATCTTACTACCCAGAGACAGGGGAGGATAACACATGAATAAACCATGGACTCAATTTTAAAAAAAAAAATCTCACTACAACTGGTGAGATTTGAACCAAGGACATTTCTGTCCAGAGACATCTTGCCTATAGACCACCCGACCCGTTAACTCAGTTTTTCTAATTGTCCTCTGCAAAAACATCGAACAACTGTCTATAGTCTATAAGTGCTCAGATATTCCCCGGCAAATCCTGCAATGTGAAATGATAAACTGCTAACCCAGTATAAGACATGATACCACAAGTGGTGAATTGAGTTATTTGCGGGTCATCATCATTGCACTCCGAACATATCCATAGGTGCTCAGATCCCCTCCTCAGCAATTCCCGCAGTGTCCAGCGATTGACGACTCCAGTTCTATGTTGGTTGATAAGTCTTCTTACACGGCCACTAAGTTTCTCATTTCTGGCTGTGCCCATCTTAACTCCCCTTTCCATCATCCGAAGAAGTGACGTGGATCTCTGGTGAATAAGCCTGGGAACCCTTCAAATATTTTATGTTTGAAGTAGAATACATCAGAGACAATAGAATGTACATGATTGAAATAACAGAATTTGATCTAACTCCCAGACCTCTAAGAGTGCCTGCCGCTCCAGTCTCCTTCTGGCAATTATAGCATCAGCATCCTCCTCTTCATCCTCCAGCTCAATATCCAGCCTATGAAAAGCAAACCAAACATTTTATTACCTCTTTTGACAAGAGAAAACAAAAACTTGTAAGAGAAAACAAAACCAGGCAAGAGAAAATATGAGTGATGACTAGACACGAGAAAACAAAACCAAACAAGAGAAAACAGGACCAGACAACAGGAAACATTAATGATAACGAGACAAGAAAACAAGACCAGACAAGAGAAAACATGAGTGATGACTAGACAAGAGAAAACATGAGTGATGACTAGACAAGAGAAAACATGAGTGATGACTAGACAAGAGAAAACATGAGTGATGACTAGACAAGAGAAAACATGAGTTATGACTAGACAAGAGAATACATGAGTGATGACTAGACAAGAGAAAACATGATTAATGACTAGACAAGAGAAAACATGAGTGATGACTAGACAAGAGAACACAAGATCAGATAAAACAAAATGAGATATAAGAAAACAAAACGAATAAAACAATAGCAGTCAAGGTAAAAACAAGATAAGACATAATAAGACAATATAGTATATGAAAGAATAAATATGAATCCCAACACACATGATGTTAGGAAATATGATGTCAGTGTCCATACATTTTTTAACCACCATTACATTTGTTTGGACAGAGCAGTCAGCATTGCACAAGTGCCATCATTCTGTAAAAGTAAAGTACCCCCGTCACGCCAAGTGGCGTATAGGGAAATATGGTGTTAGTGACCCTATATTTTACAGACCTTCAGCACATGATTTTTGGGGTAATGTGGTCGGTATTACGCCCGTGCTGCTTTACTTTCCCAGAAAAAAATCTGGTACCCATTTAAGGCTGGGTGAACCCGGAAGCCGTCGGTTGGGATCGAACCCTACCCCTTGTCCATTGTAGTCCAGTTCACTAACCACTGAGCTATCGTGGCTCCCTCAATCATTCTGTCCTAGAAGAAAAATCTGGTTTCTGTAGATGTGCCAAGAAGATTTCTCTCTTTCTATCTCGTTTTCACCCAATGACTACTAAAATAATCGATGATCCTCTTCGTCGTCCATCCTTAAAAGGAGGTTGGCTGGCCTCAAGGCAAGACGCTGGCTTCGAGATAGAGAGGTGGTGGGTTTAAATCCCAGCTGCGCCAGTTGGGATCTTATTTGTGATTTCCTTCTGAGGCATCCACTCCTGGTCTCAGCAGCAAGGCCCGGCTTGAAACGTCAATCACCCATCGACGTAAAAAATATGAGTACCTCTGAAGACGGAGTTATCTGTCTGTGCGGCAAGGGACTCCTGTGCACACAGTTGCCAGGGAAAATGGATTAAAATGCAAAATTCAGTTCCCAGTCTCTAGGGACTTTGCCAGAAGTAAAACCTGGCGAGTGCAAAAAAAAAAAAAACCATGGGCGTAGATGCATTGTGTCTGTAGTCTTTGAGTCTTTGTGTGCCTTTTGGCCCAACAGACATGACTTCAGCACAGCATATATATATGTACTAGGTTGCCTTCCTTCTCGATTTCTACTCACTTGGCCTGACTGGACAGGTTAGTCTGTTACTAGATGCACCACGAAGAAGTGGTGTAGGGTCTAGATGTCTCAGGTTAACCAATCCTGGTGCAAGCCATCAGCATTGCTTTAGTCTTGGTCTGCCTTGTACATTCCCTTCCAAAGATGATTTTTAGTAGGGTTTTGTATCTCTTCACATGTTTCAAAATATTCAGTTGTCTTGTTTTGAATTGTGTTAATGTAGTTCTTTTTTTCGTTTTCAGCAGATCTATAATCTGTCTTTTTGTTTGTCTTGTTATTTATTTGTCTTTTTTTCCTTCCACCCAATTCTTCCCATTTTCCTATAGAATAACATTTCAAAGGCTTCAATTTTCAGCTGTTTTCTTATTTAATGTCCATGTTTCTGCACCATACAGGAATATTGAATAAATATAACATTTTATAATTTGTAGTTTTAGTTCTTATGTTATCTGCTTTGATGTAAGCATATTTTTTCATGTTGTTAAAATTGCTTTTTGCTATTTCTATTCTCTTGTTTATCTCTGCTTTACATTTCCCATCACTTGTGGTTGGTTGGTTGCATTCGCCCGATGACTAAAGTATTCTAGAGTATCATGGTAGACTAGAATATTCCTCTTCATCATCCGCCCTTACAAGGACGTAGTGGACATGTCTGCGTTGTGTTGTTGTTTGCAGTATAACTGTTATATTTGCGCCTTTCGGCCCAACACATCTGACTTCAGCATGACATTTTTGAGTACCGGGATGTCTTCCCTCTTCGATCCCTGCTCGCTTGGCCAGACTAGACAAGTTATCTATCTATTGACCTTTCGAGCCGTAACCGGCCCATAGGGCGTAGACCAAGATACACCTTCTCCTATATGAATTTTTGTTCTAGCAGTTTTCTTTTAAAGATATTTTATCAAATCTCGCCATCTGTCTCTGTTCTGTGCAAGCAGTTCTATCTCATTGAGGGAGCCGATTCCTGCTGCTCTTGCCTCTCTCATCAATGTTCTTCTCAGTGTCTCCCTGGGTCTTCCTCTTTTTCTTTTACCTGTTGTTTCCCATATGAGGGCTTGCTTTGCTATTCGATTATTATCTCTTCTCATCACATGTCCAACGTATGACCATCGTCTTTTCTTTATTACTACAAGTTATAATATGTCCAAAATAGATATATCCTTGAACTCATTCCAGGTTCTTTCCATCTACTCTGATTTCCACTCGTATATTTTGTGTGTTTTCTCTGCTTATAATCAGAGTTTTAGTGGTTTTAATATTTATATTCAAACAATCATCATCATAATGATGATGATTCAAACAATATTCTTTTTTGTCTCGTTTATTTGGTTAAATTGTTGTAGGTCTGGATTTTCTGTCAATAATACTGTATTATCATATCTCATACATCATATCATATCTTTGAGTATAGATTATATCATCCATTAATGTTAGGCCTGGTATCCCCATGATGTTTTTAAAGATCTGCTCAGTTTAAAAGTTGGTGAAAGAATGAAGTCCTGTCTTACTCCTTTCATATCAATAGGTGCAGAGGTCTCATTGTTCTTTATCATAGCTGTTTGTTCACAGTGCAAATTACATACCAATCTTATATCAGCATCATCCAGGTGTATATCTTTTAGGCATTTTATTAGTTCTCTATGGTGTATTCTGTCAAAGGCTTTAGTGTATTAACTCCTTCAGCCCTAATGCACCGTTTTGCGCCGTTTTAGTGTGTTCCGTTAAAACTGGCTCGGAACGCATAGTTTTTGAATTAAGCCGGTTATAAGAACTCTTCTGTGTGAAAGAATAGTAAATTTACTATCATTTCCGTCAAAGAACCACGCTTGGAGCTTGTTATTATATTTAGAAATCTTTGTTTGAAAATCGGTGAAAAAAATTGTGATCGATGGCTTTTTCAACTTCATTTCCGGGTTCATCTTCCAGTCTCCAAGATGATATTGTGGAATTAGATAATGATTTCCACGAAGATAATGCTGAGAGTGACTTAGAAAATGTTTTGCCGTGTCAGTTTAGTAGTGATAGTGAAAGTGATTCTAGTGATGGACATCATGGCAATAATGTAGAAAATATAGGTCTAGTGGGCGTGGATGTTGATGGTTGGAGCGATGTAATTTCTTCTGTCAAAGTCGAGGATTTCCTTGGTGTACCAGGGCCTATGCACAATCTTGATGCAGGTGCGAGCCCATATGATTATTTTAGTTTGATTATTGAAGAATCTTTCTATCAGTTTGCTGCTGATCAGACTAATTTGTATGCAACTCAGCGTGCTGAGCGGACTGGGAAAGAAGATCAATACTGGAGCCCAGTTTCTGCTGCTGAGATAAAACTTTTTTTGCATATTTACATTGTTATGGGCATTCACACCTTGCCTGAATACACTATGTATTGGAGTACTGATGATCGTCTTGGTGTGCCAGGGGTGTCTAGTTGTATGGGAAAATCAAGATTTGAGAAGATTTCTCAATATTTTCACCTAAATGATGCCAGTAAACAGCAGCCAAAGGGTCATGTAGGCTATGACCCCCTATATAAAGTTAGACCATTATTGGATATGGTCAGAAAGAATATAGCATCTATTTATTCCCCTGGCAAAAACATCAGTATTGATGAAGCAATGATTGCTTACAATGGTCGCCTATCTTTCAAACAATACATCAAAGGTAAGCCGAATCCCTGGGGCATCAAAGTTTGGTGTATAGCAGATTCATCAACGGGATACTTACTTGATTTTGATGTTTATGTTGGCAAAGTAGCTGAACCAATGCCCCATGGTTCAGGGCATTATGTCGTGACAAAGTTAGGCAGACAATTTTTTGGTAAATACCATCACTTTTACTTTGACAATTATTTCTCATCGCTCCAACTTACCAAAGATTTGCTCGTTGAGAGAACATATTCATGTGGAACGATGAGAGCAAACCGCAAAGGCTGGCCAGCTGCCTTCAAGCCCAAAGCCACTAAAAAGTTGAAAAGGGGGGATGTGCAGTTCAAGCAGCAGGGAAATGTTGTGGCTATGGTATGGAAGGATAAGAAAGTTGTCAGTTTGATCAGCTCTAACACTACGTCAGGAATGACACAGGTCTCAAGACGTACCGCAGGTGGCCGAGAGGACGTTCAGATACCAACTCCAGTGTCTGTCTATAACCAGTTCATGGGTGGAGTGGATAGGTTTGACCAGCTTACTTCCTACTACCCTGTTGGAAGGAAGTCTGTAAAATGGTGGAGGTATCTGTTTCGTTTCCTTGTGCAAACAGCGATTGTCAATTCATGGATAGTGTATTCTTGCTCTCATCGCCACACCCTAAGTCAAAGGATAGTTCCCAGTTATCCTTTAGACTCAGTTTGAGTTCAGATCTCCTGAAGGGCAATATTTGTAGGAAAAGGAAGTCATCCCAGCAGCCCTTGACTTCAGGTGTGGGTACAAGTAGTCTCAATGAGCATAGGATGATTCGGATGCATGGCCTAAAAAAAGTGTGTTATTTTGTGCGAAGTCGGGTCATTCTGGCAAACGACCACATGCGACTGTTTTTGGCTGCAGTCTGTGTCAAATTCATCTGGGAAAGGGGGACTGCTTTGCCAAGTATCATGCGGAATTGAACCTGTGATGTCCGGTGAGTAAATATTTTTTTATTTAGCATGTATATGCTTTTTTTTCACACAACTTTTGTGATTTCTCCAACAAATTTTTTTTTTTTTTTGTTCGACTGATTTTATTTCTTAACTGTAAACAAACGAATGATCGCATTGTGATAAGTCTTGGTTTTTATTAAATTGCGTTCAATTCTCCTTTTAAGTTATAATTATTAATTTTTTAAGTGTAGCCGTTATTTTACAAACGCGTTTTAAAGTCGACATGTCACATTTTTTGGTGGAGTTATTTCCCTTTTCTTAAGATCCATAGAGTTAAGAAACTTGCATAAATTGGTTTGTTTACCTCTATATATTTCTCTATTAGTATTCTCATATTTAATATAAATAATCTAAGGTATGCTGATGATACAGTCTTAATCACTAAGAGTGAAAATGAGTTACAAGAAATGTTGGACATTATAGTGAAAGAAAGCAAAAATAAAGGACTCAGCCTTAATAGCAAAAAGACAGAGGTAATGGTAACAACAAAGAAAAAGATATCACCTCAGTGCAAAATAAAGACAAGTGGAACAATATTAAAACAGGTAAATGAATTTAAATATTTGGGAACTTTGTTAACCTCAGACGGAAGATGTACAAAAGAGGTGAGATGCAGAATGGTTCAGGCAAAAGCAGCTTTCCAAAAAATTAGGAAGATACTATGCAATCCATTTTTGACAATAGAAACAAGAATAGAGTTCTTAAATGTTACGTAGAGCCAGTCTTAACATATGGATGCGATTCATGGACAATAGGACAACAAACAAGAAAATCACTGGAGTCTGTAGAAATGTGGTTTTACAGAAGAATGTTGAGAGTACCGTGGACAGCTAAGAAGAGTAATGAAGATGTTCTGAGAGAGGTCAAAGCAAAAAGAGAGCTAATTTCCAATGTTAGGAAGAAACAATCAGATTTTTTTTGGCCATGTAATGAGAAGAGAACAACTGAAATATATTGTAACAACTGGAAAAATTGAGGGACGAAGAGATAGAGGGAAGCAAAGAGAAAAAAATAACAGACAGCTTAAGAGAATGGCTTGGCAGAAGGTCAACAACAGAAATGATAATTAGCTGTTGAGACTGACAGATGTGGAGAGACATGTTCACCTACGCCAGCAGGCCCGGTACTTGATGATGATGATTCTCATATTAGTATTTTTCCCTCTATAACTTTCAGCAAGATTTTTTGTTATATGGCTTATCAAACTCGTTCTAAAGTCACTGCACTCAACAGCAGTCTTCTAGCACAAGGCAACAAATACGGATGTTTTTAGTTCATATGGTATATATACTGTGTTATATATATATACACAATTTCACAGGTCTGTGATCAATTCTGTGCCCAAATTTCCTACAGCCTTTATCACCTCAATTTGCATATTGTCTGGCTCTACAGCTTTTCCATTTTTCGTTGTATTTATAGCTTTCTCTACTTCAGATTTTAAGTTTATATCCTGACATACACCTTATGGTTGGCTTCTTATCTCTTTCAACTTCAAACAGAAGTTTCACTAAATCCTGTCAGCACTTTAGTTGGCAAGATACAAAAGTTTTGCTAAAGCCTGTATGCAACCAATTGACAGAAATTCATCATCTAAAGTTTGGCAACTAAGTTAACTCAAGAGATTCTCTACCTTATAATGCATCACCGCATGAAATCACAGAAACCATGAGATGTCAAACATAAACAATGTGAAGTTAAAGAATTTCCTATTATAAATAAATTAATGTTTCACTTAATCATGTCTGTCTAAAATAACACCAGTCATTCATCTAACACTGTGAATGACTTTCACATATTTATATAGTAGTAACACAGACTTCAAAGAGAGATACAGTCAATTTGAAATGAAAAGTACTTACTCTTCATCCTCATCAGACTCCATTCGATGTAAAGCTAAACCCTCAGACAAACTATCTTTGAACTTGTCCTCTGGCTCCTTAGATTTCGACCTGTCTGTGTTTTCTGGTGATCTACCTTTGCGGTCCCTGTCTCGACTTTTATCTCCAGCATCTCGATATCTGATCAAGAGATATTGCATCAAAGCTAGCCTCAGGGTCAAAACTCATACAATGTATCAAAGTTAGTTTCATGTCCATAATTTAGGCAGATATAGAATCAAAGTCACAAAGTTATAACTATTTCAAAGTTAACCTTAGAGTTATAACTATTAAACTTAACTTGAAAGACACAACTCAAACTAACATTGTATCAAAATTAGCCTCCAGGCAAGAACTCAAATCCAAGTGTCATTAAATTAATAATTGCTACAAGGTTATAACTCAGATCAAGTTTCATTAAATCATTAAGTTCTACAAAGTTATAACTCAGATCAAGTTTCATTAAATCATTTAGTTCTACAAAGTTATAATTCAGATTCAAGTTTCATTAAATCATTAAGTTCTACAAAGTTATAACTCAGATTCAAGTTTTATTAAATCATTTAAGCTTGCTGCTTGATACCATTTTATGTTTATTTGACAAATAATCCCACAGTATGGAGTAAGTGAACATCTTATACTATGGTCTATACAGTGATAGCAGAAGTGTGGCTAGAACAAATCAAGAACATGAGAACAGTTGAGTCTAGAGTAAGACAAGTGTTCACCAATCATCACTCTTGCTCATTATCAACATTTTTGACAAATTTTTGGACTAGACCAGAAGGGTTCACTGCTTCTTATTTCCATATCTGCTCAGCTCCTATTCCAGCAACCAACAAAGTGTTCATCCATACTGTTCCACTGAATGCATTGCATTCTGTGAAAATGGCATGCCTTTACGTTCACATTGTTCTATTGAACATGCTGCACTCTGTACAAATAGTGTACATTTCATAATAGATGCTTCCAGGTCGCCATAACCGTAGTCATGGGCAGCACAATCTCCATGCGCCCAAGAATCGCTGTCTCAACAAATGAAGTCAGGCCTCCACTTCTGTGAAACACTCGATCCAACCGCAGCCCAACTGGTGGCAAATTTGTGTCAAAAACAGTTCACACATTCTGTTACAGGGCAAAGCTTGGGCATGATACCACCCCACTAAATTCCATGGCAGTCATTTACAGCACTATCTCAGGGTGCAGGCGCTAAGACCATGTTGTTTCAGTGGTCAGGTGAATGTGACCGGACTACAGCTGTCTCCATAAACAAAAATTCAAACCAGAAGGAATCATTCGAAACCAAAAATACCACTAGTCCTGAACCCAATTCGACTATACGGCCATCCTGGGCTGCCACACAAACAGGGGAAGTCATTGACAGTATAAGCAAAGGCGAAAAGCCCAAAAAAAAAAAAAATTATATTAATAAACTACTCTATGCAGATGGCCAGGCTTTGATAGCAGAAATACTAGAGAATTTGCAATATCTTATGCCCATGAATCAGAAGGGATAACAAATATGAAAATCCACACATAAAAAATAGGATTCATCGCAATAGGGAGAGAGAAGCAAACATAAATACGTCAATTGAGGTAAAAAACAAAAGAGGTAGAGAGCCCAATCATGCTAAGTGATGTATAGGGAATGTGGTATTAGTGAGCATAATTTTTATAGACCTTCGGCACATGATTTTTTGGGGTAATGTGGTTTGTATGCCATTTTACTTTTCTAAAAAATATGGTAGGCAGGGTGGACCTGGAAGCTATCGAACCCAACCTCTTGTCCTTTGTAGTCCAGTTCACTAACCACTGAGCTATTGCGGTTCCCTGTAAATTGAGGATATATGTATAAAACGTGTATCAGAGTTCAAGTATCTAGGAAAATGATCTCTGAAGATGGTAAAAATGGATAAAGGAGGACTTAAGTCAGGCGAATACAGCAGGTGTGGTACCACCAGGGTGTTGTTCTTAATACAAAATTTCATCATTCTGAGTTAGGTGTGAGCTGGTGTGCTGTCGTTTTGCAACATGCAAGTGCTTTTGTGCAGTTACTGTATTTTTAGTCACACAACTTTTCTCAAGCACTTCAAAATGTAGCAACAAAATTCAGAATTTACCAGAAGAACTAAACTCTCTGTGAATGAAGCCTTTAACGTTAAAAAAAACATAGTATGATTTTGGCACTTCAGAGAAGAATTGCGACAAAATAGACAGGAACTATAACACCGATGCAATTGGCTGTTACATTATACAATGCATCAGCTCACACCTCACTCAGAACAAAGCAATTTTTTAAAAATAGAAAGTAATAAATCAGTGGTGCCACACTGTCTGTATTAATCTGACCCCTAAGTTCTTGTGATTTCACATAGGTCCCAAAGCAGAAAATGAAGCTTATGGGGTGTTGCTTCTATATCATAGATATCATATTGGGATCACAGGCGGCTGTGATAAGTTTTTAGGAAAAATACTTACAGGGTGCCAGGATTGCTGTGTACCCAAGGGAACTATTTCAATGGTGATGTTGGCCAATTTAAATATGGTAAGCCTGTAATTTTTTCTAAACAGTTTGTGAATTTTTCTATAGCCCATCGTATCACATTGATGAAATAAGGTCATAGTAGCTCATAATGAAGATAAGAATGGGTTTCTTGGAGTTATGAAGGCTGTCTACAGATGGTTTTATTATCTAACTTAACATCCAGCCTGTAAACATTGCAGATACACAAGACATCAGCAACACAATTTTCTTCAGTGTTCAAGTCTTATAATCATGGAAACTTTCTTTGTCATGTTTCACGATGGAGGGGTAAGAACAACATGATGACACACCATGAGCTGGTCAGATAGTCAGTACTAGTATATGGAGGGGTAAGAACAACATGATGACACACCATGAGCTGGTCAGATAGTCAGTACTAGTATATGGAGGAGTAAGAACAACATTATGACACACCATGAGCTGGTCGGACAGTCAGTACTAGTATATGGAGGAGTAAGAACAACATGATGACACACCATGAGCTGGTCAGATAGTCAGTACTAGTATATGGAGGGGTAGGAACAACATGATGACACACCATGAGCTGGTCAGATTGTCAGTACTAGTATATGGAGGGGTAAGAACAACATGATGACACACCATGAGCTGGTCAGATAGTCAGTACTAGTATATGGAGGAGTAAGAACAACATTATGACACACCATGAGCTGGTCGGACAGTCAGTACTAGTATATGGAGGAGTAAGAACAACATGATGACACACCATGAGCTGGTCAGATAGTCAGTACTAGTATATGGAGGGGTAGGAACAACATGATGACACACCATGAGCTGGTCAGATTGTCAGTACTAGTATATGGAGGGGTAAGAACAACATGATGACACACCATGAGCTGGTCAGATAGTCAGTACTAGTATATGGAGGAGTAAGAACAACATGATGACACACCATGAGCTGGTCAGATAGTCAGTACTAGTATATGGAGGAGTAAGAACAACATGATGACACACCATGAGCTGGTCAGATAGTCAGTACTAGTATATGGAGGAGTAAGAACAACATGATGACACACCATGAGCTGGTCAGATAGTCAGTACTAGTATATGGAGGGGTAAGAACAACATGATGACACACCATGAGCTGGTCGGATAGTCAGTACTAGTATATGGAGGGGTAAGAACAACATGATGACACACCATGAGCTGGTCGGATAGTCAGTACTAGTATATGGAGGGGTAGGAACAACATGATGACACACCATGAGCTGGTCAGATAGTCAGTACTAATATATGGAGGGGTAAGAACAACATGATGACACACCATGAGCTGGTCACATAGTAAGTACTAATATATGGAGGGGTAAGAACAACATGATGACACACCATGAGCTGGTCACATAGTAAGTACTAATATATGGAGGGGTAAGAACAACATGATGACACACCATGAGCTGGTCAGATAGTCAGTACTAATATATGGAGGGGTAAGAACAACATGATGACACACCATGAGCTGGTCACATAGTAAGTACTAATATATGGAGGGGTAAGAACAACATGATGACACACCATGAACTGGTCACATAGTAAGTACTAATATATGGAGGGGTAAGAACAACATGATGACACACCATGAGCTGGTCAGATAGTCAGTACTTGTATATGGAGGGGTAAGAACAACATGATGACACACCATGAGCTGGTCAGATAGTCAGTACTAGTATATGGAGGAGTAAGAACAACATGATGACACCATGAGCTGGTCAGATAGTCAGTACTAGTATATGGAGGGGTAAGAACAACATGATGACACACCATGAGCTGGTCATATAGTAAGTACTAGTATATGGAGGGGTAAGAACAACATATTGACACACGATGAGCTGGTCGGATAGTAAGTACTAGTATATGGAGGGGTAAGAACAACATGATGACACACCATGAGCTGGTCAGATAGTCAGTACTAGTATATGGAGGGGTAAGAACAACATGATGACACACCATGAGCTGGTCAGATAGTCAGTACTAGTATATGGAGGAGTAAGAACAACATGATGACACACCATGAGCTGGTCAGATAGTCAGTACTAGTATATGGAGGAGTAAGAACAACATGATGACACACCATGAGCTGGTCAGATAGTCAGTACTAGTATATGGAGGGGTAAGAACAACATGATGACACACCATGAGCTGGTCACATAGTAAGTACTAGTATATGGAGGGGTAAGAACAACATGATGACACACCATGAGCTGGTCACATAGTAAGTACTAATATATGGAGGAGTAAGAACAACATGATGACACTTGATGAGCTGGTCACATAGTAAGTACTCGTATATGGAGGAGTAAGAACAACATGATGACACACCATGAGCTGGTCACATAGTAAGTACTCGTATATGGAGGAGTAAGAACAACATGATGACATTTGATGAGCTGGTCACATAGTAAGTACTAGTATATGGAGGAGTAAGAACAACATGATGACACACCATGAGCTGGTCACATAGTAAGTACTAGTATATGGAGGAGTAAGAACAACATGATGACACTTGATGAGCTGGTCACATAGTAAGTACTAGTATATGGAGGGGTAAGAACAACATGATGACACACCATGAGCTGGTCACATAGTAAGTACTAATATATGGAGGAGTAAGAACAACATGATGACACACCATGAGCTGGTCACATAGTAAGTACTCGTATATGGAGGAGTAAGAACAACATGATGACACACCATGAGCTGGTCACATAGTAAGTACTCGTATATCGAGGAGTAAGAACAACATGATGACACTTGAGCTGGTCACATAGTAAGTACTAATATATGGAGGGGTAAGAACAACATGATGAAACACCATGAACTGGTCACATAGTAAGTACTAATATATGGAGGAATAAGAACATGATGACACACCATGAGCTGGTCAGATAGTCAGTACTTGTATATGGAGGGGTAAGAACAACATGATGACACACCATGAGCTGGTCGGATAGTCAGTACTAGTATATGGAGGGGTAAGAACAACATGATGACACACCATGAGCTGGTCGGATAGTCAGTACTAGTATATGGAGGAGTAAGAACAACATGATGACACACCATGAGCTGGTCACATAGTAAGTACCAGTATATGGAGGGGTAAGAACAACATGATGACACACCATCAGCTGGTCACATAGTAAGTACTCGTATATGGAGGAGTAAGAACAACATGATGACACACCATGAGCTGGTCAGATAGTCAGTACTAGTATATGGAGGGGTAAGAACAACATGATGACACACCATGAGCTGGTCGGATAGTCAGTACTAGTATATGGAGGGGTAAGAACAACATGATGACACACCATGAGCTGGTCAGATAGTCAGTACTAGTATATGGAGGAGTAAGAACAACATGATGACACACCATGAGCTGGTCAGATAGTCAGTACTAGTATATGGAGGGGTAGGAACAACATGATGACACACCATGAGCTGGTCAGATAGTCAGTACTAGTATATGGAGGGGTAAGAACAACATGATGACACACCATGAGCTGGTCAGATAGTCAGTACTAGTATATGGAGGGGTAGGAACAACATGATGACACACCATGAGCTGGTCAGATAGTCAGTACTAGTATATGGAGGGGTAAGAACAACATGATGACACACCATGAGCTGGTCAGATAGTCAGTACTAGTATATGGAGGAGTAAGAACAACATGATGACACACCATGAGCTGGTCAGATAGTCAGTACTAGTATATGGAGGAGTAAGAACAACATGATGACACACCATGAGCTGGTCAGATAGTCAGTACTAGTATATGGAGGGGTAAGAACAACATGATGACACACCATGAGCTGGTCGGATAGTCAGTACTAGTATATGGAGGGGTAAGAACATGACACACCATGAGCTGGTCAGATAGTAAGTACTAATATATGGAGGGGTAAGAACAACATGATGACACACCATGAGCTGGTCACATAGTAAGTACTAATATATGGAGGGGTAAGAACAACATGATGACACACCATGAGCTGGTCACATAGTAAGTACTAATATATGGAGGGGTAAGAACAACATGATGACACACCATGAGCTGGTCACATAGTAAGTACTAATATATGGAGGGGTAAGAACAACATGATGACACACCATGAGCTGGTCACATAGTAAGTACTAATATATGGAGGGGTAAGAACAACATGATGACACACCATGAGCTGGTCAGATAGTCAGTACTAGTATATGGAGGAGTAAGAACAACATTATGACACACCATGAGCTGGTCGGATAGTCAGTACTAGTATATGGAGGAGTAAGAACAACATTATGACACACCATGAGCTGGTCAGATAGTCAGTACTAGTATATGGAGGGGTAGGAACAACATGATGACACACCATGAGCTGGTCGGATAGTCAGTACTAGTATATGGAGGGGTAAGAACAACATGATGACACACCATGAGCTGGTCAGATAGTCAGTACTAGTATATGGAGGGGTAAAAACAACATGATGACACACCATGAGCTGGTCAGATAGTCAGTACTAGTATATGGAGGAGTAAGAACAACATGATGACACACCATGAGCTGGTCAGATAGTCAGTACTAGTATATGGAGGGGTAAGAACAACATGATGACACACCATGAGCTGGTCGGATAGTCAGTACTAGTATATGGAGGGGTAAGAACAACATGATGACACACCATGAGCTGGTCGGATAGTCAGTACTAGTATATGGAGGGGTAAGAACAACATGATGACACACCATGAGCTGGTCAGATAGTCAGTACTAGTATATGGAGGGGTAAGAACAACATGATGACACACCATGAGCTGGTCAGATAGTAAGTACTAATATATGGAGGGGTAAGAACAACATGATGACACACCATGAGCTGGTCACATAGTAAGTACTAATATATGGAGGGGTAAGAACAACATGATGACACACCATGAACTGGTCACATAGTAAGTACTAATATATGGAGGGGTAAGAACAACATGATGACACACCATGTGCTGGTCACATAGTAAGTACTAATATATGGAGGGGTAAGAACAACATGATGACACACCATGAGCTGGTCAGATAGTCAGTACTAGTATATGGAGGGGTAAGAACAACATGATGACACACCATGAGCTGGTCAGATAGTCAGTACTAGTATATGGAGGAGTAAGAACAACATGATGACACCATGAGCTGGTCAGATAGTCAGTACTAGTATATGGAGGGGTAAGAACAACATAATGACACACCATGAGCTGGTCATATAGTAAGTACTAGTATATGGAGGGGTAAGAACAACATAGTGACACACGATGAGCTGGTCGGATAGTAAGTACTAGTATATGGAGGGGTAAGAACAACATGATGACACACCATGAGCTGGTCAGATAGTCAGTACTAGTATATGGAGGGGTAGGAACAACATGATGACACACCATGAGCTGGTCGGATAGTCAGTACTAGTATATGGAGGGGTAAGAACAACATGATGACACACCATGAGCTGGTCAGATAGTAAGTACTAGTATATGGAGGAGTAAGAACAACATGATGACACACCATGAGCTGGTCAGATAGTCAGTACTAGTATATGGAGGGGTAAGAACAACATGATGACACACCATGAGCTGGTCGGATAGTCAGTACTAGTATATGGAGGGGTAAGAACAACATGATGACACACCATGAGCTGGTCAGATAGTAAGTACTAATATATGGAGGGGTAAGAACAACATGATGACACACCATGAGCTGGTCACATAGAAAGTACTAATATATGGAGGGGTAAGAACAACATGATGACACACCATGAGCTGGTCACATAGTAAGTACTAATATATGGAGGGGTAAGAACAACATGATGACACACCATGAGCTGGTCACATAGTAAGTACTAATATATGGAGGGGTAAGAACAACATGATGACACACCATGAGCTGGTCACATAGTAAGTACTAATATATGGAGGGGTAAGAACAACATGATGACACACCATGAGCTGGTCAGATAGTCAGTACTAGTATATGGAGGAGTAAGAACAACATTATGACACACCATGAGCTGGTCGGATAGTCAGTACTAGTATATGGAGGAGTAAGAACAACATTATGACACACCATGAGCTGGTCAGATAGTCAGTACTAGTATATGGAGGGGTAGGAACAACATGATGACACACCATGAGCTGGTCGGATAGTCAGTACTAGTATATGGAGGGGTAAGAACAACATGATGACACACCATGAGCTGGTCAGATAGTCAGTACTAGTATATGGAGGGGTAAAAACAACATGATGACACACCATGAGCTGGTCAGATAGTCAGTACTAGTATATGGAGGAGTAAGAACAACATGATGACACACCATGAGCTGGTCAGATAGTCAGTACTAGTATATGGAGGGGTAAGAACAACATGATGACACACCATGAGCTGGTCGGATAGTCAGTACTAGTATATGGAGGGGTAAGAACAACATGATGACACACCATGAGCTGGTCAGATAGTCAGTACTAGTATATGGAGGGGTAAGAACAACATGATGACACACCATGAGCTGGTCAGATAGTCAGTACTAGTATATGGAGGGGTAAGAACAACATGATGACACACCATGAGCTGGTCAGATAGTAAGTACTAATATATGGAGGGGTAAGAACAACATGATGACACACCATGAGCTGGTCAGATAGTAAGTACTAATATATGGAGGGGTAAGAACAACATGATGACACACCATGAGCTGGTCACATAGTAAGTACTAATATATGGAGGGGTAAGAACAACATGATGACACACCATGAGCTGGTCACATAGTAAGTACTAATATATGGAGGGGTAAGAACAACATGATGACACACCATGAACTGGTCACATAGTAAGTACTAATATATGGAGGGGTAAGAACAACATGATGACACACCATGAGCTGGTCACATAGTAAGTACTAATATATGGAGGGGTAAGAACAACATGATGACACACCATGAGCTGGTCAGATAGTCAGTACTAGTATATGGAGGGGTAAGAACAACATGATGACACACCATGAGCTGGTCAGATAGTCAGTACTAGTATATGGAGGGGTAAGAACAACATGATGACACACCATGAGCTGGTCAGATAGTCAGTACTAGTATATGGAGGAGTAAGAACAACATGATGACACCATGAGCTGGTCAGATAGTCAGTACTAGTATATGGAGGGGTAAGAACAACATGATGACACACCATGAGCTGGTCATATAGTAAGTACTAGTATATGGAGGGGTAAGAACAACATAGTGACACACGATGAGCTGGTCGGATAGTAAGTACTAGTATATGGAGGGGTAAGAACAACATGATGACACACCATGAGCTGGTCAGATAGTCAGTACTAGTATATGGAGGGGTAAGAACAACATGATGACACACCATGAGCTGGTCAGATAGTCAGTACTAGTATATGGAGGAGTAAGAACAACATGATGACACACCATGAGCTGGTCAGATAGTAAGTACTAGTATATGGAGGAGTAAGAACAACATGATGACACACCATGAGCTGGTCAGATAGTCAGTACTAGTATATGGAGGAGTAAGAACAACATGATGACACACCATGAGCTGGTCACATAGTAAGTACTAGTATATGGAGGGGTAAGAACAACATAATGACACTTGATGAGCTGGCCGGATAGTAAGTACTAGTATATGGAGGGGTAAGAACAACATGATGACACTTGATGAGCTGGTCACATAGTAAGTACTAGTATATGGAGGAGTAAGAACAACATGATGACACACCATAAGCTGGTCACATAGTAAGTACTAGTATATGGAGGAGTAAGAACAACATGATGACACTTGATGAGCTGGCCGGATAGTAAGTACTAGTATATGGAGGAGTAAGAACAACATGATGACACACCATGAGCTGGTCACATAGTAAGTACTAGTATATGGAGGAGTAAGAACAATATGATGACACTTGATGAGCTGGCCGGATAGTAAGTAGGGAATAATAGAACAAAGAAGTATGTGTTAGCACTCTGAAAAATTGACAGACAAACAACAATAGAAAAAAACGAAGAACAATATATGGTCCGAAGTGGGATCGAACCCGTACTCAGTGGCACCGCGCCTTGCCACGAGAAGCCGAACGCTTGGTACACTGCCACGCAGCCAACTAAAAAAATTGGCTATTGCAGTAGTGTCTTCCACGAAAGGCGCTCTCAATGACTATAGCATAGGGTAACGATCACAGACCGGAAATAAATTGTATATTTGTACTTTCCTATTAATGCAAGTATCTCCCAGTAGGGCTGAATACTTGTGTTGTAGACAAACATTTATTGGACGAAACAGCACGAATAGTAGTTCCCAGTGGTAATATACTGGGTACAAATAATAATACATAAATATTATTATATGGGGAACTTCCGAGGCGATAATAGGGAATAATAGAACAAAGAAGTATGTGTTAGCACTCGGAAAAATTGACAGACAAACAACAATAGAAAAAAACGAAGAACAATATATGGTCCGAAGTGGGATCGAACCCGTACTCAGTGGCACCGCGCCTTGCCACGAGAAGCCGAACGCTTGGTACACTGCCACGCAGCCAACTAAAAAAATTGGCTATTGCAGTAGTGTCTTCCACGAAAGGCGCTCTCAATGACTATAGCATAGGGTAACGATCACAGACCGGAAATAAATTGTATATTTGTACTTTCCTATTAATGCAAGTATCTCCCAGTAGGGCTGAATACTTGTGTTGTAGACAAACATTTATTGGACGAAACAGCACGAATAGTAGTTCCCAGTGGTAATATACTGGGTACAAATAATAATACATAAATATTATTATATGGGGAACTTCCGAGGCGATAATAGGGAATAATAGAACAAAGAAGTATGTGTTAGCACTCGGAAAAATTGACAGACAAACAACAATAGAAAAAAACGAAGAACAATATATGGTCCGAAGTGGGATCGAACCCGTACTCAGTGGCACCGCGCCTTGCCACGAGAAGCCGAACGCTTGGTACACTGCCACGCAGCCAACTAAAAAAATTGGCTATTGCAGTAGTGTCTTCCACGAAAGGCGCTCTCAATGACTATAGCATAGGGTAACGATCACAGACCGGAAATAAATTGTATATTTGTACTTTCCAATTAATGCAAGTATCTCCAGTAGGGCTGAATACTTGTGTTGTAGACAAACATTTATTGGACGAAACAGCACGAATAGTAGTTCCCAGTGGTAATATACTGGGTACAAATAATAATACATAAATATTATTATATGGGGAACTTCCGAGGCGATAATAGGGAATAATAGAACAAAGAAGTATGTGTTAGCACTCGGAAAAATTGACAGACAAACAACAATAGAAAAAAACGAAGAACAATATATGGTCCGAAGTGGGATCGAACCCGTACTCAGTGGCACCGCGCCTTGCCACTGAGTACGGATAGTAAGTACTAGTATATGGAGGAGTAAGAACAACATGATGACACACCATGAGCTGGTCACATAGTAAGTACTAGTATATGGAGGAGTAAGAACAACATGATGACACTTGATGAGCTGGTCACATAGTAAGTACTAGTATATGGAGGGGTAAGAACAACATGATGACACACCATGAGCTGGTCACATAGTAAGTACTAATATATGGAGGAGTAAGAACAACATGATGACACTTGAGCTGGTCACATAGTAAGTACTCGTATATGGAGGAGTAAGAACAACATGATGACACTTGAGCTGGTCACATAGTAAGTACTCGTATATGGAGGAGTAAGAACAACATGATGACACTTGAGCTGGTCACATAGTAAGTACTCGTATATGGAGGAGTAAGAACAACATAGTGACACATGATGAGATGGTCACATAGTAAGTACTCGTATATGGAGGAGTAAGAACAACATAGTGACACACTATGAGCTGGTCACATAGTAAGTACTCGTATATGGAGGAGTAAGAACAACATGATGACACTTGAGCTGGTCACATAGTAAGTACTAGTATATGGAGGAGTAAGAACAACATGATGACACTTGATGAGCTGGTCACATAGTAAGTACTCGTATATGGAGGAGTAAGAACAACATAGTGACACATGATGAGATGGTCACATAGTAAGTACTCGTATATGGAGGAGTAAGAACAACATAGTGACACACTATGAGCTGGTCACATAGTCAGTACTCTTATATATGTGTCCTTATTTTTCCCTAAACCTACGCCGTGGCTGACACACTGTCTTCAGTGGCTAGAGTGTTGTTTGATGTAGGAGTTTTCCTTCTGATAGGGTGTATGCCGGCCAGGGCTGTTGGGTCCGCCCTGCCTGTGGCTTTTGTCTGGGTGTTCTCCCATAGCCTTTCCATCTCCAGATGGCAACTGCAAGGCATCAGTGGTTTGATTTCTGGGGTGACCTTCCCCATAAATAGAACTTTGAACGCAGCTCTTACTCGTGTGGCCTGACCCATCATTAGATATAGGGGCATTTTTTTAATTCATGCAACAGTTCTACCTGTTGTACCCGCCCCATCCTGGTAGTGGATGCCTTTCATCTGGTTTTTGGTGATCAATTATTGACATCTAAATATCTGAATAATAACTAAGGGTAACAATACACTACTACCCCTCTATTCCAACAGTATTCTTCTTTTTCTCTGTGTTCGGACAATAACTATTTCTCTTCAATGTTTGCCATTTAAAGAATTTTAAGTGAATGTAGATGACTTGTAGGTGGCAGCAAGCTGCAGTATCTTTGTCTTTTGACCTAATATATCCCTCTTCACCATGACATATCTGGATACTAGGTTGCCTTCTCTCTTGATCCTGTTCACGTGGCCAGACTGATCCAGACTGTTTGATATGAGAGCTACAATAGTGAAACAGGGAATAGATGAGGGTGTATGAAACGGGTATGTAGCGGGGCAACAAGAGAAACAGAGCATTGATGAGAGTTGAATGAAACAGACGATAGTAGTAGAGAAATAATAAACATCTAGGGGAGACAAGCAGAAGTGGTCAGGTGTGAGTGAGTGAACTGTTTTGAGAAAAAGGCGAAATAAGCGTGAATGGGTGAGATGTTTTCAGGGGAAGTAGGGAGATGAGAATAGACGTAGATTTTAAAGTCATTGTGCATTTGAGCCGGGTCCAGTGCGGACGTCTAGAGAAATCCAGTTAGCTTACCGCGGACTAGAAAGGAGTTGTAAATAGATGAAAGTTAAGACAGATATAGGGCGACAGCCAATTAGTTTAGTTATTCTATTTCCAGGAGTTGTGATTGTTAATTACTAAATGTTGTGTTAGATATGGCAATATAGAATAAGTGTGATTGTCACTGTTAAGGTTAGGGTTACCTTATCGGCAAAGAAACTGATTGTGAATCAGCGAAATTGAGACAGTAGAACATTGTTGGAAACTTGTTAAGTGTCC
The DNA here is from genome assembly GCA_032433765.1 of Megaustenia siamemsis. NCBI lineage: Eukaryota > Metazoa > Mollusca > Gastropoda > Stylommatophora > Ariophantidae > Megaustenia > Megaustenia siamemsis. The sequence goes on along the minus strand of JAVIAB010000106.1, from coordinate 73,618,552 downwards.
AGCGCTCGCCGACTTTGAGGAAGTCGTAGAGCAAGACTTATGAAGAATATAGAATCAGTGTGATTGTCACTGTTAAGGTTAGGGTTACCTTATCGGCAACGAAACTGATTGTGAATCAGTGAAATTGACACAGTAGAACATTGTTGGAAACTTGTTAAGTGTCCAGCGCTCGCCGACTTTGAGGAAGTTGTGGAGCAAGACTTAAGAAGAATATAGAATAAGTGTGATTGTAGCTGTTAAGGTTAGCGTTACCTTCTCGGCATAGAAACTGATTGCGAATCAGTGCAATCGACACGTTGTTGGATAATCTCGCCGACTTCGAGGAAGTCGTGGCGAGAAAGTTTAGGAAGCCTATGACTAAGCTTCTACCATGAAGAGAGACTTTCATCGATCGTGTAGATCGTCCACATCATTGGGAAACTTCAAGTAAGGGTCCTCAGAGACTTGGGAGCTCATGACTAGCTTCTACGACACACAATTGAACTTGTTAGTCAAGTAGTTTACACAGAGTTGGGAACTCGACAAGAGAGTTCCACAGAGTTTGGGCTATATTAGCAATCCATGAGGAGTGCACCTGAGGGTGGCACTAATGTTAATCAATTGAGGGAATTATCACTGTTAATATATGTACTGTTAAATTGTGAAATGTGTTTACATGATCCTGACATGTGCCTTGTCAAATAAAGATGTTTTGTGTGTAGTAAAGACTTGTGTTGAGTCATTAAAACATCTTCAGTGTTACCACCATCTAGCGAGTGAACGAGCTGGGAGAAATCGCGGGGAATTGATAAGTTACAACGTGAAGTACTACACTATAGATCATAACGGTCCAAGGAGAGTCGCGGCGGAATGACGTGAAGTACGAGGCATCAATCATGGCGGTCCAAAAGACTGGCATGGCAGTTTGAGCAAGGGGCAGATCATAAGAGTGGCGAGCAACTCGTCATTCAGCAATCCGGCCATAAGCAGTATCACGAGCCCTCGCTCATCATGCTAAAGCACCTCTGGTACTCGGGCTCGTGGTGAAGAAGAATGATCTCAGTTTCAAGGTTGACGAGCGGTCAATCGATTGTTCATTTCATCGGTCACGACCTTGATCAGTCAAGTTGATCATCAAGGTTATAAGAAGTTGAGCGTCAAGTTGATTATTACTGGTCGCTCTGTATGACAAGAGATATTACATCAAGAGTACATTCTCTCGTGAGCTCTCTCACTTTTCATTATTACATCTTCTCAACGATTTCGTTATATTATTACAATAGGAAGGTGAAGTAAAATCTTAGTCAGCTGTTGATGCTGGTCCTAATGCAAGTAGTCAGCTGTTGATGCTGGTCCTGATGCAAGTAGTCAGCTGTTGATGATGGTCCTGATGCAAGTAGTCAGCTGTTGATGCTGGTCCTGATGCAAGTAGTCAGCTGTTGATGCTGGTCCTGCTGCAAGTAGTCAGCTGTTGATGCTGGTCCTGATGCAAGTTGTCAGCTGTTGATGCTGGTCCTGATGCAAGTAGTCAGCTGTTGATGATGGTCCTGCTGCAAGTAGTCAGCTGTTGATGCTGGTCCTGCTGCAAGTAGTCAGCTGTTGATGCTGGTCCTGATGCAAGTAGTCAGCTGTTGATGCTGGTCCTGATGCAAGTAGTCAGCTGTTGATGCTGGTCCTGATGCAAGTAGTCAGCTGTTGATGCTGGTCCTGATGCAAGTAGTCAGCTGTTGATGCTGGTCCTGATGCAAGTAGTCAGCTGTTGATGCTGGTCCTAATGCATGTAGTCAGCTGTTGATGATGGTCCTGATGCAAGTAGTCAGCTGTTGATGATGGTCCTGATGCAAGTAGTCAGCTGTTGATGCTGGTCCTGATGCAAGTAGTCAGCTGTTGATGCTGGTCCTGATGCAAGTAGTCAGCTGTTGATGCTGGTCCTAATGCATGTAGTCAGCTGTTGATGATGGTCCTGATGCAAGTAGTCAGCTGTTGATGATGGTCCTGATGCAAGTAGTCAGCTGTTGATGATGGTCCTGATGCAAGTAGTCAGCTGTTGATGATGGTCCTGATGCAAGTAGTCAGCTGTTGATGATGGTCCTGATGCAAGTTGTCAGCTGTTGATGCTGGTCCTGATGCAAGTAGTCAGCTGTTGATGATGGTCCTGATGCAAGTAGTCAGCTGTTGATGCTGGTCCTGATGCAAGTAGTCAGCTGTTGATGCTGGTCCTGATGCAAGTAGTCAGCTGTTGATGCTGGTCCTGATGCAAATAGTTAGCTGTGAGCTGCTGACCACACCACTTGCAGCTCATGTGCTGTCTAGTGTCTTACAACCCCAGCTTTACAAAACACAATGTGTCATTATAATTTCTATATAAAATGATCAAAAGGATAACTCACCTTCGTCCCATGAATGGACTAGGAGTTCTTCTTCTGCCTCCTCTCTCCTCTAGTCGTCCATCATCTCTTCTCCTCTCTATTCTATCAGATGCTCTTCTAATATCAAATCTCTCTGCATCTCTTCGATCTCTCAAATCCAAGCCCCTGCGATTATCCTCAATTCCTCTACGCCCTTCATCAAGCCCCCTTCGTCCATCATTGAGTCCTCTACGCCCCTCATCAAGCCCCTTTCTTTCATCATCAAGTCCTCTACGGCCAACATCAAACCCCTTCCTTCCATCATCAAATCCCCTCCGACCATCACTTAGCCCTCTCCTTACATCTTCAACCCCTCTTTGTCCCTCTTCATTTCCCCTCCGTACATCTTCCACTCCTCTACGCCCATCCTCATGTCCCCTTCGTCCATCATCAAGACCTCTCCATCCATCTTCATTTCCCCTACGCCCATCCTCATGACCCCTTCGTCCATCATCAAGACCTCTCCATCCATCTTCAAACCCTCTACGCTTGTCATCTTTCCTACTGTTTTCCTCTCTTTTTCTTCTAGTTTCATCTGTTTTCTTGGATTCTTCCTTTCTTGGCCTGGATAAATCTTTATCATAGCCAGCCATCTTTGACTCTGTTTTCTCATATGCCTCTTTCCTGCTGACAAAAATCAGAAAAAATAAAATATTAATGCCCATCCAATTTTAAATAGTTCTATTACACTATCGTCCTGACACACAAATGTTGGGTATAATCACAATCACTTCCTATATTAATAATCCGCAGTGGCAGAACAACATAACACTGTATATATTCGGGGGCCTCAGTGGCCTAGTTGGGAAAGTCACCCAACTGGGCTACCGATGTTCAGACAACCCGTGTTTGATTCCTGCTGGAAGCAGTGTGAATTGTACTCGTGGTTGGAAGAAAAATACCCCCGCGGTCGACCCAGTCGCTGACAGAAATAGGTACCAGGGTAGTACTATGGGAAGGTAAGGAATGCTGCCTCGCATTGAGTTTCGATGCTTGAAGCGACACTATCCAGAAGTCTCTGTACACTTCTGGATAGGCGGCCAAGCACATATGAGTTAAAACGCATGCTAAGATGCCGATCCAAGTCTTATACTTTACCTTCACTGTATATTATTTTTTAAACCAACAGCATATTAAAAATATGTAACTGAGCTTCAAAATGTTTTCAGTGGGTACCAGTATCATTATATACAAACAGAGGTTAATAGTATTTGTGTGATAGAATCAATGATGTGCCAGTGAATCGTGTGGTAGAATCAACAGGCCAGTGAATTGTGTGATAGAATCAATGTGCCAGTGAATTGTGTGATAGAATCAAGGTGCCAGTGAATTGTGTGATAGAATCAATGTGCCAGTGAATTGTGTGATAGAATCAATGTGCCAGTGAATTGTGTGATAGAATCAAGGTGCCAGTGAATTGTGTGATAGAATCAAGGTGCCAGTGAATTGTGTGATAGAATCAATGTGCCAGTGAATTGTGTGATAGAATCAAGGTGCCAGTGAATTGTGTGATAGAATCAATGTGCCAGTGAATTGTGTGATAGAATCAACAGGTCAGTGAATTGTGTGAGAGAATCAATGTGCCAGTGAATTGTGTGATAGAATCAACAGGTCAGTGAATTGTGTGATAGAATCAATGTGCCAGTGAATCGTGTGGTAGAATCAACAGGTCAGTGAATTGTGTGACAGAATCAATGTGCCAGTGAATTGTGTGATAGAATCAATGTGCCAGTGAATTGTGTGATAGAATCAATGTGCCAGTGAATTGTGTGATAGAATCAAGGTGCCAGTGAATTGTGTGATAGAATCAAGGTGCCAGTGAATTGTGTGACAGAATCAAGGTGCCAGTGAATCATGTGGTAAAATCAATATGCCAACAACAGTGAATCGTGTGAGAGAAAAAATGTGCCAGGGGCTGTTACTTGTATGATAGAAACAATGTGCCAGTGAATTGTGTGATAGAATCAATGTGTCACAGAATTGTGATAGAATCAATATGTAGGGATTGTAACTTTGAAATCATTAATGCCGTCACTGAAAGAATCAATGTGCCAGGAACACCCTGTTTACATCAATTTTTCTACACACTTGCAAAACACTGGCCCTTATAGAAGAGCTACAGAAGAAAATACAGACTATGGAAATAAAAAGTTATAGTATGGTTTTAAATATCTCTTATAATAGAGATCATATTACAAATGAAAAAGTTCATAAAAGGATATAACAAGCATTCAGAGAACATAACGATCTTATGACTACTGTGAAGAAACACAAAATGAATGGTTTGGCCATGTATCTCAATCATCTGACATGGAGAAAGACCATTCAGCAAAGAACTGTGAAAAGAGGGAGAAAGAGAGGTAGACAGGGAAAGTGATGAGAAGATTACATCAAAGAATGAACAGTCCTTGACTTTGTTGGGTCCCAGAGAATGAATAAAGATAGAGATACAAGGAGAAGGACTTTGTTGGGTCCCAGAGAATGAATAAAGATAGAGATACAAGGAGAAGGTTTGTCAATAGTTTTCCAAATGATTCCCAGAGGTATATGATGATGAAAAAGAATGTGTGTTTTAAAACCAGTCAAAAATATGGGTTCTAGAATCACTGTCAGTAACTGGTGTTTTGATATCATTGTCAACATCTTGTGTTCTAAAACCACTGATAATAATATGTGTCAACAATCACTATCAACAACCTATGTTCTAAAATCACTATCAACAACCTATGTGTCAACAATCACTATCAACAACCTATGTTCTAAAATCACTATCAACAACCTATGTTTTAAAATCGCTATCAACAACCTATGTTCTAAAATCACTATCAACAACCTATGTTTTAAAATCACTATCAACAACCTATGTTCTAAAATCACTATCAACAACCTATATTTTAAAATCGCTATCAACAACCTATGTTTTAAAATCGCTATCAACAACCTATGTTTTAAAATCACTATCAACAACCTATGTTTTAAAATCGCTACCAACAACCTATGTTTTAAAATCACTATCAAGAACCTATGTTTTAAAATCACTATCAACAACCTATGTTTTAAAATCGCTATCAACAACCTATGTTTTAAAATCACTATCAACAACCTATGTTTTAAAATCACTATCAACAACCTATATTCTAAAATCGCTATCAATAATCTATGTTCTAAAATCACTATCAACAACCTATGTTTTAAAATCACTATCAACAACCTATGTTTTAAAATCACTATCAACAACCTATATTCTAAAATCGCTATCAACAACCTATGTTTTAAAATCACTATCAACAACCTATGTTCTAAAATCACTATCAACAACCTATATTTTAAAATCGCTATCAACAACCTATGTTTTAAAATCGCTATCAACAACCTATGTTTTAAAATCACTATCAACAACCTATGTTTTAAAATCGCTACCAACAACCTATGTTTTAAAATCACTATCAAGAACCTATGTTTTAAAATCACTATCAACAACCTATGTTTTAAAATCGCTATCAACAACCTATGTTTTAAAATCACTATCAACAACCTATGTTTTAAAATCACTATCAACAACCTATATTCTAAAATCGCTATCAATAATCTATGTTCTAAAATCACTATCAACAACCTATGTTTTAAAATCACTATCAACAACCTATGTTTTAAAATCACTATCAACAACCTATATTCTAAAATCGCTATCAACAACCTATGTTTTAAAATCACTATCAACAACCTATGTTTTAAAATCACTATCAACAACCTATATTCTAAAATCGCTATCAACAACCTATGTTTTAAAATCACTATCAAGAACCTATGTTTTAAAATCGCTATCAACAACCTATGTTCTAAAATCACTATCAACAACCTATGTTTTAAAATCGCTATCAACAACCTATATTCTAAAATCACTATCAACAACCTATGTTCTAAAATCGCTATCAACAACCTATGTTCTAAAAGCACTAACAAAAGACTTCCTTTCCTAACAAACATCTAACAAGTTCAACATCCTGAGCTTCAAGGATGACATAAGTGACCAATCAACTACCAAAGTCCCCTGTAAGTAGAAACAAGTTAACATTACAACTTAAACAAAGTTATTACCTTGATTGACTTCTATTGAGCTTCTGAGCACCTCTTCTGGCAGCTGGTCCATGGGACTTCTCCTCCACAATAGTTATGTCAGGATCTTGCAAGCTGACCGACTTTGATTGGTGTCTACGATTACTCGCATCCATAAATTCATCATCATTATCATCAATATTAATAACCTCCATATCTTTATCTTCAGCATCATGTGCCTCACCACCCTCCTGATCACTGTCCAATATTTCTACAACCCGATTCTCCTTTTCAGATTTGCCTTTGGCTTGCTGTTGAAGCAGCTCTGGCTGCAATGAATTAAATGAATCACTTTCTAATGACTTTGGTCTCCGAGAATGGACAAGGCTTTGTACTTTTGCTTTGACGGCCCCAACTTCTGGGCCAAGTCTAGCAGCTAATGAAGGTTTCAGCTTTCTGGAGCTGCTAGTGGAAGCTAAACCAACACGATCTAAGAGTTCAAGACCTTCGTCAAGCAGATTCATAGTCTCAGTATCTGTTGTTTCATCAGACCTAGACCATCTTGCACTATTTCTTTCCTCCTGTCTGACTATATCTAAACGTCTTCTACTTCTGTCCATTTGATCACCTTGTTCAGCAACTTCAACAGACCTAGAAATTGTAAAGTCCTCAAACACAGTAAACTCACTACGTCTACTATATGTATCCTCCTCATGTTCTGAGTGGATAGTTGCTCGCTTGCTACTACGATGGCTCTGGCCACTTATCTGAGTGTCCATACGTGCCAACACCTCTCTGGCTTTGCGTAAATCTTCCTAAGACTCTCATGTTCAACCTCTCCTTCCTCTTCCTCTGAGTCAGTACCATAACCCTGTTAAGTAATAGCAGGAAGAAATAAAGCATGACTACAGTTTATATAACCAGAAATGTTATATAATAAACAAAAATTAAAGGTATGACTACAGAACTACAGACCTGCTATGAAAGAGCAATAAAAAATATGGTAAGACTATCTATCTATCTATTGACCTTTCGAGCCGTAGCCGGCCCATAGGGCATAGACCCAGATACTCTTTCTCTTATCTAAATTTTTATTCTAGTAGTTTTAAATTCTTCTAAAGATATTTTATCAAATCTCGCCATTTGTCTCTGTTCTGTGCAAGCAACTCTATCTCATTGAGGGAGCCGATTCCTGCTGCTTTTGCCTCTCTGATCAATGATCTTATCAGTGTCTCTCTGGGTCAGCCTCTGTTCTGCTCTTACCTGTTGTTTCCCACATGAGGGCTTGCTTTGTTATTCGGTTATTATCTCTCCTCATCACATGACCATCTTCTTTTCCTGTTTCGTCAGCTCTGCCATTGTTCGTACATTCCAGAATCCTATTTTTGTTGTTGTTTTAGGCCAAAAATACTATCACCATTATTTACAGCTAATTTACACATGGCAAGACTACAGTTATGCAAACTGTTATGTAATAACTAGAAGATAAAGGGTATGCCTACAGTTTATAGAACTAAGGGTGGAAACAAAGCTGGAAGTTATCAGCGACCAACAACTGATGGCTTGAGCCATGATTGGTGAACCCTACTCCACCTCTTCACAGTATCTTCAGAAATAGACTAACTTGTCTAGTCTGTCCAAACAAATAGGGATCGAAGAGGGAAGACAACCCAGTACCCAAAAATAACATGCTGAAGTTGGATGTGTTGGACTGAAAGATACAAATATCACAGCTCTCCTGCAAACTACAACACAACAAATCTACTCCCACTTAAAGTCCTTCTAAGGATAGATGATAAAGAGGACATCAATTCCTTTAGTAGTCATCAGGTGGTAGGAGGAGGGAACTAAAGGCAACAACAAGATGCACAATATAACTAAAGTTAAAACAACAAGAAAATATATATATGTGTGTGTGTGTGTGTGTTCTTTTCTTCTTCATCTGCCTTTTAGCATTGTGGAGAGATAAAATGTTCAGTCTTTTGCTCCTTCGCTGACAGCTCCTGCCATTATGTTTCCTAGTGTTTCTAATATTTCATCAATCCATCTTCCTCATAGGAGGCTCTTTGCTCTGGAGTTCGCTAGTATTTAACCCCAGGTTATGACACTGTTGTAAAATTTACCACATAAAAACACAAATTCCTCAAAATTTGACATTTTTCCATATTCAAACAATATCTTCATCCATATTCCTTCCTAAATACCGCTATATGTGACCCCAGCATGTTTTATTTGTTTCCATTGCTGTTGGATTTTTTTTTTTTTTATTCATGAGATACATCATCTAATGCGAAAAAAACCCAAAAAACTGTCAATTTTCAAGAAATTGGCCGCTGTGACCAGGGAAATTTCCTGGTTATCAGCAAACATCAAACAACCTTTTGTGACTTGGGAAACACTGCGAATAATGCTATGTGCCACCGAACAAACTGATGGACTTACAGCAGCCGTACTGATAGACATTGTAATATGTCTGGTCCATGAGGTGAAACTCAGGTCATCAATCACCCTGAGCCAGGAATTTCAAGTCCCTGTGTTTTGCCTAGTGTGAACACATGGGGCTGTGTCAAGAGTTCAGAGAAATTACTATTTTTAGAACACCTACTGTTACATTTAAGTGGTAGTAATCTTTACTAAGGTATCATAACAGATAGGTATCATAATCTAGGGTTAATGAAAGCTTGTTGCATAGTGTTTTGACCTTTCTACCTTACCAGGTGAATAAACCATTTTATCTGTTGTTTCTATATGTACTCAACAGCAGGAATTATAAAAAGCTTTTTCCTAAGTTATTCATTTCTGATTTTATCTCTCAGGCAGCTTCCTGTCATGCGTCTAACACATTTAATTCTGGTAGAGGTTATTTTTCTTATTGTTCTTGAGTCTAGCATTGAGGACTGGCATTGGTAGTACAATGCTGATATGAAAATTATGTTGTAAAGTGCCAGTTTTGCCTGCAGTGTTATTTCCTTTCTGGACGACAGTGGTGACATCTGTCCAATGATTTGACAAGCTCATATATAAAGATGAAAGGTTTGATCCACTCAGTCATCCATTCTTCTGTCTGCTTACTTGTGTTCGCCCGATGACTAAAGGAATACACCTTATCCACCATTATATCATTATCCACCCTTAAGAGGAAGTTAAGTGGGCGTGTCTATGTTGTGTTGTGGCTTGCAGTAAAACTGTGATATTTGCACCTTTCGGCCCAACACATCCGACTTCAGCATGTTATTTTTGAGTACCAGGCTGTCTTCCCTCTTTGATCCCTACTCGCTTGGCCAGACTAGACATGTTAGTCTGTTACTGGAGGCTCCACGAAGAGGTGGAGTAGGGTCTGGATGGTTCTGATTCACCAATCCTGGCACAAGCCATCAGCTGTGGGTCACTGACAACTTCCAGCTCTGTTGCTGGAAGGCAACTTTGCCTCCACTCTTCTGTTTCAGCGTGGTGAATGTGTGACAGTGGTATTAAAAAGCTTGTTTTATTTTTTTCTGCTGGGGTTAAACAAAAAATGCTGTCCTGAAATCAAGTGTACACGGTTTTGCCATCCAATCCCATATACCCCTTTTTCACAACTTCTAAAGACCTTGAAAATGGAATAAAGATCATTAAAGTTTTTTTAAGCATACACACCCACACAAATTCATGACAATTGGTTCATACAATTAGAAAAACACACACACCAAGTTCATGACAACAATTTATCAATGTAGAGTGCACATGTTATAACAACTCATATTTGTATTAATGGACAACAAAAATGGAAAGTGTAAACAATTTTCAATATCTCAGCTAACTGTAATTATAAGACAAGTCTATGTTGGACACATTAGACCAACTTTAGAATACAGAATGACAATATGACTCAAATACAGATCACTAGAAGCTTGATAAAATACGGAAGGCGAGACTCTCAAATAGACAGTAAAAAAACAGCACACATACAACAACTATGAAACCAACAACAGGAAAACAAAGCCTAAAATAATAACTTAATAAAAGGTTTATCACACCAGTCAGTATAAAATGTCAAACTTTTTGCACAGCAATTCTTGTATATGGGAATGCACCACAATGCAATTTAAAAGACATTATTGCTACAATAATTTTTTTTTTAAATAACATAGAATTAAATAAACAAAGATAAAGAAAGAAATAAAGAAACAATATCAGGAAATCCAGATGAACGGAAACAGTAAAATTAAAGGTGAAGTTTGATATTTCTGTGGGAAAAAGACAAATTACCTCAACAACCAATGTCAGACCTCATATTTATGTAGTGTATGTGTGTTCATGTATAATACAATGATTATTTATTAATTTCTTTCTTTCTTTCTGTTTAGCATTCACCTGGCGACTTGATTGTGCTCTTCATTATCGGTCCTTAAAAGGATGTTAAGTGGGTGTAGATGCACTGTGATAAGGTTTACAGTACAACTGTATTATTTGCGTCTTTCGGCCCAATGCATCAGACTTGAGAACAGCATTTTTTAGCACAGGTCTTTCTTCCCTCTTTGATTTCTACTTGTTTGGCCAGACTAGAGTGTGGTTAGTCTGTTTTTAGAGGTGCCACAAAGAGGTGCTGCTGGGTCTGGAAGGTTCTGGTTCACACATCCTGGCACAAGCTATCTGTAATAGTATTGGGTAGGGGGAGACGACTGTGAAAGTTACTGAGTGGGATGGGTGTAGTGTTGTAGGGGACCACTAAGCACTTCCAGATATCACAAGCGAACAAAAGATTGACACATTTCAACTTCCGGTCAGAAGAATAGATCATCATCTTCTTTCTTTCAACTCCCTGTGGAGCATTGGTCTTCAACAAACACTTTCCAAGCTGTTCTGCTTCTTGCCATTATTTTAAGATCATTCCATGTCATCCCCAACATCTTCATCTCTCTGCTTCCACCTGTCTTCTCCAAGAATATTTCGGTCTTCTTCTGTCCTTTTCCTTGGGGATTCCAAAAAAAGTCCTGTTGTGTAATACTCTCAGTTGGCTTCCACAGTGTGTGTACTATCCAGCGCCATCATCTTCATTGAATGTCTTTGTCCACTGGTATTTGACTGGTACTTTTCCATAATTCTGTGTTAGTGATATTCTCCTGCCATTTCCATTCTTTTATTTAAAGTTTCCATAAATGAAGGTCTGTATCTTCTTGATTGTCATTTTATTCTCCATATTTCGCAACCATATAATAGGACACTGACGTAGAAAATTTATAAGGGTAGATCATAGGAGACAAATATCTGACCAAGCGGCAAGATGAAAGGTTAGCAACATCTGGTCGAAACCCAAACTTGCAGGTCGACAAGAAACAGCAGATATCTGACACCTGACACTTTTTGATTCCGTGGTCGAGCACCTGGTCAGCCGCAAGATGAAACATTAACAAGATCCAGTCGAATTGAGATGGCTCATCCATCTGCGATGTAGAATACTGTGTGTGTATATATATATATATATAAATAGATCCCCACAATCAGGGCTTATATTGTCTTTCAACACAATCTCTGTTTTCTGCCAGGACATTTATCAATTGAGTTGAGTAAAGTCCTTCAGCATTCCAATCTCTTTCCTGGTCTCAATACAGCACACAAACTCACAAAACACTAGTGAGGGCCTCCAAAGCTGCTATCTACTGCCAACAATAAATCACTATTATTCACACCTGCTCATTGTGGCATAGAGGGGTATGAGGTAGGATGCCAACATTGGCTAAAGTGAACACATAAAGAGAAACCCCCCCCCACAGATGATCAATGACAGAAGTTAAAAGTCTAATTCAAGGAGAGTATAGAAATTATTGGAGATAAAGAGCAAATGATCAATGCTCAATCACATGCTCTATTTAAAGAGAAAAATCAATTGCAATCTTCAGACTCAGAAAAGGACACTGAATACCTACATCCAGAGACTGAAAGTGATCCAGGCACTGCACTGTATATGGCAAGTCAGTCTTGGCTTTAGAACGTGCACTGCAAATATTTGAACTGTACAGAGAGCTAAAAACAGAAATACGAGTCCATGAAAAATAGGCAACTATGGTACACACTTGAGAACCTGCTGTTGACAGTTAGATTCATGAAGCTATTCATCTCGCTGTGTGAAATGCTGAACATAGAAAACTAACTTAAAAAGAAAAGAAAAGAAAAAATGGAAGAAAACTAATTAAACAATTTTTAAACATTCATAAATTTGAAGCAATCAAAATAGTCAAGTCCTCTTTTGGAATCATCAAGGGAGGAGACACAGAGGAGGGTTAAAATATACCTGGAGAAGGCAGGTGGAAGCAGAGATGAAGAGGATGGGGAAGACGTAGAACAGTCTTCAGGGAAAGTCAAGAAACAGTATGGCTTAGAAAGTGTTTGCTGAAGACCTCTGTTCCACAGAGAGCTGAAAGGAAGAAAATAGAATAAAAGTAATGGCCTGTGAAGTCTAAAGTAACATGTTTAATAAACTGTCACAAAGTGGTGAAAGCAGAGCACAACAGACATATCCTACCCGGTAGATTAGGTTTATAGCTCTCAGTGCATCATCTCCATCCCTGCCATTGAGTTCTGCTTTCAGAGCCAGCCGAGCTGCCTCCAGGTGCTGCAACTCTGGGTCATCATGGTTAAATCTGGCCCTCTTTGAACTGGCCGAAATGTCAGGTTCATCAGGGTCAATGTCAGGAGACAAAGTTTGTCTTTTCTTTTTGCGTTTATGAGAACTGTCACTGCTTTCATGTTTTCTTTTGTTCTTGTGTTTGTGCTTACGCTTGTGCTTCTTTTTCTCACGTTTGTGATTGCTGGTCTCATCTCTGCCATAAAAAGATGTACAAATGCTGTGGTCAGCACATTTGACATACCATAATAATAAATAAGTTACAATGAAGGTTAGTGAGATGGTTGACACACCATATTAACAAACAAGTTACAATGAAGGTTAGTGAGATGGTTGATACACCATATTAACAAGTTACAATGAAGGTTAGTGAGATGGTTGACACACCATATTAACAAACAAGTTACAATGAAGGTTAGTGAGATGGTTGACACACCATATTAACAAACAAGTGACAATGAAGGTTAGTGAGATGGTTGACACACCATATTAACAAACAAGTTACAATGAAGGTTAGTGAGATGGTTGACACACCATATTAACAAACAAGTTACAATGAAGGTTAGTGAGATGGTTGATATACCATATTAACAAACAAGTTACAATGAAGGTTAGTGAGATGGTTGACACACCATATTAACAAACAAGTTACAATGAAGGTTAGTGAGATGGTTGACACACCATATTAACAAACAAGTGACAATGAAGGTTAGTGAGATGGTTGATACACCATATTAACAAACAAGTTACAATGAAGGTTAGTGAGATGGTTGACACACCATATTAACAAACAAGTTACAATGAAGGTTAGTGAGATGGTTGACACACCATATTAACAAACAAGTTACAATGAAGGTTAGTGAGATGGTTGACATACTATAATAACAAACAAGTTACAATGAAGGTTAGTGAGATGGTTGACATACTATAATAACAAACAAGTTACAATGAAGGTTAGTGAGATGGTTGACATACCATATTAACAAACAAGTTACAATGAATGTTAGTGAGATGGTTGACATACTATATTAACAAACAAGTTACAATGAAGGTTAGTGAGATGGTTGACATACCATATTAACAAACAAGTGACAATGAAGGTTAGTGAGATGGTTGATACACCATATTAACAAACAAGTTACAATGAAGGTTAGTGAGATGGTTGACATACCATATTAACAAACAAGTTACAATGAAGGTTAGTGAGATGGTTGACACACCATATTAACAAACAAGTTACAATGAAGGTTAGTGAGATGGTTGACATACTATAATAACAAACAAGTTACAATGAAGGTTAGTGAGATGGTTGACATACCATATTAACAAACAAGTTACAATGAATGTTAGTGAGATGGTTGACATACTATATTAACAAACAAGTTACAATGAAGGTTAGTGAGATGGTTGACATACCATATTAACAAACAAGTTACAATGAAGGTTAGTGAGATGGTTGACATACCATATTAACAAACAAGTTACAATGAAGGTTAGTGAGATGGTTGACACACCATATTAACAAACAAGTTACAATGAAGGTTAGTGAGATGGTTGACACACCATATTAACAAACAAGTTACAATGAAGGTTAGTGAGATGGTTGACACACCATGTTAACAAACAAGTTACAATGAAGGTTAGTGAGATGGTTGACATACCATATTAACAAACAAGTTACAATGAAGGTTAGTGAGATGGTTGACATACCATATTAACAAACAAGTTACAATGAAGGTTAGTGAGATGGTTGACACACCATAATAACAAACAAGTTACAATGAAGGTTAGTGAGATGGTTGACATACCATATTAACAAACAAGTTACAATGAAGGTTAGTGAGATGGTTGTCACACCATAATAACAAACAAGTTACAATGAAGGTTAGTGAGATGGTTGACATACTATAATAGCAAACAAGTTACAATGAAGGTTAGTGAGATGGTTGACACACCATATTAACAAACAAGTTACAATGAAGGTTAGTGAGATGGTTGACATACCATATTAACAAACAAGTTACAATGAAGGTTAGTGAGATGGTTGACACACCATATTAACAAACAAGTTACAATGAAGGTTAGTGAGATGGTTGACATACCATATTAACAAACAAGTTACAATGAAGGTTAGTGAGATGGTTGACATACCATATTAACAAACAAGTTACAATGAAGGTTAGTGAGATGGTTGACATACCATATTAACAAACAAGTTACAATGAAGGTTAGTGAGATGGTTGACACACCATAATAACAAATAAGTTACAATGAAGGTTAGTGAGATGGTTGACACACCATATTAACAAATAAGTTTGTTGTTTGTTTGCCAGCTTTATATCTCTAACAGAGTCCAGAGGGACTGAATTTTGTGGGAATATCACTTTTTCTTATTTTTCACACAGGCAGCTGTGTGCTCAGTTGTCCCCCGCCATGCAGGCAGATATTCTTTGACTTCAGAGGTACTCAACCATTTATCAGCCTATTCTTTCAGATTTCCAACTGCCAAGGGTTCTTGAACATACACAGAATCCACACAGAATCTTCTGCTTTTCGCCATTTTCCAAAAATGCTAGACATGGAATCTCACCATCCAGAGACCAGGGCAGGATAAAGCCACCTATTTTATTTTATTTTTTTTATTTTCGACTGCCTGTGATGGGAGTCAAATCTGAGACCTTGTCTAGAGACCGACGTCTTACCTCTAGACCACTCAGCTGCTGAATAAATAAGTTATACTGAAAGCTAGTGAGATCGCTGACATACCATAATAACAAACAAGCCATATTTAAGGCTAATGAGATCACTATTATCATCAAGTACCATACCTGTTGGCATAGGGATAATCATGTCTCTCCACAACTTTCGATCTCGACAGTTATTTATCATTTCTGTTGTTGAACTTCTGCCAAGCCATTTTTTTAAGCTGTCTGGTATCTTTTCTCTTTGCTTCCCTCCACGTCTTCGTCTTCCAATTTTCCCAGTTGTTACAATATATTCCAGCTGTTCTCTTCTCATTACATGGCCAAAAAATGATGATTGTTTCTTCCTAATATTGGAAATTGGAACTCTTTTTTTTGTTTCTATTGTCAAAAATGGATTGCACAGTCATCATCATCATCGAATGCCATCTCCACAACGAAGGTTGGCTATCATGGAGCACAATTCTGCTCTGTCTCTTGCTTGATGGTACAGGTTGTCATAGGCTGATTTGTCCATCTTTTGATGTTACTCGTCCATGTTAGACTTGGTCTGCCTCTGCCTTTTTTACTCTTTATTTTCCCCTCCAGGATTTCTTGTAGTAGGCTGTTGTGTCTTTTAACATGGCTCAAAAATCGCATTTGTTTGTTTGAATTGTGTTTAGTAGTTTTCTTTTCACTTTTAGTTGTTTTAAGACTTCATCGTTTGATTTCTTTTCTTTCTATCCAATTCTACCTATTCTTCTATATATCCACATTTCAAAGGCTTCAATTCTCTGTTCTGTTTTTTTGTCTAATGTCCATGTTTCTGCACCGCATAGGAATGTTGAGAAAATATAATATTTTATAAATAATATTTTAAAAATATAATATATAGTTTTAGCCCTGGTGTTTGCACAGCGGATTGCACAGTATCTTCCTAATTTTTTGGAAAGCTGCTTTTGTCTGAACCATTCTGCATCTCACCTCTGTTGTACATCTACTATCTGAGGTTAACAATGTTCCCAGATATTTAAATTCATTTACCTGTTTTAATATTGTTCCACTTGTCTTTATTGTGCACTGTGGTGATGTCTTTTTCTTTGTTGTTACCGTGTCTTTTTGCTATTAAGGCTGAGTCATTTATTTTTGCTTTCTTTCACTATAATGTCTAACATTTCTTGTAACTTATTTTCACTCTTAACAATTAAGACTGTATCATCAGCATACCATTGATTATTTATATTATGACCTCCGATTGTTCTTTTTTATTCTTAGATCTTTGCTGTCTATGTTTATGCTTTCTAAAATGTTTATTTCTTGGTGCTTTACTTTGTCGAATGCTTTGGTATAATCTATGAAACATAGGTATAGATCTGTTTTCACCTCTATGGCTCTTTCTACTAAAGATCTTACGATGTATTGCTCATGCCTTTACCTCCAACAAAACCACACTGTTCATCACTAATTTCTGGACTGATTTTGTTTTGCACTCTTTGCATGATGATTCTTAGTAATATCTTAGTCATGTGACTCATAAGGCTTATTGTGCAATGATTATCACATTCAATTGCACCAAATTTCTTTGGTAAGGCTATGAATATTCAAATTGATTTTAGCAGGTTGTCTGCGGTATTCGGTATATATCCGCTGTTGTAGATATCATTCAATATTTTTGTTATTAGATTAGATTCTGCTATCAATAATTATTTATTAGATTATAAATAATTAAAATATGTGATTGTCATGATATATTAATGATATTATAATAAATTATTAATTATATGATTATCTAAGATATATATATATATGAATAATATTAAATAATAATGATGATGATTATTTTAACAAAAACAACAATATCATTACAATCTGAATCTGTTACTGTTTTAAGTGTTTACTTCTTTACTTCGTGAGTAGCAGTTACAGTATTATAATAATAGTTACAGTATTTTTATACAAAGCATAGTGATAGTCTATTATAGTAGTAGTTTACACTAGTTTACAGTTTATGTTATGCAACTTTTTTTATAAAAAGGATCCATCACTACCACTATCAGTATCAGTTATCAGGATCCGATCCAAAAACACTCAGTATCAATAGTGTCTCAGTGTTTGCAATCCGCAATCAGTTTGAATCAGTCACAATGAATGACAAATTCAATTCATACATAATAATAATAATATTAAAATATATAATTACAATTCAATAAAGCAGCCATCATTCATATCATCATGTTTTGTTTGTCACTATACGATACAGTATACTTAGAAACAGTAACAATCTCATGTTGTAACTCAAGTAAACTGTAAGGTCGGTGGGTAAAGTCAAAGTCAAAGTTAAAGTAAGTGGTAAAGTAAAAGAAGTAAAGTAAAGAAAGTGTAAAGTAAATTAATTAGGTACTTTGGTATCCAATGGAAGCCGTTTCCAGATTTTCGGTTTCCATGGAAATTAGCCATTTTTGCCTTTCGCGCCATCTCAATTAACTCCGGAATAAACATCATATCAATTGTTTCCCGACGATGTTGTAAGGACGCCATGTACGGAAATTAAATTAGCGTTCTCACAACGAGGCTCCTTTTTGTTTTATAGCAGACGCCAAACCATCGGTGTCGATTATTACTTGTTTTTTTTTTAATTTTCCAGCTACATACTATGGTTTCATCACATTTTATACCAAAATAAGGTAAGATTAAGTTAAATTAAATGGATAGTTAGATTTAGCGTCTATTTTTACATAAGTGTGTGAAATTTTAAAGTGATCCGTGTTAGGATAATGCGAAAATCACGAAAATTCATGAATATGCTTGCTCCATCGGCAAGCGTGGGCGATCGGCGACTATTTCCGCTGTTGACCTTTAAAGTGAAAGCAGACTAAAATGCTGCACCGATTGAAAGGAAATAATAAGACAACCTGATTGTAAAACCAATTTTACATATTTGTGAGAAATTTTAAATTGATCTGTCAGCGCTATTTGAAATTATTGGCATTTGAACGACCACACCATTATTATAAAATTTCCCCATTGATACGCATGGGCGATTTAGTGACTATTTCCACTCAGGTCCACTGTCGACCTTTAAGTCAAAGCAGACTAAAATACTGCACCGATTGAAAGGAAATAATAAGACAACCTGATTGTAAAACCAATTTTACATATTTGTGGGAAATTTTAAATTGATCTGTCAGCGCTATTTGAAATTATTGGCATTTGAACGACCACACCATTACCCCGAAATTTCCGGTTTTCCCCCATGTTTGTTACTTGGTCTCTTCAACCATCATCATGTGCCTCTAACTCACTCAACTGTATAACTAGTTATAGCAAATTTAAAATGTAGTATTTCCAGTTGCCTAATATTAATAAATATTCCAATTATTGCATTGAAGCACAATACATAAATCATTAATTATGATTAATATAATAATTATATATATAATAGAATAATAATTCATTAATCATTTAATATTATATAATTATTATGTTTTTAATGTATCAAAATAAAATGTATGGTTTATATTATTATAATAAGATATGAAGATTAAGAAGGATGAGAATGAATGACCATGATTAAATGTGCAATTAAATTTAAATAATTATAAAACGGTGAATAATTTTTTTTTCCTAGAATTGGAGTCAATCTAACAGTGCCTGCCACCAGGGTTGACAGATGGAAATTTTGATATAAGCCCAAAAAACTGTGCTAAAAAAGCCAAACATTTTTGACATAATCACATCATATTTAATGCTCCAAATCCAGTTTAATACAAGGAACAAATAATTTTAAGGAACTGCTAATATTCCTGTTAACAATTTTACTTCAAAATCAACTTGATCAACATTTTTTAAATGTCCGTTTGCATGATATAGTCTGCTTTGAAGACTTGTAAATGTAGTTCATGATAGGGGTGGATCAGCTTTAGTTTGTTGAAAAAGGCTGTTCATCATTTCAAACTCCTGGACTACGGGTGTTGCAAACACAAAGAACAAGTAATTGTTGTAATCTAGCACCATTTCTTTCAACAATCTTGCTTTAAACTTTGTGTCTAATTTTGAGTGAGCTGGTTCAGCATTAATAAAGTAAGCACTCAGCTCTTTCCAGTTCATCAAAATATTAAACATAACTTTTCCACGCACAAGCGACCGAGTAGAGGAAGGCTTTTCAAATGGAAGCGGGGCAGTTCAGCTTGTTTAATAAGCTGTAGGTGTATTCATGACTTTAAACACTTCTCTGTAGGCTTCTCGTTGTAAGTCACTGTGTTGTTCGGAGACTTGAAGAGAGGTACAATCTTAGCATTTATGATCTGAAATGTCATGTCCACCCTCTGGATGGTCTGGCAAGTGCAGCCAGGCTCACGCTTGCAAGATTGGACAGTGAGTGGAAGGGTACAACTTCGACCCCAACAGACTGTGTGGTTTCAAACTTGATCCACAATCTTTCAAAACTAAGGTACAAACAAGGTTCTGGGGATCCACAGGGATTACAAACATTCCTGCGGGGTAAGAACCTGAAATCTGGCACCATCCTCAGGTATGTGGGGAACAGAATTCATGTTCTGTTCCATATGGCAGCAACTGTTCACTGTTTAAGAAGCACCTTCCTGGAATTCTTAAAAGAAAGGAACAGTTTTTTGAAAGAAGCTATCCATAAGCAGCTGATGGATGGTGACACCCAGATTCAGCTTCAAGCCTGGGTATGTTTTCCAAGTTCCTGACTGGACCCTGGATGGAAGTTATTTATATTCTTGTAATTCATTGAAACATGCAAGAGTCCAAGTTAGTTAAAGACCAGAAATGCTGGCTTTGAGTGCGTTAGTAAGTGAAAATATATAGATTTAATTAGACGGAATGCGACAGAGTCATACAATGTTAGCTATTTAGTTAAAACTCATCATCATCAAGTACCGGGCCTACTGCCGTAGGTGATCATGTCTCTCCACAACTTTCGACCTTGGTAGCTATTTATCATTTCTGTTGTTGACCTTCTGCCAAGCCATTCTCTTAAGCTGTCTGTTATTTTTTCTCTTTGCTTCCCTCTATCTCTTCGTCCCTCAATGTTTCCAGTTGTTACAATATATTCCAGTTGTTCTCTTGTCATTACATGACCTAAAAATGATGATTGTTTCTTCTTAATAATGGAAATTAGCTCTCTTTTTGCTTTGACATCTTTCAGAACATTTTCATTACTCTTCTTCACTGTCCATGGTATTCTCAACATTCTTCAGCAAAGCCACATTTCTACAGACTCCAGTGATTTTCTTGTCTGTTGTCCTATTGCCCAGTGTTCACATCCATATGTTAAGACTGGCTCTACCTAACATTTAATAATTCTGTTTCTTTTCGTGTTTCTATTGTCAAAAATGGTATGTATGTTTAGTGTCTGTTATTATCCCATGTAAATGGTTTTCATAATACATATTAGCATTAGACATACATTGTTCATTACATGTTGACAATAACATTAGTAAAAAGTTCAGTCTTTTAGTTAGTTGACAGATAATCCTTGTTATTCACCAGACAACATCATTAGTGGTCAGGTTTTTTAAGTTAACAAAATTGTGTTTATTTTGCTTCTTTTTTTTTTACAAAAAAAATTTCAGAAGTATAACTATTGCATCTATGCAGCTTTAAATTTGAATTAAAATAATGATGTTAAAATTCCCCAGTTTATCGCTCAGCTCACAAGATTGTTAAGATCTTTTGTTTCTTTTTTTGAATTATGCAAACCGCAAAAGCGTATATCTATTAGCCTATATCTTTTCTACTATGTTTTTATGTGAAAAATATTAATTAAAGATTGCAAACGTTCAAAAACGCTTTTAAAATGCCCTTTGCATGCTCCTTTGTGTACAGTGTTTATCTTCTTCTTCTTCTACCTTTTTAGCTCCCAGTGGAGCATAGGTCTTCAACAAACACTTTCCAAGTCGTTATGTTTTTTTGCCATTCTTTTAAGATCATTCCATGTCTTCCCCATTATCTTCATCTCTAACTCTATCTGTCTTCTCCAAGAATTACTTGGTCTTCCTCTTTGTCTCTTCCCTGAGGATTCCAAAAAAGGGCCTGTTGCGTAATACTCTCAGTAGTGTGTGTCCTATCCAGTGCCATCGAAAGCGACAGTTGCTGGAGCCTGCAGTATTATTTTTCTGTTTTCAATAAATGTCATTTTTAAAATGCCCTTTGTATGTTCCTATAATGGTGCATATTGTGGATTTTGATAAATAACATCAAACAATGGTTATTTAATAAAATTTTGATGTTTTTCCCCAAATGTGATTTTTTTTTCTTTGTTTGCACGTTTGTTTTGTTTAGCTTCGTTTGTTTGTTTGTGAAGTCTGTTTAAAGTTTAAATAAACAATGATAAATAGCTATTGATGTGTCTAATTCACTGATACCTTATTGGTTTATTTTTATATTGTAAAAACATATTTTTTTAAATGAATAAAAAAAAATTAATAATAAAATTATACTTCTTATATATAAAATAACAATAATGATGTGACTTTTTTAGCAGAACATTAGTATTATTTTTATGTGAATTGAATCATAGAAATTTATAATTATTCTTACATAAATTGCAGAGAATGACTGTTAACTTTGACGTCAATTCCTATTAATATCAGTTACTTTGATATATATATAAATTTAAATGACTTATTTTTAACGCAAATCAAATAAAAGGTATTATTTTTTTTTTATACCAAATATAATATAGTGATTATTTTGAAAATGTACACCAAATATAATGATAATATTTTCAATTTAATTTTTAAAAATTTGGCTTTTTTAAAATTTGGCTTTTTTAAAATTTGACTTTTTTTTGCATGCCAAATCTGGCGCTATGGTTTTTTCTTCTTTGTATCATCATTTGAGTAATTATTCACTTTAAAAAATCATAACTTTTTTCCTAATTGTCGTAGAAATATGATTCAGGTATCATTGTTTCACTCATGTCGCGGGCTATTTAGCTATACTGGTTTCAATTATTAGAAATTATTTTGGAAAAAAAGTCAAAGTGCCTAAATTAATTGAATTATTTGGGCCATTGGGCTTTGGCTACCACTTCGGGGCAGGTCTTTCGAGATCAGATATATTTCACCTGAAGAAAAAAATTAATACAATATTACGCTTACAAAACCCCATTGATGATGGTGTAAATACTCAATTTGAAATAGACAGACATATACAAAAATAAATACCGTATCTTGTTTCTGATGATGGAATAGGAATGTCTTATTTCCTCGCTATCCGCCATTTTGTCGTATTTATGACGTCGAGTCGGCTAAAAACTGAAGGACAATATTAAAACCATAAGGATACGGAACAAAATTAGAATATAATATTCTCTCTCTCTCTCTCTCTCTATCTCTATCTCTCTCTGCGATCAAGACTCAATCAGAGTAGGATTCCAGACTCTCTCATGAAGTCAGCTGTCTGTTTAAGCGAATCGATTGCCCCATATAGTTTTTCTTCCAGGGAGGTGGGCGTGGACCACATTGCTCTTCTCAGGTCTGTGTACTGGAGGCAATCCTGTAGAACATGTTTTGAAGTCATATTGTCCAGTGTACAGTGGCATAGGCTGGTTGTACCTATTTTGAATTTGATGAACATGTGATTTCTCATTCTATTGTGGCCAGTGCGTAGGCGAAGTATGATGACTTGATCCCTCCTTGATAGTGGTGGTATCCGTCACTCTCGTTATGCTTTGGGTGTTCTCGTTTCCATTTTTCATGGAACTGACCTTTGATGATGGATTTGGCTTCATCATAACTGAGCAGATGGTTCTCTTGCGGTAATCTCCCTCCCTCTTTAGCTAATTTGTCTGCGCATTCGTTCCCGTGTATATTACAGTGTGATGGTATCCACTGAATGACTACTCTCTGGAAGTTATTGCATAGTTGGTCCAGGGTTGTTCTCAAGTCGTCTAGTTCATTGTTCATGGGGCATTTTAGAGCTGATAGTACTGACAGAGCATCAGTCAGAATCATCGATTTATTGTGCATGTTATTTTTGTGTTGAGTAGCCAGTGTTGCAACATCTCTGAGGGCTTCAGTTTCTGCTTTAAAGTTGTTTGAGAATTTTCCAGTCGCTATTCACTTGGTGATCTCGTCCTGGTTATTCACCGTCAAGAACACACCTCCCTCTTCATTTCTGGTGGCATTTGTAGCAGAGCCATCTGTGTATATGTGGGACCAAGAGTCCTGTGGGTAGGTATCGTGTATGTGTTTTTCTACTACGTGTTTTCTTTCTGTGTTTGATTGGGTGCCTTTTTCATGATTCCTGTTATATTTTCTTTAAGCTCTGGTATTTTATACTTTCTATGAGGAGACGTATAAGATGGGCCCAAGGGTTTGTTTGGGAAAGTACTTGGTCTCCAGTAGTTAGTTCATTGGCAATTGCAGCGAAGTTGCTCCTCTTAGTCGTACAATTCCGGAACCAGTTATTCTTTGGTGCATGGGGTGGCCAAGGAGCCTTCTATATTTCTCCGCCTGTTGCAATTCCCTAGTGACCCGTATGTCATCCAAAGATTGCAAACCCGTTACTGTTTCTAGAGTCTCGATAGGTGTAGATTTCACAGCACCAGTGATGACACGGGCAGCCTGGTTCCGTGTTCTGTTAATTCCGCTAAGGTGTGATTTGGAAGCCATAGCCCAGGCCATACTCTAGAACTGGTCTGACTCTTCCTACGTATAGTCTCTTCAAAATATTGCTGTCTGCCCACCAGTCCGCCCCCGCCAATTTCTTCACAGTATTTGTTCACCTTCTGGCTTTTTTCCCCGCTCTGTCCATCTGATTTCTCCAAGCCATTCTGCGATTCATGGTGACGCAAGACACGCTAGGTTCTGATCAATAGGGAGTAAAGTAAAGTAAAGTACCCCCCGTCACGCCAAGTGGCGTATAGGGAAATATGGTGTTAGTGACCCTATATTTTACAGACCTTCAGCACATGATTTTTGGGGTAATGTGGTCGGTATTACGCCCGTGCTGCTTTACTTTCCCAGAAAAAATCCGGTACCCATTTAAGGCTGGGTAAACCTGGAGCCGTCGGTTGGGATCGAACCCTACCCCTTGTCCGTAGTAGTCCAGTTCACTAACCACTGAGCTATCGCGGCTCCCACTAATTTTTAGGGAATTAGTAAAACCCAGGTGTCCTCGCCAGGGAACGAACCCCGGCTGTTGCCGTGGTAAGCCAACCGCCTATCGATTGCGCTAACCGGACACCCAATAGGGAGTGCATGGTCCTTTATCATCAAGTCTGCAAAGAATATAATATTCAAGACTACACCAAAGCTTTGAAAGAATACACCATAAACAACTTATAGACTGCCTTAAAGATATACATCTAGACGACACGGACATACGATTAATATGTAATTTATACAGGGAGCAAACAGCAATAATAAAATATAACAAAGAGACATATACACCTATTGATATAAAAAGAGGAGTAATACAGACAGGGATACTGATACATCGTACCACCAAGCTTACTCAATCCATACATTGAGCAAATCTTTAAAAACATCACAGAGATGCCAGGCTCCATGGTAGCCAACCGTCGATGCGTAGACGGGACTCGATGATGATGATGATGATGATGATGATGATGATGATGATGATGATGATGATGATGATGATGATGATGATGATGATGATGATGATGATGATGAAACATATGGCCCTTTTCGTCTTGTCAGATGGTTCAGTGGAGGCTATTGTGTATTTTTTGTTTGTTGGAGGTTTTGTTTTTGTCGAACAGCTTCTCTCATGGCTGATTCTATCAATGTTTGACAAACACACCCGGCCACAGTATGAATATGTCAGGTCGATTGATCCACAGGGTTTTCATTTTTTTTTTGTGTGAGTCTTTTCTCTTCCACGTTTTGCCGTAGTACAGCCTCAAGTGATGTTGTGCCATTTTTTAAACATGTTCACCGTGATGTGCGGTTTCTTGCCAGATGTTCTGACATTTTCACAGATGGAGAAGTCATTCAGAGATGATTTACATATATCTCTATATCGTATTTTAGGTCTGCGATTTGTCTTTTCCGTGTATTCATCATCATTGAGTGCCGTCTCCGCAACGAAGGTTGGCTACCATGGAGCGCCATTCTGCTCTATCTCTTGCTTTGATGGTGCAGGTTGTCATCGGTTGATTTGTCCATCTTTTGATGTTACTCGTCCATGTTAATCTTGGTCTGCCTCTGCCTCTTTTACCTTGTATTTTCCCCTCCAGGATTACTTTCAGTAGGCTGTTGTGTCTTTTAACATGGCCCAAGAATCGCATTTGTCTTGTTCTAATTGTGTTCAGAAGTTCTCTTTTCATTTTTAATTGTTTTAAAACTTCATCGTTTATTTTCTTTTCTTCCATCCAATTCTACCTATTCTTCTATATATCAACATTTCAAAGGCTTGAATTCTCTGTTCTGTTTTCTTGTCTAATGTCCATGTTTCAGCACCATATAGGAATATTGAGAAGATGTAACATTTTGCTATTCTTAGTTTTAGCCCTGGTGTTATTTGTTTTGATGTTAATATGTCCTTCATGACATTAAAATTACTTTTTGCCATTCCTATTCTTTTGTTTATTTCAGTTGTACATTTTCCATCACTGGTTATAGTATGTCCAGGGTATTTATAGTTCTGAACTGTCTCAAGGTCTATTCCTTCAATTTTGATATTGAATTTCCGTGTATTAGTTCACCATAATAGTATTTGCTTAGGAATGCGATTTTCTTCCATTCGCTGGACTCGCCTCAGCCACATTAACCTTCGGCTTCTAAGAATTGACATGATTGTTAGGATCTTAGCACGTTGCAGGACTGTTGAGTTGGTTAGTTTGCCCTGCCATTTGATGAACATTTAAAAAAACATGATGTTTAGTGAAAGCAAGAGACAGAGCGGAATAGCGCTCCATTGTATCAAACCTTTAATGCGGGGATGATGATGATGATTAGTATTCACTGCTTAGTATATAACAAATTTCCCACCCTTTTAACTTTCCCACCACGTCAACTTGTCGGCTATTTCATGGGCACGAACTCCAGGGTGCCCAGGGCAATATATCCAAGTTAGGCTGCTAACATCTTCTACCTTTCAGGACTTCCGATTCCAAGATGGTGGAATTTGTTCACGTTCTCTCGATCGCTGCAGAAGTTGCATTTGGAGTCTGATTAACTTCGGCTCTCCATTGCAATTTTCAGCGTTAAAATCAAAATGATGTTCTACTTAACACTTCTCCGCCGATGAAGCGGAGTAGCACGCACCGCAATACTCCTTTTTGACAAATAAAGTGTTGTGAATGCGACCTTCCACCATCTAGAGTTGATCTGCGGTTTACGTCACATTGAGTGCTGTTCAATGGCCGTTGCTGGAATTGTTTTTGACGCAAGTCATTTATATGTTACAACTCATTAATGCGGATTGCTCCGTCAAGTCAGCCGAAGTTTTATCTCTTTAGGGACTTTGCATCGTGTTTCGTTCATTGTAGGCTGCATTCACTAGAGTAATCAGGAATCTATGGGCGCAGCAATTGTTGTGTGTGCTACGTCATCATAATGGCTCATCATATATCCCATGACCGGCCATACGCTAATCTTACCGTCTGTTGTTTGATGTGCGAAGGGGATAATCCGACGACTGTGTTTTATATGTTCAGAACTGGAGTCAAAAACGATGTCCTAACATCATCAAGCGCTATACATTTTAAAAAATATGACAATAATCATTTTCAGGAGGACGTGAACTTCCGGTCAATATGGTGGATAGGCAGCAGGAACCATTGAAGGCTATGTATGAAAGTGCTCCTTGTTGCAGTTTCCTGATTTTTCAATTCCGGCTTGTTGCAAGAGCTACTGAGTTAGGTGCTCTGTGCACACCGTGAGCTGAGTGTTTCGTCCGTTTTGATCATGTTTCGATATTCCAATTGTTTACGATGAATGATGATATCGTATGACAGGGAACAGTTGGCTGTGTTAATTTTCTGTGCGGTTTCGTCATATGTCTTTTGGCGTGTGTTGAGACTGCTATGATGGGGACTACAGCTACATTTCTTTGTTTGGGAGATGAGTTAGTAATTTTGATGATTCCACTGGCACGGGCGGTTGAGCAATTATGGATTTTAATTCGTTTGCAGTGATACCGGGGCCTTCCATAACCAAAGAACCTTTCAGCTCCCTGTGGATCTTGGGTCTTAAACAAACACTTTCCAAGCCGTTCTGTTTCTTGTCATTCTTTTAAGATCATTCTATGTCTTCTCCATCATCTTCATCTCTGCTTCTATCTTTCTTCTCCAAGAATTTCTTGATCTTCCTCGTTGTCTTTTTCCCTGGGGATTCCAAAAGAAAGGCCTCAGGCTGCTAACATGAGACATGTGTTTGGAGTAAAATATTCGATCTTTAATCACACACACACACACACACACACACACACACACACACACACAGAGATTCACACACACAAACAGTACCATTTAAAGATCCAGCTTCTAATCACTTTGAAAAATATAATAGAAGAAGTGTGTGTGTGTGTTATTTTCCTGGAAAGACACAATTGAGCAATTGAACTAAAGTATCAATGACAACCAACTGTGAAGTGAGTCACAAAGAATTAATGAAAAGGTAAGAAGTCTATTTGACGCAGCTGAAATGTGGTTCTATTGAAGAAAGATGGGAATGTCACGAAGAGGAAATGAAGACACCTTGATTGTAACCAGTGAATAAAGACAGATTTGGAAGGGAATTAAAACAATAACAAACCAGTGTACTCTAAATGTCTAATCAGAATGAAGAGCTAAGAAGAAAAAAAACTAGAAATAATTCCCGCTACAGAGTACATAAATAAACAACAGATAAAATGGTATGACCGCCTGATAAAGCAGAAAGATAAAAAAAATCACATTAAGCCTTCAATAAACTTTGCTGACATACTAACATCAAAACAAATAACACCAGGGCTAAAACTAAGAATAGCAAAATGTTATGTCTTCTCAACATTCCTATATGGTGCAGAAACATGGACATTAGACAAGAAAACATAACAGAGAACTGAAGCCTTTGAAATGTGGATATATAGAAGAATAGGTGGAATTGGATGGAAGGAAAAGAAAACAAATGATGAAGTCTTAAAACAACTAAAAATGAAAAGAGAACTACTAAACACAATTCAAACAATACAAATGCGATTGTTGGGCCATGTTAAAAGACACAACAGCCTACTGAAAGTAATCCTGAAGGGGAAAATACAAGGTAAAAGAGGCAGAGGCAGACCAAGACTAACATGGACGAGTAACATCAAAAGATGGACAAACCAACCTATGACAACCTGCACCATCTAAGCAAGAGACAGAGCAGAATGGCGCTCCATTGTAGTCAACCTTCGTTGCGGAGATGGCACTAGATGATGATGAAACTTTGTGAGAACACCAGACCCAAGGGTCCACAACAAAAAAGATTGAATGATGGAGCATTAGAAACACTAGAAAACATAACATAAAGAGAGGCCAACAGACAAGCATAAGACCGCAGATTATATCTCCGCTCGACGTTCAAAACAAAAAGAGGAAGGAAAGAGAAGAATATGTAATTGTAAAGTAAGCACTTCCTTGATTGGTGCTGCTTCAATTTACACTTCGTTGTAACGTGTTTTGTTACATTTAATTATCCTTGTTTTATCAATATTAATCTGTAGTCCCATTTTAGCATTATTTTAAATATGAACTGAATTACAGAAATTGAAAATATAGTGATGGGAAGAATAGTACTCTCAAAGTGAAAGGCAAAAGTCATGGGCCTTACGAAGATAAAGAATTATAGAAACTGAAATGAAAGCGAGGGACAGCACAGAATGTCTTTAGCCTGAACAAGAAAATAATTTAAACAATGGTCTCTACAAAAAGATAATAATAATTTTAGAAATGAAAATTATATTGATGGAGATCATAAAAGAAAGGCTTCTGTCTTAACAGCAAAAAGACAAGGGCAGAAACAAACATTACATTTAAGTATTATTAGGCACGGTCTTAGTCTGAAGAGGACTATATAAATATTGTGTCACAGCGGGAAAACTGAGAGAAGAAGAGATGGAGATATAAATAAAAGTGAATATTTGTGACAGTCATGAAGAGTGTATGTGTGTGTGTGTGTGTGTATATATATATACACACACATATATCATCATGTGCCATACTGGTTCGCGTCGTATGCGATTATGTCCTTCCACAACTTCTATCCACCGTGCATCGTATCAATTCTGTTGTTGACTGTTCTCATGATGTGCTCGAAAAATGTTGATTGAATCTTTCTGATATTTCTTAGGAGCTCCCTTTTTGTGTTGGCCTATTCGAGAATTTCGTCATTGGCCTTTTTAGCTGTCCAGGGAACTTTCGAATAATGTTTTTTGAGAAATCCCATCACTGTGGCATATAATCGTCTTTTCATTAGTTTCTTTACTGTCCATGATATTCTTCGATAGGTCAAAATTGGCTCTCTCTCTCTCTCTCTCTCTCTCTCTCTCTATATATATATATATATATATATATATATATATATATATATATATATATATATATGGCCTTTGATGTCTTGACAGACGGTTGGTTGCAAGCAATCATAATAAGTCAGCAGTTTGGTAAAGCATTAGTGTCCCATACTGGGTGCTGCTTTACTGAACATCTTTTCTCGTGGCTGAATTTGCCAATCCTGGACAGATAGATCCATCCACAGAACGAGCAAGGTGTACCCGGCCTTGTCACCTTTCTCTTGTGCCTTTTGTCTTCTGAATTTGACATCAGCACTGTCTCGAAAGTTGCTGTGTCATTTTTTATGTTTGCTCTCCATGTGCTACGATTCGCAGCCGCATTTTCTCAGTTCCTTTCACTTATAGAAAATTCCCTCAAAGAAGCCCTGCAAACATCCTTATATCCCAGCACTGGTCTGTTCTTTGGTCTCTTTCCGTCCCTAAGTTCGCCAGACAATATTTGTTTGGGAATACGATTCTATCTATCTTTCGTTCGCCTGAAGCATTGTCTATATCTGCAATGTCGTTTCCTGTATAAATGTTACTGTCTTTTGTAATTCTTGCAGTGGCCCATATAGTTTTGTCTGTAGTGTTGTATCTATGGGCCAATGGATTTTCCTCAGTCTACTATATTCAGTGCAGTCTTGAAGTATGTGTTCAGCAGTCTGGGGCGCCTGTCCACATGTACAAGTAGTTGAGGTGCCGATCTTGAATTTTGTATACATGTGACTATGGAGTCGATTGTGTCCTGTTCTGAGACGTATAATGATAACTTGTTCATATCTATTCATATTATAAAAGGCATCCTGATTTGGGGCTTGTGGTCCTCTGATTGATTTGATTATCTGTTTCTTATGATGGTATGTAACAGGTGTATCTAGTTGTGTGCCTGTTGAACCTTCCTTTGCCAACTGATCTGCTTTCTCATTTCCTGGTATTCCACAGTGAGATGGGATCCACTGCAGGGCAACCCTGTGGTGCTTGCAGAGTTCAGTCAATAAGGTCTGCAGATGTGGTAATTTTCTGGATTGTAGTGCCTGGAGTACTGATCTTGCATCTGTCAAAAACACTACAGGCTGCGGGCTAAGATTAATGTTCAGCAGTTTTTCTATTGCTAACTTTATTGCTTGTATTTCTGCATCATAATTGTGACAATATTTCCCTGTTGCTATTTTATTCATATCCCTAGTGTTATTTGGGTATTCTATATATGCACCTGCTCCCCCATTTTTTACTGCATTCTGTGCTGATCCATCTGTATACACACGAATCCATAGGTCTTGTGGGTATTCTTCATCCAGGAAACTGAGAGTTATTGTTTTTCGCTGTAGACTATTCTGTTCCTCTTTATCAACTATTCCTTTCACTTCTGTCCGTATTTGAACTGATAATCCAGAT
The DNA here is from genome assembly GCA_032433765.1 of Megaustenia siamemsis. Taxonomy (NCBI): domain Eukaryota; kingdom Metazoa; phylum Mollusca; class Gastropoda; order Stylommatophora; family Ariophantidae; genus Megaustenia; species Megaustenia siamemsis. Next base: position 73,586,912 of record JAVIAB010000106.1, on the reverse strand, counting down.
TCCTCTGTCCAGGGAGTCTGTTCTGGTATGGGCAGTAGGGGGTTAACAGCTCTTGGCATGTCTGGTGTTTGTCTACTAATACGCTTGGCTTGGTGGATAAAACTGCTTCTCTTAAGTCGTCCCAATGCAAGATTTTGGAATCGGTCCTTCATTGGATGTCTCGGCATGCAAGCAAATTTTTCTGCCTGTATCAGCACCTTTGTGTCCCTCCGTTCTCTCAGTGCTGGTATCCTCCACAATTTCTCCATCTCTAATATTGGTGTTGATTTCATTGCTCCTGTGATGACCCTAAGTGCCTGGTTTTGTACTTTATCCAGTTCTTGAAGTGTGGTGTTTGATGCTGAACACCATGCAGATGATCCATATTCTAAATGTGGGCGTATACTCTGTTGGTAAACTTTACTGAGTATTTTCCCACTCGCACCCCACGTAGTTCCACACAGCTTTCTTAGAATAGCCAATTTTCTCCTTGCTTTTTGGGTTGCCTTATTTATCTGCTGTTTCCAAGATAGTTTGTTATCAAATGTAACTCCGAGATACGTAGCCTGTATGTCTTCTTTCACAGGCTCATTGTTTATATAGATGGCTCCTGCTTTTTGTTTTGGGGAAAGAGTGAAAAGTGTAGTACTGCATTTGTCTGTATTGATGCTGATACACCATCTATTTGTCCATGAATTCAGTGCATTCATAGCTCTTTGTAACAATTTGGAGGCCACTGTTGCATACTCCTCTGTGCACCACATTACCAAGTCATCTGCATACATTGCCACTTTGATACCATGTGGTAGTTCAGTAACTAGGTCATTGATGTAGATCAGAAAAAGTGTTGGAGATAGTACCCCTCCCTGTGGAACGCCCTGGCGCAGTAAGACCTTCTTACTCTTAAGACCATCCAGTTGCACTCTGGCTCTCCTGTTATGCAGGTATGCTTTGACCCATTTGTACATCCTGCCATTTACTCCATAATTTCTCAGTTTCTTCAAAAGCCCTTCCTTCCATACCTTATCAAATGCTTTCTTTAGGTCTATCCATGCTGCTAGTACCAGTTTCTTTTCTTGAAACGCATCCTCAATTTCCTGGGAAAGATAGGTTGCCTGATCTTCGGTAGAGTAACACTGTCTAAAGCCTGCTTGTTGTGGGACAAGGAGATTTTCACTTTCCAGGTACCACTGCAGTCTGAGATTGATTATACGTTCCATTGTTTTACACAAACAGCTTGTAAGGCTGATTGGTCTATAGCTGGATGTCATTGAACCATCTTTTCCTGGCTTTAGTAATGGTATCATAATTGCTTCTCTCCATGCCTGTGGCACTTTACCTGTGATCCAGCAAATGTTGTAGATCTGCAGTAGTTTTGCTTTAGCTGCAGTTCCCAAGTTCTTAATCATTTCATTAGACACTCCATCACTACCTGGTGACTTTTTCATTTTTAATTTGGATATTGCCAGCTCTAGCTCTCTTTGTGTAATGGGTATTTCCATGACTTCATGTGCAGTCTCTTCTTGTCTTGCATTTTGTTGTTTTAGACGGGTCTCTTGACGTTTCTCTAGGCTAATTTCAATATTGTTGTCATTTGCAAAGGAGTCTGCAAAGTGATTTGCTGCATGTTTACCTGTTAGAATGTTTCCATCCTTCTTCAGTGTAATTTTTGTGTTCCCTTCTGTACCCTCATCATTCAGCTGTTTTACAAGCTTCCACACTTTTCTTGTGTCTCGTTCTAGATTCATGTACTCTGTTTTCTCTTTCCAACTTCTCCGTCTGGCTTGTAGTTTAGCCCATTGAAATTTGGCTTTAGCATGCTGATAGTTATTGTGGTGTTCCTGGCAGGGGTTATTTTCTGCTTGTTTTCGAGATGTTTCCATGTCATTGTGCAGTTGCTCTAGTTCACTATTCCAGTATGGTTTGTAGTGTTTCCGTGCCCCTCTGGGTATTGTTTCACTGGCAGCTTGTATTATTAGTCTACTGAATTCATCAACTATTTTGTTGATGTCTCTGTCTGTATTTAGATCTTTAGTCAGTACACTGGTGTAATGTTGATACATTTTCCAGTCTGCCTTTTTGTAATTCCATCTGGAGAGAGTGCTGCTCTCCCTGACGGCCTCATTTTGCACCACTAAAAAGACAGGTCGGTGGTCGCTGCCTCCAAGTTGTTTCCCAACAATACGTGTGATATTCCAATCCAGTCTGGTGAATGGAAAGCAAGGTCTGGTGTAGATGTGGTATGCCATGATCTGGAATAGAATGTTGGTGGATCTGTTGCCTGGTTTAATAGTATAAGCCCATTGTCATCCTGCCAATTTTCAAGTTCTTCACCTCTCTTGTCCATATCTTCATAGCCCCAGCTCTGTGAATGGCTGTTAAAGTCTCCACATACAATTATTCTTTCTTTTAATGTAATTGTGTCTAGTGCTAGTGGGCGGTCACTCGGACAGTAGTAGTTTAGTAGATGGAAGTCTGTATTTCCTGTCCTGAGGTGCAGTATTTGATATTCCGCCCCATCCATATACACTTCAATCTGACATGCATTAATGTTGTTCCTTACAAGAGTCAGTATTCCGCCCTTTTGTCTGTTTTTCCTGTCAGATCGGTAGCACTGGTATCCCCTAATCTTCAAGGCTATGTCGTTGTTTAGATGGGTTTCCTGCAAACAGCATATGCTTACTTGTTCTTCATGCAGGATATTTTCTAATTCTATCTTTTTACTGTACCCATCTCTTTTGCTGTTGATGCCTTCAGCATTCCAGTGCATTATTTTGAGTGGTCTTATTTTGGGTTGGCCAGTAACTCTATTCTCTCGCCCCCTGACTCCACAGAGCGATTGAGAAGGACATCCAGTAATATAGGTTGGGCCCTTTCGAGGCTGAGGGCCCGGCGCTGCACCTGCCTGAGTGTCCATCACAGGGCGAGTGCCATATCGATTTGCAGTTATAGGCATGCTTCCCATTGGCGTGAGTGCGTGGCATCCTGATTTTTGTAGTGCGCCTTTTGGCTGGTTGCCTCCGACTTCAGCACTTAAAATTGCTAGAGCAGACTGTGGTCTTGCACGGGTGTAGGAAGGCCTGGCCAGTCTTGGTTTTCAGTCCCTGGTGACTGTTAAGCCCCATCCCCACGACAAGGAGCTGGCCTTGATGGGGGGGAATACGATTGTTTGCCATTCTTCTTACATGGCACAGCCACCTTAGTATCTATCTATCTACTGTCCTTTCGAGCCGAAGATGGCACATAGGGCAGAACCACAAACTCAAAAATAGAAATCTTGCGTGCCAAAATGGCACATATTGCAAAGATCACTGCTTCCAAAATCTATGGTTCTGTTTCCATAACAATACTTTTTACAATGACAGCTTGTCAAGCCATCGATCAACCTCCTTAGTCGCCTCTTACGACATGCTTGGAAGGACACAGTGTCACTATTCTTTACTTCCCACATGAGACCCCGGTAACACACGGGTAACCTTAGTATACGAATCCTAAATGTTGCCATGGTCGAGGGGAGTTTGGCTCGTTGTAAGACATTAGAGTGAGTTACTTTGTCCTGCCATTTAATGTTCATAATCTTGCGAAGGCAACGTACATGAAAGCTAATTAGCCTTTTCTCCTACCCTGCATAGGTAGTCCAAGTTTCTGATCCGTATAGAAGTTTACTAAGCACACAACTTTGTAAATTAGAATCTTAGTCCTGAGCGTTAAACTGGCGTTGGCCCATGCTCTATCTTTAAGTTTGCCAAATGTGGAAGCTGCCTTTCCGATTCGAGAATTTATTTCTTCTTCAATGGAGACATTGGTTGTGACCATAGAACCGAGATAGGTGAACTTTCTCACAGGTTCTAGGGGTATGTTATTTAATGAGATAGCTGCGGGGTTGGCTAGACCTTGTTGAAGCACCACAGTCTTCTGGATACTTATTGATTGGGAGAATAATTTACATGATCTAGCCAGATTATCAACCATTGACTGCAGGACGGATTCACCGTGAGCATCCAGCGCTGCATCATCTGCGAATAGAAGCTCCTTGATTAGGGTCTCAGTTTTTTTTTTTATTTTGACCTCAGATGTGTTAGATTAAATAAGGAGCCGTCAGATCTTGTATGGATGTAGATGTCTCCAGAGACGGTTTCAAACGCATTGTGTAGAAGGGCAGTGAAGAATATGCCGAATAGAGCAGGGGCAAGGACACATCCTTGTTTGACTCCACAGTTCATCTCAAAGAGCTGGGAAGATCTACCGTCGAACTGGATGATGGCAGACATATTGTTGTCATATATAAATAAATAAATATATAACGCCGTGACTCTAGTTAATAGTTCTAGTGAGCTAAAGTGGATGACGCCTTGCGCAATATGAAAGCGAGAAAAGCTCATGGGCCAGATAATATAACTAAAGAAGAGATTGAAGCCATGGGTGATTTTGGAATATAAATAACAAAAATATTGAATGATATCTATAACAGCGGATATATACCAGACGATATGCTCAAATCAATATTCATAGCCCTACCAAAGAAATCAGGTGCGATTGAATGCGATGATCATTGCACAATAAGCCTTATGAGTCACATAGCTAAGATATTACTAAGAATCATCATGCGAAGAGTGCGAAACGAAATCAGTCCAGAAATTAGCGATGAACAGTGTGGTTTTGTTAGAGATAAAGGAACGAGCAATGCCATATACACCGTAAGATCTTTAGTAGAAAAAGCCATAGAGGTGAAAACAGATATATACCTATGTTTCATAGATTATACCAAAACATTCGACAAAGTAAAGCACTAAGAAATAATCAAAATTTTAGAAAGCATAAACATAGACAGCAAAGATCCAAGAATAAAAAAGAACATGTACTAGCAATAAACAGCGGCCATAAGAACTGGAAACCAATTGGGAATGTTACAACAAGTAAAACAGGGTGTTAGACAAGGTTGTGTGCTGTCACCAGATTTGTTTAACATTTATAGTGAGATTATCTTAGGATCCATAAGAGCATGCTTGGAATAACAATTGGATCTCATAATATAAATAATCTAAGGTATGCTGATGATACAGTCTTAATAGCTAAGAGTGAAAATGAGTTACAGGAAATGTTAGACATTATAGTGAAAGAAAGCAAAAATAAAAGACTCAGCCTTAATAGCAGAATGGCAGAAGTAATGGTAACAACAAAGAAAAAGACATCACTTCAGTGCAAAATGAAGTCAAGTGGAACAATATTAAAACAGGTAAATAAATTTAAATATTTGGGAATTTTGTTAACCTCAGACGGAAGATGTGCAAATGAGGTGAGATGCAGAATGGCTCAGGCACAAGCAGCTTTCCAAAAAATGAGGAAGATACTATACAATCCATTTTTGACAATAGAAACAAGAAAAAGAGTTCTTAAATGTTATGTAGAGCCAGTCTTAACTTATGGATGTGAATCATGGACAATAGGACAACAAACAAGAAAATCACTGGAGTCTGTAGAAATGTGGTTTTACAGAAGAATGTTGAGAATACCATGGACAGCTAAGAAGAGTAATAAAAACGTTCTGAAAGAGGCCAAAGCAAAAGAGAGCTAATTTCCAATATTAGGAAGAAACAATCATCATTTTTTGGCCATGTAATGAGAAGGGAACAACTGGAATATATTGTAACAACTGGAAAAATTGAAGGATGAAGAGATCGAGGGAAGCAAAGAGAGAAAATAACAGACAGCTTAAGAGAATGGCTTGGCAGAATGTCAACAGAAATGATAAATAATTAATTGTCAAGATTGAATGTTGTGGAGAGACATGATCACCTACGCCAGCAGGCCCGATACTTGATGATGATGAGCTAAAGCCACAATGTTTGGGCATATGTATATGTGTGTGGAAGGAAAAATAACTAGAATAAAGAAAAAGGGAGAAGTGAAAACTAAGTAGAAATAATAAAGAAAAGATGAACAGAAGAGAAACAAATTGGGAAACAACAGGTAAAAGAAAAAGAGGAAGACCCAGGGAGACACTGAGAAGAACATTGATGAGAGAGGCAAGAGCAGCAGGAATCGGCTCCCTCAATGAGATAGAACTGCTTGCACAGAACAGAGACAGATGGCGAGATTTGATAAAATATCTTTAAAAGAAAACTGCTAGAACAAAAATTCATATAGGAGAAGGCGTATCTTGGTCTACGCCTATGGGCCGGTTACGGCTCGAAAGGTCAATAGATAGATAGATAGATAGAAGTGGAAGCTGTGTGGGCACACACACGTGACGTGTCACGTGATAACAACAGGCTCTGCTGGTCAGCTCACAGTTGTTGAACATGTTCGACACTGGTGGCGATTATTTCTTGATGGACCTCATTAAATCGTTGGATGCTGGAGTTCAGTGAAACAAGTCCAGCTGGGAAGTAACAAAGATGAGCGACAGCTCGTCCGGAGAGGGTAAGTGTCACCTTGTCCGATGTAATGTCGTCACTGAATGTTCAGGAACTAGGAACACTATTTTCATTAACAGACCAAACATGACAACACACCATCGCCATCGTCATCGTTAGTTTACGACTTAACCTCCGTCTTTCGGTCGTGTTGACTTTGTTATTAAAAATGTGTGCTTTTGTATCGCCAACGTTTATCTATCCTCTCACTGAGTAATTTGTTATGGCGATGGGTAGTAATGTGCAACTGCCGTGTTATGCCCTGTAGTACTGTTGTTGTAAGTGTGTTTGATGTTTACAAAATATATTTTTAAAATACTAATACTTTTATTTTAAAATTAAAACATTTACTAATTTCTCTTTTGGCAGTTTGATTTAGACTAAAGTAAAGACTCAAAGTAGAGCATTACTTTACTCATTACTGATTACAGTAATGATTACTCACTGTACTACAATACACTATAGTATGTCTACTACCTCCCAACCTTGCCCTAACAACTGTTTGAAATGTGTTCACTTATAATGGATATATGTAACAGAACTCAACTAACTGTGTTATGTATTTTGTGTTGATATGGTGGTACAGGCCATATGCGCTTTGGTGACTGTCTAGCAATTTTCACACATTTTTCTGAAATTATTTTTCATCATCATCAAGTACCAGGCCTGCTGGTGTAGGTGATCATGTCTCTCCACAACCTTCGATCTCGACAGTTATCTATCGTTTCTGTTGTTGACTTTTCTCCAAGCCATTCTCTTAAGCTGTCTGGTATCTTTTCTCTTTGCTTCCCTCTGTCTCTTCGTCCCTCAATTTTCCCAGTTGTTACAATATATTCCAGTTGTTCTCTTCTCATTACATGGCAAAAAATGATGATTGTTTTTTCCTAATATTGGAAATTAGCTCTCTTTTTGCTTTGGCCTTTCTCAGAACATTTTCATTACTCTTCTTAGCTGTCCATGGTATTCTCAACATTCTTCTGTAAAACCACATTACTACAGCCTCCAGTAATTTTCTTGTCTGTTGTCCTATTGTTCATGATTCACATCCATGTGTTAAAACTGGCTCTACATAGACATTATTTTTAACTTTACTGTTTACAGTTACCCCATTTTATTGTATTTTTTGGCTGGTTGACAGAACTGAGAAAAAAAAAAACAGTTACTGAAAGTTTGCATAAAGTGTTTACCAACAGACAGCAAAAGAAGAAAGACTGACTGTTCAAGTGCCCTAGGAAGTGATTTAATTTTTTTGTTCTACTACTGGTCATTTCTTAATGAAAGCCCCTTTTCAGTTGTTGCAGTTTGTTTTTTTTAAATGTCACAATAAAACTGAATATATAACACATCACTTTAACTTTAGTTACTTTATTTAATTTTAATTTACACAAGCAGATGCCATAGATCAGCAAGACTGGTGATGACAAATGGTGTAGGTAGTATGTACTAACATTGCTTTGTTATCTCGGCTATTTAGTCCAATGTAGAATAGCTCTGAGAGAATTATATGATTGAGTGTCATTGAAGAGCTGCTTCTTTTAGCTTTTCTGTGTTTTTCACTTCTAATATGTCGTTAAGTATCAAGATCAGCAGCATCTTTGTTTCCACCCATCACATACTACTGCTGTCACATATATCACACTTTGTATTACAACCATCCTTAAGGGTTAAAGCCTTGATTTTTTTGTTTTTATTTTGTTTCATTTAAAGAAATGAATTCTCTTTTTTCTAATTTCCCTTCTTCTTCAGCGATCAGCTATTTTTATGCATTTAGACATTTAGACCAGCTTGGATCACAAACAAGACAGTGTATTCGAGGCCATTACCAGTTCCCCATAACTTGGCATGCAGGGTTGTTTCTGTGGGCCATATTTGTGTTCTTAGGGTGTTGAGAGTGCTGCAGGCCCATAGGATATGCTATGGAGTTTGTTTGGTTGTTCCACAGTTGAGAGTGCTGCAGGCCCACAGGATATGCTATGGAGTTTGTTTGGTTGTTCCACAGTTGAGAGTGCTGCAGGCCCATAGGATATGCTATGGAGTTTGTTTGGTTGTTCCACAGTTGAGAGTGCTGCAGGCCCACAGGATATGCTATGGAGTTTGTTTGGTTGTTCCACAGTTGAGAGTGCTGCAGGCCCATAGGATATGCTATGGAGTTTGTTTGGTTGTTCCACAGTTGAGAGTGCTGCAGGCCCACAGGATATGCTATGGAGTTTGTTTGGTTGTTCCACAGTCGCATGTTGCAAAGTCACTGAGTCCTATCTTGTGTAGATGTGCTCTGAGGCCACAATGACCTGTTTTGAGTCTGAATATCTTGGTCTGCTCATGTCTGTTAATTTTGTTTAAGTTGTCATGTTCTGGCTCATATTTTCCATGCACCTCCATCCATTCTGTTTTCCTACCTTACTTCAGGATTATTTTTATTTCCTTGAGGCTCTGGGGTTGGTTGGACTGTTCTCTAAATTTACCAATTTATAAAGCTTTAGACATTTATGTTTTAGACATTTATATATTAGACATCTGTGTTTTAGACATCTATGATCATATTCTGTGAAAAGCTAAATAAAAATTTCTCATAGTAGCAGAAAAGTGACAACCACTTAACATAATAATGGAATCTTGACTGTGATTATGTAGTAAATTCATTCATTCCCTATGTTTAAACTGCTTCAGTTGGCACCAGCAAGGTGTTGTATGTAGGAGTTTGGTTAACCCTAGGTGTGCCTTGTGTAGTGAGTGGTAACTGTGGTTGGAGCATTTACAATCTCATTAAAGAAATATGTATGTTAATATTATCTAGCGTAAAAGATATGATCAACATAATAGTAAAAGAAAACAACAAGAAATGTCTAAATCTAAATAGTAAAAAAACAGAGGTAATGGTCATATTGAAGAAACAATCACCTTCATGTAGCATAAGAATAACAGGACAAACCTGAAACTAGTGCAATACATGAAATACTTGGGCACAATAATAACATCAGATAGAAGATGCACCACAGAAATAAAAAGCAGAATAGCTCTGGCCAAAATAGCATTTCAGAAAATGAAAAACTTGTTATGTACTAAATCTATGTTAATAGAAATGAGAAAGAAAGCTCATCAGTGCTATATAGAGCCAATTCTGATCTATGGAAGTGAATCACGGACAGTAAACAAACAAATGAAAAGACGATAAAATTTCTCTGAAGAATGTTGAAAGTTCCCTGGACAGCTAAAAGGACCAATGAGGAAATTCTCAAAGAGGCCAACACAAAAAGGTAGGTCCTAAAAAACATCAGAAAGAAACAATCAACATTCTTCAGGCACATCATGAGAAGAGGAAAGTTGGAATACTTGGTTACAACTGGCAAAATACGGGGAAAGAGAGATTGTGGACAACAAAGAAATAAAATACTAGATAGCTTGGTGTCATGGCATGGAAAACAGTCAACAGCAGAACTGATATGATGCACGGTGGATAGAAAATTATGGAAGGACATGACTGCCTATGCCAACCAGTATGGCACATGATGACAATGATGAACATAAATGATATAATAAGTTTTACAGAGTTAAACACTGAGAAATAATCACAATTTTAGAGACTAAATTTTGAGAGCAAAAATCTAAGAATAATAGAGAACATATACTGGCAACAAAAGCTGCTATAAGATTGGAAATCAATTGGGAATGTTTTAACAAATAGAGCTAAGTGTTAGACAGGGTTATGTACTGACACCAGATTTATTTAATATATATGGTGATACTAAGATCCAAAGTAACCAGAATATCAGTCGGTGGTCATCATATGCAAACAAACTGAGGTACTCTCAGTATTAATGACAGTCTTAATCACTAAGAGCGAAAATGAATTACATAAAATTATTAAAGTAAAGTACCCCCGTCACGCCAAGTGGCGTATAGGGAAATATGGTGTTAGTGACCCTATATTTTACAGACCTTCAGCACATGACTTTTGGGGTAATGTGGTCGGTATTACGCCCGTGCTGCTTTTACTTTCCCAGAAAAATCCGGTACCCATTTAAGGCTGGGTAAACCCGGAGCCATCGGTTGGGATCGAACCCTACCCCTTGTCCGTAGTAGTCCAGTTCACTAACCACTGAGCTATCGCGGCTCCCACTAATTTTTAGGGAATTAGTAAAACCCAGGTGTCCTCGCCAGGGTACGAACCCCGGCTGTTGCCGTGTAAGCCAACCGCCTATCGATTGCGCTAACCGGACACCCACATAAAATTATTGACCTTGTGATATTATTGATATTATACTAATTTTAAAATTTATTCATTCATTTTCCTCTTGGACTGAAGATGGCACATAAGGTGGAAGTCAAATTTATCCATGACTGACGATTTACTGTTAGTTCTTGTAGGTCTTTGTTGTTACCCTGTGGAGGTCAAATTTATCAGCGACTGATGATTTACTGTTAGTTCTTGTAGGTCTTTGTTGTTACCCTATGGAGGTCAAAGTTATCAGTGACTGACGATTTACTGTTAGTTCTTGTAGGTCTTTGTTGTTACCCTATGGAGGTCAAATTTATCAGTGACTGATGATTTACTGTTAGTTCTTGTAGGTCTTTGTTGTTACCCTATGGAGGTCAAATTTATCAGCGACTGATGATTTACTGTTAGTTCTTGTAGGTCTTTGTTGTTACCCTATGGAGGTCAAATTTATCAGTGACTGATGATTTACTGTTAGTTCTTGTAGGTCTTTGTTGTTACCCTATGGAGGTCAAATTTCTCAGCGACTGATGATAAACTTGTTATGCACTAAATCTATGTTAATAGAATGAGAAAGAAAGCTCATCGGTGCTATATAGAGCCAATTCTGATCTATGGAAGTGAATCATGGACAGTAAACAAACAAATGAAAAAACGATAAGATGGGATTTCTCTGAAGAATGTTAAAAGTTCCCTGGACAGCTAAAAGGACCAATGAGGAAATTCTCTGTTAGTTCTTGCAGGTCTTTGTTGTTACCCTATGGAAGTCAAATTTCTCTATACTGATGATTTGCTGTTATTTCTTGTAGGTAAAGGTAAAGTACGAGACTTGAACCGCGTCTTAGCACACGAGTTTACACCCATATGTGCTCGGCCGCCTATCCAGAAATGTTCGGATATTTCTGTATAGTGTCGCCTCAAGCATCGAAACTCAGATGCGAAGTGACGTTCATCACCATCCCAGGTTAATACCCTGGTACCCATTTCTGCCAATGGCTGTGTCGACCGTGGGGGTATTATTATTTTTTTTCCCCAACCATGAGTACAATTCACACTGCTCCCAGCAGGAATTGAACACGGGTTGTCCGAACGTCGGTAGTCCAGTCGGGTGGTTTTCCCAACTAGGCTACCGAGGCCCCCATTTCTTGTAGGTCTTTGTTGTTACAAATGGAAAGTAAAAATAAGGGGCAACAGTTAATAGATAGCAGAAATTGTAGCAACAATGAAAGTGACATTTTCTAAATTGATGCAAAGTTAAAATAAATGGACAGTATTAAAACAGGTCAATGAATTAAAATACCCAGGAAGAAAGGTAATATCTGATGGTAGATGTATAGCAGAAGTGAGGTGCAGAATAGTTTAGGCAAAAGCTGTAATCCAAAGAACGAAAAAAATATACTATGAACCCATATTTGACAACGGAGACAAGAGAAAAAGTTCTATGTTTGTTATGTAGAGCTGGTCTTGTCACATGGAAGCGAATCCTGAACAGTTGAACAACAGACAAGAAAAAGGTGGTAGAAATGTTGTTTTACAGAAGGAGGTTGTGAATATTATTGGCATCTGAAAGAATAATGAGGGCTTTATAAAAGAAGGCCATAGCAAAAGCTTTGTGACAGACAAGAGAAGACAAGAACAATGAACCAATGTTTTGACTGAAGGGTCTTCATCTGGAACAAGCAAAACAAAATGTGGATGGTTGAATTGATTAATCATCATGCTTCAAACAAGGGGAACACAGATTTGATGCAAGCAGGTCACAACTTTTGTCCATGTTCAATTCTCACCACAGATGGTGGGAATTACAAAAAAAATTTGAATTTGTGTTTTCTTTGTGGCTTTACTTACTCTTCCTGGCCTCGTCTCTGGGTAGTGAGATCTGATGTCTAGCCCTCTCAAAAAAAACAAGAGGACCTGTGTACAATTTGTGGATGTCTAGCCCTCTCAAAAAACAAGAGGACCTGTGTACAATTTGTGGATGTCTAGCCCTCTCAAAAAACAAGAGGAACTGTGTACAATTTATGGATGTCTAGCCCTCTCAAAAAATGACAAAAAACAAGAGGACCTGTGTACAATTTGTGGATGTCTAGCCCTCTCAAAAAACAAGAGGACCTGTGTACAATTTGTGGATGTCTAGCCCTCTCAAAAAACAAGAGGAACCTGTGTACAATTTATGGATGTCTAGCCCTCTCAAAAAATGACAAAAAAACAAGAGGAACTGTGTACAATTTGTGGATGTCTAACCTTCTCAAAAAATGGCAAAAAACAAGAGACCTGTGTACAATTTGTGGATGTCTAACCCTCTCAAAAAATGGCAAAAAACAAGAGGACCTGTGTACAATTTGTGGATGTATAGTCCTTTAAAAAAATGGCAAAAAACAAGAGGACCTGTGTACAATTTGTGGATGTCTAGCCGTCTCAAAAAATGGCAAAAAAAGAGGACCTGTGTCGAATCTGTGGATGTTAACAAACCCTTGTCCTTTGGAAATTGAAAAGAATAGGTCAAAAATGGCTGCTGCCTAGACAAAATTAATAGGAAAAAGAAAACTACCCAAAGAGTTAAAACTCCCAATGATTAAAATAAGAGTCCCTCTGAAGTTGAAGAATATCTGCCTGTATGACAAGAGACAGTTGAGTACATGGTTGCCAGTATGGAAAATGGGAAAACGTGATATTCATGAGAAATTCAGTCCCTTGAGACTTCACTAAAGACATAAAGCTGATGAACATAAACAAACAACAAACAAAATGTAAATTCTTACAAATCAGAAAAAATCTAAAGAAAAATATTATAAGCCATCAGGGAAGTGCACCCAAAATGAAATGTCATAGCAATTAAAGTAGAAAGAAGTGCAGTGCTGAAACTGTGCATAGAAAAGATACCTAAAACATGCAGATAAAGTCTAGAGAAAGGGAATAAAACAAAAGGTAACCAATATGAGGAAATGATCATAATTGGCCATATAATGAGAAGAGAACAGCTGGAATACATTTGACAATTGAAATAAAAGAAAGAAAGAGAATAGATAACAGACTCATTAAGAGAATGGTTGGTAGGAAGTCAACAATATAACTGATAAACAGCTGTCAAGATAAAGAATTGTGGAGAGTCTAGGTACTCTACTTGGGGAGCTGCATAGCTCAGTGGTTAGTGAATGGATTACAAAGGACAAGAGGTAGGGTTCGATCCCAACCGACGGCTTCTGGTTCACCCAGCCTTTAATGGGTACCAGATTTTTTTCTGGGAAAGCAAAGCGGTAATGCCGACCACATTACCCCAAAAATCATGTGTCGAAGGTCTGTAAAATGTATGGTCACTAACACCATATTCCCTATACACCACTTGGCTTGACAGGGGTACTTTACTTTACTTAGGTACTCTACTTGGTGATGATGATTCTTTGGGGGCTGAGTAGTCTAGCGTTACGACCTTGACCTCAGGACAGAAAGGACCCAGGTTCAAAGCTGGCAAAGAAGGTAGTGATTTAAATAGGAAAAAAAATAGGAAAAATTACTCAGTGGTTTCTTTATGATGCTACTCTCCCCTGACCTCTTAGGTAAGGGGGTTCAATGTCTAGCCCTCTTGAATAATGGCAATACAACAGGAGGTCCAGTGTGCACTTGCACATGTTAATGAACTCTTAGCAGTTAAAATCTAAAAGAGTAGGTCATAAATAAATGGCTGCAGACTGGACAAGGTTGTCAGCAGAAACTTACACCGCGGAACCTCATGCTGCGCTATGGAGTTCATGCACAAGGGCCTGGATTCTATTTGGATTTTCTCAAAGGGGGTATCGGAACACCTATGGATTTGCCATGTGTGCAGTGATGATGATCCTAAGAAAAAGAATAAGACACGTAAGACACATTAATTAAGATAATTAATAGTTGGGTCTTTTCTTTGTTGTATACGCATTAGGAAGAGAAAACTGATTCCACTGGCACGGGAGGTTGAGCAATTATGGAATTCCATTCGTTTGCAGTGATACCGGGGCCTTCGAATAACCATAACCATAGGAAGAGAATTAATTTTGTATTCTCAACATAACTTAATGTAATAAACATGACAAGCAAAAAATATGGACTAGATATGAATATCAAAAAGACTAAAACTACGATCATAAAAAAAAAAGAAAATTCTCAAGACCTACAAATAAATACCAAAGTTGAAGGAATACGTCTGGAGACAGTTCAGAGCTACAACTACCTGGGACATACTATAAGCAGTGATGGAAAATGTACAAATGAAATAAACAAAAGAATAGGTTTGGCAAAAAGTAATTTTAATGCCATGAAAAATATATTAACATCAAAACAAATAACACCAGGGCTAAAACTAAGAATAGCAAAATGTTACATCTTCACAACATTCCTGTATGGTGCAGAAACATGGACATTAGACAAGAAAACAGAACAGAAAATTGAAGTCTTTGAAATGTGGATTTATAGAAGAATAGGTAGAATTGGATGGAAAGAAAAAAAAAACAAACGATGAAGTTTTAAAAGAACTAAAAATAAAAAGAGAACTACTAAACACAATTAGAGCAAGACAAACGAAATGTTTGGGGCATGTTAAAAGACACACAACAGCCTACTAAAAGTAATATTGGAAGGAAAAATACAAGGTAAAAGAGGCAGAGGCAGACCAAGACTAACATGGATGAGTAACATCAAAAGATGGACAAGTCAACCCACGACAATCTGCACCATCAAAGCAAGAGACAGAGTGGAATGGATCTCCATGGTAGCCAACCTTCGATGCGGAGACGGCACTTAATGATAATGATGATGGTTCTCAATATTGAATAAAATTACTGGAGTCTGTAGAAATGTGGTTTTACAGAAGAATGTTGAGAATACCATGGATAGCTAAGAAGAGTAATGAAAATGTTCTGAAAGAGACCAAAGCATAACAAGTTAATTTCCAATATTAGGAAAAACAATCATCATTTTTTGGCCATGTAATGAGAGGGAACAACTGGAATATATTGTAATAACTGGAAAAATTGAGGGTCGAAGAGATAGAGGGAAGCAAAGAGAAAAGATACTAGACAGTTTAAGAGAATGGCTTAGTTTAAGAGAATGGCTTGGTAGAAGGTCAACAACAGAAATGATAAATAACTGGCGAGATCGAAAGTTATAGAGAGACATGATCACCCACGCCTGCAGGCCCAGTACTTGATTGATTGATTGATTCTCAACATGCGTTATTTTTTCAGTAAGACACTATTAATTAGCCTCAGTGGCTGAGTGGTCAGTGTGCTTGTTTCATAACCAAAAGTGTCCGGGTTCTATCACCAGAAGTCTCATATTTTTTTCGGACTGACAAGGCTCTGGGTTCACTCAGCCGCTAAAAATTGGTACCAGAGACTTACTTTGAAGTAAAGGAGTCCTGGCATGATACTGACCACATCACCCAAAATTTGCAGTGGTCATGGAATGATCTGGTCACTAACATCATATACCCCATATGCCTAGCAAGACGCGGAAAGAACCTTTACTTTACTTTTTTGTTATTAATTATTATAGTTATATTGTCAGTAAATGTATTCTCATTGCATGGTGCACTTTAAGTAATAAGATGTATTAATTAAGGTAGTTGTTTTTTTAATAAGGCAGTATTAATTAAGATATATTCTCACCGTTATATTTTCACTAATATGTCACAATTAATTAAAAAATATTTTCACTAATAAGGCACAATAATGAAGATATATTCTCACTGTTATATTTTCACTAATAAGGCACAATTAATGAAGATATATTCTCACTGTTATATTTTCACTAATAAGGCACAATTAATGAAGATATATTCTCACTGTTATATTTTCACTAATATGTCACAATTAAATAAAAATATTTTCACTAATAAGGCACAATTAATTAAGATATATTCTCAGCGTTGTATTTTCACTAATAAGGCACAATTAATGAAGATATATTCTCAGCGTTGTATTTTCACTAAAAAGGCACAATTAATGAAGATATATTCTCAGCGTTACATTTTCATTATCTCAAGATTTGAGGATTAGCGTGTGTGTGCGTATGTGCGTGTTATTCTGTTTTTTTGTTTGTTCATCATCATCATTGAATGCCGTCTCCGCAACGAAGGTTGGCTACCATGGAGTGCCATTCTGCTCTGTCTCTTGCTTTGATGGTGCAGGTTGTCATAGGCTGATTTGTCCATCTTTTGATGTTACTCGTCCATGTTAGTCTTGGTCTGCCTCTTTTACCTTGTATTTTCCCCTCCAGGATTACTTTGAGTAGGCTGCTGTGTCTTTTAACATGGCCCAAAAATTTCGTTTGTCTTGCTCTAATTGTGTTTAGTAGTTCTCTTTTCATTTTTAGTTGTTTTAAAACTTCATCGTTTGTTTTTTTTCCTTCCATCCATTCTACCTATTCTTCTATATCCACATTTCAAAGGCTTCAATTCTCTGTTCTGTTTTCTTGTCTAATGTCCATGTTTCTGCACCATATAAGAATATTGAGAAGATGTAACATTTTGCTATTCTTAGTTTTTGCCCTGGTGTTATTAGTTTTGATGTTAGTATGTTCTTCATGACATTAAAATTACTTTTGCCATACCTAGTCTTTTGTTTATTTCAGTTTTGCATTTTCCATCATTGGTTATAGTATGTCCTAGGTAGTTGTAACTCTGGACTGTCTCCAGATGTGTTCCCTCAACTGTGATATTTAATTGTAGGCATTGAGAATTTTCTTTGTTTATGATCATAGTTTTAGTCTTTTTGATATTCATATCCAGTCCATATTTTTTGCTTGTCATGTTTATTACATTAAGTAATTGTTGTAGATCTTTAGGATTTTCTGCTAGTAGCACAGTATCGTCAGCATATCTTAGGTTATTGATTATCTTTCCATTAATTTGTAGGCCTGGCATCACTATGATGTTTTTAAAGATTTGCTCAGTGTATAGATTGAACAAGCTTGGTGATAGGATGCATCCCTGTCTTGCTCCTCTTTTTGTATCAATGGGTGTAGAGTTCTCTTTGTTATATTTTATTATTGCTGTTTGCTCCCAGTATAGATTACATATTAGTTGTATGTCCATGTCATCTAGATGTATCTCTTTTAGGCACTCTATAAGTTTTTTTTTTTTTTTAAATTAAGATGTAAATTTAAAGAATTAAGAACAGTTTTCCTAACTAAAATTTACATCTTACTTCTTTTTTTTAAGATGTAAATTTTATTTAGGAAAATTTTTCTTGGTTGAAATTCTTAGATGAAGAAAAAGGAAAATACATTATCGTACATATTATATATTTTTTTACTTATTTATTGTGAATATAAATATTATTTAGGTAAGTATTATATAAGGGAGCCGCAATAGCTCAGTGGTTAGTGAACTGGACTACAAAGGACAAGGGGTAGGGTTCGATCCCAACTGACGGCTTTCGGGTTCACCCAGCCTTAAATGGGTACCGGATTTTTCTGGGAAAGTGAAGCGGCACGGGCATAATACCGACCACATTGCCCCAAAAATCATGTGCTGAAGGTTTGAAAAATTTATGGTCACTAACACCATATTCCCTTAGCGCCATATTCCCTGTGGCGGGGGTACTTTACTTACTACTTTAAGTATTATATAAAGAACATATTGTTTAACCAAATTTATTATATCGTTTATATTTTATAAATATTCAAGGGTCATATTTATATTTTAGAATAGTGACACTGTGACCTTCCAGGCATGTCGTAAGAGACTACTAAGGAGGTTGATCAATGGCTTAACAAGCTGTCATTGTCAAAAGTATTGTTAGAGAAACAGAGCCATGGCTTTTTGAATCAGTGATTTCTACGATATGTGCCATTTCTGGAACGCAGAGTCTCTGTTTTTAAGGTTGTTTCTGCCTCATATGCCGTCTTCGTCTCAACAGGACAATAGATAGATAGATATTTATATTTGGTTTTTAATACCTTCACTATTGAAGTTTGTGTTTACTTCTCTTGATACATTTTAAAATGAATTATCTCCTTCGATTATTAAAAAGTGTTTGTCCTGAAGTTAATCGCCAGCATTGGTGGGCCCAAACTACTGAACATAAACAGTTTAATTTTTGAGAGTGTTCCTACTGTGTCACCTTTCAAATTTCTTCTTTCAGTGATCAGCTATTGCTATACATTTAGACATTTAAACCAGGGTGGTTTGTGAACAAGATGGTGCATTTGAGGCCTTCACTGGTTCTTCTTATCGTGTCATGCAGAGTTGTTTCTGTGAACCACATTTTGTGTTCTTAGGGTAATGAGAGCACTGCAGTCCTGTAGGATATTCATGCCTGGAGTTTGTCTGGATGCACTACAGCTGCATGTTGCAAAGTCACTGAGTCCTATCTTGTGTAGGTGTGTTCTGAAGCTACAGTCGTCTGTTCTGAGTCTGAATGTCTTCAAATGAGGGATTAGTTTTTAATAATTTGAACCCAAAGGGTTTGTGAAAACCCATGCACAATATCTTAATAATAACTCATGCGATGTTTTACTGTTCATTCCCGTATCATCTATTATTTGCATATTTGGATTGCTAAACATAATAAATATTCCTAATGTTTTTCATGCATTATTAAGATATTTCATCTACCTTTCAACTGACTGTGGAACATAGGCCATCAGCAAACACTTTCCAAACCTTTTTTTTGGTTAAATTCACACAAGATCTTTCCATGTTTTGCCCAACCTCGTCATCTCCACTTCCACCTTCTTCTCCAAGTAAACTTTGACCTTCCCATTCTCAATTCTCATCACTTGGGAATTAAAAAAAAGGGGCTTGCTATTTAATACTTTCATTAGGCTTCTGCAGCATTCTGTCCACTGCCATCATATGTGTTGTATCTCTGTGTCCACTGGTTTTTGTCAGTTACTGCAAAATTTCCCCCTCCCTCGAATTAAAGAGGAGTTATTACTTCATCGTTATCTTATATAAAGAATGCATTACTTTATCTCCTGTTTGCCCCAAAAGTTATTTGATTCTTCATTTCCCTTTAGTAACCGTCTATGGCTGTGATGCGCCCTGGTAGTTCACTTCTTTAGCCTATAAGAGGTACTATGTTCCTGGCAACTATGTGTTTTATTTTTGTATGGAAATAATATTGGCTATTTTGTTTATCTGTTCACTGAATGTTTTTCTCCAAGAATTTTCTCAGAATTTATTTAAATGAAATGTTAGATTTCCCAGCTATATTTAATTTAATATAAAGGGAATGGTTGGTCTCGAGACAGAGAGGTCGTGAGTTCAAATCCCGTCTGCACCAGGTGGGACTTTTATCTGTGACTTCTCTCTGCAGTAAACCACCTCTAGTCTCACTCCAGCGAGGTTTGGCTTGAAATGTCAATTATTCATGGACGACAAAAAGTACGAGTACCTCCTAAGGAGTTATCTGCCTGTGCGGCGAAGGACCCATGTGCGCACGGCTGCCAGGGAAAAACGGATTGACACACAAAATTATGTTCCTAGTCTCTAGGGACTTCGCCATAGGTGAAAGCTGGCGAACGCAAAAATAATAATTTACTATTTATACAGATATATAACTTTCCCCATTTTTTTAAAAAATGATAATAATATAAATATTTTTTTTCGTTCGCCAGCTTTCACCTCTGGCAAAGTTCCTAGAGACTAGGAACTGAACTTTGCGTGTTAATCCATTTTTCCCTGGCAGCCATGTGCACAGGCGTCCCTCGCCGTACAGCAAATAACTTCGTCTTCGGATGTACTCGTATTTTTTTTCCATCGATGAGTAATTGACGTTTCAAGCCGAGTCTCCTTGCTGAGACCAGGGTGGTTACCGCAGAGAGAAATTATAAATACAAATCCCAACTGACACCGAAGATGATACCAACGATATACTTCATCATTATCTAAAGCTCCTCTAAAAAGTTCAGAATCTGGCTATTCACAGCGGACTTAGTATTTAAGAATTTAACTCAAATTGAAAAAAAAATATATATGAATATTAAATATATACCTATATAGGTGTGTTACCGGGGTCTCATTATGAGTAAAGAATAGTGACACTGTGTCCTTCCAAGCATGTCGTAAGAGGCGACTAAGGAGTTTGATCGATGGCTTGACAAGCTGTCATTGTAAAAACTATTGTTATGGAAACAGCGCCATAGATTTTAGAAGCAGTGACCTCTGCAATATTTGCCATCTTGGCACGCTATGTTTCTGTGTTTGAGATTGTGGTTCTGCCCTTTGTGCCGTCTTCGGCTCGAAAGGACAATATATATATATATATATATATATATATATATATATATATATATATATATATATAATATATATATAGGTAGCATTTAAATTAAATATAAAATGCTCAGCAATATTTAAAATAAAATGTAAATATGGTAATTTTCTACTTTAAGCATATAAATTATTTCAGAGAAGCCAGAAACGAGTGATCTCCCCTAGTTAGCGTCGCAACAAAACTGCAGTGGTTTTCAAATACTACAAATTATGTTTGGGTTTAGGGCCAAGACTGTACCCTCGCGTTGTTTCTCTTTCTCTACAGCATGGTGTGGACCATATTTTTATTTTCTGAGGGCCAGATCTGAAAATTATGAAGTCACTGAGCATCAGATAACATCACTTCATGAAACCATTATATAAATGACATAATTTGGTTTTTACTAACGATTGTAATGTAAAAATCTGATTAGTGACGGTGAGTGGAAGACAGAAAAGAAAGTGGAATAAAAGGGAGAGTGATGAGACAGAAAATGGGAGGGGGGAAGGAAGAAAATTCAACAATATAATGTAGCCATCACGACACTTACATCAAAGGCTACACCACTCTTGTGACGTTGACTAATCAGCGACATTAAGAGACTTGCCGGTGACGTAGTGTCCATCTTCAAAGACAATGAATTTTCATCATGTGCCATACCGGTTGGCGTAGGTGATCATGTTCTTCCACAATCCTCTATCTACCGTGCATCGTATTTGTTCTGTTGTTGACTGTTTTCCATGCCATGACACCAAGCTATCCAGTATTTTCTCTCTTTGTCGCCCGCGATTTCTCTTTCCTTTTATTTTGCCAGTTGTAACCAAGTACTCCAACTTTTTTCTTTTCATGATGTGTCCGAAAAAATGTTGATTGTTTCTTTCTGATGTTTCTTAGGAGCTCCCTTTCTGTGTTGGCCTCTGAGAATTTCCTTGTTGGTCTTTTCATGGCTTATAACACGTAGCAACTAATATATCAAAGTTGTGATAACTATTATTCCGCTTTCGCAAATTTGTTAATAAAAAATACTTTTTTTTTTCTTAAACGGGTTCTAAAATTGTGTGCGTTTACTTGTTATTATATAGTTTATGTATTTATTTTTAGCTCAGAAAATGGAGAGTATAGTAATTTTCAAATTAAGCGCAAGGGCCGGTCAGAATAGCTTGGCGGGCTTAGGTTGTCCACTTCCGCTCCACAATAATGACAGATTAGAGAAGCACCAAATAAAGTGCTATGTTATTCAAGGGGACGTTACTCTCCCAGTTGAAATGCTTGCTTGCGTTCGCCTGGTGACTAAAGTATTCGTAGACTGTGGAATACCTCTTCGTCTTCCGCCCTTAAAAGGACGTTAAGTAGGCGTGTCTGCGTTGTGTTGTGGTTTGCAGTATAACTGTTATATTTGCGCCTTTCGGCCCAACACATCCGATTTTAGCACGACATTTTTGCTTACCGGTTGTCTTCCCTCTTCGATCCCTACTCGCTTGGCCAGACTAGACAGTTTAGTCTGTTACTGGAGGCACCGCGGAGAGGTGGAACAGGGTCTGGATTGAGTTTGGTTCACCGATCCTGACACAATCCATCAGCTGTGGGTCGCTGACAACTTCCAGCTCTGGTGCTGGGAGGCGCGCCTTCGCCTCCGAATTGAAATACTGTTTGTGTTAAACTAGGACTTTACTTTAATTTATTGGGTGCCGTCGCCACGTCACAGGTTGCCTACCATTGAACACCGTTTTACTGTCTCTTGTCTTGATTGTGCATGTTGTCACCTGTCCACCTTTGATGTTGTCAGTCCACTTTAGTCTTGGTCTGCGAGGTATAGACA
The DNA here is from genome assembly GCA_032433765.1 of Megaustenia siamemsis. NCBI lineage: Eukaryota > Metazoa > Mollusca > Gastropoda > Stylommatophora > Ariophantidae > Megaustenia > Megaustenia siamemsis. Next base: position 73,564,250 of record JAVIAB010000106.1, on the reverse strand, counting down.
AGAACATGTTTGTATACAAACTTAGCACTCTATAAAAATGTAGAGTTGTTTACAAAACGTTGTTTTGCTCTCATCTTAACTGAATAATCTTCATCAAGTGCTGGCACAGGCGATCATGTCTCTCCACAACTTTCAATCTCGACAGTTATTTATCATTTCTATTGTTGACTTTCTGCCAAGCCATTCTCTTAAGCTGTCTGGTATCTTTTCTCTTTGCTTCCCTCTATCTCTTCGTCCCTCAATTTTCCCAGTTGTTACAATATATTCCCTTCTCATTACACGGCCCAAAAAAAAAAGATGACTGTTTCTTCCTAATATTGAAAATTAGCTGTCTTTTTGCTTTGGCCTCTTTCAGAACGTTTTCATTACTCTTCTTAGCTATCCATGGTATTCCCAACATTCTTCTGTAATACCACATTTTTACAGCCTCCAGTTATTTTCTTTTATGTTATCCTGTTGTCCTTGATTCATATCTATATATTAAGACTGGCTCTACATAACATTTAAGAACTCTTTTTCTTGTTTATATTGTCAAAAATGGATTTCACAGTATCTTCCTCATTTTGTTGTTGTTGGATAGTTGCTTTTGCCAGAGCTATTCTGCATCTCAACTCTGTTGTACATCTACCATCTGAGGTTAACATTGTTCCCAGATATTTAAATTAATTTATTTTTTAATATTTTTTTTCGTTCGTTAGCTTTTACCTCTGACGAAGTCCATAGAAACTAGGAACTGAATTTTGCGTGTTAATCCATTTTTCCCTGGCAGCTGTGTGCACAGGGTCCCTCGCCGCACAGGCAGATAACTCCGATTTCGGAGTTACTCATATTTTTCCGTTGATGAGTAATTGACGTTTCAAGCTGGGCCTCGTTGCTGAGACCAGGGGTGATAGCGGCAGAGAAAAATCATAAATCCCAACCAGTGCTGCCGAGATTTGAACCCACAACCTCTCTGTCTCGATGCCGGCGTCTTGCCTCGAGACCAGCCAGCCCGTTCTAATTTGTCCCGCTTGTCTTTATCCAAAAGGCAGCTCCTAAAAAACATCAGAAAGAAACAATCAACATTTTTCGGGCACATCATGAGAAGAGGAAAGTTGGAATACTTGGCTACAACTGGCAAAATAAAAGGAAAAAGAGATCGCGGACGACAAAGAGAGAAAATACTGGATAGCTTGGTGTCATGGCATGGAAACGGTCAACAACAGAACTGATACGATGCACTGTAGATGAAGATTGTGGAGGGACATGATCGCCCACGCCAACCGGTATGGCACATCATGATGATGATGGTGTCTTTATTATGCAGTGATGACTTTTTCTTTGTGGCTACCATTACATGTCTATTTGCTATTGAGGCTGAGTGTATATATATATATATATATATATATATATATATATATATATATATATGGGGGTTGGGGTGGGGAAGGTGTGTGTTAAATGTTAGTGTATTTACTTTGTAGAATACCACACTCTCACATATGTTGATTTAGTAACGTTCTGTCTCTCTGATTTGTTTACTTCAAACTTGAAGCAAAAACACGCTGCAAAGGGCTACAGAAGGTCTCCGCCACAGTGTCACGGCTAGCTAGATGTGTGTCACATTTCCTGCGTGTATGAACACAGTCAGTGTTGTCACGTGCGGTATTTGGTTCAAGGTCAGATTGACAGCTTCTGATTCACCAACTTGTGAACTAACTCGTGACTCTGGTTTCTTTACACGCAGGCGGTGGTCTGTGGATGCACACATCTGATATGTGGATATTCACATTGCTCACATCTGATCTGTGGATACTCACATTGCTCATATCCGATCTGTGGATACTCACATTGCTCATATCCGATCTGTGGATACTCACATTGCTTACATCTGATCCGTGGATACTCACATTGCTCATATCTGATCTGTGGATACTCACATTGCTTACATCTGATCCGTGGATACTCACATTGCTCATATCTGATCTGTGGATATTCACATTGCTCATATCCGATCTGTGGATACTCACATTGCTTACATCTGATCTGTGGATACTCACATTGCTTACATCTGATCCGTGGATACTCACATTGCTTACATCTGATCTGTGGATACTCACATTGCTTACATCTGATCTGTGGATACTCACATTGCTTACATCTGATCTGTGGATACTCACATTGCTTACATCCGATCTGTGGATACTCACATTGCTTACATCCGATCTGTGGATACTCACATTGCTTACATCCGATCTGTGGATACTCACATTGCTTACATCTGATCCGTGGATACTCACATTGCTTACATCTGATCTGTGGATACTCACATTGCTTACATCTGATTTGTGGATACTCACATTGCTTACATCCGATCTGTGGATACTCACATTGCTTACATCTGATCTGTGGATACTCACATTGCACACATCCGATCTGTGGATACTCACATTGCTTACATCTTATCTGTGGATACTCACATTGCTTACATCCGATCTGTGGATACTCACATTGCTTACATCTGATCTGTGGATACTCACATTGCACACATCCGATCTGTGGATACTCACATTGCTTACATCTTATCTGTGGATACTCACATTGCTTACATCCGATCTGTGGATACTCACATTGCTTACATCTGATCTGTGGATACTCACATTGCTTACATCTGATCTGTGGATACTCACATTGCTCATATCCGATCTGTGGATACTCACATTGCTTACATCTGATTTGTGGATACTCACATTGCTCACATCTAATCTGTGGATACTCACATTGCTTACATCTGATCTGTGGATACTCACATTGCTTACATCTGATCTGTTGATACTCACATTGCTTACATCTGATCTGTGGATATTCACATTGCTCACATCTGATCTGTGGTTATTCACATTGCTCACATCTGATCTGTGGATATTCACATTGCACACATCCGATCTGTGAATACTCACATTGCTCATATCCGATCTGTGAATACTCACATTGCTCATATCCGATCTGTGGATACTCACATTGCGCACATCTGATCTGTGGATACTCACATTGCACACATCTGATCTGTGGATACTCACATTGCACACATCTGATCTATGGATACTCACATTGCACACATCTGATCTATGGATACTCAAATTGCTTACATCTGATCTGTGGATACTCACATTGCACACATCTGATCTATGGATACTCACATTGCACACATCTGATCTGTGGATACTCACACTGCACACATCTGATCTATGGATACTCACATTGCACACATCTGATCTGTGGATACTCACATTGTACACATCTGATCTGTGGATACTCACATTGCACACATCTGATCTGTGGATACTCACATTGCACACATCCGATCTGTGGATACTCACATTGCACACATCTGATCTATGGATACTCACATTGCACACATCTGATCTGTGGATACTCACATTGCTTACATCTGATCTGTGGATACTCACATTGCTCACATCTGATCTGTGGATACTCACATTGCGCACATCTGATCTGTGGATACTCACATTGCGCACATCTGATCTGTGGATACTCACATTGCACACATCTGATCTGTTGATACTCATATCTGATCTGTGCATACTCACATTGCACACATCTGATCTGTGGATACTCACATTGCACACATCCGATCTGTGGATACTCACATTGCACACATCCGATCTGTGGATACTCACATTGCACACATCCGATCTGTGGATACTCACATCCGATCTGTGGATACTCACATTGCACTCATCCGATCTGTGGATACTCACATCCGATCTGTGGATACTCACATTGCACACATCCGATCTGTGGATACTCACATTCGATCTGTGGATACTCACATTGCACACATCCGATCTGTGGGTACTCACATTGCTTACATCTGATCTGTGGATACTCACATTGCACACATCCGATCTGTGGATACTCACATTGCACACATCCGATCTGTGGATACTCACATCCGATCTGTGGATACTCACATTGCGCACATCTGATCTGTGGATACTCATATTGCTTAAATCTGATCTATGGATACTCACATTGCACACATCTGATCTGTGGATACTCACATTGCTTACATCCGATCTATGGATACTCACATTGCGCACATCTGATCTGTGGATACTCATATTGCGCACATCCGATCTGTGGATACTCACATTGCGCACATCTGATCTGTGGATACTCACATTGCGCACATCTGATCTGTGGATATTCACATTGCTCACAGTGGGGGGGGGCTGTGGATACTTATATTACACACAGTAGGGGGGGAGTCTGTGGATACTTATATTACACACAGTTGGGGGGGGGAGTCTGTGGATACTTATATTACACACACAGTAGGGGGGGGGAGTCTGTGGATACTTATATTACACACAGTTGGGGGGGGAGTCTGTGGATACTTATATTACACACAGTTGGGGGGGGGTCTGTGGATACTTATATTACACACAATTGGGGGGGGGGTTTGTGGATACTCATATTACACACAGTTGGGGGAGGGGTCTGTGGATACTTACATTACACACAGCTGGGGGGGTGGGGTTTGTGGATACTCATATTACACACAGTTGGGGGGGGGAGTCCTGTGGATATTTACATTACACACAGTGGGAGGGGAGTCTGTGGATACTTACATTACACACAGTGGGGGGGGGAGTCTGTGGATACTTACATTACACACAACTGGGGGGGGGTTGTGGATACTCCTATTACACACAGTTGAGGGGGGAGTCTGTGGATACTTACATTACACACAGTGGGGGGAGTTTGTGGATACTCATATTACACACAGTTGGGGGGGGTGGGGGGGTCTGTGGATACTTACATCACACACAGTGGGGTGGGGAGTCTGTGGATACTCACGTTACACA